>OY720638.1:23559653-24187918 GCA_963169105.1 Ceriagrion tenellum | reverse complement strand
AAACCTGTCTGAGGACAGATTCTCTTCAGAAGAAGAACCCTCCTTTACTTTTAAGTCATTTTTTATTATTTTCCAATAATTTCTTTAGCACTGATACACCCTCTGCTTATTCGCTAGTTTTCCATTTTCACCAATAAGTCAGCTGTCAGATCCTACAAGTCAGCTGTCGTTATCCTGATTTTAGGTAACACTTTGTTGGCTTTCGACTGTTCTTTCACAACCTTACCTGCCCATTTATCTCTGACCTGTTTTCTCTTCCTTTCATTGCATTCATTTTTCAGTATCATTTTCTTCCACTTATATTGCTTTTCTTTGACATTTCTGTCCTTTATGCATCATAATACTATAATCTAGAACCATTTCTCTCCATTCCTCTCCTATCTAACCTTTTTCTAATCTTTTACGTAACGTGCTAATCTCCTATTCTTTTTTATTTATCGTTTATCAGTTTCCTCTGTATCTTTTACGGGCCTTGTTCACCATCCACAGTTCTTCTTGGCAACAATCTTTCAAACAGGAATTGTTACATTGGAGGAACCCTGGAGTAACATGCAGAACAATTCAACCGTGTGATTCCAATTCTGAAAGCTCGGATGTTATTCTATACCCAATGTAAAAAGCATTAGTTGGATAGAAACAAATGGAAACCGATCGTGAACTAGGAAGTATTTAAGACTATCGGGAAATTATACGGATAAATTGAGGAAATTTAGCTACCTTATCCCAGTTACTCCTCACTGAGAATGCGTTGTCAGGATATGGGATCTCAGCGGGGAAGATAATATTCCGAATTAGTAGATGTTCTGTGAAAACAGAAAGGATGCGCAAGAATTTACCAAAATTTGATTTATGTGACAAAAATAACAAGAGTTAAGATGGGAGTCACCATCAGAATGTTGGTTAATATTTAGACCTCAAAAACAAGTGTTTTTATGTGAGCTTGAAGGTAAAATTTAGTGTGACGACGTTAAATATCAATATTGTTATTCTGTCACTTTTTAACATTGCCCGTGAGACTCCAGAAAATATTCGGTTTCATTTCCTTCATGATTGCTGAAGACTAGGAAGGGCTGGCAGCCAAGTCCGATGCCCGTCAGATAAGTGGCTACGTTGTGCTCGGGTCATGCGTGCTAAGTCGACGGAGTGACTCCGGAATCACTGCCTTCTGCATGTGGCTTCACCTAGGCCACGCAGACAGGAATGCATTCGATACACTTAAGCACCGAGCTCTTAACTCACCGAATACAGCTGTGATGAGAGCGACTACTATTAATGTGTGAACGGAGTACCTTCGCCGAAGTTCAAATAGCAGGATATATTGTCACGTTTTTCCACCTCCTTCGCGTCCATGATAGTTTCAGTCAAAAACTCAAAAACAAAAATGGAGAGTGT
Organism: Ceriagrion tenellum; assembly: GCA_963169105.1. Classification (NCBI taxonomy): domain Eukaryota; kingdom Metazoa; phylum Arthropoda; class Insecta; order Odonata; family Coenagrionidae; genus Ceriagrion; species Ceriagrion tenellum. The sequence continues at coordinate 24,186,526 of OY720638.1, read as the reverse complement.
GAGGTGGTCGAGGAGAATGGTATCAGTCTTGTTTACCTTCACCTGCCTCAAGTTGGAAAAAAGGGTTATTCCACCACGTAGTACATGTACCGTTCTCCACGACAGACTCGCTTTATTTAGGGGTATATGCCAGCATAGGGGTTTGGTCGATTCCGTAACGGTACCACATGTGAAAATAGACAAACCACAGAGCCGCACTATGCTGAGAAAAATACGCTAAACATGATTATAAGACATTGGATAGGCTCTGATACCCTATATCTCGTGTCTACAGCCTCTATATTGAATATAAGGCGGCGGCAAACGGGGGTGTTTATGAAATCATCCTGGTCCGCGAGAACAAAATACTCGGCCTTGGAATTTATACCAGTGGAGCGGAGGAAGGTTTGTATCAGGTTTTCACACATTTTAAGATATATGTCTCTCTGCTTAGTATGTTCCTCAGCGTAGCTAAAGAGGTTCCATCGGGACTAGTAGCATGACATGCGAGAATATCACCCATTCGGCTTGTCCTCTGCGTGCGTGCTCCTTTTTTAGATGCTAAATTGCCATCGCCTCTCCAAGCTCCGTTGAGACTCCCTTCCGAGGGGCCCCGATTGTGGGTGGCTTTCCTGGTTTACTGCATAAGAACGAATTTTAATGCCTGAGGGGTGGTTAGAATTCATATCGGTATGGTGATTAGTCGGTCTAAGGAGAATTTTCGATTCCCTTCTCAACCTTTCTCGGGAGTGAAAAGCCGCGGAAATCCCCGCGAAGGGCTGAAAAGGGATTCCTGTCCAAAATTGCCGAAGATAAGCCAGATTACGACATTTTTGCTGTTTTATACACCCCACCACCGCATGCATTCGCACCGGTGGGTGCCGTGTGATGGGTGGGTAGATGTGGATATAGGTTCAAGGAATCGCACTCCCTCCCTTTCTCCGTTTTCCCTGCTGGGAGTCTTTTTTTTTCATCAAGCAAGACGCTTTTCCTTCCTTCTGGACGCCCATAACTGCGTTGAGTGTCCAAATGAGTGAGGGCCGTTCTAATGCGAAAAAATAAACTCGGCGGAAGCAGTCTTTCAAAAGATTTACTCCGCTGCGCTGGATATTACTCGTCATGAGGGGGGAGGCATTTGAAGGCGCGGATGGACCTGGGGAGGAATTGAGTGCTTTTAGCGGGAAGCGTGGAGTGGTCTCGGCGGTCTATCATTCACTCAGGATGCATAAACAGAGGATACTTCGTGATGAGATTCATATTCCATCGGAAGAGTGAGGAATGCACAAGTTCAGTTTTTAATGAGTTGTACAGCCACTGAGAACTTCGCTAACTTTTTTGTTCATTGTATCATTAAATATTTCATTGAAATAACTTGTATATTTTTTAATAGCTAGACGTGACTACAGTTTATATTTAGCGTTTCGTTGAAATTAACGTTTATTCTTGAATTCTTCCCTCACCACTGAGGGTGAAAATGCGATAGAAAATCCTCACCCTTCTCGAGTCACATTTCAAAAAATCATTCCTTCCAATGAAGGCTAATCGATCATGACATGGGCGGACAAAGCCAAGGTAAGATGTTACATTTTCAAAAGTATCCACAAATATTTGCAGTTCATTTATGCTCAAGTTGGAGAAGTTGTTTCTAATGAGCCAACACATTTTGCCCCTTTAATCGTGTTCGTTGGCTATTTATTCAAAAGGATTATTTTGGATGCTGTGGTTCGATTGCCATTTGTATACCTAAAATAATTCTCTTATTATATCAGCCTACGAAAAGAAGGCTTATGCGTATGGCAAAGAACACTACATATATAATATATTTTATGCTTGGCTTTTTCTCGCCTCTACGCCCATGTATTTTCTAGTTTAATACTGGAGAAAACAGCTGAGCGAAGATATGATTCTCTCAAAAATGTCAACTATGTGGCTAGTTTATTTCTTTGAATGGCACGAAAAAGGAAAAAAATCCTACACATTTAAACAGGAATAAATAGAAATTGGCTTACACCTCTGACAGGAAATCGAGTAACCCGGGTTAATACTCCAGTGAAGTCAATTTAATTTTTTTACACTCAATTTCCACGCATCAGAGCTGAATACTAAGATTCATTGTTTTGTTCAATTAATTCTGTGAACTCTTTTATGATAAATTTCACTTGATGATGAAGATTGGTCGAATAATGTATCAGCACAAAGAAATTTGGCTGCATTATAGATGTGATATTATCGAATAATAATCGAGGTCTAGAAAATGAAATAATTCATTGATTCAGAGAGACTAATTAAAGAAGGGAAGAAAAAATTTAAATAACATTTCTCCCAAGTAAAGGAGACAGCAATATTAATCACAATTTTACACGTAAAAACTCTGGAAAAGTCCTTGGATTTGATGGATCATGATTTTCATAAAAATTTGCGAAAGCATTTAGTTTTTGGCACTCGTGTTTTGTATACTTTAAAATAAGAAAGTAATTCACTCAACCATGCACTTTAACGAATGATTCATGGATGATAACTGCGATAGAATGAAGAAATTTGGGAGCGATGGATATGTGGTTTTATTGAAGAATGATGTAGATCATATGACTGATAGGATTCTACAAGGAAGAATTCCTGTGAAGAGTGGTGAGAGACAAGGTTCATAACCTAAACTTTCCGAAGTGGGAGGGTCGCATTAATAATCTTGTTTTAAAGGCGATGTAGTGGAGCTTGCAGATTACGAGAGAAGAGCTTTTTGCCGCTTTCAGCAGATTTATTAGGATGTGACCGTTTGTGATGCTTCACAACGAAATTAAGGGGCTTTATAATGATTGAAAACATCTCAAAGGGCCGCATTAAATATTTATCAGTCGATAACTGGAAATAATCCTGCTTTCTATGAAGAGAAACTGTGGATGAATAATATGGCACCATTACCTCTTGAAAACAGAGCAGAACGGGGTTGGAATGTAAATAAATATCAAGGAGGACCAAGGATGGAATACGTGAAGGACATTTTGAGGTGTGTTGAAGCGAAAACGAAAAAGTAAAAGTGAAGTAAAGTAAAAAAGAGGGAGAGAACGGTAGCTCGAGAAGAGAGTGAAGTGGAACAACTGGTCAATCCTTCGGATGATGACAGTGAAGCCTTCCCTTTTGTGTGTGCCTTGGCGTGAAACAGTGCCTCGAGTGCGTTCACACTGAGCGCGATCTGCATGCCGCGCCATTTGCGGTGCACGGGGGCTGTCCTCGTCGCTATGCCCACCATCTGTCCGCGTCGCATTCTTCGCGCGCCGGTGAGGGGGAGCTGTGATGGGGGGGGCGGCGTGATCCGCACGGCGGCGACGCGCGTCCCCTTCGGCTCCCGACGGAGAGGTCATCCCCTCATTCGTGCCTCGCTCGCCAAGACTGACTGTCAACAACATCCTCAACAAACACCACACAAGGCACCGCAGGGACTCGGAATGGGCCCCGAGTTAAACTCTGATTACGATGTTAGGATTAAGTCATTTGCATCTTACTAGAGGGGTCTCTTGATAATCTGGGTCCAAATTTACCAAGGTGCCGTTCTCATCCTGGTACATGTTTAGTTAGACACCGCACTTCAAATCCAATTATATATGCGCTGCAATTTAATTGTGCATGATTCAACATTTAGTCGGGAGAAACCATCCCTGCAAGTATTTTGCTACTGACATGTCGAGAGTTAATCGAGGGAAAGGAAAACTGGCATTTAGAAAACTGACTCTCGTTTTATGAAGAAAAATAGAAGTATGGTGTTTGAAGAATTCATTCCTACGAAGTGATTTTTAAAAATTTAGATATTCGTTGCATTACTGCGATCAATGTAAATGTGCGTGATCATTTTGTAGTTTACATACTCTAGACAACCTTGCCGTATTATCCAAGTTTTCGAGAATCCTAGGTAGCTTAAGTTCACGTTAGCTCGGTTAATGGAAATCACAGTGTGTGGAGGTTCTTATTTTTTGGCAATTAATGTCATTTGGAACACACTGCCTGGCTCGGAACAAAATGTCTACGTCCGGAAAAACGGAAAAAAAATCTCACCATCCGAAACCGACCCGAGCCCGACGATGCTGACCGTCGATGGCTATTTCATTCACTCGTTCAAATAGACATCATGTTCGGTGCATACGTGCATGACAATGAAAGAGTTTAAAAAAAAACAACCATAATTGTGATAGTTTCATTTTGGCAAGTGCGCTGGGGAAAATTTAACGAAAATTTGTCGTCTATTACGTGAGGTGTTCGGAAGGTGAGGTCATTTGCATTAATAATAACGCGTAGGTTGGTTTATTAGGGTAGAATCTATTTGAAGAAAGCAGATTGGGTGGACAGAGGCTCAACGCAGAAATTGGTTTCCTTTTAACGAAAAGGCACCTGTGATCTATTTTTAACGTCGCATCCGACGGACAGATAGGTACTATTTTTGGGCGAGATTAAGAATTAGAGCCTTTTCCTTCAGTATTCCATAATTTTCCGCATTCATATAATCCCATACAAAATAGTCTTGTAAAAACGGTTTATTATACAATCTTCTTTTTTGACCAAAGTCAAATGAAATAGAAAGTCATTTGTTATGAAATAATATACAAATATTCAACATAAGCATACGCGATATGATCCAAGTGATTGCTCATAGATATAAATGTATTTGAATATACAAAGTGACATATTAAAAGATAGGTTTCTGTACTTGTGAGATAAATTCAGCATTAATGGCCGGAATTCTAGCAAGAAACGCACTGCAGAAAAACGCCCGATCAAGGAGGGCGTGAAAAACCAGTAAAAGCTACTGACAAGAAAACTAAAGATTCCCCTCAAGTATTAACATTGAATGCAGTTATTTCACATAGTTAAAAACATTAAATTATGCACTTAGAAGCAAATATATACCTATTTATGGGTAATTTAAGTTTCCTGGATGTACAATTTGAAAGACAATAACTACTCCTGACGCTTAGAAGTATGTTTTAAGTGCTTTCTACTTAGCTTCCAAGTAGGTGTCGGGCTTGTACTAAAAATATTTCCGCCTCTGACGGCACTCAAACTCGGGCCCTCTAAAAGTGAAACCAGTTCTCTAACGGGTGTACCTGATCCTCACTAATGGCCAGTTGCAGGAACGACACATAAGTATTCCATAGAGTTATGAGACCCATAAGCCATGGCACCCATTCAGTAAGCGTTGCAGAAGCATTCGATAAATTCATTGGTTCCATAAATGGCTTCATAACTATTAGAATAGAGTTATGAGTTTCATAAGTAGCTAAGATGGCGAAATTGCGAAGAACCGCTTGGAATTTTAATTACTTGATTAAATAGTTGTTTTGAGACAAATGGCCAGTATGTTAACTCTGACTGAATAATTATTATGTACATTAGCAATTATATATCGGATAAACCACTATAAATGTTATCCAGCAAAGGAATATTAGATCAAACATTCGAAGTAATTAACTATTGGTTGATAATTTATGAAACTGGTGGATGTGTTCCAGCAACCCGAATATATTTATGAGGTTCATACCTTCATGGATCTCATAGCTGTTGGTAACATAACTAAGCGTTCTTGCAATCGGCCGTAAGTAAGAGAAAACACGCCAATGAAATTTCTCGGAAGTTGGGGGAGTGAATAAGATGGATTGTCGGATTGAAAGGAAGCGCGAATTATTTTCAATCTTTTCGGGGACTTGGCTTAGACAATGCAGACGTGGCTGGCTCACCTGGGGGATGCGCCCACCATCGCATTAAAACTTCGTTCCCTCGTTCCACACTTCACACGCTCGGCATCGCTTGACAAATGGCGGCATCCTCCCGCAACCCAGCGCTCTGCTGCCCGCGAGCGCGAGGCGGTTCTTTGAGTCCATTTTTTCTCGTTTGCTCCGAGGCTTGAAAAATAAACATTTGCTCCTTGGTCGGCGTAAACCTGTCAACGGTGAACGAACGTTCTCTCCTCCCTCCTTTACATTTTATGATAATGTGGTCTTCTTTCCAAACGTCCCACGGCGGAGAGATTCAATCAGCGAAATCTCTAAAATAAAGAAGCCGAACACTTCGATAAAAACTGACACGAGCAAACGAAAATCGTGAAAATAGTAGGAACACTACTGATGGATTTTTTATGATGAACATACGAATTTTTCTTGCCATACGCGGATAGCGTCCAAACACACGGATTTTTTTCTATAATGAAGGCACGTGAATAAAACCAATTGGCTCATTGCAAAATGAGTTGCACTTATGCTTTTCTTCTGTAAATGTACGTTAGGCTATGCCAGACAATTTTTTTATGTTTAACAGATTTTGGTTGCGGAAAATGTCCCGATCCTTGGCATTTTCTCTAGAAACCGCTCAAGTAAAAAACTTATATCTTCACAACTATACGGTTGATGGCTATGACGTTTTCATTAGGATGATGGCGATAAAAACTGAGTATTTGAGGTATCCTTACGATGATTTGATAAAGCACTTTCTTTCGTTTGTATGCAATAGCATCATTGAATTATAATTTGATCGCATTTGCGACATCGATGATCACTGTGGCATTGTCGATGGAAAGAAGAAATGCATGGAATGTTATTTCCTTTTGCGCAACGTCTCACAACAATATAAGCTCTTGGACGCGCGGACTATTTTCCACTGTCGTAGCTTTATTTCATTTTGGCTCCTTTCACGGACGGTGTCCAAACATCGCAAGTACAGCGTGAGTGCTTCCATTACGGAGTTGCCTAATTGTATTTTCGATAAGACATCTTCTCATCACCTGCAAATCACTAATATGGGGCATGGATTCCACGTAGACAGAATGACTGACGATGAACCGGAGGGCCGCTTGTCAAAATCCAAGCAAAATCTCCATTGTCACTCCTACCATTGTGAGTGAAGGATGTATCATACGGGTTCCAGGACGGCTTGCAGGAAACTTCCAGAGTCTTAATAAGAAAAATTGATTGACTTTTTATTCGATCATCAATCATCATCACGAATACGTCTGGGGTAAAATGAGCTGTTAAACCAGTTTCTAATTTCTTATGTATTTAACTGAACGTCATTATGATTACCAAGTATTCTCTCGAGAGCAAGCATATTTTTCAAAGTTTTTCTTCTGACAGGAAAAAATTTACTTATTAATTCATTAATATGATTAATGTTTTCTGATATATTTTACGAATTATACCGCCACATAAGATAAATATTGGTGAGCTATCTTCAGCAAGTATTAATATTATGACAACCAAACATATGGTGTATTTGTGATCAATAGAAACAACCAAGAATTTCTGAATTTTTCTCCGTGCTTCATTGTCATTTCACCGGGCATAAGAGAATTGTGTGAAAAGAAGATCTAAGTGTTTCTATGATTAACGCCCCCAAGCCAAGAGCATGCAAAAGTAGTTCGCATGAATGTTTATCGAATTGTTCGGCTTAACTTGGTGGAACCACATCACAATTTGCATGGTTTCACTCTTCAAAATTCCACGATGCATTTAATTTTCTCTTACCTACGTTAAGATTTTACGTTATTCAAACGAGTTTACACAGTTCAAAAGAGAGTTTATACTCATTCAATTGTGCTTTTATTGATTTAAATGGTGTGCACTTTGAAAAGACATCAAAGGTCTTATAGAGACCGATGAGAAGATATCATTGGAAGGGAAGCTATATATTTGGATGCATCGTATAGCCACGTGCGTTTAATGTAGCAACCATTTAGCTTCCAAAGCAGCTGACAAAGAGGCTGAATCTACCAGCGGATTTCAACAGATCGCGCAATCGATCACGCTATCTTTAATTTTAGATCGCTAATACATTTGATTAGAGAGAAAAGTTCTCCTGCCTCAAATTCGTTTTCATATTCAGGCTTTGTAAATCTTAAATTTTGCCTGTCAATGAAATCATTTCTTCTCTTTGCTAACATGATGAGACAATCGGAATAGCATCAGTTTCAATCTGGTTGAATGAAATCATTTTCCCAATGTAATTGGGTAAGTCCACATAAAAATCCTCCAGGGCTAATGACAAATTTAGGGATATGATTTGAACAACTGCTTATAATCTTGGTTACTATCTCATGTTTACTTAATAATTGCGACTATCATGGGGACTCAAAAAAGTCTATATTTTATAAATGTAAAATAGGTGCTGTTTTGTGACGGCATAAATAAGAGTCAAATGTCAAACTTGGAAACACGATACATCTTGGTAGATGAAGAGTACATTAAAACTTGGCACAAAAAATGCCAATTTACTGAGTTAATTGATGAAAACAACTAAGATCCCCTGATGTTCACTAGTGTATTGATATTTTATCACAAAATGAGTTCATTCGTTTTGGACGCGTCACCTTACTTCCTTCTAGAAGTCATTTCTCAATGCTTTATTTTCCTGCTCATCGCACCACCAAATTCAGTGATTCATTTATTGTAGCATCAAACAAAATATGGAACTCATTACCAGTAAATGTGAAAAAAACTAAATCAATTGAAATTTTTTAAAGTAAAATTTAAGATTTCTTTCTAAATATGTATGTGAACCCAAGTTGTAATCTATGTATACTTATACTATTTAATCATTCTTATTGTGTCGTATATGGACATGTATGTATGTACACAAATGCTTGTATTTTTTACTCTTAAGCGCTTGTATCCGGAGCGACCAATAAATTATTTACTTACTTCCTCCACGCCGAAGAGTGAACAAAAATATTTGGGATATTTATATGCATGATTTGAATCAATGCGATGATAGAAATTTATTATTTGCCCCCGAAGTTAAAAATTATACGAACTCTTATGAAAATGATTAATCCCTTCGGTACCCACTTCCGTTGCACTCTATCCAAGCAACTAATTCAATCACGATCGACATTTTGAATAATATCATCAATATTGTCACTCAAAAATTCCAGTATCTAACTTTCAAGTAATCCACGAGGTTAGTATCGTAACGGAAGAACATCGACATGAACTACATATTGAATTCAGACTAGACACTCTCTCCTGAAAGTTTGCATTTTTTTCCTGTCTCCCATTTCTGTGCGTTCATGCTCTTGAAGTTAGACATAAATTTGCTTGACTACTAAATGAAAAACTGTCAAGATTTTTAGGAGAAAATAATCGGAGCAATCGTTAACTTTTACATGCGAATCAACATTTTGCAGTAAAAAATAAATATCCCTTTGCAGAGGGTGATCTTTTTGCAACTTATGTTGTTAAATTAGATGAGTGCCTTATCGTAATCCCTTATTTTAGCGCAAATTTATAAAAAAATCAATGACAACAGATTGAAAAGAGAATGTCGCTGCCTATAAATATTTCAGAGCGAAACTGAGAGTATTATCTATATCTACATCTATGAAATATCGTCAAGCCACCACTAGGATGTGTGGGACGGGGTGATTCCACACAAGGCATGCAGCACTTATCCCAGTTCAGAACAGAACCGCGCACGTTCCCCCGAATGACAGGCGCAGGCCAAAAGCAGTCAGGACAACGATGCGCAGTCGGACCAGAAACTAGGAGAGTGATGCGTAGAATAACATGCTACCATACAGTACACTAATCAAGATACAACTACTGGTTAGTATTATTAATGTGACAAATAAATAGCGCGACAAGGCACTAAAACATGCAAGAGTATATCATGTCGGAGATTAGATGCGAGGTTAGTATCTAAATTTCATGTTAAGATATTTAGCACCACTGAAAAAATCTATTGAACTTTGTCAGTATCCTAGAACTGATCTATCGCGGCTATTATGGCCCCTTATTATGCGTGGAAAAAATGAAATTTTGAATCTATCGGTTCTGCAGTCTATTTCTTTAATCTTATTATTATCATGACGCCTCACTACATCTCTAGTTCTGGCAGAAGTGATAAAATAAGAGAGGTACATAGCCGAACAGATAGGTACAAATCCTCGTTCTTTCCGCGCACAATAAGCAACTGCAATAAAAGCTGAGCTCCACTAAATACACTCCCATCACTCACGTCACCACTTTACCTCCCAAAGTTTTATCCCCTACATATTTACACGGCTGGTGTCATAACACCCCCTGCCACACGCATATACGGCGGCTCGCACTGTAATATGTAGATGTAGAGTTCGTTTCTCGTGTATTTTCAATAAACTTTACTTAGGAGAGTACAATAAAAAAGGGTTAGTTTTTTCCAGCGCGTCTAGATGTTGTCACGAAATTTAGCTGAGTTTTGAATCCATCTCTCTGAAAACCTGAGAAATGTGCCTTTGATAGGATAAAAGCGGAATTAGGAGACTAATTGGCAACTTAAAGGAGCTGCAGAGTTGTGTTGTGGAGCAAACCAGTGTCCTGACCGATTTATGAGTTGAGGGCGGGGCAAATGATTAAGGGTGATCATTAAACGGATACCTCCCAGGTTTCTTTCTTCTGTGAGCGGAAATAAAAGGTCGAGGTGGCTTGTCTGATTTACGGAGTAAGAGCTTCGAAAACAACTTCACCTCTCAATGATGAACGGCCTTTTCTCTCTTACCCAGGCCTCTGACAGAAATCAAAAATGAAATCTCCAACGGGCGAATTTCACCGTGAAACCAACTCAAAGATTCTCGTTTATCGCTTTTGGCACCGATTCTGTGGAAGGCGGAAACCTAAAAGTCTGCATTTCCTCATGTTTCTTTAGGGACATCCATACAAATTTGTGATGTATGCACCTATAAAAAGCCTGCCGCTACTAATGAGGTAAAATGTTTCTTTCGATAGAAAACTATATGGTGAACAAATGTAACCAATTTTTGCTATCGACAGAAAATCTTCCTATGCATACAGTAGTAAAGCAGATGAAATCTCAATGTATATATAAATATTTCCATTTCTGCTCCTTTTTTAAGCCAGCCATCTGCTGTCAATTAGACCCAAGCTAGAGTCTCATGCGATCATGGGCGGAAGCTCATTTCATCATTTGTGGTAAAAATATACCAGAAAGCCAATTAAAATACTCCAAATTATTCATCAAAAAGAGTTAAGATCACAAGTCGACAAATAAGTATTGCTCCCGCTCTTCTTTAAGCAGACACCTAAACAGATTTCTTACTGGATTGGAAACAAACCATAATGGTAAAATTAAAGAAATTATGATTTGGAAATAAATCCATAAATAGCGAAGTATTTAGAAATTTCATTAAAAAATAAGATATTTATCTTTGTCCCTAATTTTCAGATGGATGCATATGCTATGAGTTTTCCCAAGTGATCTTTTAGCGAACAAGCTCTTAGGCAATTGTGTTATCGCCATCTACCCCGGTGAAAACATTATCCTGCATTATTATGCGAAATTTCACCTTTTTTGCTCCTCTCTGCTCCTTCAAAATGAACTTATTCCTCTGAAGCCTGAATTTTGAAGCCTGCATTTGTTTATAACAGTTTTTTTTGTGTGGGCGGCGTTCCATTGATCACATCTGCATTTATCGAATACGTAATTCTGCCGCTACTAATGAGGTAAAATGTTTCTTTCGTTAGAAAACTATATGGTGAACAGGTGTAATCAATGGTTGCTATCAATAGAAAATCTTCCCTAAGCATTAGCAGTAAAGCAGATGAAATCTCTATAAATATGTGAATATTTCTATTCTGATCCTTTTTCAAGCCTAGAAACGTTCCACACACAACACAAACAAGTACCTTACCACAGCAAAAATCCAAAAATAAAGCAAATCCACGACACAAACAAGTACTTCACATTAAAGTAAAATATGACATGAAATATAGGAGAATTAAAGGGTGGTGTCCGAAGGTAATGCTCGTGGTTTGGGTGAAATACAATGGTAACGCTCATAATTAACCAGGGGATTTATCTGGAAGTATTAGCATCAAATTATGCTCATGATATATTTCACATTGGTTTCGTGATGCCTTGTGGTCTTCGGATTTGGGGGCAGAATTCACTGAGTATTTTTGTGATCGACCTTCCGGTGTTTCCCGGCAATATCCCGCTTCTTTACGGATGGATCATCATCCTGAAATCCCATCATATCCTCGAGGCTTAAGATGCCCGCGCAGGAAACCTGGTCGTAAGGGTTGCCCTTGTTGACATGAACTGTACCAGCTGTAAGTAACAGCCCGCGATTAGCCGTGAAGAAGAGAGGGAATAGGGCAATAAAAAGGAATTGGATGAGGTAAAGGACAATAAGTAAAATTTTAATTTTATTATTTATTTAAAATTAACGAAGAGCCAAGGACATCCAAGGTGCCCATGTATTGAGTTTTTCCATGTGTCTCGAAGCACCCAAATATCCGATTATCGGCACATTCAAAAATTTTCTTTTCTTAAAATTCTTTTTACTAACAATTAATACTGTTTTATTTCACTTAATATTAATTTACAATTGAAATTTTATAATATTACCTAAAAATGTTTTGCTATATGCCAGGTAGAACAGAAGACACAAAAATATTTGAATAAATAGGGTAGTTTTCTGGAAATAAGCCGCAAGCATTCTGAGAGTCAAAAACGAAAATTACACCAGCGCGAAAGGTTTCGCCATTCACTCTGTCCTGGCTGCTCTTCTTATTAAGTGTAGGATTCAAAACTTTTACTCCAATCAGTTCGATAGTTCATCTTGTTTTGTTACTTTCAGACATGTTCAGCACGGCAAATGTTATCTTTCATTATTTGTGACGGCTAAGCACACGCTATCCCTCCAGAGTATTTGAGCAAATCAATGGTAGTTTATTTTATTTCCTGATGAAAAATATGGCGGATTTATGGGAATGATTATTTTGGTAATTATGGATATTTCATACATGTGGCGCAATTTTTCTGACTTTGAGGAGGACTGTCAAATAATAAATTTACGAAGTTAATAGAAACATTTGCAGGGTGCGAAGCAAAAGAGCAGTCATTGATCTTCACGCTTGAGATGTTCATCAAGCTAATGATGATATTGAGGCAAGTTTTAGAGTGAGCCTTCCCATTGGAATAAACTATGACTTGAAGTATAGTAGAATTAAGAGGGTGGTGCTCGAAGGCATGTTTTGACGGGTGAATTCGTGCGTGATTGATGAGCGGATGCGGAGATGCAATTGCTGGAGATATGAATGTGCACGGCCTTCTCTTCGTCGGTGGTGCGGTGAGGTGTAGCTGACCCGGAGCCCACAGCATTTCAGGGGTGTCTGGAGGTCTTCGTTAAGGTGACAGAGCGAATGAAATTGAGAGTTAATTTGTCATCAATCGATGACCAGAAAACTCGTTTTGAAACAACTGCATGCGGGAAATGAAAGAAATAAAGTAATATTTGTTCCTGGAACGAATGCTGTAAATGTTAATAATTCGGCTCATATGAATGGTTTTGTCTCGTTCCCGTGAATGAATGAAACGATGATATGATCCAACACCCAGCGTGCCGGCGACTTAAAACACACACCCTGGTCAAAACGGATTTCTGTACTTGGGCCACAAGCTTTCACCCAAGTTCTGTAAATATGATAAAGATTTCCCCAATAGATATAAAATAAGGACTGTATCTTATAATTTCTTGCCCAAAACTACTGAGGAGTAAAATCTCTAAGAAATATTCAACAAAGTTGGGGATATTTCGTTCCCTTGCTCTCTTATTTTAAATAGTAGGCATTGCTTAGCAAAGCCGAGTACAATCTCTAAGGATGAAGTAATATCAAATCCTGAAGTAAATGCGATTTCGATCAAGAGTGGAAGTTATGCTGAGCACGTTTTACCTGAATTTCAAATGCACTGTAAGTGTTGTAAACGTATACGTGTCTCAACGTTATCGTGTAGCAGTGAATGTTGTGTTTGTCTGGCTAAATAAACTTTACGAACGATTTGTGCGGGTTCGAATGGTGTGGTGAGTGCAATTTTACACATCGAGAACATGGGAAGGAGTGAGTGGGTGGAAAAATTATGTGGTACTTGTATCACGGCAGCAAAAATAATATATATGAGTCATTTGCTTCACAATTGTGATAATATGGTCTTATCACAAATCACATGCCTGAAGGTTCAAGGAATTTGAGGTTAAAGAGCATTTCCTCATTCCTCTCCCACTTTAATTCTACGAAGGTCTCTTCATGCTACCTTTCCTTCTGCCCTCCTCAGATATGACTCATCAATCTCGAGTGTCTGCTTTTGGTATTCCCTGTCACATATAAAATATCATAACTGCCATGCATCTCCGTATTATTTTTTTATTCTTCAGAATCCATCATCATAAATTAACGGAAGATACGTGTTAGTGGGAAAAAGACGAAAAATATGTTTTCACCATGCGTTCGTAAGAAACGCGCATTTCTTGTCCTGTGGCAGTGTTCACACCTAAGTACCGTGCAATGGTGTTGATTGCATTACTCTTTTATGAATTATAAATTTAATTTTCTTCGGTTTGAGTTGTATCTTCAGTTACCGGCTCAAAGCACAGAAGCTTCTGCTAGTATCTGCCAACCTGCTTTGAATCTCGTTTTCTTTCCTGTTACTAATTTTTTTTATTTTATAATATTTTACTGATGCAAGTCAAGAAAAACCACACAACTATTGTATCGCAATTTAGAGGAACATTTAAATAGGGAGCGGTAAAATGAAGAGTTTCATTGGGTTGGGAAATTGCATATGAGAGATCTATTTTTAAATTTGGAACTGAAAGTGATCCAGATCACTACGGCTCCGTGTCGTTAACGTCACCATCTCATAAAACGCCTGAATATAGTGTCTTTGGTTTTATTAGGGAATTCATTGGGAGAAACCGTCCGAGTTCAACATGCGTTCAGAAAATCCCAGTCATGACAGCCTCAAGTTCTGTTTTTAATTTGATTTTCCAAAAATGTTTGGAAGCTGAAGGAGTATAAAAGAATATTGTATATTTTGGAGAAGTTAGTGACCTAGTTTCCCATGTTTAACTTATTTTCAGTTCACCTGTCGGGCATCTACCACGATGCATGGTATTAGTTTCAAAATTTCTCCTTTGATCGAGGGAAGAAACCTGTTTCTGGTGGTATTAATGTAACATCATCAGCGCTGCTATGTTTCTTAAAACATGCGCATATTTTTCATAGCGTGTACCGACAGCTTTAATTTGTCATTTTACATTAAAGATTTCGTTTCTTTTAGTTTTTCATTTTCGGGTAGACTCGGCAGTCGCATGTGGCCTATGAATCTGGAGTGGCCCACAGAAAAACCATGCCAAGATATAAAAAATTACGGAGTTACAATCCACGGAGTCTTTTCTTGGTACAACTAGGTATGACGCAGTAGCATTGAAACTAGTTGTACCAATAAAAAACTCTGTGTATTAAAACAAAGTTGGTATTGTCATCATAAATTCAATAATGGACTTCCACAAGGTTACACCTGAAAGGATTGGATTCAGGAGATTTTTTCCCACGTAGTTCTGGATTTTCACTTTCAGTTTCGAGATAATATAAAACTGTTGACGAGATATAGAGACACACATCCCGCCGACAATTCAAGCTGTCAGTCAGCGTATTAGCATTTGATGCTTGTGATTTTTTCCCAATCCAATTTCCTTCACTCACTGCTCGAAAGTCCATGTTGAACGAGAAATGTATTTCCCCATTCCAGGAAAGGCGTCTTATTTGGTTATGGTCACCAATCGTCCATTATTTTTCTTGTTGTATATTTTATTAAATTTTGCAATGATAATGTTGGTGGCTATTTTTATAAACGTTTCACTTCAAACGTATGAATAAATGGCGGATGATACGACTGAACTTCAGCGTAAATAATTCCGTTTTGAGATTCGAGTAGCGCCTTGTGGGTTTGAAATGACTCATTCGCCTTTTTTCCAAGCCTTTGTAAGGCATAAAATAAATTGTGAAAAAAGTGATAGAGCACAAGTTTTATCACCTAACGCAATATTTATTGATAAAAATTGGGTTTACATTCATATTCATTTTTTTCAAACCCTCGTAATTGTATAAGCAAAATGAGTCACACATGGTGAAAATATGGTATTGTGTAGACCGTGAACAATCCCAAACTGGTGCTTTCCATTTGCAAATGTGTGAAATTCAAAGTAAAATTATAATAATGAACTTCACTCTTTCAGGCTTCATTTATTTAAGAAGTACTCGGTAACCATCATTGAAATCAGAACATTTTCTCTTTTTATTTCAAATTTAAACTTATCCAGTAAAATTATTTGTTTTTTCGTATTTATTTATCTGTGGATAAGTACAAATTCTCTGTCTTCGATTATAAACAAAAGCGATAAATTTTTCCGGAATGAGACGTACGTATGGTTTCTTCAAATTTAAACTGTATTTATCTAAGATCAACATCCACAGATTTAAAGCGGCTAGCGTTTTGTGGACTTTGGTGCCTGGCGCATGAATAGGGAGTACTCCTTGGCATTTCGTTCACTGCCCTCGTGAGAGCGTCTAGTTACTTTAAAAAACCTTGTAGATCCATGGTACAAAACGATGTTTGGGTAGCTTAGTTACCTTAAGTACGGATTCGATGTATCAGAGTTCGAATTGCCGTCCTTGTGCATGATATTTTCTCTCTGAATTACGCATATCCGAGCGTGTGACTTCCTGAATTATAACTGCTTGAAATTTCACACTTCGGGCAGCTTTTGCAAATATTAAGCTGAGTAATCGCAATAAGCTCTCTCTAAGGATACTTATTGCTAAGCTCATCTTGCAGCAATATTTTGTAGCTGAGCTCCCAGCAGTTAATAATTTGATCATTTTCTTCATCCTATAACTGTTGAATATAGCATCTATGTTTAATTGTATGCCCACGATGACTTACACACGTAATAAATAGCCATGGAGAATAAATAATCATTCGCATCATTATGACTTGTCTATCAATACTCAAACCTCCGTGTAATTCGTTGCACAACCACCATCTTAGTTACTTATTGAAGTGATGAATATCAACCATACCCGATAAATGGTGAGGAACAATGTAAAGCCTATAAGTTATCGAATGCCTCTTCAAAACTTATTGAATGAATGCCTCGCTATGGATCTCAAAACTCCAATGTATGCGTGACATGTCTTCAACCGGTCATTAGTCACTTAAACTTTTATCAGTCGCTAATTGCTCCAATGGGATATCAGGATATCCTTTCGAAAGCTTTTACGTCCGGATTAATTATATTTAGTATTTTTCGATATTTCAAGAATATTTTTTTTCCAAATTTCAAGAATGAATAGTTCCATTTTGATAACCAGGGGTCGATTTGTTTAATTCGAATTAAAATGTACAATGTTATTCGACGGAATATTTTGGAAACTACTCGTGGTAAACGTCTGATTGAAGGAACAAATGCGTGGCAGCAAACATTCTTCAAATTCGGAACAAAATGTCTCCGCGTCCCGGAGTGCTAATTGAGGTCGTCGGAGGTTCCCAAAACGGGTCAGCAACATCACTAGTGACAGTCATCAAACTGAAGATCGGCTTATTTCAGCTCTCCTCTCCACTGTTCAACTTGCCGCTATGTTGAAAAATTGTACACAACAATCTATAATTTTCGTAATATTTTTTGCTGCTACCGGTTTCAGCGCACTTGTACCCGAGGGCAACGTCTGTGCGCTAAAACCGGTGGTACCGCATTACAATTCCTGCGAGAATTACGCATTGGCGTACAATTCAAACTCGCTATGGATATTCAGCGATGAGAATAGCCACTTTAAGTGGCTATTCTCATCGCAGAATGCAATCCCACCAGTTTCAACCAATTTAATCTCGCACAAGTCTTCATTTTGATGTTCCACTAATCAGCCCGATGCGATCCATCCTTGATCATTACCACCAATTACCATATCGTGCACCACGTGAAACCATTTAGGACGCGGACCTATTTGTGACGCGCACCCCGATTTTATCAGCGTCGGAAAGAAATCGGCGTCTTTTTTCATTCCCCGAGCGTGCTTTTTTGGGGGCCGTTGTACTTTCGACTAATAGAAAAACTTTACGTTATCGTTCTTACATTCGTTTCTCCACAATCTATTGAGAAAAGTAATCGCTTCTCATTCAAGTAAAACTAGCTCTACATTGCTAAGTTTGTATGAGTTGTGGCACCGAGCTCCGATTTTGAGTTTCTACCATACATTTCTCCGTCCGTTATTGATTTCAAGAAACTACTGTGCCTCAGAATATTAAGAAACTATTTATTAATTCTATTGGGCAAATTTTAATTAGAGTTTTCATTACACATGTGTCCTCCACTGTTCCTCACACGACTGCTTAATTGGTGATGTCGTCCACCTCTTTAACCGTCGTCATTCTTTAATTACATCATATATCCATTCCTTCCGAATTACATTTACACGAAGACGTGTTTCACAATTGGCCTTATTTGTGGATCACACTACTAGTATGTTCTGTGTATGTATCACTTTCATGTAATTACTGTGTATATATTGGGATAATTTAGCATCAAAAGGGAGTGTATAAATTAATAAAGTGAATTTTCTCTTTTTAGGTAAGTGCTGAATTTGTATCGAAGTGATTACAGCAGTCTTCCCCACCTCGAGTAAGTACACACCTTAATTATAAGTACGCATTTATCCCGAATATTAATTATCGAATTAAACTTATAAGGACTTGGCTGGACAGATAGAGCAGTGATAACTGACCTTGAGATGATTACACATGTGAGGGATGAATTGAATTTGGCTGATTATTACCAATCACTGGTGGAAGCTTTCATCAGCTATGAAATTTGAGACTCGTATATAATCGATATAGTCTTTATAGTCGATATAGTTTCTCTCCTGATGATTGAATATTTAAGGTATATCTTACAAATAAACCTATACCTTCTTAGTCCGTTGACTGATTCACGACTATTCGTCGAATAATACAGATGCATTCCAGCACAGGTTACAACGATACGGTGCGATATAATTCTGTAAGGTGATAAGCCTCAAGACCCATGAGCAAGGCATGTTACTCTCATCCATATGAAACTTCTGATACATCAGTCTCAACTACCTTATCGTGGAAGTGGAGCGATTCAACTTGCCGCCATGTCACGAAAGACGAAAAATAAGTTTGTCTCATCCACTTTTTAGTTTTCATGAAACTTTCCCCTCACATTCTGTGCACGTTTTCACCCTTGATGGTATTTGGTGAATTTCCCTGTCCATTTGGTCATCATCAATCGAAAATGCTGCTTCTCCATTCATGCTACTGCTGTTATCTTTCAAGCTTCAACCCTACAAGAGCATTGGAATAAATAAAACTTTGTATCTTTCACAGTTTGATTATGAAAAGTACTTCGTTCTGCGCCAAGAATAGCAAAATACTGGACGCCCACGAGCAAAGAGCGATCGGCTTTCTAAAAGATTCTGGTTTCCTTTTAAAGGACATTATCTTCCTAAATCAATCCCCGTTACTATTAGTCACTTTACAGCCCAACCAAGGATGACACCGGCTTTCCTCAATTTTCTGTTCTGTTCTTCTGTTTGCTTGTTATTTTGCAAATTCTTGTCTCCGATGTATTTCATGATTTGATCTCTACATTTGCCTATGATACACCTTATGTGCTACTTCAGAAATGTTTTATTTTATTATAAATACATTCTGTCTTTTGTGAGAGGCTTCATGTAGTAATTGGTGTATTTGATTGTTACACTCCCGGCCTAATCACTGTGGAAAAAAATTATTTTCGTTTCATCTTTTTTTGTAAATATACTTACATTAATAAATTAACCCCAACTACCAATAACTCAGTGAACTTGAAGATAGCGTGACTGCCGATTCTAGTAAAGTATTTTCTATTATAAAACTGTAGAAGACACAAAGTTTGATTTATTACAATTTCGACCTTCCATCATGCTAAAACTTCAACTTTTGAATCAATAGAAGAGCATATATATGCCCCACGTTCAGGTTAATAAAGGATTAGGTGGAGATTCATCCTTGGCACAAGAAAAGCAGTATAATCACTAATAATATTACGGTAGTCATTCCAACTCTTTCCCCACCGTAAAGGTTTTCAATGTGCAATGTAGTCTCGATGTATAAAAAAATAATGTCTCATTGTATATTGTTGAAGCAACCGTTCCTACTTTTGTTGTTGTTAAATATTTTATTGAAAATTTTAAATAATTTTTTTTTGTTGCTCTTGCTTTTTGCATAGTTTGGCTGTTAGTCGCCCCAATACAGGATCATCCTTAGGGGTTGTCTATTGTATACCACTCTGTAATTCCTGAAATGATTTATATTATTTTTGCGGTTTCCCCTCACGTAGTATTATTACAGAGGGTTGCTGTCAACTAAAATATCAAAGAAAATGCTATCTACAGCAACGTTGTACGTTGCTGTAGACAGTATTTTCCCGCCCACGTTGTACGCGGTGGACATCCGAAAATGCAGAGGATTTGCAGGGGATTTGTAGGATATGTAGAGGATTTTATTTCTTTCAGCATCAACAATATGACGAATAAGTTTGCCTTCTCTACTACGAAGATATGCATTAAATTTCTATATCAAACTCTTCTTAGGACTCCTTCACTTATGATTGTCACCGTCTATTTAATCTTATCATTTAACTGCAGCACTGAGTTTCGATTTCATCCAACCTTCTTAGAATTGCAGAATTTATGGATCTTGACAAGCATAATCCAAGTATGTTTTTGATGAAATATTACCAATCTTGTGTGACAGCGTTTAGTTTTAGTGTGCGGTCCAGATGATCAGGGGTTCAACAGCACACAGCTGAGGCGACCACGTGACTTGGGGCATTATTCTAGCCTGCCCCCTCTCGCTCCGTGACACACTCGGAAGCGCGTAAATCACCGCGGGGCAACAGATGCTGGAAGTGGGACTCATGGAGCATCAAGGACTCCGGGACGGGGGTGATATTAACGCGGGTCTCGGGGAGGGACGGTGATAACTAATAGATGCAGCCCTCTCGATAGCCCCGTACGACGCGCTATCCTTAGTCCATACTCCCACCCCCCCCATCCTCCCACCTCTGCCCCCCTCCATCTCCTTCCCCTCACGCGCCTCGCTTCCTCCCTCCCCTCCACCCTCCCACCCTTCCCTTACCGCCCTCCCAGCTATTTCTTCCGATCTCTCTCCTCCTCCTTCTTTCGCCCCCCGCCCCCCCCCTTGCCCCCTCCCCTCGCGGTCGCCTGCCTCTCTCTTCCTTCCTGAGGCCGCGACTCGGGCTTTTCGTAGTTCACCGCCGGCCTTCGCCCGTGGCAGCGTCGACCCGCGCCGCCTTCGCCCCGACCGAAGAAGAACGGATCCGACCACCGCCACTGCCTCCGCCGCCAGGCCAGGCTTCCGCCGCCGCCGCACCCGGCCCCGCACCCGGTGAGAGAGCGGACCCGCACCTGGGCGAGCGCCCCGGGCAGCAGCCCCACCCCCCACTCCACCCCCTCCAACCGCCCTTGTGGAAAGAAGTAGGCGCTTCCGCCGCCGTCTTTTGTTTCACGAAACCCATTACGCTCCGGAAATTTCAGTTGGGCTGGCGGTGGGCCCAAATCTTGAGGGAAAGGGGTTATGAGGGGGAGGGAGAGTAGGGGAAGTGAGTCCGTGAGAAGGGGAAGTTTTGGAAGAGGGGTGCGTGTGTGATCCTTCTTTTCGCGGGGAAGACTATGTCATCTCTCGCACAACCCTTCTCCATATTCACGTAGACTGCTCACGAGTGCGTGAAAGATCCCTCCAATGCTTCCCCCTGCGTGCCAGATACAATTAGCTGGACTTTATCTCAGGGTTCTCGTTCGGTGCGGGGTCCCCACTGTCTCGGCGACGTTTCAATCATCGACTCGCTCGTCAGCATTAGGGATTCCAAGTACTTCTCGTCTCGCGCTCGGAAGTGCTGACCGTTCTGAACGAGTCGCGTCAGTCAGTGGACTGTGTAGTCGTCGCGGCAGTCCGTCGTCGCCTGATTTTCAATGAGAGAGACCCATTCCTTGAAGGGTTGGTGATAATGGAATCACTTCCTCGATCAAGATCACGAGAAGAGTCCAAAAATGTTAGCGAGTGTCCTTGTTGTCGGCTTGTCCCTTCGATGCCGTGCTTTAGCTCTTGCTTGCCCTCCTCCCGCGGCCCGTCCTTCTTCCTCGTGACAGGTTTTGTCGGTCGCCGTGGTCGTTCAATCGTCCGCAACCTACCGCCAGCTATGACAGTACCCGTGAGGACGTCTTCCGTGTCCCTTTTCCCTATTACGCCCCATTCTGAATTTCCCAAAGGACAAGGTTCCTATCATCCTTCGTGGAAGATTTCGGGGATATGAGAGTGGATATATGCGCTTAATAAAGTTGGATTATAACTCCCTACGTTTCGTGACCGATCGCGAATCATCTGGCTATATCATACAACATCACGCCGAGCAGATACTCCGACAAAATTATTGAGAAACTCAGCCTTTTCACCTTGCCATTATTGTGGATTGGGTTAGAAGTCCAACGTCACCCTAGATCAGAATTCCACGCACCCAATCATATTATAAATGGACACAATCCATCCGTGACCGTTTTTCACAATGAGATTACAAGTGCCAAATCACGAAACATCACACGAGGCGAATACCCCGGCATAATTCATACGAGATGCCTTCCGTTGTCGACCCATTTAGTTGAATTGGAATGCTAGAGACATGAAGAGATGCATACCCTAGCGTTCATGTCGATTTGTTGACAGGCCCCACATACCATGTTTGCGAGACAAAACCTCTTACCCCGCACCTATTGTCGCAGTTTTGTCAACTAATTCCCTTTCCATCATTTTACGTAAGGAGCTACATCTTTGAAACTCTGAATGAAAATATTTCCATTATTAATTTTGCCGAGTTGGGGTTGGGGGAGATGCCGCTTGAATCTCCCTTGGGTCTTTAGCTTCTCCCAACTGTAGCCTCTTGGCACGCCAGGCGTTCGGAGCCAATTTATTTGTAGCCGAGTAATTAAATGGAACAGTAAACGTTCCGCCCGCGAGGATGACGTAATAATCAACTTGAATATGAGATCGTTTATGAAAAATAATATTAAATAAGTCCTTTTGATGCTAGTGGGGGCGGCCCATTATGCCAGCGAAATCCCAGCGCTCAACGCTTCTCCTTACTGCTACGACGAGCTTCAGACGACCTTGTGTTGAAAAGACTTGGGGACGTATAAATAAAACACATTGGTTTTTGGCGGAGCATAGGAATGTTTTACGCTCGCAGTGCTGGTGAATAGACGGTACTAGTGTGTTCCCTTGGGAGGGAAATATTGGAGCGTGAAAATGGTTGTCTGCCATTTTAGAATGATTAACGAAAATGTATCTAGTAAAAACTGCTACAACAGTTAAGTTGGCGTCCACTGTTTATAATTGTGTAATTTATTTACCTCAAGTGTAGTTTTTGGGTCTTCATGAGCAACCCGTCAGATCTCAAGTCTATCATTCAACGTGTTGCACTCAGTGTTCGGTTAACACGTGTTGAGTAACGCGTCCCACCGCCACCTCCCGTGCGAAGTGCGAATTTTATTTCCCACCGAAAGTGAACGAAAGGGAAAGGCATCGCAGGGCGTCCTTTGGGTGAATAGGCCTCGAGGCAGTGAGTTTATTATCCCTGAGCATCAATATTGAGCATTGTTCGCCTCTGTTGCGCTTTTACCCTGCCATTATCATCGATGCCAACTCCTTATTGACGCTCGATGTACTCCACGTCCCTCTATTTCCCCGCTCTTCATTCATTATCATAACTCACTTGTTCATTTTTTTCTTATAGAAATAGTTTATTTTGATTTTTTTCCCAAGTCACTAATTGCTTGAGACTAGTAGAGTATTATACAAAGCTCCTGAAGATTACATTGTAGTAGAAAAGTGATTAGTAGAACGTATTTGAATAGCTTTCAAATATGTCTTAAATGAAATGTTATGAGTATTCATAATGTGTTTTACGGGCTACATTGCCTCATATGTTTTGCTTTATTTATTTTTGTTATTTTAAAAGAAGAGCCGCTCTAAATATGAACAACATAGCCATTTTTGAAAGTAAAAAGCCGAATTTTTACTCTTTTTCAAAGAATAATATCATGTATTGCGCTAATAATTGGATTACTTTTCATGATTTTTTTCATGATTGTGAATTGTGACTGTCACTTATAATACTGTTACTGCTTTTTTATTAATTTCATACTTTCATTGTATCTGCTGGTGGCTCACTTCAGGTCTTAGAACCTTGGAGGCCACCTAAAGCTCCCGTTATATTTTTGTATTCATAATTGTAAATATTATGTGGAATTTAATATAATATATCTTATCATATATCAATACTCATAATTACCGTTGGTCAGCCGTTTGTTGGAGTTTTCCGCTTCCTGGAGCATTAGTTGGAAAAATTTGCATGCCCCGCCTCAAAGCCTTCTCTCTTTGAAATACCCCTCCGATAAAGAGGTTTTATTTCTTCCTTAACTCGTTTCTAACTCGTTTGATGCCAAAAGAGAGAGATTTTATTTGATCGTAAAAATGTTGAACGTTTAAAGCTACAAATAAATATGTGGCGTAATACCGTGACCATTTAATTCACCAATCCTTCTCATTAAAATAACAATCGAACTTATCCAATTAAGTTTGGAATTAAAATCTTTAATCTCGGTATGTTTCAACCTCATTTGATGGAATTATGCATGTGTATCGGGAAAGTTTTACGCACATGAAAAGAAAAATATTCGATTGGGGCCATAAAATGCAGCTTAATGCGAAAAATGTAGTCAGAGTTAATCGAATATATCATTTTTCATAGGAATCCTCCGGTAGGGTAGCCGTTAGAAATGATGAAAATACAAGATCCTTGCAGCCCAACTCTTGAAAGCAGGAGAGAGGTCATCAAATTAACCATTTTGGGATAAATTGTCTACCTCTGCAAGGTCCAAAGTCATTCCATGGCAGGCGGAAGGGAGTGCATACGTATCGTAATAACTTAATTCATGATGTAAGGAACACTTTGTATTTTTCCACAATTTAATTTCAATTCTGTTCCATTTAATTACTCGGCTACAAATAAATTGGCTCCAAACACCTGGCGTGCCAAGAGGCTACAGCTGGGAGAAGCTAAAGACCAAGGGGAGATCCAAGCGGCATCTCCACCCCACCCCCAACTCAGCAAAATTAATAATGGAATTATTTTCATTCAGAATTTCAAAGATGTAGCTCCTTACGTAAAATTATGGGAAGGGAATTAGTCGATAAAACTACGACAATAGGTGCGGGTCAAGAGATTTTGTCTCGCAAACATGGTATGTGGGGCTTGTCAACAATTCGACACGAGCGCTAGCGTATGCATCTCATCATGTCTCTAGCATTCCAATTCGACTAAATGGGTTGACAATGGAATCTCTTATGAATTATGCCGGGGTATTCACCTCGCGTGATGTTTCGTGATTTGACACGATGTGTGACTTGTAATCACATCGTCAAATAATTTCCATGGAGTCACGCCTGAACTCACTTAGTTTAGCTAAATGCGTTTTGGTATAAACGTGTCAGATTTGACCCACAAAATAAAAATGTACATGGTGGATACAGTGAGAGTTCATGAAATTGTCCATTTTGCATTTAAATTCTCGTTTCAAGTTTGAATTCCCGCTGATGCATGAGCCTTGCAACCCAACTCTTACGAGCAAGAGAGAGAGTGCAACCAACCAAGAGTTGCATTCTCTCTGCTACTCTCCCTCACCTCCTCCCCCCTCCACAGCATTTCCTTTGCACCTCTCGAGGACTAACACCGCCTCACACTCCTCCCCCCTTCCTCCCCCCACCACCCCTCCGCCCCTTTCCCACCCTCCCTTGTCCTGGGTCCTGAATTCAATCCTGGACGAGTGCCCGCGCCTCGAATCGAGAGGCAGAGCCACCTCGAGCGGCCCACCGACCGGTCCCTCGCCACATCACAAGAGGTCCCACCTCCCCGCTCCCGCCCGGCTAAGTGGGAAATTTCCCATTCGAATCCCTTCACGCCATCATCTTCCGGCGGGGCTTCGTGTGAGGCCACGTTTTACGCCCCCAAAATATGATGAACACTCTATTGTCGGGTTCAACTTGTTGAAAATTTATGATGACTGAATCTCAATGGTTGCTTTGTGATTTTCACCGTAGGTTTATTAGTGATTGACTTGTTTCATCGTTTGGAATAAATCAGCAGGTATCGTCGTGATCTGATGACGTCGCTAATGCAAAGTAACCGGTTGATAACTGAAATCGAAATCTGTTGTGAAATTTACGAAGTAAATGAGTCATTCAGTACTCCATATTTTCCCCGTGGCAGTAAGCATTTCGTTTGGAACAGTAAAATGATCCATAGGTCATGTGAAGTAATTATACGCGAGCGATAGGCTTTGCAGTCGCCATCACCAGTCGTCTATCCGAAGACTGATTTGCTGCAGATCTCCACTCCTCTCTCCTCCCAGCCGCGATAACTGAATCCCTATAATATTCTAGATACAGACCATTTCAAGTCTCAATGATTACGTCCCTCATAATTTTCTCGATGTATCCTCTCCTTGGTCTTCCTGACGAATTCAAGTTCTTCGAATCAGATTTTTTCATAAAACATCCTTTATCCCCAACTCTCCGTAAGATTTTATCAATTTTTATTATCTCTATTCGTTTGGTACTCATCTCGCACAAATTAAAAAGTGGTCCTGGTGTTGAGTCTTTTTAATTTGCTTGTTATTTTCAATTAGAGTATTTTCAAGCTCATGAGACGGTGGTTATTCAATTCAAAATGTGTGAAATTAACTACAAAAATCTTTATACTCATTTGGGCATAGCTCGGTGATAGACAATCCTATTAACGCAAATTGAAACTTATTGCTTTGCCGCTGGAATTTCACTGACCCACTAAACTCGTTTTTAACTTAAACGGTTCATTTTCTAGGGACTTCAGTACGCTGCTGCGTGTCATTAAGGTTCTATTGGATAAGTACAAGTTTCTGTAAATCTTGCAGGCAAACAATATCATCCGCCTAAATAGAATTTATAATAACTCAGATCAACCGAGTTTGCATCGAGTTCTGTCATTATTAATTCACCTCATAGATTGATTGAAACTTGCCAACGACATAAGAATATCTGTATTTCCTTAGCCAGTGACTTCTGCTCAGATTATACGGCTTGCAGTTTTTCCGATTGGTTTCATGCCATCATTTGGTGGCGTAACCTCGTGGCCATGTTTTTCCGCCCATAGTTTACTCGCAACCACATATATTGTACCTACTTGTTACCCTTTGTTTTCATTTTAAAACTGAACTTTAAGAGTTTTGAACCATTTTCCTTCCTCTCTTGGGATTCATAACTCAATCAACAGGAGATATGTTAATGATTCGCTTGATACCATTCAGCTTATGTTTCACGGTTATGTTTTGCGACCAAACTTTCATAACTGGAATGTTTATTTTGTTTGAGTCACGACGATTGTTTTATTGAAAAATTAGTCATGGGTGGACATGACGAAAAAGAAAAATCTCTTAGTAAATTCCACACTTAAAACTTTTATTACCGACCTAGATTTTGATTGTCTTTCAAAGATCTTCAAAGATTTCAAATATTGCAGGGCAAGCAAAACCTAGGTCGGGAACAAAAGTTTTAAGTGTGGAATTTACTAAGAGATTTTTCTTTTTCGTCATGTCTGCGGTAACATTCCACAAAGTTACGCCTTCAACCATTACGTTTATTAGTCATGGGTCATTTTGGCTTGCAAGCTCACTCATTCCTTTTCTCCTAGGAACTAAAATTTGTGGATAAATTAAGAACGAAGATGGGGTAATAGAGGCAGCGGTTTCAAATAAGAGAGAATCTGAGGAGTGAGTTTACCATGTAATGTAGGGTAAACAAATATACTCATCTTGGCAGGCCTCGAAGGGAATCGCTATTCTAGCTTTGGTCGCTGTCCCAGGTCAGATGCTAAAAGCCTCCTTATTCCTCAAGAGTAAGCTTTAAGTTCCCATTCGCGCGTTTTTTGACGCTGTCAGTATATTCATTACCACTTAGTTGTGAGTGAAAAACAATTTCTTTGAAGACGGAAACTTCTCCAAAGTGGTTCCAGTTTATCTTCCGCAGGGGTATTTCTGTCGTTTCCGGAAGTATTGAAAACTCCTGAAATTGGTGGGGATGAAAATAGTACAAAGCGTAATATCTGAAATAACTTGGCTGGCAATTGTGCAATGACGACGCGGCCACTTTCTCAGAACCGATAAACTAAGTCTTTATTGGAAATATTATATGCCGCATAAATTAGAGAAACATTTAAGGTAGTTTGAGCGAAATATCATTTTACCTAGAAATCAATTAATTTGGTCTCATTTTAATGAAAAATATATCATTCTTCCCTTGACACCAAAAATTCAACCCCTTACCACATTACTTTCCGAGATATTTGCCACAAAATACCATCCCTTTTATGTGAAAAATGGTACATGTATGCACTCCAGAGAGACCTTATATTAAAAATGAGGTATTCCCTACACTTATATCTCGTTAAAAAATCAACAGTGTGTAGTTTGTGTTTTCTTAACTATTTTTGAAAATTAATCATATTGTCTCCACAGTCAATTCTTCGGCATCACAATAAACCTTCCGTTTTGATGGAGTTTCAAACGAATTGCGTGAAAAAAATGAGTCAAGTAAAAGACTTATTTAGATATTTTCATTTGATTACTACAATTTCTGTCATGTAAAACTATATTATTGCACCATTAATAATGCAATATTTTATTCATGTGTCCAAAAGCTGGAGAAATTAAAATATATATACCGAATATGGTAACTAATATGATTAGGGAACTATCTCACTCGCACTACCTTAAAGCGTGAAGCTCCGATAATACGGTCTTTGCCTTTTTTATGCGCGACTAAGTGTTAAGACGCATAATTATAACCAATCGTTTTGATCAAACGTTTGGCTAAAAAAAAGGTTTGGTTATGGTTAAAGGGACGACAAGGGGTAGGGGTGGCAATTGAACGTCAAGCATGTCAAAGTGGTCGACGTTGTGCCAACGTGGGCAGTGTCCTGCCGCTGCGGGTGACAATAAGGTTTTTAACTGTCTTATGTACCAATAGTATTAGAGACCTGTCATTAACATAATATTTTACTCTATTAGTGAGTTGAAATTTTTATGGGTTCTCGGAAATTTTCCTGCAAACCTGGCAAAAACACTAAATGAAATTTTAAATTAATGTAATTTTAACCTTTAGAGCAGTGGTAGCTATATTTAGAGATCAAACGATCGAAGAGTAAATCTGTGGTAGTTTTCTCTCAATTATGTATAAAACAATAAGGGGTGCATTACTCGGGAGGATTAACGAGATT
Organism: Ceriagrion tenellum; assembly: GCA_963169105.1. Taxonomy (NCBI): domain Eukaryota; kingdom Metazoa; phylum Arthropoda; class Insecta; order Odonata; family Coenagrionidae; genus Ceriagrion; species Ceriagrion tenellum. The sequence goes on along the minus strand of OY720638.1, from coordinate 24,157,293 downwards.
AAAAGTGATATATGTCCAATTCATCAGGTGTATTTATGAGAGATGTCATAATGAAGGTTTACGAAGAAGGAAAACGGTACGCAAATGTTTGAGATGAGAACTGCTGAAAATATATCGGCGAATTGATGACTTCTGGCAATGATTGATTTTGGTTGGGAGTGATTGAATCGAGACACAAAATATAAGCAATATATTTCAGTCATTAGGTGTTTAAAAAGCAGTGAAAAGCGATTTATTTTTGAGATAGGTTTGTTACTGAGAGTTTTAATTTACACCTTGCGATTTTAACCCATTCAGATACAAGCTATTCTAAGGAGAAACTTTTTCTGTTGATCCCCTAATGATTCCACATTTGAGCATTACATGTTGTAGACTGAGAGAAAGTACAGCTGTCGTTTAGTTCGTTTTGTCTTTGATAAATGAGGAGTAATCGTATATCGGAGGCCTTTGAGATGTTGGTTTGGAACTGGGTGGAGAGGATGAGCTGGGTGAAGAAAAGGGCTAACGAGGTGTTGAATATATTGGTATGGTGAATAGATGTCATGGGAGTAAATTTGAAAGAGGCAGAACAAATGGTTGGAGTTGGTGACAGATATAAATTATTAGTTGTTTATGGAAGGAGCAATCTTTGAACGTACCCTAATCTATTCCTAATACCTTGACTGAACATGATGATTAAAAAGATAACGAGATAGCCGATAAAAAATACCGATTTTATTGATAAAATTACCTCTCTCAAAATCTAATTTTAATAATTCATTGCAAACTCCCGTTATAGCAGCTCTCAATCCAAATATCGATTCCATTGTCCTTTTGCTAATTTTGATTGTTTTCCAATAGAAAGACTGCATTCTGAAGTATTTGAATTGCGTATTTTTTACGAATAGCAATAAATTTCAGCCCACCTCTTGCCTATTGTAGTTGGTTGAAGTTTATTTTAACGTTTCCTTTGGACTTGTTCACTGCTTCTTTTATTTACGCACTTGACACAGAAAGAACAAGGAGGGACTATTCTACTATTATTCAAGCTGTGGCCTGATTTCTGAGCTATGGGCGGCCAAAAATCGAAGTGCTAAGGACTCCGACTGAAAATGTCTACTCATACTTACCATCATTGGCAGATTCCTTCCTATCGCCACTTTGCTATGCCAGTCTTGCCAAGCCGAGCCTTTCCCAAGGCTCCGTTCTCTTAACTGTTTAGCCTACGCTGGAGACATCACTCTGGTGGATTCTGAACTAACGATGCCACTCAGGTTAAATTTACTCCGTAGTATTGGGCAAACGATAATTGATATGAGTGAATCAAAGGAAACCTTTGTACTTTTTGTCACTCTACAAATCTGTCACCCAGCTCTTTTTTCTCTTTTCTGGGATGTATCTACCTTCCTCAGCCATTAAAATGTCCATTACCTCTATATTACAATCTAGACAGCTGAAAAAATATATTACCACTCTTCCTTATCATCTTCAGAATGGCTTTTTTCCTCCATTAATAATTCCATTTGCTTACTAATGTGTTCATAATGCTTAGGTTTTGTTTGGATCAATTCTCTTGTCGCCACCCACTCAATTAAATCCGCTTAAAACCTTGCCTCCTTGATGAAAGGCAAGTTTCCATATAGCACTTGGGGTAATGACTCTTTGTTATGCAATCACCTCAGTTTCGTTCATTGAATGAAACTCTCAAACACCAAAAAATCTTTGACTGAACCTCTTGCAACATAATCACCCTGACCGTTCCATTGGGTGATTTCTATGTTTCTTTTACGAGGTAATTTTTGTATTCGCCACTTGAATACGTAAATGAAGCTGATAAATATTCTCTGCACAAATCACCAAACGTTAGATTGGAAAACAATCTCGCATTATATCTCCCTAATTAAGCAATCAATCGTGGCTTTTCCTCCTAGCGAAGTACGCCGGAAACGATTTGATTGTCCAAATTAATAAGTTAAATACCAGGATATGTGCATTAGAATAGTTTTCTAGATATCGCAATACGGAGATTTCGTGACTCGCAAAAGACTTGAGTTTCTCTCAAATTCAATGTCAATATAATTCAACATAATTCTTTCTATTGGACTGATTGAAAGTTTTTTATAAAGGAGATATAACCTTATTTTTATGTGATAAAGTATTATTGAGCATAACAAATATATCGTACTTTACCCGAATTGTTGTTTTTATGAACCCTAAAAATTTTGGAGGCCATTCCGATGTATTGTAATGGAGTTATAATTGAAAGTTGACTTTGATCGATGCTCATTTGACTCGTGGTATCAAATTTAACAGGCAACTGAGAAATTTCTTAAAATGGAAAAATATGACTAGTGACAAAGGAGTTGTTGAAAACCCCGTAAAAACAGATTTCCCTTTTCGCTCTTTCGTCTCGTTCATTTCCTTTACTCGGTTTTGATAATTAGTATTAGCATGAAGAAAAACCCCCTGAACACTTTCTGCAGCATATCTGGTGTATCTATTTCTCTTGAGCCACTTCCATTGATTTCAGCTCTTTGTTTGCGAAGGAATAGAAAAAATGCCGTGTCTATCACGGCTGTATCATAACTTTGCTGATAAAATAAACGAAAATTCCATAAATTTTTGCTATTCACCCAGTTAAAAGTTCTTTTGATACGTGAAAATACGGGTATTTACATAATCATTTGTTTTAGTCGTTCGTAAGATTGTCCCTTATTGTGGCTTTCCTCCTGGCTACATACGCCGGATACGATTTGATTGCCAAACTCAATATTCAAATTCAATAGGCTAATTACCAGGATAAATACGTTAGAATTACATATAACTAATTGGATATCTTAATACACATGAAATAACCTCATCTCATTCGACTTTAATGTAGAATTTAAATGCTTTAATGCAGACTTTAAAATTAGTTTTTTCTAACGTTGGCATCCCTTTTGTGATAATGGCCAGTTTCAATGAAATCACAACGGATAGATTGAATGGCTGCGACAGAAATTACCGTGATCTGGTGATTGATGGCTGAGTTTAAGATGATGACACATCTATATTGCGCATCTCTGTAGCATTCTCGTGGAATATTAATAATGAGCTGCATGCTTGTCTGCTGTTACGCTTTGCAAATTCCAATAATCCAAGTCGTTATTAGAACTATTATCATGACTCTGTTATCAGTTGTACAAATCATAATATGTTCCAAGTATAAGTGCAATGACTGCTTAAATATATATCAGGGTCACAAAACTGTGTAGTTGTTCAAGAAAATTGTTATACGTTCATGTTTTACGCGTGGAAGCAGTCGAAAAAATCCAGAGTGCCACTAAAACCTTGAGCATATGCATAATGACAGCTTTGGGATGCATGTGTGCAATGGTTTTATGTTATAATCCTATGCTTAATAATGGAGGGAGGTCAAGAAGCGGGCAGTTATTCATTGAAGTCAGGTATCATCCAAACTAAAGATCAACTTTTAGTGAGACAAATAAGTCCAGTTGATCCGCCCTCAATGCTATGCTATACCAGTGATTACTGGTAAAACTGATATCGGGGGATAGATAAATAGTATACATTTACTCTAAGCACAAGGCTTTATTGAGCTTTAAAGGACAAGTATTGTCGTAAAAAAAGCCGAAAAAACACACTCATGCCATCTGAGATTGGATTTGACTAGTGACTACAGCGAATATTTGTGAGCATCGAGTCCAAATCCGTGGCCTCAACTTTTACATCCATTGGCAAGTCTGCCCTAAACATTTTAGAGATACTGCCAAAATTCTGAAATTAGTCTCGAGAAAAAAGTTGACGTATTTTTATCATTTGGTAAATGGTTATGTAGTTTGGGAAACAACGGGAGCAGCTTAATTGAGACAGACTTTAATACGATTACAGTACAGACCATTTTCAACGTAATGCATTCTAATTACAGCTGAAAATCATAACTTTGCATATGAAGTCTAAAGAATGCGTTATTTGAATTGCAAATGGTTTGTGTTTCAGAGCACGAAGCAGTATTAAGGAAATAAATGTATGCTGTATATTGCAGTCCAATGCGCAAACCAATGCTAGATTCAAAGAAACTGGATCAAAGGAACCAGATTTGTAAATACCGGGACATTGAATTACATTGTTTTTCATGCATTAGCTCTACTTGTGTAATAAGAAGAAATCAATGTTTAAAATTCCAGGTCTGCAAAAACTTGTGTGAATGGCCTCTTAAAAATAAATCTGTATTTTTATTCTTTAAATAACAATGGGGCATATTTGTCCCAGCAAACATCTCTGTTTTTGATGATATGTATGCATATTATGAAAAGAATTCACAGGAAATTTTCTGATGTTATTTCAAACATTCAAAAAAATAAGTCAATAGTGAAAGATTTAAATATGCTCATTTTGAATTTGCAAACCTGTTGGATTTTTTTTTTTTAAGTTTTTACGTGCCGAAGGTCTATTATTTTGCTTTCTTGCACTGGAAAACGTATCCTGATGCGTCAATCATTTTGCTTTCCTTGAAAGAATTTGTAAATACTACCTGAGCGACAAGCTGCGGAAACAAGCTCTCGTCTTTTTTCGCTGAGGGAATACCGAAGGAGCCCATGATTCATCGCATCAAGTCAAGGAAAGTATCAGGAAAGAGGCGAGCCTGGAACAGTCCCGTCTCGGACGCGGTGACAAATTTCCTGAGCCAGATGCCGGAGGGAACGTGTACGTGAAATCCCATCCCCAGTTTCACTCCCGCTTGAACGATATAGTATCGCCAATCTTGTTGAAAACTGCCAAAGTTGTCGGGATATTTCGTGGGGAAATTTCGATTACTAACCGCTTTCATTAGGAAAGTTTACGCCATGAAAGTTCAACCGCAGTAATTAAGCTGCCATTCAAGAGAGGATAATTGGGGTATATATGTATACCTCCATCCTGTATATTGCAGTCGAATTCGCAAACCAAAGGTTTCGGGGATCAGGTGCCGTGGTGGCCGGAGCCCTGGATTGTCACCTTGAAGGCCAAATTTCATAAAACGTGAGTGTTGGCGACATCCCAAAGGAATTTAAATGCAGACGTAAAATTGCGAATGACCACTCCTTATCCTGATCAAAATCTATGCTATTTCCTCATAAGTGTTTTTTTAGTTCTCAAGTGTTTGCATAAGATTCATTGTAACTTTTCTTTTCCACGGACAATATCAGTGCGTGTGGATTGAGTTCTATTAATTTACTTTAATTTTACTGATTTTTTGGACCTGGTGAGTGTTGCCCGAGTTTACACTTCGAAATAATCTTTTGCTCCTGATTTTTATTTTTAATCGTGACATTAATATGTGCTGAATTCGGTGCAGGAATTTTAAATTTATTAGGAGAAAACTGAATGCAATGTATTTTTTTTGAAAACTGAATGCAAGGAATGAAGCAGTATTAAGGAAGTTATTTCTGAGGTGGTACTCACGGGTTGAGTACAATAGACTGCTGTAAAAACTTTCAGATCCAAATCTTTGAGCCTAATATTCTCAGCGATATACTGAGATTCATCTGATAGCCAGAAAGGAGTAGGGTTAGCGTGGAGGGAGAGCAGAGTCTAAATTTGGGGCTGCTTGCGAAGGTCAAGGAACATGCTCCCCGTCAAACAGTCGCACGTTACATTAAGGTACAGAAAATATATTAGTTTTTCTCACGGCGTTGAGAAAGAAGAAAGAAGAGAAGAGCTTCATGGAATGCTTTATATGTCAAATTAAATTATTCGATACTGCAAACGGTAAATAGAAACCGTAAATACAGGATTTTTTGCAGATTTATTCATGATTTCGTTCAAAAAATTTCGGTGCAAGTGACTTATTAGCATTTTCAAATCATCGACGAGTTATTTTTTTATTCAGTTTTGTTATCAGCTGCGATATGAGGTTTTTCCCGATTTGTCTTTTGGGTCGGAGAAAAACATTACATCGCGAATATGTTTTCCGTATTTTATGAGTATGCCGATAATTGTTTATTGAGGTGATAAGGAGAATCAGTTCAGTGTGCTACAGGTTAAAGATTACGAGAAACCTTCTAATCAATCTCCCTAATCGTGCCTTCCATATAATTAGATTTTTAACTAACACTACCTTTTTATAATATCTAATTATTTCTTCGACTTTAATGTGTACATTTTAAATACTCCTAAAAAGCTTATTGAAACATATTTTTTACTTCATGATCCTTCTCAAATAGCTAAGCTCTCGCAATTACCTAAATACTTGACGCACTCTTTAAGAATAATAGTACTGCTGCTAATACAAATCGGATAACTAGCTCATTTCCTTATCTGACGTTAAAGTTTGTAGCATTTGCAAAATTGTCCAATTTCACAGGTAGGCTTTTTACTTAGCAATGCTTTCTTCTAACTTTATTTTTGAAAGCATGGTGCTGATAACAAGGAAGCGTTACGGGGATAGCCATGGACCTGCATGATTTTTATGATAACATTCATGACGAATTCTAATTTTACATGTACACTCGTGCGAAGGCGTATCTCATGTCCTCGGCGATATAAAATGGACATGTCTCAATGACGACATGTCCATTTTTGATTGGCAAAATTTCGTTTTTAAACAGCTGAGATGGAGCAAATTATTAGGTTCTTTTCAAGTCATTACTTTACTTGTTGGAACTCGACTGGAGTCGCTACCTTTGCTGAAAACTCTAATTATTCCCTCCAGATGCGGGTGAATTTTTTGAGGGAATTCTTGCTGGCACGTATTTCCGTTAAAATAACTCCGGCGTTCGGCTGGACGCAGTATGTTACTAAGCGTGAGACCAAAATATCGTGGTTGGTTTGCTAATTGACGTCAGTCAGTCACGGGTGCATCTCCATCGTCTTTGGCTAAAAATATTTACGCATGACCCAATCATCCCTCCGGCACAATCACATGCTAACTTTCCGGAATATCTTCACCGTTTAACTGACGAGGTATTTCTGCAGTGGACTGGAAGATAAAGATTTTTTTCTTTTCTATCTCTTTGATGGGCTTCTCTTTAATCAAAATTGCTGCGATAATCTCTCTCCTTTCCATCATTTTGTAAATTGTCGTTTCGGCCCTTAAGAACGCGAGTTCAGAGTAGAGTAACCTTGTGTGGGTGGAAATCCTTCCGAATAATTTCAATATGGAGGGTTAATAAAATTTTTTCCTCATATTTGAGTATTAGACACGAAATCAAAATTTCTAATCATCTCAAAAGAGTAATTGGCATCTAAATACACTATCTGCAAGCATTACTTTCCTCATCATAGCCTCTGAAAGTGCATTCAATCTTTTAAAATCTCGTGATTCAAGACTACATCCCATAGGATATACGTCACCGATCGTTATCGTTTCCCGGCCCTACATGTATTTCAACGATAATAATTCAGTCTTACTTTTTCTAAGAGGAACTAAAATGATTTTTTCCTTCAAATTACGAGAGAACCGCTCAATTCCACATGACAATGCGTCATACGCCGTACCGGGATACCGGTCCGTGACGTTACCCGTCGTATTCTCGATGACATGTTGTTTAGATGCTGTACAGCGCCTATATTTTAGCGATATATATTTTTTCATAAAGAAGCTATCTTGTTCAATAAAATTTTAATTCCCGGATGCTTTATAAAATTAAATTTTTTATCACTGACATATGCTAAATTAAAATATTGCATGGTCCTCAATATTTTTGAAGGCACGTCGCTATTATTTGATTCATCTTCTCATCATTTTTGTGATTCAACTTGTTATATGGTGGTACTTCTCTATATATATTTATGATAGTGTGACTTCTGTTGATTACTGGGAATATTTTGCCTTTATTTTCCCATTACAAGTCACACGTCACACCATTGTAACGCTGTTTATGAGCATTATCATGAATTGCAAGTTTTAAGTTTCAATCGCAACTTTATCCAACGTATAAATGAAATGTGGCACCAAGTAGTAACTCCTCTGCTATTCACCTCTTATCCATTTCACTAGAATAGCAATTCCCAAACTTATCGTCCGCGGAACCCTTTTCGAAGCAAAAGTCTCTCGTGGAGCCCCAAGGAATATTTAGTGTTTAATTCAATCCATGTTCTGTGAGGCACATTACAAACTATACGCTCCCGTAAGTGTGAATAATAAGGTGCGTATATTAATGAATAAAGCAAATGCAAAAAAATATGGAAACAGTCGTTTATTTTTTGAGATTATTGTAATCTTTGTAACTGCCGCGGACCCCCTGAAGATCACTCGCGTAGCCTTTTGGTGTTCGGGGGAACACAGTTTTGGAAACACTGCACTAGAATAACCAAATTATTGAAGCACATATTTATACTTGTCTTTCAGCGGAATATCTAATCTGCATTCTCTCAAGACCCTTCCCTTCCTCTTGGCACATCCTCTCCACACTCACCGCAAACTTTCCTCGGAAATCTCACTCCGACCGCATTTTTTCGACATTTACTCCATCTCTTTTATGCTCATGTTCTGTTCTATGAGCTAGGAATGAGTAGCTCCTGCCCTCAGACAGTTCTAAGGTGAATCTGTCCTCAGACAGGTTTTAATTGAACTGCTCCCTCTATGCTCGTCTATCCTGTGCTGCCTCCCTCAGCTCTTCCTAACTCCTACAATTCATAATATCTATCAACATATTATTTCTTTGTCTTCCTCTCCCTCTCTTTTCCTCGATCTTTCCTTCTAATATTCTTTTCAGCCGGCGATCTTTCCTCAGGATGTGTCCTTTCCAGTTTGCCTTCCTCTGTCTTATTGATCCTAAAATATTCCTTTTCTCATTCATCCTTGCTAGCACTTCCTCGTTTCTTACTTTATCACTCCATTTTAATCTTTCCATTCTTCTCCGTAGCCACATTTCAAATCCCTCGAGATATTTATCCTCTCTCCGCCGGACTGTCTATGTTTCTGCTCCATTAAGCACAACACTCCAAATAAACTATTTAGCAATTTTTTACTTTAGCTGGGGATCGGGTTGGTGTGGTAGCTAGAGTTTTGGCTAAACATACGGACGACCAGGGTTCAAATCCCTGCAGAGGAGGATGTTCTTCAGAGGAAACCCGAACCCTACTTGAGTGTCTTGTGGAGGGCACTTCAAGTACAGTACTCCGTCTGTAGGTTGAGACGTTAAATCGTGGTCCCCTTGGCGACTTTCGTTAAGAGCAGGCTAATGCCGACGCCGGGTTTCTATTCACCCTTACCCTCCATTACCTATCTCCTATGGCGTAATTGACCTTAGCTGTCGGTCGTCTCTCCAAAATCCAATCCAACTTTTTCTTTAGCCAATGTTTATTGCTTTGGCTGAGAGTAATTGGTTGAATTTTCTGAGATATTCTACTTCTTATTTCCTCCGTAAAGCTTTCATTCCATGTAATAACACTTTCGTGGTACCTAAAGGGTGGTATTTGTTCTGAACTTTTTCCATCGATGGTGACATTTAGAAACTCTTCCTCTTTTCCTGCCTTCATTTGCTAATGTGAAGCACGGAGTTTGTAGTTTTTACCTCGGTCGATTAATGCTAATTAGTGCAGGTGAATCAGATCCATTGTTATTTTTATATTGAAACCACTTCTATGACGTCTGCGCAGTTAATATGAGCTCTTTATTGGGTTTTTCATTGCATGATATAATAGTTTTAAACTTAATTTTCCCTGCGAGCTTTGCGCAAATCGCTCAACTCACATTTTTGAAATATGTTGTCGATTCGAAAGCTAGTTCATCGCGTTCCGTTTTCAATTTTAATGCAAATACACTCCAATGCAAGCCATACTTCGTCATTTTGAGTCGGACCGAAGATTACGTCCTATCCGATTGAATTTGCTACATATTGGCTGGAGTAAATACATAATGCATCAGTCTAACAGAATTAGGCGTAATATAGTGGAATTTTGTCATAATGAATACAGCCATCACAATTTTCCCCAGATTTTTCATAACGATTACAACAAATTTAACATATACCATTAACCATAATACCATAATAACATTAACGATTTCAACAGAGTCATCATCAGGTACTGGACTCTGAGATAAAGGAGATTTCACATTAATATGGTTGAAAGGAGAGCTGGATACGGGAAGCAGGAGTAAGGTAGAGGGAAAAAGAAGGTGGGAGGTTGTGACGGGTAAACCAAGAATATCGGAAAACAAGGAGAGGAGGGGCAAAGGTGCGTGGGAGACCAAGGAAACGGAAAATACGGGAAAAAACTTCTCTCGACAAAATAAATATTATATTTCCTTTTTCACAGTGTGTAGTTCCTGATGATGACTCTGAGAGTTGAAACACGTTATGGTTGTCATTAAATACCTGTAGAAAAGTGCGATTGTTGGCCTCATTGTTTTGTGTTCATGTTGCATTTCATTTCATTAATTAATCTGATTTTTTCAATGAGAGCTTGTCGCTGAATGTACCGAATTCACGAACCTAAACCCTCTAGGTTTGAGAAATTTTGTTTTAAGTTTGGAACCACAACTTTCCTTCGCCAAAATAATGACGTTTTAACGTGACGAATAATATCAGAAAACCTTCGGATCTATGATACATTAAAATTTATTGTAGATTGATGGTGTACATGACCTTCTACCTTAGCTCAGCAAGCTGTACTTACGACTGGGAGTGATGAAAAAAACGGGCACATTTTCTACTCCCACCGCAATTGTAAAAACTTGGAAACAGGTTTTCAAACTATTCTTTTCAATTATTAAACGGAGAAAGGAAAGAATAAAAATATAATGCAAGTAGCTTTAAAATTGGCTGGCTAAAAAGAGCTAAAAAGTGATTGAAAATAAATAAACAATATTGATCACTCCATGACAAACATTATTGCCTAAATGCATATTTCTGTCAACTTGTTTCAGCAACGGCAACTGGGCACCGCATCCATTATTTACGGGGCTTGAGAATTTAACGATGTGTTGTCTTGCCTAGCTTGGTCATGGCGGTGAGCCATTCATTTTTTTCTCAATGCATCAAAACACCTGTGTTGATCTTTGGCGTATTACGTTAACAATGGGTTGTAAACCTCCAGCCAGCTCATTGTATCGGGCGCATTGCCAAGTGGCCTAGCCTCCGGGTGTTACTAACGCTCTCTGGACACGGCGCAAACAAAAGCGATGGCCGCGATGGAAGTCCCTGCCTGCGGCAGAAAGCCTCCGGGATACAGAGTTTTCACCATCAGTGTTTTGCTGGCATTGGAGAATGGCATAGTTTATTCCTCTTAGCTGAAATAAGGTCGAGATCGAGGACTGACGTTTGTTTATTTTGACAGCTGCCCGTTTCGAGTTGGAATGAGCAAAATAAACTGAGTGCTTGAGAGCTCTGGATCCTAAACTTGATACGTGATTGATAATCACATTCCTCGAGACATTGTGTCTTCTAAAATCGCGCAGCATCTTTTTTATTTACATCCCCGTGTTAAACTCAATGAAAGAGAGTTTATTCAAAATGCCATGAAAGTCCACAGTGGAATCATTTTCATTGGACACAACAATGCTTTTTACTGAAACGTTGATGATAAAGAGACATTCAGTTACATGTTTTGGATTCCTGCCAGTGACGGAGACTTTTTATGGAGTGTTTTATGTGTTCCTTCTCTGATCCCCTAAAAGGTCATAAAGATGCAAGCCAACACTGCGCGAGACAGAATAAGAAAGATTCGAAAATATCGGTGTCAATCAAGAAAGATATAATTTCAATGGAAATTGTAGCATGTGGCGTAGAGAAGGAAGTGTAACAAAATCGTGACGTAAAAAATACCTTCTCGTTCTGCATGTATCTGAAATTGACAAATGCTAATGTTATAATTTACTTGATGTAATTAATAATCTAATTACAACTGCTCGAGGGGAAATTAAATGCTTGTGTTAAAGGTGCTTGCAGAACTGTTTCTGTATAGCCATAAAACCATGTACGTGAGTCTCCAAGGTGATTTATTTTTTTCCATTTTTTACGATATTTTTCAATAAATACATATAACAATAATTTTAATACAAATCAACATCAATGTAACTTTTTGTCATAAAATATATGATACCCAATGCATTATTCGACCGTCTGCAGTTACTTTGCTTCACTCGTGGTATTATTTATCAAGATAAAAAATAATTATCAATCTGTAGCCTTTAGCCTGGCAGCGTAGTAAAATTACGAAGCAATATTGTATTTATTTCTTCTTATCATTTATTTCATCTATGCAAGTGAATGGGCGATAGTTACGGATTTGTGACACTGAGGTTGAAAGTAACCAAAAGCGCACGCGGGGGCTTCTTCGGCTGTTAGCATCCATGGTGCCATTTTAGTAGAGTAGCCATTTTTTATTTTTCCATTAATTGACTGCTAAAAATCACACCAGTTAGAGCTGATTTTATGATCACACAATAATAATTTACAGTCGCAACTGCAATGAAATTGTTCCAAAAATATAATCGATGTATACTCTCACTTAGTATAGGATTGCGCGCCCTCTATAGTCGAACGCAATCCGTTCCATAAAGTAGTCAACATACGAGTGAAATTTCCGCTTATGAAACAATATAAATTTAATCAATTCATTCCCGATCCCCAAGAATTAATCAATTTACTTTATTTAAGTTCAAATATTGGTTATTTAAAAAATTACAATAATAGTTAATAGGAATACTGTATGATTTACATTATGCGTGCATGAAATTATAAAAACTGGAGTGAATTTTAGATTTGCTGAGTGATGGTGATGCATTGAGAATACGGAATAGATATTCGGAGGGAGGAAATATGTTACTGGCAAGATTCTCATCTCCTATTGAACCTATGGTTAAGAGTCGTGGCTTGCTATAACAGGCAGTACTGCAAACACTTGATTTCGCCTTGGAATGGAATCTGTCCAGATCTAGATGTCGGTTACTAGAGTCCAGCGGACTAAAACAGTTTTCTTTCCATTCTTACAGCAAACTTTAGTTGGTGTTTTTTATGAGAAATTTTATTATTGAAAATTATCGTTCAATTTTTTTAGATAATTTTATTTCTACTAGTTTTGCTCCACTCCACATTCTTTGGGAATAAGTCAGTTTAGAAATACGAACAAGGATCATTCCCAAAGTGACTTATTCCTGAAGATCATTCATAACTCCGTAATAGTAATAGTTGAGGAATAGATCTGAGGAAAGCACAATTCATAAAAACCAAGAAGCTAACGTTTTGGTTGTATGTTTATAAATCAGGGCATGGGATTAAAAATATAACGACAGAAGGTTTACCAAAACTTCATATTTTACTGATTGATCAAATAAATAATAAATAAATATTTTTCTAATGGTATCTGTATATAATTTGTGTCTCTGATGATGATTTCAAAATATTGTCAAAGCGTTGGCCTTGAGTGTACGAGTTTAGCTTATTGAGATAAATCTCCACAGCAGTTACAATGAAATGAATTTGCGTGGTCAACAAAAGAAGTAAATGCGAATTCTACGGTGCATGTATCGCATGTATCGCATGTATCGCGTAATATATACATATTTAATGCGTCGCGAGACTAATTGAAATAAATATAAGTAGAAGTGGATTGCTACCTTTCCATTATCATATTCCTCTTCGAAAATGAAAATGAAAATCCAGAAAGTATCGGCCATCAACTTCGCAACTCAATTTAATCAAAATTCGAATACTTTTTCGAGATTTAAACCTCATTTTTCCGAATTTTTTCGTCGAGATTCAACTCATTTAATGATGAAAAAACATGATTTTCACGAGCCCTCCGTACTCTCTATAGGATGGGTGCCGGAAATGTCAATTACTGTACAGACGAGATCAGCTTCCTGTTTAAAAGCGCCCTGTACAGTTTATTACCTCATGATTTCACTGACAAAATGAAAATATTCCCCCGAACCACCCTCCCTTCCCGTTATTTCCCCCACACGAAATAGAGAAAGTACCCTGGTTGCCTCGCTGGTGTGCGTGCCAATTTAGGGAGTGTGCTGGAGTGACTTTAAAAAGTGATCTGTGTGCGCCGTGGTGCAGGGCTCGGCGCCGCGTGTCCCCCATCAGCCCCACACCCCGCCCGGATCAGCGAGAGCCACCGGGAGCCGAGGCAGTCAGTGGGCCTAGTAGGAGGAGGAGGACACAGCCACCGCTGCAGACATGGCCACCGGTTGCTGTTCCTGCTTCTTCGCGGAGCCCATGAGGTTCCCCATCGATCTGTCCAACCAATCAGAGATCATCAAAGTAAGGCACGCCCCCGGAGTGTGTTGTGAGTGTGGTGTGGATTTGCAACCTATCGTTCCCTTCCCTCCCTTGTGTGGATGAGGTTTTTATCTTGGCCGCGTCTTACATCTCTTCATTCCTCTCTCCATCTCAGCATCTTCTCTCTACAAATGACCCTCTAATGCACTCTTCGTTGTGTTTGTGTGTGTCTGCGACCCGTTCTTGCACCATTAATGATCCCCACGGTCTCACTTAACACCTCCTCCTTGTCAAACCCTTCCAGTACTTAGACTGCCAACGGATCGATATATCACTTTCCATCGAGCCACCTCAAATCACTCATGGTGGAGATATATTGGCTCATGGAAAGCTGCTTTTAAACATTGTTTTGTAAATAAAGCAACAGTTTGTCTCTTTAAGCATGGTGAAAATAAATTAGTTTGTAGAACTCGGTTCAGGTTCCCTATTTCACTGATCTATTTCAACGTTAAATTGAAATATAGCCTTGAATCGTCAATTTTATCCTGCTATAGACGTAATAGATATTAAAATTTATTGGTGAAATTTATAACTTAAGCGGAATTGTACAAAGTAACTCACGCTGAAAATTTCCACAATGTATCACCAGTCTATCGATTAAACTCATTGTCAAAAATAGGTGCGCTTACATAACTTGTTGGTTCATATTTCCTCGATATGAGAGTTTAAGTAAGTACATTCTCCCTTTGCTAACATTGACATGAGCTAACCCACGGTCTGATGTAATATCCAAAACCTAAAATCCCAGTTCGCATCAGGATAACGGAAAAATCCGAAACATCATCTCGCGGTAACTCTTAACCATGAATTATTAAAAGTTGCTTTGCTAATTTTTAAATTCAAAGCGCATTTGTGTATAAAAATCTGAGACTGTTCAACACCTTACTTGAAAGAGTTTTCTCACAAAAATATAAAAAACTGAAATTTCCGGACATTTTTTGCTAACTTTTACGAGAATGAAAGGCCTTCAGATGTCATCACTGCATATCATAACCTTCACGGCCACCTGATACCACTCGCTCGATGCAGCCAGAATCGGCCGCCCGTGGCTGGAGCGCGCCAAAGCCGAAGGCGGAAATCAGCTCGCGGTGGTGTCAGACTCAGCTATGCGAGAATTAATGTCAACTTAATGAGAAAACTTGGCATCTAGGCAAAGGCCGTAGAAATAAATCATAGTCTGTAGCAGTTGACTGACATCAAACTCGTAATTCATATGAAAGGCGTGAGTATTTCAACGGACTTTCTTCCAGGAAATATTTATAAATCGTCACAAAGCTCACGTCTATCTGCATTGGCATTAAAATATATTACTTACGATTTAAATTACTGATCATTAATTTTTCAATGATTTCTCCTGTCTGGTATCGTTGTTGTGGGCGCATTGCTGGGGAACTAACATCATCTGTTAAGGTTGAATTAATTCTGGAAGAACAGTCGGAAAATGTTCTAAATTATCGAAAAGTTAACTTGAACTTGGTAAATGTTCTGCAACAAGTGACCCCTGATATTAGAATAGAGTGTAAATAATGAAGCAACCAAAGTGTACTTTACAAGGAAAAAGGAACACGCACGAGGCTTTAATCCGAAAAGGACTGGCATTTTAAGTAAATGAGAAAACTAGCCCCCAAAAATATTTTTTATTTGTGCAATCAATGTCATATCATTGGTTTCAACTTCATATATCTAAATGAAAAAATAGTCGATAATATTATATACAATAAAATTTTACTTTGCAAATTTGGTGGGAGTCTGTTTCTCGAGGTGTCTTAATAATTAAGGACGAAACTTGTGTTGCAGACATTACATTCCTTTTGGGAAACAAAACGACTTCATTTTTGGCTCCAAGACATCATCCTTTCATCATCTCACCAACCATTTTATTTACATGCACGCATTATAATTGCTTTTCAACACCTTATATAAACAGTCCCTTTTATGTGCCTGTACACTTCGTGTCCTCTTTGAAATTCCAATATTTCTCTTTGTTGGGATTACTGATGTGAATTTCTCTTTAATTTAGAAGGATTTAAAATGCTTGGGACTAACCCACTTCATTGAAATGTATATTCCCGTAACAAGCCCACTAACTGCTTGACTGTGCATAATGCTGTGGTGTTTGACGTTCATTAATTAGTCGTCAAGGTGACGCAAATGCACAAAAGTCCGGTTTTGGCTCTAAGACACCGTGCTCTCATCATCTCACTACACAGTTCTTATGCATGCATGCATTTTAATTGCTTTTTAACACATTTAAAGCAGTATTGTTCATGAGCGTGTACATTTTGGAATTGCAATGGCTATATTACCTCTTTGGAATTCCGATATTTCTCTTTGTTGGAAATATTAATTTGCATTTCTCATTGTTTTAGAAGGATGTAAAATGGTGTTGGTAAGCGAGTTTTCACCGATTCTAGATCATCGCACGATTAGGCTTACGAAAAAATTCTCTTGAAATGTGAGAAAAGTAAGGTCATATTCCGTACATCTGTCGAGTCGAGCGCATATTCATGGGCAGCTCACCGAGTCTATAATCGTTTTAGTTTAAATTTTTTAGTCATCTTAAATGAGGATATCGTAAGATGAAACAAGGCCAAAAGCAATAGAAATAAATAGCCCTGGTAAATTAATTTTTTTGCAGAGCATTGCGCATGTTTTACATAAGAGAAGGAAACTTTAATCGTAATGTGAATATCTTGTACCATGGTCTGAGATCAGGTAACAGAGTTTCCGCTCCAATACCTAGCAACGAAGCTTTTCGGAATTCTTTTAATTATTGAGCTCCTATTATGTATAGCTCCCAACAATCGGACACCACCTCTAGCAATCGCAAAGTCAGTCAATATATGTCTTAGAAAATTGAAAATATGTTTTTGTTTCGGTTAAAACTATTGAAAATTATTTCTTATATTTGGAAATTAAGAAGTACAGTATTTATATATTTGTATTTAGTAATTAGGTTTCGTTTCCGACGGAAAAAGGGAAAATATTGAGCATTGTACGTACACACTTTTGTTTAGTATTGATATATATTGATTCTCTCCTGTATTATTTATTAATTTTGCTGTTTCGCATCACCAGCCATTAATTAATAGTATATTTATAGTAATCACCTTATCGTGCTCTGATTGCTGAAGTGAAAGCAAAATTTCATTATTAATGAAGGTTTTTGTTACTCAAATATACTACGATAGATAGCATCGCAACTTCTTTTGCTCACTTTTCGATGCAAACTCAGTCAGTAAATGTGAATACTCTCGTGTGTTTGACCTGAAATCACAGAGTTGAAAAATAATACATTTTTCTCTCATTCTTCCAGTTTAATCTCCACATGGGATGGGATGGCTTTATGGGATGTAATATAACACCAATTTTTCAAGAATTAATTCAGGATTTAAACCAGATTGCTAATGCAAGCTTCCATTTCTTAAACTCATTTTAATCCTATCAATTTTATGCTGAAAACTACTCTGGAAATCGTAAGTCAGTCTGCAGCCGTTAATTGGTATTTAACGCCTTAATTTCAGGAAATGCTTGAGTATCTTTACATATATTACATTTCTGGCATTCAATTTTTTTTCAGCTGTCAAAAAGTGCATTTTTGTATAAATGTGTCCTATTGACTATTTAAGTTGCACATAATCTGATTTTCAATGACTTATCTGACCCTTGTGCTACTAACCGTCCACGTAACCGGAAAAAAGAAAAATACCTGTACTTACTATCTTATACTAGTGTAATCTTCTTCTTCCTAGAGTTTTTACAAACTTCTCATCTTCCTAGACCTAAACCTCTTTGGTGTAGCATTCTATCCAGTTATTCTACATCATTCTGCATCAGTATTGCTTTTCCATTGTATTTTACCTCCTTTGTTCTACCGAAGCCATTGCCCAAATTTCACTGCCATATATTTTCTTCTAATGTTTGTTTTAATAATGCGGTTGATAAATTTTTATCAAGGAAGACCATGCCTATCTATTTATTCGTATTCATGGAAGCTCGCATGATGATTCAAACTCATTCCCTTAATATGAATGCCCCTTGAATCTCTCATGTGTTTTTCCTGTAGTCACAGAATTGAAAAATAATGCATTTTTCTTTCATTCTACCGGTTTACGCTCCACATGGGATGGGATTGGTTTATGGGATGTAATATAGCACCAATTTTCCAAGAATTAGACGTAACAAGAAATATGAATTAGAATAACAAGAGGAGAATATATTGAGTTGCACTTTTAATGTACACCAAAGTGCCACAAAGTTTTTAGCATTTGTGAATATTATAATGCGCGGTAAATATCAAAGAATTCGAGAGACAAGATGGAATATACTTCGATACAGTTAGGCAGCAATTTTCCCGCTGTGCGTTGGCATTGACAGTGTTACACAATACAGACATTCGGATGTTCCTGATGGGGGATTAGATTAGATTTTAGGCGTTTGAGATGTGGCTGCGTGAGATAATAGAGAGGGTAAGATGGACGATTAACGAGGAAGTACTTGGAGAGATGCGTAGGTAGTGGAAACTGCCGTTGGAAACTAGTAGAAGGCAGAAGAACTGGATGAAGCAAGTGGGAGAAGGAGTCCAAAGCGGTGAAGATTTATAGCACAGAAACCTTGACTCTGAGGAAAGAGGATAAGAATAGGTTACATTTTGCGACGAACGTCGCGGAAAGACGAATTGACACAGTGGGAAAGGAGTCAAAAATGACCAAAACGGATTGATTTCCAACAGTCACACTATATTTAACATACTAAATTACAATTGTGATTACACGACAATGAGGTCTGCAGACTAGCTGCCGAAACTTGACGAGCGATGCCGGCTGACGAGGTACACACTCGGTGGCTGGCAGAGGAGAGGGCCACTGCGATGAAACGTCCGGTCAGCGCAGTCAAAAGGAGGGTAGGTAGCTCTGGATCAGTGGAGAAGGGGGAAGTAGGGGAACTGTTCGTCCAGCCATTGCTTGAGACGGCGGCGTAGAGGAGCACTATTGCCATAAAGTTCCGAAAAGAGGTCGCCAGATGCGAATTCACTATAAAAGTAAAGCACCTTGTTTTTAGTTTCAATAGTCTTTCGCGATGTGGTAGTGGAAGAGGATGGTGAAGAAACGATGGATGAAAGAGTAAACAAACAAGCAAGTGTTTGGCGTGGTAGATAAGGAGAGTAATCAGTTGGAGGAAATTAGGAGACTGCAGAACGGGATTAGGAAGGGCAGTTCAGGGACGCTGAGGTCACGCTGGAAGGGAGAATGTCGGGCGAGCGGAGTTGGTAAGGAAAGAGAAATGTTCTTTATGAATGAGATGAAGAGGGATTAGACGTACACGGAGTTTGACCCCTTATGGATGAGCGAGTCCATTTTGTTACGTTTCAAATCATTGAAATATTTGCCATCTGATGGGCTTTTCCATTTAGTTGCTGCGCTAAACAGAATTGTAACGCTTTGAATTAAGTGTAAGGAAAGTTGTCTCTTTCGGTGGTTTGTCAAACAATTTGATTAGATAAATGTGTGTGACACTATTCACTGACGACGGTGTGCCCGTTGGAGCTTTGAAATAAATAGTTTCAGCTGTTATGAGATGGAAAAATTGGGTAAGTTGAAAAAAGTAGGTTATGAAGGTGATGCTGAAGTAGACCTTGTGTAAATATTAGTATGTAAAGTATTATTTTAAATTAAATACATGCAATACTTTAATAGTATATTAAGAAAGTAATGTAGGAGCAGTATTATTTCATGCTGATGTTTCAAAATTCTGTCCAGAGAGGGTTACGATTGAAATTTTTTTAGGAGATAGGGCCCTGCGGTCGTCTTAATGGTTAATAGAGGTAACCTTATCTCCATCTTAAGTAGTCTGTAAACCAGTTAGAAAGGGATACGAAAAAAATTTATACTGCTTAATAGGACAACCGTCACACACATTTGAAAATAAGCACTGGTATGATTTCCACACTTTTATTTTCGTTACCGACCATGGTTTCAGCGCATTATGCCATCATCAGGGTAGATTATTCCAAATATCTCAGCCTTTGGTGTATGTTACAAATTGGGGTGGGGAAGAGAAGGGAAAGGGGAGGGAATGAGAATAGCTAGTGTTGGTTGGAAGAGAGAGGATGGGGGAAGAAATTGGAATTGGGTGAGGGGCACAGCCAAACACTCTACCGCGCTCCCCCCCCCCTCACCGATTCTAAACCTTTCACATAGCCTCCCCCTCTCTCGCTCCCCCCCTCCTCACTATTCCAACCGTCATTCGCTATCATCATTCCCTCTCATTTTCCTCCTCTTCCCCACACCAATTTGTAAATGTATAAAAGGCTTAGACATTTTGAATTATGTACCCTAATTATGGCATAATGTGCTGAAACCATGGTCGGCGTCGAAAATAAAAGTATGGAAATTATACCAGTGTTTAATTTCAAATATGGATATCCATAGGTTCCACAAATTTTGTGGCTATACGCTTTCTTATACAACTGCCACACGTTATTCCGAAGTTTCCCCAAACCCTGATCCCCACCCAGCTTTATTATAGAATATATTTTCACATAAGGCACAGTTTTTACGAGGTGCAAATGGTAATAAAAGATAACCCTATAATTTAAACAATTACCGAACGAACTTTGAAAACATCAACTTAATAAAGATTAAATCATTTTGTTTTACATTGCAATCGGAATGATGATGAATTGTATCTTTCAAAAACAAATGAACTCTAATATCTAAAGAGCTCTTTCCTGATTTTCACGGATACTACGATAAATTACTTCAGGAACATATAATCTCGCACAATCACGATGAGAAAACACAAATATTCACTTGATTCATTCATAGCCGACAATAGTGCTGAAGAAGCAATTACACCTTCTGAAAGTGATATTATTTCTGCTTTGGGGTCCTGCCTTGAGCTCCTGACGTCGAGTAGTCGGATAGGCTCGGTTAACAAGACTGATGTGCGGCAAGGCTTCGATATCCGAAGCCGTTTCTTACTCCTTGATCCTAGTCCTTATCCCAGCAAATCCAACCACTTGATGAAAATTCATACAAAAAATTATACATATTTCTACGTTGGCTTCTCGAATGATGGACGCATAAATTCTTAGGATTAGGATTATTGATCCAGAGTGCGTCGACTACAGCGGTCATTTTGCGCCACTCTCGTCCTTAGGTAAGACAAAGTTTAAGTAATTAAAGCAAAACCACTTCGGTTAGTTATTTGAGGAAAAATTTGTATGGCATTGCCTAAAATAAAATTATAATTTATTATAACGTTGATTTCTTTTAAAAAACAATTACTCGGGTGAGGCAGCATAAATTCTTTCGTGAGCCAGTTTCTCAAGAATAAAAGGGAAATAAATACAGCAGAAACAGCTGAGTTTACTCTTATTTGATCTTTAGGCATTAAGGCATTTTCAGCGTACTGCGTGAAAAAGATGAGTCGGATAATGAACCGTATAAAATAATACTTTATGAATAACTTAGAATGAAAGTAATTTTTAATTGACAATTCAAATATTTACTTCATCCTTTTGATAGTTGTTAAAATTAAGCTATAAAATTTTAATATGGTCTGTATGCTAAGGAAAAGTCTCACTTAAATTACGCATAGATGATACGAATCTAGTGAGCAGAGGAGTGTTTCCAACTACTCTTTGGATAAGAGAGTGAAAAGGGATTAAAACTGAGAAATGAACTCAATGCAATCAGTGGAAGTTAAAGCGAAACGGTCAACTAGAGAGTGTACATTATATCTACATCGACAAAATACCCTGAGAGCCGCAATATACACGTGTGGCAGGGGGTGTTAGGCTACCAGCCGTGTAAAGATGTAAATTTTTAGGAGGTGAAATGGTGACCTGTTATGTAGGAGTGTATTTAATGGAGCTCAGTTTTTATTGTGATCGTATATTATGTGCGGAAAAACGAGTGTTTGTACCTTTCTGTTCGGCAGTGTATCTCTCTTATTTTTTTTGAATCTGTCAGACCTAGAGATGTAGTGAGAAGTCATGATAATATTCTCTGTGTCACTTTTTGCCGAATTGTCGCATTAACTTGCCAATTGGGGGGAGGGGCAATTGGATTGCAGGGTAGAAGCGGGGAGGTGAGTGACTCCATTCGGGAAGAAGTTGTGAGAGGCATTAAAGTAATTTATGGGAGATTTTTCGTTGACCCGGTTATAGACCCCATGGAATTTTTATTTCAAGTTCGACCGATGTTAAGGAGTATGAAGGAAAATAATCAAAATCAAGGACGAGAAACCTTAGCCTTTATGCCTGATCTCAGGAGATGAAGTGTGCATAATATTGGCTTAGACTTAATTTCTTTTCTACAAGCCCTAGGATAGCTGTTACTTTCAACATGAAGATTTTTATGAGATTTTATAAGAAGCTCTAGGCACTACTTTAAACCAGGGTGAAGACAGTTAGCGGGGTGAAGATGGAACGAACGCAAAAATATCGAATTAGCGGACTAATGGAAGAGGGAGGTAGATGACGGCGGTTGGTTTATGTACTAAACAGTGGTTGACAAAAGTTACAGAGCTTAAAGCACGATTCCGAGTTTCACATCCACTTGGCTACATTATCTTTGTCTCCATTGCTATCATGTTATCACTTCAGCATCGTCATACCTCGACTGTTGTGCCGCTCTGGTTCACGATATTGCTGAGTAGATAATTTTTCTTGCTCAAGAAACTACTATTTTGTTGAAATAACGTAAATATATGTTTTGTTCATTTTCCCCTCTTCTCTAGAGGGTTTGAAAAGTGCAGTTTGGGGAATAATATGGTACAACCAAGTCTTATGTTTATTTTATGTTTTCGTCGTCCTAGTAACTATTTTCTGGGTGATACGCACTTGCCAAGAATACCCGGAGGCCCGGAGGGAGGAGGTGTAGGTGTAAGTAATTCGGGAATGGCAGTTATTAATTAATATTTTTATAGGAAAAATTTTTCGTAATATTGCAGACTCGGAAACACAAAGTTGATATAGACATTTTTCGTTACTGCTTAATTTATCTTAATGAAGTCATGAAGGCTTGAAGTTAAAGTCATTTAAGTTTTGATAAATGGCCCACACTTTGCTATGGAATATCTAATGCACTCTTAGGGCTGGTGAGGCATTTTTCATGTGCACAGAATTTGTTGGAGGAGCTCAAGCAGATGTCGTGAGATGTATGTGATAGAAATTTGACTATTTTTTCTGAGCTTATAGAGGTAGGATTTCTAATGGTAAAACAGGAAACAATTAGTTGATTGGTCAAGTTTCCGGAGTAAACATCTCGTTGGAAAAAAGAAAGGTAACAACAGGAAACCTGAAATAACCTCAAAAACTAGTCCATATTCACACCAGTTCCTGGTAATACATATCTTAAAATGTATTTTAGAAAAACATGTGAACTGCAATTCGTAACATTTTGGACGCAACCTGTGCATCACATCATCCTAATTTTAAAAAATAATATCTGAGTGCAGCACATTTACTGAACCATATCGCTTGGGAAATGGATTAAATGCTCTGGCTATAATCTCGAAGTGAAGTGTGGTACGTGGATAATATTCTTGTATAATTTGGAAGATTATAATCTTTTATCCATATTGAGGCCAAACTCATTGAATTGTATGCTGTAATTGAACTGTGCTGTCCCTCTTGTTTTACCATCACCATTTTAAGACTGATTTTTTTCTTTTAATATTTTCTTTGAATTTTCTTTCAAACGTTGTGCATTAAACATTTATGACAATTTACATGGACAAATTTGTAGTCATGATAAGATTGAAACGAGATTTATGTGAACAAAATATCAATATATTCATAATTTTGTTACTTTTATAAATACGTATCCTGTAAATGATGTGGGATCAGACCTTTCTCGGGTATATTTTTGTGAGTTGAACTTGAAACTACGTAGCATGTATGTGAAAATGGACAAAATATGGGGAAAAAAGATTTATTTCATCTAATATTAATGCCGAAAACTTTTTATAGTGTACTGAATTCTCCGAAAAGTTATATTATATTAAAATCAGAGCTCATTTCCATCTCATTTTTTGCATTATTAAACCACCAAACAAACAATTTATAAAAATACAGAAATTATTGAGGCTAAGTGCTTCAATTCAGTTTAGCGATGCATTCGTCTCTTGTCGTTGAAAATAATGCTCATGTATGAATGTATCATGGAATTATCTCTGTAATTAGGGTCAAAACTTTTTCTCACAGCTACGTCGTGATATAGGCGGAAATACTATATTAGACAGCATGGATGCAAATTTATTTTTCAGTACTTGTTTGAATTCACTCAATGAATGAAAGCTTGGTATATTCTGCTCTCCTTTCTTTTCTAAAACCAATGAATTAATTCATTCAAAATTCATTAATTTTATATACAAATGATTCATTCTTATGCTGCGCTCCTGTAATTGTTCTGAGCTCACTTTATGAATAAATACTTCGAGTTTTTTCCCGCATTTATATTCTACTAATGACAATAATATCCTTTTTTAGTTAAGATAAGGAAAATCTGCTTGATAGCTAAATAGAAAATGGGATAAAGACGTGCCAGGAATAGCAGAGAAACAAAGAATTTGCCCGGGGAATGTCAGCTTAAAACAAAGTATGAAATCACTTTCACACTCATGAGAAAAATTAATTATTTACGAGATGAGTTCGTGTTGCACAAGTTTACGCCAGAAACTCTCGTCTTAATTTTACCTTGACCTCCTAAATGGCTTTAGCTCTCAGAATGAACTCTTGGGGGTCTGACTCCTACGTAAGTCCAGACGAATGATCGTCAATTTCGTACATTAATGTGATCGTTTATTTTCAGATCAATGGCCTTGGACGTGCGTTCCTTTTTTCCTACAGCAAACCAATCCATTTCATGAAATAATGGCTCATAAGTTTGGTGGTTCTGTATGTATTAAGTGAAGCCCTAATTCATACCTGGATAGCACACGTCCTGAGGAAAAATTGCTTGCTGAAAATAATATTGGAAGGAAAGATCAAGGAAAATAGAGGGAGAAGAGATGATGAAATAATATGTAGATAGATATTATGAATGGAAGGAGTTACGAAGAGCTGAGGAAGGCAGCACAGGATAGACGAGCATGGAGGGAGCAGTTCAATTGAAACCTGTCTGAGGACGGATTCACCTTAAAAGATAAAACTCCTTACCTATTAGTAGGTAATATGTGAAAGGTTCTGTAAGTTTTGTGAATCGCCTCTAAGTAAATCGCTAGTGGCTCTCATTGCGTGTAGGGTTTAGCCGTAAAAAGCCTACTTTCACCAATTGCTTGGGAGGGGATGAAGGAAAGAAATTTGGAAATGGTAACACCAAAATTGAGTTATAATTCAGAAAATAAGCCTTTGATTGCAGGAAATGTGGTGAAGAGATAGAAAAAAGTAGGTAAAATGACGTATTCAAGGGGGAAAATATGGTATCAAAGATTTTATAACCAACCGAGAGGACAATTTGGTGATGGGGGATTAAGTTGGTGTAGTGGCTAGAGTATGGGATTCACATTCGGGGGACCCGGGTTCAAAGTTTGGTGGTTCTGTTCCTCTTAAATTGAATTCTGATTCCTACCTGTTAGTAGGTGATATGCATAGGGGTGAGTTTAGTGTTTCGTCCGTAGGATGGGAAAAACTGTGGACCCCTTGGCACCTTTTGCTTAGAGCTGGACAATGCCGACGCCAGGATCCAATCTGACTTGCCTCTACTCCCCAGATGAACCTTCACTTACCAATATACCCACCACTCTTCATCAGTACAAATGACTTCAATCGTCGGTCATTTACCTTAAATAATTAATCGACCTGAACACGAAGGAAATTCCGCTGGAAGAACTTTGTGAATTGTTGGACTGCAAGATATGGAAACAAAACCTGAGGAAGGAAAATAAAAGGCTAGGCTCAGATTGAAAGATAGGTAAACGAACGTGTTTAACCAAGCAAATGAAACTCAGTTGATCTGAACCACATAGATATATGAGAATCTTTACGCTCTCCAGCTGATTTTTGAAAAATTCACTGAAGCTAAAATAATAATTTAATACTTCCGTCATGGAAATAAAGTCATACACCAAAAACTCGAAGCCTTCCAAAGCCTTGAAATTCGTTACTGTTTAAGGACCTATCTCATTTTAATTTAAAGTTTTAGTTTATGAATAAAGAACTGCAAATACTTAATTATCATAAATCCATGCAATTGAGCTTTCAATAAACCGACAGAGCAACAAAATAGTCCATTTTTAAAGATGTTTTTATTCTATCACACTCTAGTATTTAATAAGCTATCATAAACTTACCAATAATGATGCAACATCTATCTAAATGCGAGAATTTACAGAAAGCTTACCCTTTTTCGTGGTACCTGGTGTACTTTGAATAGTTTTGGCTCCATGTGGACAAATATCTTTTACAAAGGTCCAGTGTCGGTTTGGGTAAACGTATCGTCCGAATTTCTTCTCACACAATATGTTTATCTTCCAGAATTGTCAGACGGTAAATACCTTCTTCAAACCTGTCATTATCTAAATACTGCCGATGAATATGTGTAGGTTTAATTTATTTCGGAAAAATCGTCGTCCAGGGGGACTTTTTTGACACGATCGATAAAAACCTCTCCTAGAATTCACGCGAAAAGAGTTCTGCGTAATCTATTTCCAGACTGTTTTGTTTCATCTATTCCTTAAAAGAGAGGCATATTGGTACAAAGAGAGCTATTACACTATAACTTTAATACCGATCCCTACCAAAATCTGTAGCAAAGGTTAACTAAAAAAGGCAAATGATAAACCTGCCACATCAATCGATCGACAAAGCATCCGGCCTGACACGCCGATGCTTAGAAAGAGGGAAGTATCGCTTTAAGTAATGATGAAATTACCGAATGAGGATAAATGAAAGAAAGATCAATGAGTTAGGAAATCAGGGGTGTCAAATTTCTCCGTAGAATTAACTTTACACCCTCAGACGTCACTTCGTGAAAGTATTTTATACTTGAATCCACATCAAAACAATCCTTGTACTTTTCCACTAGTGTTAGGGGAAAAGTACAAGGATTGTTTTAATGTGGATTCAAGTATTTCTCCGTAGACTTCACAGAATTGTTTGGCGAAACGGCATAAAACGATGTAAATTAAAGAACAAGCCTGAGGGAATTTAAGTTGAACATAAACGCCGCGTAAACCATCGACTTGGAAGGAAATTAATGAAATTGGATGTAACTCTTGAAAAATATCGACCTCTTTTCGATAGAAATGGACAAAGTGGTGTGCAAAATAAAAAAATATGCGTCACGGAAATAATAAGTATCGTGTAATTGCATTCATTACAGCAGCTCTATTTGAAGATGTCATAATGTATGGTGGAAATTGGCATTTGGATAGTTTCATTGAACTATGGTTCTGAAGAGAATAAACAGTGAGGCCTTCTGTACATACTTGCGTAATGGGAAAAGTGAAAATTAAAGTTATAAATCAAATTTCACTTGGACTCTGTCCCTCTGGTGAGACTTTCAAATGTGGGGACATGAGCGTCTTTCATTCTAAAGATGACAGTCATGCCCTGACATGCGAGTCGTGCTTCTTGTCTCATTGTCATTTGTTTCAAGTCTGAATGTACGCGACAGTGTTCCTCTAAGAAGTCCAGGTGACCAGAAAATTGCGCGGAGAGGATTTTTAGACGGAAGCTCGCAAAGAGGATTCAATCGGATTTGAGCCAAATACACCGACGGTCGAATACCACACGCCAGACGTTTCTCTTGCTGGGCTTCCCCACTACATACAATTTTCTATTGTTAAAATTTGTGAGAATATACGGGCTAGGCAACATTTTTAAAAGGGTCATTTCAAATGTTTCCAATGACTCTACTTTTGGTTTCTCTTTTGCTTAACTTTGAATCTGGAGGAAAATCAGTACAATTTTCCTTAGAAGAAGCATTATCATGTCGGTATCTAATTTCTGTGGCCGACCAGTGTAGCGTGTTTTGCAACGCGGAAGCCCAGTGGTCACAAGTACGATTCTGAGCATGGCTATATGTTTATCAAATGAAGAAAGCCTGCGGTCAGTGGCTAGTGGATATAGCAGTTGGCAGTCTGGGCTACCGCCCGGTGGCCATGCACCCAAAGGGCCCCACGGAATTCTAAGTCTAGATGTCGAAATGTTATCCCAATAGTAGTTTTTAATTGGACAAATATAATTTTTACTGAGTATGCCGTAAAATTTTTCAAATGAAATTTAAACCCTTTCATGTACTTTTATACACTTGACTATACTATGATATTTTCATTTTTGTAAATGTAATATTTGTACATGATCAAACAACTAATTGAAATATAAAATTACTCTGGTTTTTGTAGTACTTTTTTCACAAAATGCCATGTCGATAAGAATCATGGGATTTAAGATGTAGAAAAATATTTCACTGTGTAATTATGTAGTTTATGATATACTTTATTCGTATGTATGTCACATTAATAATTGTATCAAATATCTTCAATCTCGGACAATTTTTTAATTTTACCACCCACGGCCACCAAACATTGAAATCCGCCGCTGTCCACGGCAGGGCCAAAAGACATGCATGCATTGCATGTTGAAGCATTATAAAAGGCCACTTAGACGTGGCCTGGGCGTTTACAATTCGCGACATTGTAATTCCTCCCTTTATCGTCATACTCCCTTCGTTAAGGAAAGAAATAAAATTAAAATTAGGTGAAGTTAATGCATGGTAAAGAGTAGGTTAATGCGTAGTGAATTTGCTGATTTTTTTAAAAGGAAAAACAAAGTGAGCACATTACTATCGCTCAAGGTTATAATTTTCGCTTCCCCTTGCTCGCTTCAGAGTACCGAGCGTCCAGCCACCCATGCAGAAGCAACACTTTCATGAGAAATATGACGGCAGTTATCGCTGGAGGGACTTGCGGCCGGATGGGTCAGAGCATACACCACGAGGAGGCGTGCGATCGCGAGATACGCCCGCGTGGAGTAGAACCGCGGATTGGCTGCGTTCCAAAACCCTTATGGCGCTATTACTACGGGCGAGGGGTGATTCGACGTGCTCAAAACAATGAGTAAATGGTGCTTTGGCCCTAATGGACGTAGTGTACGCGAATCTGCAGCGCATAAAAGAATCCATTTCAGCCGAGAAATGAACAGCGTTGCCGAGGGGGGCTTGAAACTTTTTGAAAGACCATTTGCATGGGAACTTCTAAATTGATTCAAGCTGATGCGAAATGTCATGCTTTGTTACTAATCGTATGCATTAGCCCATGTATATTTTGCACTTTTTTTGTGATTATCTAGCGCAGAAAAGCATTGTCAACAGAAATCTTACTACGCCACTATATCTGGACTACAGGTAGTTAATGGGCGCCAATTCCCATTTTGTAGGGGAGTGACTGACTTGAGGAGAATATCCGCTAAATAAGCAGCATTTGCGGCTGAATGAAATTGCGGTCTCGCACCCAATGAATAACCAAGTAACATATCAATTTCCACGCTCACAATCAATCGTTAACCGCCATTTTCATTGTTCTAACATTATTCGTGGATTATTTTCCTGGTTGCTTTTCTATTTTTCCTGGTCACCAAACCAATTAGTCTTATTGGTAAATCTTAAAAAATCACGCTATGAGTTCAACGGATACAATATTGGGAACGAGATACCCGACGGCAAATGAATGAAAATTGAGTCGAAAGCACTTTAACTAAATTGACTAAACCGTAATGCAATATTTATCCATTCAATGTGTTAGTAACAAATTGACCATTTTTACGCTTACATTTTTACTTGCATTTACTTAAAATCTACGTTTACATCCATGTTATTACTTTCCAACCTGCAAATCGCTCGGTAGGTGTAATGAGCAAGTAATTTAAGTTTTTTGATTAATTTCTTCACTGAAGTTTGCTTTAGAGCAGTATTTGTGAACATGATATAATTTTCCAATGTATTTTTTATGTGTACGATATATTGTACCTGTTGTTATATATTCATTATAATAAAACTCTATTTAATGCAAAGAACACTGTGAAAAATCATTATAGACGAAGTGCCAAATACTTATAAATGCCATTTGAGCGTACCAAAACTGCATTGGTTGGCACAAATCCAATGTTTCGCAGACTTTTTAATGCTTTACCTAATAATCTGAAATGTGTTAGTAGTAATTTTGTCTTTAAGAACAAAATTAAGGACCTCTTAGTTGTTAAAATGCATTACAGTCTTGATGAATTTATTAATAATAAAAATTAAATAATCTTTGTAAGCATTTGGTCTGTCCCATATCATGTATATGATCGCTGGATTGATAAAATGATTATTATTATATAGTCGATAGTAGAAGCAATACATTATCATCCAATGGATATGAGACCAATATGTTAAGGCATTCGCAAAAGTATTGGCTCAATAATTGGTGAAATGTCAAGTTACACCTGAAGATGATGTTGGCTTAATAACACCACTGATACCCAAGGTAGCCGATTTTCAGTGGACCATTTGAAAAATTAATATGTTCTTAATGTTAGAATTATGTGGAGGTAATGAATTCTCTCATTCATGTTACTACCAATAATGTGCATATGTAACATGATATTTGATTTTTGCAAATGGTAAATGTATGAACGAAACCGTGGTATTACTGGCTCAATTTTATGAAATTGTGGCTATGAGTAATAAAAGAGATAGTTCCGGCAACTCGGATTTTGGAGTGAGTTCCATAATGTTATGCATCTCGTAACTATTGATTTTATCACTAAGTGTTAGTACAATTGGCGATTGTTGAGGAAAAATGAATACAAGGCGCAAAACCTTCGTCTGAGAGATACGACGCAGTATTAGTGTAACCTTGAAAGTTTGGACTAAAAATATTACGGGTCCTCATAAGAGAAAGGTAGGTCGTTGAAAGAGAAGCGATCGTGAAGACGGGGACGGCAAAAGGAATATCCAACAGAATAGAGCTCTCTTGGTATTTGTCTGCCTGACGCTGGGAGGGAACGTAAAACATTCCCGTTTGGCGAAGGCACTCCATGGAAATTAAGCTTTAATCTTTCTTTACAGAGAAAAATAGCCCCACTTCGTAAACGTTCTGCTCGCTACCACATGCGGAAAATTTGCTTTGACTCTCATTGCGTTCTCCTGCTTGGATTTCAGTACTCTGCATTCGTTGGCTGGGTGGTTTGGTCTCGTCTTAAAATATCACATTGCCAAGTGTAATAAATGTGCACGTTTTGAAAAAGCCCTCAATTACTGGATATATACCTCAAAAATACCCCTATGAATTGCGATTGCTGGTCTAATGACTAATAATACGTGCAATTCATATATGAATAACTTTGTCACAGAGATTTGTATTTCATCAATGCCCTAACTCTATTTTTCATCGCAGGTTTACTTTTTAGCCGCATATTACGGCAAAAGTACCCCAAGAATTGTTTGACGGAAGACAGTATTAGTCTTTCTGTATCCAGTACGTGGAAACCTGTTCCTTAGTCCTGGTTTTCTCTTCTTATCAGTGTTTGAAAGTATGTCCAAAATGTCCACGTGCATTACGCTAACAAATAGTTGCAGCTCTATTAATTGAAGAAATTTATCTTCGATATGTTATATCCTAATTTGATTATAGAACTGTAGCCAGCGCATATGCGAGGGATGTGGTGGAAATCACTCATCTAACAAAACTATGATTATGTTCTTCAAAATTGTCATATTTTCTAAGCTAAAATTACAATAAGTTATGAAGGTAAAAGGTTGTAAGGTGTAAATTGACTATGTAAATTCGTACGAAAGGAGCGGAAACGAAAATACTATGTTTTAATAATTGATGGTTCCTGATATTTATTTGGATGTTATTGATTTTCTCCTTTCGAATTTTTTCAGGGGCCGGAAATGATAAGGACATCGAAGTTCTATAAAGACGCAAAAGAAGGTAAATTCGTGAAATTCCTCTTTGAAGACACCAAAACTTTGTACGATATATTCCGGAGAGGAGCCAAAGTATCAAGTAAGTGAATTTAAATCATTTTTTAGAATCTAGATGGTTTAGAATCGTAATACCTTTCCTAGCTATCGTGTCATGGTTATTTCATTTAAAAATATTCCAAGTCTACTCTTATTTTGTTCTCTTGCGTGTATTTTTGATGCATATTCCTAGAAAGTGCGATTTAAATCATCGAGATAAAATACTTGAGCTGTTTTATTTTTGCCGTCTTGTTCAAATCGTATTCGTATAATTGTAATTCACAGGAGTTGGAACCGATCATAACCAGAATATGTTGTAGCATCCACTAACTTGCCTTGGACATTCTTTTGACAAATCAATGGCAATTAAAAGGAAAAATATCACCTTTTTGTGAGGAAGCGATCGAATCTTTACGAGATTGCAATGAGCGTATTGTTTTCAGCTTCCAAGGAAACAGAAATCCTTGAGATGCAAATAAATCCCACTGAGAATGGAGAAGCTTTTTTAAGGACAGAAGGATTACAATCAACACTGAAGCTAAAGTGTATCCCGAGCAAGATAGGCGTATGTACTCATGTATGAGTGTTGAATAATGAAAAAGAAACCTTTCTTTTATTCCACCAATTTATTTTTGAGGTACTACTAGTTTCGACCTATAGGTACAGGGATTCAGGGCACGATCATGAAGAATATTTACCTCTCTTTTATAAATATTTTATATTATATATAAATATATTCTTCAGGATGAGTGTTCTTTCGACTCACGGCATGCATCTTGCATAGTATTACTTTTGTATATAGTGAGATATTTTACTTCTTCAATGGCCAAATATGACCGACAAGATATGATTAATTCAAAATTAAATAAGCCCGAATTAAATGCATATTTCTTTTTTTATTCAGAAGACAATGTCTTAATCAAATAGATAATATGAACGAGTAAGAAATTGCACTTAATATTTGCCTAGTTTTCATGCTTTTTATTACTTCAGTTTTACATTTTTTTCATCACATGGAAGAAATATGAAGAAAAAAATAGAGTGAAATGAAGCGATAAGAGTTCTATGGGCTTTGCCGGCCGGATATATCCGTGGTCCCTAACTTATGCTTCCATGATCGTAAGAATATGCCTCAAGGAAGGATAAAGTTTTCTACTCTTTGCTTTGTTCTCTTATTTTGTTCTCGTGTGTGTTTGTGATACATGTGCCCACCCCCAAAGCAGAATATGTTTTCTCTTTCTGCAATGGACGATGCTAAGACGAAAAACTTTCTGCGAGTGCGGGCATTTTAGTATTAAATCAATCAGAGGTTTTATAATTGTATAAGTAATCAATTCACACATGATAAATTCTTTGTTTTTATCGAGCTTAGTAAAGTTTATCGTTCCAATATTTTTTCAGCGTATACGATATCTTTCTGACCATTTTCGTTCTGCAACAATGTCGATCCGTCGCTCAATGTTCTGCTTTGGGGCATGTGCCTATGATTCGTGATTTAAATCACCAGGATAATAAAATTTGAGCAGTTTCATTTCAGTTGTCTTGTTAAAATTGTACATATATAATTTTAATTCATGTGAGTTGGAATCGACCATCATCAAAATTTGTTTTAGCATCCACCAACTTTCATTGGACACTCTTTTGACGAATCAAGAAAATTAAAAGAAGGAATATCTTTTTTTGTGAGAAATCGAATTTATTTGCGAGACCGAAAAGAGCGTATTGTTAAGCGTAAGGAGACATAAACCTTTGAGGTGCAAATGAATACCACCTAGAATAAATGTAGGAAAAATATTTATTTGGCTTCACGTCCAGGAAGAGTAATCGAAGATTCGATGCCGCACGATTTAAGGTAGAGCATATTATCCTGACCCAGTCATTCTTCCTCACTCAAGCGAAGACGCCACCTTGTAATGACTACGACTCTTTATCTCGTCATTTGATACCACTGGACGGAGTGTGACAGCAAGTACCAAGAATTGGGCCAGTGGCCAGAGATGAGTGCGGTTTTAGAATACGTTTAAAGCCTACGACCATGGTCACCCAACCTGAGAAACAGATGTAATTGAACGAATTGGCCTTTTTCAATTGATGTGATTCCTACATCACTGCTTGGTATCTCTGCTCTTTCATCTTCTTCTCATCAATAGGGCCATCAGGGGACCGCGTGCCAATTTCAAATACTCCTGCATTGCTGTTTTCTATTCCTCCTGTATTCTTTCATCTTATCACTATGACTTTTTCCTCTTTCTTTTGACCATTTTGGGTTAGTTGTTTTTTTGTAAATTTGATCTTAGATTCCTTCCAGTATTAACACTTAAAAGTCTCTAAAAGCATTTCTCTTTCTCCCTCTTTGTGTAGTTTTTCTCCTGAGTTTTTCTTTTCTTCTCGAATCCATTTGGTCGTGGTCTTATTTTTCCAAAAATATTTACAAATCCATTTTTAAACCTGCTACGATCAAGGAATCTCCGTGCTGAAGCCACAATTCTTATATCCAAACGGGTGGGCAAAGCTTACCCCCGTCGATTGAATTACATTCATTACCAACGAAATCGCGAATGTCTGTGTACTTATATTTCTTAAATGTTGGATCCGAGAAGAATATTAATGTTTTCTTCAATTTTTAATTGAGTTTTACTTGAATAAATTTATAGGTATTACCATTGCCGTTCCTAGGGTGAGTTGAGAGAAGCTCATTACACTTCTTGAAAGCTTACGGGGGTTGGAGGGTGATTCGTGAGTCATTGAGTGCACATTTTTATAACTTTTCCAGTAAGTCTAAAACATTCTCGGGCCGCACTACACTTAAGCATATCAATTTATACGTCGGTAATAGCCATACATGTTACAACATAAATGAACCAAGAATTATATTTTGAAACTCTCGTCTCCATTTAAGCATTGTTATGACTTGGATTTATTGCGCGGAAATCGATTTTTAAGCAAAAAACATATATAAACACGTGTTTTCTTTATTCTCATTGATAACTTGATATTTATTTGGAACCGTTATAATTATATCAACGGTATTTTTTCGTGATTAGGAGAAAATCTGTGCATGTGACATCAAATAATTTCGAAATATATGTCAAGTTCCATGGGGCTACGTGTTAAATGACCTTCAATTGCCAAAAAACCAAATTGGTAACATGCATTTTAAAATTGGATCTTCGTTAACTTTGTGGTACTCCATCACAAATTTATTAACTTTGTAAATTATAGAGACCACAGAATATTTTATACTTATGTGCGACCCAGGCTTCGATGGCTAAGCATCATCACCAGGTGATTAAAAAAGTATCTCATTCCCCTGTATACTACCAGTAGAGAAAAAAGGGGGATATTTGTGAGAGAGGACAAATTTGGGAGAATGGGAAAGTTATACAATGGCTGGTTGGTAAGGGGAATTGGCAGGAAGTAAACATTCATTTACAAGATTATAATCTGGGTCACCATATCTTTTCAAAATTTCTAACTTTGCTAAGGATTAAGCTCGCGTCGATTGTAGCGTACTCATATTCTAGTTCTGGACATGTTTAATTGCATGTTCGACGCGTTCTCGGAGGTTGGGTGCTTTATTTTACTACAGTGTGACGTGTTTTCGTTCTGTGGATGTTTTTTTTATGTCATGATATATGTTCAATAGTTTCATGATGTATTCCAAGTATATTTTAGTATGCTAAATAGGGCGAATTCCTCCATGTTTGTTGGTATGAGCTGGGAAATTCCTACCGCGAATACACCCGCGCGATTTATTAATTCATGTTTTGTAAGTATAACAATACGTAGAAATCTCGAACACACAAGACATTTCTAGAAGGATAACAATAGGACGCAGCGAGCAACTTTAAACGGAGGAGTGGACGAGCCGATGGGTTTTTCATGGTTAAGATGGCTTGCAACGAGTAACCACGCTGAATTGGACGGGAGGTATTGTGTCGACCGCCTGCCACGAGTAACCACGATAATCAGAATATTGGAGGACGATTATCGACGGAAAGGTTTTTTACTGAGTGTTTTGTGGGAGTTAATAGTGAGTGGGGAACAGCATCGACAGGTCCACGGTCGTGAAAGTAAGCAGGGACCAGGGGGTGTCGCCACGACGCACGAGGTGTCGTGTAGTAGAGCAGAGAAGGTCCGGCCGCGTCTGAGGTACATGCACGGAGCCTTGCACTTTGCTTACACAAGCAGGTTTGCTGGTTGTAAAGATGTTTGGTGGGCTGATTGTTTTAACCCGAAATACTGAGGTTTGTGGTTGGTCATATTTCTTGCGGAGTGTTGATATATGTGAACTTGGGCTATGTCCGAATGACCGTCGTACCACCAGCAGCGGGGGCCGTTCAATTGAAAATCCCAACGTTAGATGGAAGACCGAACTCGAGATCTATGAGATACCTATAGAAGCTGAGGGAGTACCAAGAATTGTACCGCCTATCAGGAGACGACACGCTACGCGTTATCACATAAGGGATGATTGGGAAGGTAGGAGAGTGGTTTGCCGCGACCTCAATGAAGCACCTCTATGAAGATTTAAGAACGTTCCAGACGATCTTCCAGGAGAAGCATTGGGAGGAGGAGCGACAGATGGAAATAAAAAGAGCCCTCGGCACCGGGAGATGCCAAGACAATGGGAACCAAACGCGCATAGACTATGCAACCGCTAGGATAAGCACAGCAAGAGAGCTAATACCTATTGATGATAGAAACTTAGTTTACCTCCAAATGCAGCATTTCGGCGTATAAATAAGCGTGGAAATGATCTCGCATAATATGAGTGCGCTCCCGCAATTTTTGGCGTTACTTTCCCGATACGTACTCACGGCAATAGATGGGTTCAAAAAATTTATTAAATTGTATCCGCTAAGGAAAGCAACAACGAGAGGGATCATAGGGGTGATCTTCAGGCAGCACCTGCCAATATATGGCGCATATCAACGCGTATTGAGCGACCGAGGGACCCAGTTCACAAGCCCCATATGGAAAAGGACATTGGAGAAACGTTGAATAAAACCATTCATGTGCAGCATACGATATCTGCAGGTGAAACAGGTGGAGCGATATCACCGGAAGATGAAAACGTTACTGAGAATTTTTGTCATAGGGTTCACGCGATATGGGTGAAGTGGCTCCCGGTAGCGGAGGCATGTATGAACGAGAAACACCATACAACCACGGGATTTACTCTGACGGAGGCCCAGCTTGGTAGAAAACCGTAACAGATATGGGCCGTGTGGCTATGGACCGAAGGAAGCGCGGGCGCTGAAGGAAATAGAGGAGACGATTGGAAGAATTGGGACAAACTTGGTCCAAAGGGAGGAACAGAGAAGGAACCGACAGGAGAAGAAGCGGAAGTCGAGAGAAATGCCCTTCGCATTGGTATATGAGGTATTAATACGCACCTGCCTGGTATCGGATGAGGCGATGAAGATATACCAGGGGTTTTTGCAGGTGTTACAAGGACCTTGCATCGCTAAGGAACTCCGGGGGGCTGCGACTTGTGTGGTGGTGTTTCTTCAGGATGGGACGGAGCGAGGTGTACTCCATGCATCGAGCATGAAGCACTACAGGGAGGAATAACAGACACTTGACATCACACCAACATGAACAACCTACGCCACACACATTCCAAACACTAACTGAATCTGCGTGAAGGGGAAGAAAGGTCAAGGGCGACTCACAGATGATTACTTTATCACGGGGAGCGGTATCGCTGGAGTTACGAGTTAGGAGACGGACGAGACTAACAGCTATGATTAATTGCACACCGTGACTTTGTATTGATATAAAAGGGAATATGTATTTAGGTATATGTAAAGGGTATTTACTTAGATGTGTATGAGATAATGATACCTATGTTAAATCGATATATATCGATCGTTAATCGTGTATGTTATGTGAGTACCTGTGCCAGAAGACTACCCCGCACTAATGTGTATGGCGACGGACGATGCCAGTGCGTGAGTGAGGAAATTCCAAACATTCCAAGAGAATGACGTGTTTGTAAACAAACCCACGTGTTTTGTGGAATTCAGTGTTGTGCAAAGTGTTGATATAAACAGAAACTAATGGAGATGAATAAGGTACGCAAGATGGTGCAAATGTTTCATTTTAATGTTCAAGTGCATCTAAAATATTTTGTACTTATGATTAAGGTTTCTTCTAATGGTATTGTGATATTTTGTTCATTACATCTATTGTTTATGCATAATGACGGTGACATATGTCGTATATTACGTATTATTGTCCACTAATTAGGCAGAAAATGGGGAGTGTGATTCCACTTAGGGACGGAAGGCCCACTCTGAAGGCGTTGGGGCTGGGGGTTACACTATCATCTGTTAAATGTGGCGCATTCACTTTAAAATCACTGCTATCGGCTTGTCTGTTGGAGACTGCGAAGTGGTTGAAATCTTCATAGATTGTGGTACCAGATTTCAACGGAGGCATTTACCGTTGAAGTATATATTTATGGATACAATACGTTTCTTCAAGGATAGTTTCCTATAGGTCTTCACTTTGGTAGCCGTACATGCCGCACGTAAGAATAACATTTGATCTTCGTTAACTTTGTGGTACTCCTTCACAAATTTATTAACTTTGTAACTTACAGATCACAGAAGATTTCACACTTCAAGAGCTCAAAATTTTGTAAAGATATGGTGACCCAGGTCCTAATATTGTGAATGAATGTTTACTTTCTGCCAATTCTCCTATCCTATCAGCCCTTGTTTAACTTTCGCATTCTCCCAAATTTGTCCTCTACCAAAAATGCCCCTCCCCTTTTCCTATACTGGTACTATATAAGGAAATGAGATACCTTTTTGATCACCTTATGATGATGCTCAGCCATCGAAACCCGGGTCGTGTTGAAGTGCGAAATATTATGTGGCCTGTAAAAGTTACAAGGATAAATATGATTTTTTTTTTCAATTTTGTCTATACATATTACTAATGAGTACGCCTACGGAAAGTTTCACGAAAATCTGTACATTAATGAAAATTTTTCTGACTACTTTGAAAGGACGCAAAAACAGATGAAATAACAGCCTTCGTTTTGGGCAATTTTTTACTATTCCAGTCCGTTTCGACGAAGGACGGAAAGACGAAATTCTACGTCATGTCTTTGAAACTTCAACTTTGAGAGAGATAATTTAAGTGTACAGCTATAATCATTTAAGTTAATTATTTAATTTAGCCAAAAAGTATGTGATATCTTTAAGTAAACTTCGTATTCATAAAATATTTTTCACACTTCCACGTTCTAACTAACAATTTCCTTGCACTGGTAATGTAAAAACGACGGGTTCTTTTGTATTTCATCAACACTTCATCTGAAATATATTGTTAATATCTCGGGGTGGAATTTTTCGTTCTGGCCCGAGGCACACAAATGGCTCGGCATGGCTCTGGGTTAAATCGTATCCAAAGGAAGAACATCCATCAAGTATCTAGCCGTTATTGAGCTAAATAATATTCATCATTGTTTCGTATTCTCATGCTCAAAGACAATAATGGTCAACAAAATACTTCTTATTATGAACAGGACGAATAAAGTACAAAAAACTTGCGTATGAACTGACTTGTTGTAATTAATTGATCATTGTATAAAATTCAGTAACAATTCTGTGAAAATTTGGTCTTTCAGTGAAAATACAGTCAGTATTTCCAATCAAAAATTTTTTTCAAATTTCAGAGTCGCAAAATTAAATTTTGTACCATAAATTCCTCATTGATTCTTATGCACACCGGTTGGGGATCGGAAGCCTTTCACGCACTCGGTCCATTCCATTTTTCTGAATTTTGTTGTTTTTCTAGCTGTTTTTTATAAAAAAATCCAAACTAAATTTTAGGCTCCCGGGCCATTTGTTATATATTTGGCCGGGCTATAATTTGTTTACAAAAAAGTAATTTGGTGAGTGTTCGGCTTAATGTAACGGCTTCCTGGCGTTCCTTATTTTGAATATTTCTTGTTTATTCTTTTTCCTATTTGCTCAGATTATACTTGAGAAATTCACAATTGGTGTGTTTCAGAGCGATACATAGACTATTTTCATGACACCTCACTACATCTCCTGGTCTGACAGATACGGTAAAATAAGAGAGATACATTGCCGAATCGATAGGTACAAGAACTCGTTCTTTCCGCGCACAACAAGCGACCACAATAAAAACTGAGCTCCACCTAATACACTCCCATAATTCACGTCACCATTTCACCTCCCAAAACCTTATCCCTTACATCTTTACACGGCCGGTGTCGCAGGGTAATATGTAGATGAAGATTTTGACCTTTTAATATGTCCTTTCTATTACATTGGGCCTTATTCGAGAAACATTTTATCAATTCTTTAGTTAAAATAAAACCTTTTCTCAAAATTTTCTGGTTATTTCATAAGTTTTTTCGACAACTTTGGAGTGATTATGATTGAAAATAAGCAGTAATGGGCGGGAATGCAGCTGTCATAATATTTATGAGGCAGACAGTACACAGGTAAACAAGTGAAAGGGACCCGCGGCTATTGGCTCATTCCGGCGCCACAAAGACCTTCTTCCGCTGGAGTATGCGCTGAAGGATGGGGATGAACGAGAGAGAGGTTGCAGATGGGAGGGAGAGGTGAAGATAAGGGGAGGAGTGCAAGGGGGAGGGGAGAGTAAGGGGGAGGGGAAGTAGTGAGCAAGAGGACGGGGGAAGAGGGTGAATGTAGAGACAGAATGGAGAGAAGGAAGTAGTGTGATATCAGTACCTTTTCCGCCCTTAACCCGGGAAAGGGCGCGCGGGGTGTAATTGACACCCCAAGGTTCTTCTTTGATACATTGTATGTCCATCGTTGTATCTACAATGTTGCAAGTTTTCAAACCCTCAAATCTCTTACATTGTGAAGAATTTATGTCAGCATTCCATAAACATATCATTTTGCTTCGAAATCGGAACGAATCAAAGTGTTCTGGGGTGTGACCTACACCCCACGTGTCCTTCCACGTTCCTCTTAGGAATCGTCGAACTATCCCCGAGCTCTTTTTCTGCATCAATACTGCCGCCATAATGGTAAAAAATATCACTTTCTATTGCTGCTGTTTCAATATACTTCAACTCTATTAAACTTTTCCAGTAATATTTGTAAATAATCAAGTTTATATCATCATTTTCATTGAGAAATTCGGCCCTACTGTTCACGTAACAATATAGCTATTGTAAATGTTGATCGTGTTTTTTTCTTATTTAGCGTGTAGCTCATCATATTCAAAAGGTTTAATAAGAAATTCCTTGTCTTAGAAAACATGAGTTGAAAAGGTAACATCAATTATTTTTACGAGTGCCAAATAAGCTGCAGAAACGACCTATGTTGAATATTTTTCTCCTGTCATCAGTTTATTAGTAATAATGTAAAAATAAATACGTAGCGTGAAGGTAAAAAGAGAGATCCATTTAAAAAAGAAGACAAAACGACTATATTTTTTCAAGGAAAAATATTAAAAAATACTTGCCTTGGGGTGCCGATGACACCCTGCGCGCCTTCTAACGTTACATTTCACCGCGCGCCCCCTCCCGGGTTAAGGTAGTACGAGCGAGATAGTTCCCTAATCATAATAGAGACCATATTTGAAGTATTCCTTTTAATTTCACCAGCTGCTATCCACACGAATTAAATATTGCATTATTAATGGGGTAAAAATATAGTTG
This sequence comes from Ceriagrion tenellum, assembly GCA_963169105.1. Lineage (NCBI taxonomy): Eukaryota > Metazoa > Arthropoda > Insecta > Odonata > Coenagrionidae > Ceriagrion > Ceriagrion tenellum. The sequence goes on along the minus strand of OY720638.1, from coordinate 24,115,456 downwards.
TACATGACAGAAATTGTGAGTAGTCAAATGAAAATATCTAAATAAGTCTTTAACTGGACTCATTTTTTTTCATACGGTACGTTCGAAACTCCATCAAAACGGAAGGTTTATTGTGATCCCGAAGAATTTACTGCGGTGACAATGTGATAAATTTTCAAAATTAGTTGAGAAGACACACAAACTACTTACTGTTGATTTTTTGTCGAAATCCAAGTGTAGGGAATGCCTCGTTTTTGAAATTAGGTCTCTCTGGAGTGCATACACGTACCACTTCCCATATGAAAGGGCTGGTATTTTTTGGCAAATATCTCGGAAAGTAATGTGGTAAGGGGTTAAATTTTTGGTGTTAGCGGAAGGGTGATATATTTGTCTTCAAAATGAGATTAAATTCATTGATTTCTAGGTGAAATGATATTTCGCTAAAACTACCTTAATCCGTCACATGAAATTTTTTTACTTAATTAAAAACACGGATCTGAGGCACTTAATTTCCAAAAACCAACCTAGAAAGTCAAAAAAATATTTTCACAAATGAAACCTGTATAGGTTTAGTATAGGTTTAGCTTGATATCAATGGCACCTTTTCGCTCAATTTGCTGAAGTTAGCGCGGGATGTAACACATTACTGTACTTCAGGGCACTTGAACAGAGTGGAATGGAAAGTAGATGACGAGCGAAATGTTCTGTGACCAACTGACAAGTAGCATTATGTAGGTAGGGCCGAATGTTGTACAAATAGAGAACCTATGTATTCAAGGAACATGCTTTAAAAACTAAGTACTTTACCTAAGAGTAGTTAATAATTTTACAACATCTGTGTCTTAGATGTTGCCTTAAAGTCAACGCGGTAAAAATTAATGTTGAGGATATCGGGACATGTCACGGTATTAACTTTACGGAGTCACCCGCAAGAAAACTCAATCCGAAATTCCACGAGGGATAATCATTCGCCTTGACCAGGGCTCGAACCGGGATCCCTCAATCCCGCGATGAGGTCTTTAGACAGTTGAGCTAACGAGGATTCTTAAGTGCTTCTAAGTAACATGTTGCTCAGAATTACCGGACGCATGATGTTACCTACATATGCAGTCCAAAGTGTGCGCTTAGTGTCACAAGCCGCGAGGTTAGAATCGACCATAGAACACAGTTAACTGTTTGCTCTTTCCAAGAAAATCTTGGTAGCTAAACTGTAGAAGTACGGGAGGGGTCATTTTGACCCTTTAATTTTTAACAAGCCATTACCTCTGAATGAATCGTCCCAGCTCTCACATGTTTCTTGACTCATTTATTTAGCAGGAAAATATAACATAAAAATAAAAACCTCATTGCAGCTATAGTTAAATGCACAATACCTAGTAACTATTAGTACCAGAGAGGTCATTTTGACCCCTAACTATCTCTCCCCTATTTTATTCCAGTTTTTATCAGAACCGACAGGGACTTCGCATGAGGACTTGGACACGGGACAAAAGTCCCGAGTCCTAAGTCCTCATTTGCCACATTCTATATGCCTAAATGGCAAATTATAGTTCGTTGTTACAAAACCTTTATTCTTGCAACATAATGCACAGCAATTAGAGATGGGTAAATTACCGTAATTTTCATTTGAGGTATATTACCGTGGTAAATTATCGTCATTTTTTAAAATTACCGTAACTTTCCCGTATTTTTTAATTTCTGCAACTAATAGTTATTAGAGGATTCAATAGGAATGCCAATAGCAATATCAAGGGGTTAAAGAAATTTAAACCATTGTTATTGTTACGTTAATGCATTGAAGAAATAAAGAAAATTTAAAAACAAACACGGCAGCCCACACGCAATTCGGCGTTCCTTTCATGGCATGGAAAATGTTTGTTCAAACTATTGCAAATTATATACCCACAAATATTCCATAAGTAAAAATATTTCACAAATGAGTAAGACGTGACTTTATTGATAGTTAAGATTGTAGTAAATGTATAAAGACTTAACTTAAAATAATATGTTAGTAATATCTGGGCATGAAAATATCTGAGACGGGAGTGAATATTACCGAAAATTACGGTAATTTTCTGGAGCTGCGGTAAAGGACATAAAATACTTCGGTAATTTTCAGAATATCCCATTTCCAACAACAATATATAAAAGATTTTTCGAAACAATTTGCATATTTTGTCAATTAAAAATAACATTTTCCGTTAGAAATCAAATTATTTCTGAGGGATAAAATTGACCCCTTCGGTACTAATAGGTATGCCGCAAAGTCCAGTACTTCTAATGTCAACCGGATCGTTCAGTTGATGCGATATTGAGAGTTCCGGGTTCAAGTCCCGGGCTAGGCGAATCACTTTTCCTCTGTGAAATTTCGCACGAATTGAAAACTCTCGGGGAAACGCGTATCGAAGTTCTTTTTGTCTCAACTTCACTTCAGCATACATCACCTCTCCTCCAGCTATTTCGCAGTGCACTGCCTCGTTTGCAGTGTCTGGTACAAATGGAGAGGAAATTTGCGGTCAAACTGCGAAGAGATAAACCCGCTAAAGCTAGCAGAAAATTTATATTGTTTTGGCCCATCTTCTTTTAGAGCGGCCGCAAGAAGTCGCACGTTGGAGGAATGAACGCTACGCAAATATATTCGCGCTTATTTATTCTGGATAAGACCCAACCGCATTGTGATTGCTGCGATTCCCCTCTTAGCATGAATCACCTCTTGACTGCGTGTCCGAAATACACAGGTATCCTCAGAATAATGAGGACAAGTGGTCTCCTAGATAATGTTCTATTTTACGACCAAGGTGGTGCGATATCAGCTGTGCACCTTTTCCCCGACTAATTTATATTATAAATTCAATATTCACCAACTTAAATGATTTATTAGTGGAATCTACAAGAGGATTCTCTTGGAAATGGCGCGTTCACTGAAGGAACGACACCGCTCGAGGTGTTTTGCAAACCAACCAGTAATTCACAACTTTTATATACTTAAGTATAGCTGGAAAGTTTTTAAAAAATAACTAATATAACAAGGTCACACTTGTCTCATTAATTTTGGAAATGTTCTAAGCAATCAATCTGCAAAATTTTTACACCATGTCATTATTTGATCTCGTGTCATGATAATTAGACATTGATGCCCCAAATTAGTCCTTTCCCCATGTAACCCCGCCGTGACGTCTAAAAAGTAGATTCTGTGGACTGGTAGTAAATGACTCTGTACAGTAGTTCTCGTTTCAGCTTTGAACAAAGCTGCATCTTAAATGGACAATGATCACCATTCGCTTCATTCGAAAGCTTATATAATCCAGCCGTTTATCATGCATAAGTCAATATAATGCAGCTCGATAACCAAACAAACTGGAAATATTCAAATTCTCTTTTTCAAGATGCTCGAAGAGTAACTAGAGGTAATAGTATTTGAATTCTAAAAATACCTCCGTGGCCTGTCGCTTAGATGACACTAGTCACAATCGAATTGTAATCCAGTCTAGAAGCGTCATTATTCAAGGAATTAAGCAAAACGTTTCCTGAGATTAATTCATATAATCGGAGAAAGGTGCCAGGGACAACTATCGAGACGACAGCAAACATAATTTATATTTTATTTTGAAGTTACATTAGAAGAAGAAAAGGTTTTAAAAATATAAATTATTGAAATTTTACTTCCATGTGAAGTATCTAGTTGGATTTCATTTGTTGCTTTTAAACTGGATTAAAACTGAAGCATTTGAGGTGAACTACCCCTTAACTATGAGTTATATCACATTTTCGGGGTTTTTAATGCGTTTCAAGAAATGCGTTACGTGTTTTCTTGCGTGTTACATTTTGAAATACTTCTTGCGCTGTCTTGCACAAACACCGTTTAATTCAAGTCATAGTGATTGCTTAAATATTTTTCAGGCCGTTTCTTGCGAGGCACTTCATTCCGCAGTTTGTGGAGTGATTGCTCGAACGCGGGCGCGGACTATATTCGTGTTCACACGATGCATTAACACGCGCGATTTCGTGAACGCATTCAAAATTAAAATTGCATCGTATAAACACGCAAAATTACTAAAACTCGTCAATTCGTGGACATGAAATAGCCCTTTGTTCTAATATGGAGTATTTATTTTGCAAATGCCCAGCCACGTACTTGCGCAAATACATGCTTCGTGTAAACACGCCTTCAGAGCAGGAGCTATTTTACTCTCAGCTATTCACGCATTTTTGCAATCACTTTGACAATTTTTCGCTTTTTTAGCACAATTTTTACTGCTTACCCATCCATCCAACTGTGTAGTAATTTTCTTCGTTTGAAACGGCCTTCAAAATGCGTGGAATGTGTTGGAAAAGAAAACAATTTTTTTCAGACTCGGCCTTCTATTCATATCAGTTAAACCTAAGAATAGAATGAGTGATTACTAGTTTTTTCGTACAGGGACTCGGGTTTATCATTATTTATTTTATCCTTTGTCATAATCTAAGTATTATTCAAATACAGTTAATTAACATTTTAGTATTTTGGTGGTATTTCAACCTTATTTAAAGTCTGTTTATGTACCTATTGATCTGTGGCGCAAAGTTCAAAAAAGAGTGATCTTATTCCACATATTCTTTCACTAACTTACGGAAGCACCGACAATTTATTTGTATACTTCTTCGGACTTAACCACTGAACTGTAATTCAGAATTCGTAATTTTACATGTTTGTTAATTTAAATTTTTTTTAAATTAACATTTTAAAAACGCATTAGTCACAAAATAATTACCCGCTGCTGATAGATGCCTTTTATGTAGCTATTTCATGGAATAGGTATCCTGTTCTTACCTTTTATTGCTTTTAAAAAGGACCGCCACCGATAGTAGCGCAGCCAGTGCGATGAATAGATGATGCGCAAAGCAACAGCGCAAAGCGGGTGATAATTGTGAAGCGACTAGTTTGAAACTCGGCAGAAGTCGTATTTGGATATGGAGCATTTGTTTGCTTCAGTTTATCTGCTTGCTCTCTCTGTTTTCTTCCATCTTGTGTGCTTCTGCCCTCTGTGTATCAGAAGTCTTGTGGTTACTCTCTTCCCAAGATTTGCCGTTCGGATTGTGTTTATATCCCTAAGGATGAGACCAAACTCTGCCTGTACAAACTGTGAGCAGCTTTGGGGGCTACCCTTTGTTTATCGTTCATAGAAAGCTGTGAGCAGTAACTTAGAGCACATATTGGTGTAATATTGCTCCTAGATATCGCTACTAACTATTAAGTTGTCTTCCAGCCATGATAATTGTGAAATTATGGTCGCCTACCTCATTGTCTTCGTTAGCTAAAGTACTTCTAATTATTAGGTTTTTCATCTTGGAGTGCCATGATAAAAATTTCACGTATGAAATAAATTGTTGTTGCCTCTAAAGAGAGGTAATTGAAGGGGTTCTTGTCATCAACTCTGTTCACCATTTCCTCTTCATTAAAGACTTTTATCATAAGTTCTGGTTGTAAATTCCAATCTTGTAGCAACTGCTGTTGGGAAAATGAAATTTGTTGGCTGTGGGGTTGCTATTTGGTAGAACATGTGGTCCATGACCAAGAGGCCAGTATTAAAAGTGGAAGTGTGTGTGGCACTTTTTGGGGTGAGGTACACAAAACACTTGGCATTCAGTTCTAGCATCATGTTAATCTGTTATCACATTTTGTGTAGACTCAAATAGAAATATTTCTCATTGAGTTATTAATGATTTTCCTCATAACATGTTTAGGTAACTTCTTACTGTAGTATACCAAGTGGTAGATCACGTTTGGCTTTTAAATGAATCTTCTTTCAGCCTCTACCATCTTGTGATCACCATTTATCATAGACTACAAGCATTAATTTTTAAGGAACTCTTAAGACCTGATTCCATGATGCATGAACCCATACAGACAAGTTCATTTTTGAATGTATCCCATCAAGAACTCATTCTGTAACCAAACAACTAAAACAAATGCCTGAATATATGGCCATAAAACAGCCCAGTTTAATCCTATTTGTTCTTAATTGATCTTTATGGGTTCATACATATTTTACCCAGATCAGAGGCAGAACATTATGCATATTATGATAAATACCCAGAATAGACTTGTGGAAAAGTAACATGTCTGAAACCATTTGGTAGTGGTGAGTGACTATTTTAATGGGAAATATTCTATTTATCATCTCTTCATGAGTCAGCTTATAATTCTTGTTTTCCATTTCAGATAATGGTCCATGTCTTGGTTGGCGAGAGTCTCCCAATAAACCATACCAGTGGCTCCATTACAATGAAGCTCTATTAAGGGCGAAAAATTTTGGCTCAGGACTGGTAGCATTAGGACTTGACCCATCCCCTAGGACATTTGTGGGTGTGTACAGCCAAAACTGCCCTGAGTGGATATTGACTGAGCAAGGTGCTTATTGTTTTTCCATGGTGATAGTGCCTCTTTATGATACGTTGGGTCCTGATGCTTGTGCCTATATTATTCAGCAAGGTGAGTATTACTTAATATCCAATTCAGTACCTAATGTCAATGTAAATCATACTAAATGTGAGATATAGTAAATATTGATGGCAGATTGTGATGGTGCCTAGCAGTGTTATCATTGTCATACATTGTAATGAGGGATTGCATTTGGAAAGATTTAGCATTTGAAATGGACTGATAAATAAAAAAAAAGTTAATTCCATGAGCACTGTATACTTATCTCACTCTATCTGAATCTTCAGAATTTGAAATGAAGTATATTACAATAGTTTGACTTGTAGCTTTAACCCTTTCGCGCCGAAGCCTCTCGATGGGAAATGCATCCCCTGCTGCGAGTAGCTTGATAATTTTCTGCACTCCTCTCTATGGAGCTCTCTCGTGGCGACGAATCGCTCAGGTATGCCTTCTGCCCATTTTTGAACCCTACTCAGCGGGACACCGAGCCCTTCTCCGGGCACTCGGCTCGACCCTCCAACCCTTAGCAGCCCCTCACTCAGCAGGAGGCCGCTGTAAATTTGTTGCATTAGTGGAGGTTTAATTTAAATAATCCGTTCCTCTATACTTCAAAAATGCTTACTTTTAAATGAATTTCTAATGTTCTTCTGAGCGTTTTACAATTCGAACGAAATTCTAGCGTTAATATTAACAAATTTAATTGATATTTGTACACACAAACCATTTAGTTTAAGCATTTGAAATTTGCTAAGACTCTGCAAAAAACAAATAATTCATTTCTAAGTTAAAAATTTTGTAGAGTGCAAAAAATAATTGCCTTGAAAAACCATTGCAAATACAATAAATTGACCAAGGACTCATGCAGCAAGACAGGCTACTAATGAGGCAGAGAGTCGAGCTCACTTGCTGAGGAAAGGGTCTGGGCTGCAATTAAGCTGGGTTGCAAGGGCTTTCGCTTCCATGATGGTCACTTCCCTTCCCTCGAATTAGCTATAGCCGGCATTAGGTCTTTTGCGTTGGTTTCTCTCCGCCGGGTATATACAACATTCGTTTGTTTGCATAGGAAAATTCACGTCGGCTGTAGCCAACGCTAGGCACAGAAGGGTTAAAGCGAGAGTTTTCACTTTGATGAGGGCATCGCATGAGGAAAATGTAACAATGTGGTGTTGGAGATGGTACAAATGAGGCACTGATGGTGGGGTGGAAAATTGTGCCAGTCTCTAGTTTGTGTGTGAGTGATGTGTCTCAGCAAAAAATGAGCAGCAATGTAGGAAAATGTGCCAAAAACCGCATGGCTCTTTTAGGTCAAGATGATAAGATATTTGATTTAATCTTTTTTGGCCTTGTGTAAAGCATGCAGCTTTAATGTGCAACTGGTTGGGAGCTTCCTGGGCATTTTGATTGAAATAGGGAACACATGTAGAAAAATGCCAAGTGGAATGCTCTCTAATGCAATGGAACTAGAGAAATGTATTTTTTCCATAGTCAGATTTTTTATAACAAGATGAAATGGGAACTCTGTCAATGAACTGGTACCACTTATACGTATAATTCATTTAAATAATTGTTTAGTTTAATTTATCATGTTCTAGAATATTTTACTGAGTATGTATAGGTAGCAAGTTATATCTAAGTTCTCTGTCTTTTAAATTTGAGAATATAAAAGTTGCATGCGTGGGAAAATATTCTAGTTGAATCTAGTTAGTTGCCTCTGAACTAGAACTAGATTTAGCCAGAATTATGTGGTGTAAAATTGAATCAACTTGTTGTCCCTGTGGCATATGATGTCTGCATAACACCTTAACTGTTATAATCTAGGACTAACTCTAAAACAGGCTTGATGTATGCCAGTTGAAAGCAGTTAAAGGTGGCCATAAGGAAGTTGAATCAATTTGGATGTTCTTTTAAATGATCTGATCTAACCCAGTTGATCCTGTTCTAGTTGGCTCATAATATATGCAAATAGAATTCTCTTCAGCTACAGAACAGATTGAATTACTACCTAATTTTAGAAGTTTTCTAAGTTTTAAATGGACTGTTTAATTGATTGTGTGGGAGAATATGTGGGTGAAAGCACAAAAACCAGGGCTTATATTCTGTATTTGTGGGTGGGCGGAAAACTTTTACCTTAATATTGTGGCATGCCTGTCATTTTTTGGTGACTCAACTGCTGAGTATGAGTGATTGTTATTGCTGGCTCATTACCAGTGCTTTGAAATGTTAAACTCTTGATGTCACTTAGATTTGGCATGGGTGCAAGTGCCCCTGGCCCCACCTGGTAGGAAATGATCTTGCCAACTGCTTCTGTAATGTTATGGGTTTAACCCTTCAGATGTGGCAGGCTCATTTTTTCACTTCCACCAGAAGAAAATAAAGGAGAAGAGTCTCCCCTTCTAGCCCTGGCCCAGGAGTAGCTAGTAGCGAAATATTAAAATCTGGCTCAGCCTTTATTCTCAGTTTGTGGAGGCTGTCATTGTCAGGTGCCATATATAGTTGAGGTACAATAGCTAAGTAGTGATGTTTCACATGTTTTGAAATCTTGCTCTTCATTTACTTTTGTTGCTGGTTTTTTATCGCCTTGATGCCAAACTATAAAATCCGCAGTTTTTAACTGCAATGTCTAATATGTATCTAATGTTGCGATGCAAATTACTAAAATTTGACATCGTAAGTGAATTGACTGTGAGTGGTGGGCGGAGACAAGAGAAAATAACAACAACCTTAGCCAGTTTGATCAACTTCAAGCAAGAACATTTAGATAACAAACAAGTATTACAATTGAAAACAAGCCCATAGGCTAAATACCGTAAACTTGATCTATAGAAGACGATCACAAGTCACCACTCCAGCAGGTCCTTTCTCATCCACGACGCGGCTGGTGATTGAGGGGGGTCAGCTGACCAACGCAGGAGTTGGGGGTGTAGGGTAATCCTTGTTGATTGGTGGAGGAAATGGTGCTAGCGTTGAGTCAGTCAGAAAAGAGTGTGCCACTATCACTTTCAGTATGAAAGTGAGTTGATTGTTCCATCTCGGACAGCAAATGCAAGACAGTGAATCGCGAGACCATGATGCGTGAGGGATAGTCGCGAACAGCGTTTGCGAGTTTTTTGGCGAAGAGTGGTTTTTCTGGCAGAGTGGTTTTTGCAGAGTGGGAGGGGGGGAATTTTGGCACAATATGTATCATAAATGTAAGTGACAAGGTTAAACTTTATCCAAGGAACACAAGACCTTCCCTATTTGCCAAGGCCTGTAGGAACTCCCTTGATGTGTGTTCATGCGAACATGATGGGAAATACATCCAGAAAACAGCCTATGTACTAATTCTGTGAATGTGTTCATGTAAGTCCTGGAGTCGGTCAGTATCAGAGATGTTACATTATTATTTCATAAGGCTGTTTACTCCAAAGATTAGCAAGTTTTCCATGTATACTGCCTATATTTCATAATAGAAATATATTCAATAGCGAGGCCATGAATTTGGTTGAGTCTAAATTCAAGTTCCATTTATATATTTTCTGGAAGCATTTCCAGTGGTTTCTCCATGTGCATAGAGGAAGAAGAATTAAAATACTTTGGTGCCTTCACTATAATATCATTAGATTTTCTATTTATATTGGATACTTGCATCAGGTTTTCTCAAAGGTGGTATTTGTATGTGGTGGATCAAATATTATTTTATCACTACTCCAACCACTCTATTCATGAAGCTGACAGGCTTTTTTTGCAATAATAATAGTTTATCATGGGCAAGTGCCCAAGTACAAATTATTGCACATTAGGTAACACATTAAGTGATTGCACATAGTAAAGTTCAGTTGAGTAACAAATGAGATATAGGACAGAAACAATAACAAACGAAAAGTTATAAAAAAACAGTGGTAAATATGGCTCATGATATAAATCACTGATTACGCATTGCTTTCAGTCAATAGCTGAGAGTTTTAAGTGGAGAATCATTGATTACACATAAATGTGTGAGTTAGACTTTTTTTTATCACTCTCTTTGATATGCATTAAATTTGCATCTATCATGAGAGCATATTGTGGAAATTTGTGACATTCCATCAAAGAGATTAGAGATTCATAATGGAAATATTTGTAAGGGCCCTCGGTGAAAAAGAGGTCCTATCTTTCTCTCATTGGGCCACATTTTGAAAAGTCTGATAGCATCTGGGACAAGGAGAGGAATATTTAATCTGCACCATCATAGACTTCAAATAAAAGTCTACATTTAGTTAAATATTGTCTCAAGAGAACAGAAAGCTTGACCAAATCAAAGTTACTTACCCCGGCATCTATTTCGCAAAATTCATATCCTAGGCCGTAAAGGAATCTAGCTCCAATATTGATAACATTTATTGATGTGAATTAATGAATGCTGAACATGCAGACTCAGTTTTTAAGGACAGATTGAGTTTTTTCAAAACATTAATTTTTTTATATTAGATGTTAAAATATGTATCCATGTCCGATAATGGCTAGAAACTTGAAATTAATTTTATAGAAATTTTAATCAGCTTGTCATTGTCCCCTTTTCATCTCCATTTTCCTCCATATCAATGTGCTTTTAATAATGCATAACATTGCTTGTTATTTTTTCAACCGATACCTGGATAATTCTATCATATAGATACTGTCTCGATTTTGTTTCGGGTTTCATAAGGTTTTTATTTTATTGCACAATAAGGCTATATATAGATAACCAATAAAAAGGAAAGGTAATTAGATAGTACATCGGTAATAGATAGGTTTTCTTGCTTCATCCTAAAAATAGGTCTCCTGCACTTATAATCACCAATATTTGTTAAAAATTTGGGTCATATATTCGGACACTTGTGATACATAGGCATTAGGAAAGCCATTTTCCTTCCTTTACAGGTTGTAAATATACCCTCCTTTAGGCTTGGCAATGAGTGAGATCCCTTACCCCTTTATTGCCTTACCTTTGGGCCAAAGGATGTGGATTTTGCTGGATTAATGGTAGCCCTACCATGAAAATGGTTTTAGGTGACAGTCAGGAACTCATCTACCTCTTGCTTGACCATGGCTTACCCAGTGGTAAAGTGGCTTTGCCTACTTTTGGAAATTCATCATTGGTGGTTAAGATCAATTGCTCTATTGATCAATTCTGTGATCAACTCTAAGGGGAGCTTTTGAACTGACTTTAAAACTGATTGGAATGGAACCATGAGTACATGAATCTGCATTGAAGATTCTCAACCAACAGCAGTGTTAGTTTTTTTGACTTTCTTTGGTGCATATATACTTTGTAACTGCTACCAGGTAGATCTATGAAGAATGCAATTTACTGATTGTTTTCACTTCACATTGGTGCATTTTTATCTTAATGCATTTACAGATTCTTGATGGGTGCAGCACAATGCAGACATGTATGCATGTATTACATTCTAGATGGCATGCATGCATGCATTACACTATCTTATCTAGATTCTTCAAATCTCAGGATTTCCACCAAACACTCAATTGATCTGAGAGACTCGCTGCATGATCTAATGAATGACTCCATTGTACTCTTGGTTGGGTTCACACTACTGAAACGCACCCCAAGTTTCATGCCATCACTTTGGCAGGAGTTGCACACCCTGTAATATTAGTTCTACTCTATGAAGATTGCACTTTAGAACTCCTTGGTAAAACAACAAGAAGCTTCTCAAAATCACTGAACTTTCAGTCAGATAGCTTTCTCTTTGGACTTTCACGAAAATACTTTAGCTTACTACATTATGATTGATGAAATGTAAAAATTGAGACTTTTTTTTTGTTCATTACCTGCCTTTGTTTGAGCTTGTGTTGCCATTATTTGTCAGCTCCAGCTAAATTGTGATTGATGCAGTAAAAATTTCCTCAAAGCTCACAGTTACCTTTGGATTGTACTTCCTGCAGCTTTAAGATCAGCAAAGTTGTTCCACCTAAAATAACCATTGAGCATTGCATCTAGCCCAGCCAATGAAGGATGTAATTGAATGATAAATGCAGCTAATGCTTCTGAGTGAGAGTAAATTTTATATAATAGGAGGAGAGTGATGCAGCTACACTGAATTTTCATTCTAGATACCAAAATTCATACAAATCCTCCATACTGTAGTATCTTATTTTCTATATTCTCAGTAAATGTCATCAATTGTTTTGATATTTACCATGTACACTATTTATTTTTACCTGTCTAATATTTTTTTGATTGAAGTGAGTAGTATTGCACATCTCATTAAGTAAAACTCTTCATAATTTGTATCCCTTACCACAGTTGGGTGAACATCTATACATATCTAGCCTTAAGCTTTGAAGTCCTCTGTATGTCTCTGCATTATGTCCAAGTATGATATGGAAATGAATGCCTTCTCATATAATATTACTTGATATTATTTAAATGTGTCCTTTTGGTATTCCTAGATTTTTTCACTTAATTTGAATTCTCATTGGTTCAAATAAACAATATATTTCTCTGTGGTGAACTTGATACTTTCATTTGAAGTCTTTGTTGGGTGAGGCTACTGGTCTGAGAACCCTTGTAAGCAGGCTTGCCATGCTGAGCAAACAATTGCATACTGAGTAGGCTCAAAAATGCTTCCAAATTTCTTCAATCTATGCTGGTTGCAGTTATGGCTCTTTCACAATAAGGTCAAGCAACTTTTGTGTGATGGAAAAATACATCTGCCACCTCTGCATCCACTACCATCTCAGACTAGCAAGGTGGCAGGGAGGATGAGTCTGAAGGGAGGGCAGGCAAAAGATTAGAGGGGATGGCAGGCAAAAGATAGGGGAGGGCTTGTATAGCAAGAAATATTTAAGTATTGTACACGACCTGTAAATAAGTCTTGAGTACAAATTTAAAAACAGCTAATCCAGGCTACAATGGTTGGGAGGCATGACAACATATCCATTTACTCTGCCTTTCTCCAGTGAGGAAGAGAAGAAAATTGAACTACTTTGAACATATGGCTATATTTTTTATTACTAAGTAGGCTTGTTCTCATTGTACAAACATTTTCATGGTCAGAATTGACGTGTGAGAGGTTGGCTGTTGTAGACTGGGGGAATGACCCATGAAGCCCAGGAAGAAATAATTTACTGGGGAATAAACAAAAAGTTAAATTGTGTCTCCTTAGTGTATACTAATGTATCAAGCTCCTGTTTACAGTGTTGCAGAACTTCTGTAATGAGTTTCAGCTGAGAGAGAAATTTCTGTTATTTACATCCTAGATATTTGGCAATTTGCACACATCCAGGTCATATAGAGGGAATTGAGATTATGGCCATGACAGTGATGATATCATAGACATTCCTATATTCTTCAATTCATTTGAATTTTATTGGTTCAAACTTGGGATGAGTCGAATCCAAATGACGATTCTCGATTCCACCGATTCTCAGGATTAGAATCAGTATCGAGAATAGATCGCCTAAAGTCGATTCCGATTCCATCGATTCCTGATAGATCAATATTCAAATTCAATTTCATTTATCACATCATATTTGTCTCAGTAATTTTGGGTGTGGGCTATTAATTTGTACTTTTTCTCTACCTCAATAAGCTGAAGATATATTTGCTATTTGTTAATAAATATACTTTTTGAGCGACTTAATTTTCTTGGTTATTTTATTTCAGTCAATACTTGAATTTAAATAATAATCGTACACTACTGTTATATCAATATTCCACCTGCCATTAGGAACAAGAATCGATGGAATCGGGAATCGATTTGAAAGAATCAAAATCGGAATTGAAAAAAAGTGGAATCCACTCATCCTTAGTTCAAACATACAATTATTGTCTCTGTGGTGAAATTGTTACTTTCCTTAGAAGTCTGTGTTGGATAAGGGTACTGGTTTGATGACCCTTGTAAGCAGGCTTTCCATATTGAGCAAATTATTGCTTATTGGGTGACTTGAGCTTGTAAAATGCTGCCAAATTTCTGCAATCTATGCTGGTTGCAGTTGAGGCTATTTCACGATAAGATGATGCACTTCGACACTTTTGATACTTCATGTCATCTTCAGACCTTCAGATTTTTTTATTTTATTTCGACCTGGGTTTGGACACTTCGTGTCATCTTCAGACCTTCAGGTGCTTATAAACCTCTAGTGGAGTTATAAGTCATTTTGATTTGGTCCATAATGGATAAGTTCCACAAAGCAAAGCCTGCAACCATTTCTACTCTACCATTTTTGATGCAAAACCTGATGATATGCCCAAACTAAGCCATGTCAGGATATTTGAGTGATTCAAAATTTATGGCTATGAAATCGAAGATCTGCAATTTTGTATGTGTAGACCTCTCTCTCTTGGAAACTAAAGGCTAGATTATTCCACAACTCCAGTTGTAAGAGAAGGAATCTATGGAGTAGTTTGATTTCAAAACCAAAGAACCTGGGAAATATAGAAATGAAATACACTAATTGTGAACTTAGGAAAAGAAACAGGAAAAGGGTCCAAAATTAGAAGTATTAGGAAAGGCTGTGGACGTTGGATTCTGGAAAATAAGAGGATATAAAACTGTGCAGTAATTGAAATTCCCTTAAGGTCATCAAAAGATTGATGCTGAAAGACAGGCTTCTCTGTAATATCTGTCGGTTGAGTTTTTATGCCTGCTTTTCCTCAAGCATGAAAATAGTCCCTTTCATCAAGTATGCTACACACTCTGTTGGCTTGCTGTAATTTTAATTAATATTTTTGCATTCCTTTGTTGTATATTTATGGACTTCATGGGTTAGATTCATCCGTCCTGGATTGAAAATGATTGTGGCATCACCAAGAAATGGCATAGTAGCTTGCACATAATGGTGGCTCTAATGAATTTTTTAATTGAGTGCTGCCTCAGTTTATCAATATTTGTAACTTGAACATAGCCCAGCCAAAAATATCAGCATTTCAATTTGTGACTGTTTTACTTGGCAGAATGCCATTGCAATGCTTCTAATTCTGATCAGCATATATTCTCAGCGTGAGAGTGTGAGCTTCTGGGTAGATTTTATGGGATCACCCAATTTAACACATGCCTCATTATCTTATTGTGACCCCATGATTGTTGTGCCAACTGTTGATATCCATTGTGGCTTTATTGAATTAAATGAAGTAAATAAATAATTAAAAATGAATGGAAATTATTGAATCGATAAATTAAAATATCTGTGGATGGAGTTTTAATGTCTTCATTGTCAAAGTGTGTTATACACATCATCATCAGTGTGTGGCATCATCTTGTGGATTCTAAATGCTATCAGGAATATCACAGCAAGTTTGTCTTCTGCCCCTTAATGCAGGCCACTGGTTTTAAATATATGTAAGAGTGATTGCATAAGCGTAAGGATACAGTAAGAAATGGCTCGTTTGGTGGTTTATGTTTAAGGCGTAAACTTTGTAATTTACTTGTGTGGATATATGCTTACAGAAGTTTTCCAAAATGTTGGAAAATGTTGTATATTTTGCATTAAGAGATTAGGAGTAATTGATGCTCGTGTTTAACCTTCTTAGAACCATGGGCCAATATATTGGCTTTTGCTCCATGGGCGAAAACTGCCACGAGGCGATATATCGGCCTGAGTACAAATTATTTTTTAAACTAATTTTATTGTAATAACTACATATATCCTTTATGCAATATATCAGAATATTATAAACAACAATTAATTAATTTTTAGTAACGTTAAAAAAAACATTACATTCATATCTAAAATAGTGACTTCATATTTTTTTTCGTAAGGTGTTACAAAACTCTCAAATTCATGCTGGCACTTTTTGCTAGTACCACCAAATTTCGGTGGCACTAAGAGGGTTAAGGTATCTAATAACTATTCATTTAGTTTTCAAAGCTTCTCCTCTTATTAAATCAAAGCATTTGAATGGCCATAGCTTAAATTAAGTGTTACGAAATAAGGAATAAGAAAAACTTATTGCCTTAAGAGTGAGTGCATTTAGGAAACTATTTCCATACTTAATTGGTACATGGAAAATGTGGTGTTTAGAATAATGACATTCTGGTTATTTGATTTTGGGCTCATTGGATGTCCTGTTCATGTGGCATTTAATCTATCAGAATACCACAGTGCTCATGTAATGCTGTTCACTACCAAAATGTACTCACTAAGTTTGGCCTTTGTGTGGTACCCATTTTAATGCTTTGCTGAAAACATTTCTTTCTCTAATTCTGTGGAATTGAAAATTCCAATGGGCGCCTTCACAAATGAAGCATAAAGTTTAAGCTTATCAGTATTTAGTTTAATCCTCCTCTGCATATTTCATAAAATACATATAGTCTTGCTAACTTCAAAAGAAACTTTTTTATGATAGATGGTTGAAAAACAAAACCTTGTCTTATCGAATTTTTATTTGGTGGCATTGTGATGCAGCTGAAATAGGAGTGGTGGTCTGTGAAGATGACGCAAAGTGCAACCTACTCCTTGACAAGGCTCCAAGATGCCTCAAGAAGCTTATAACAATGAAAGAAATACGTCCAGCCACAAACCAACGTGCAAAAAATAGAGGCATAGAGGTGCTGAGGTTTGAAGAAGTCGAGCGTCTTGGAGCAGCCAAAAATAATAAAGAAGTGGTATGATATTTTTCTTTTGGATGGAATCTCTTTTAAATTTGCTAGTTTTATTTGGTAGAGGCTTCATCAGTTTTGTGCATGTGCAAAATTTATGCTGGGAAAGTCTTTGAATTCTAGAAATGTTGTGAGAGAAATAGATGGACATGTGTGGTGTTATGCATTACTTATTTTAGTACAAATGCATTACGGCATTTGGGGAGTGATAGAATATTTTACAATGGAAAATGATTATAGTGTAAATCACATGGTTCTTTGGAATAAAATAATGTTGATTGAGTAGCTTTGAGCTGCTGAGATATTATATCTTAGACTTACCTTAAATCTCAGGAATATCCATTTAATTTGCATCTGAAGAAAGTGATGGTTAATAAATTAATTTGATATTTTATAACCTCCTTCTATTGCCAGAAGTATGCTTATTATTTTATTCTACTTTGTGGCTTACTGGTAAGTAAAGAGTGTGCTATAGAAGTAATGTAACAGTATATTTTAGATTGTTGTAAAATATGCAGTTTATGAAGGGATTTTTTTATCTTTGAATCTCACCTCATCATTCATTCAAGAAGATATTACTATGGTATTGGTTTCTTTTTAAAGCTCTTTCAGTAATTTTAAGTTTTTAAAATGTAAGTCATGGACAAATTATTATCTTAGCTTTAAAAAATCACTTATATTTATGAATAAACTTACTTTTAATCAAGTCATCATTTAAGAAAAACTTAAAGAGTGAGATGTGTTATTGAGGAAATGTTTATGATACATGTTCTTCCTTACTTTATCTTTCCATAGTACTCCTTTGTATTATGAAGAGTTATAGAGTTTTGGTGGAGTCTAAAGAAATTTTTAATTAAACATTGTTTCAGTTCTCTGTTATGTGTGATCATATTTCTTTTCAGAGGCAATAGTGTGTTCTATTTTTGCTTCTTGAGCTCTAAAATTACCCTTCTGTATCAATAATTAATTCAGTGACTTTTTTGTGGGGTTTAATACATCACCTACCTCTATAAAACTTTATTATTATTATTCTGATTTGGAATATGTGTAGAGACATCATTTACTCAGCTAAGTACAGCTGGTTGATGGAGGATCATTTATCCTCGATGTTAGTGACATTCAGGAAATTACTTTTCCCATATATTACCATGCTTCACGGACCATAAGGGCATAAAATTTACAGCTATCTTAAATCCTGCCCAAAGTGACATGAGAATCAGGGAACTGAAGTTGCCAGTCAGCACATTGGCATGGCAAGCCAGAGTTCTCGGTTTGATTCTGGGTTCACCTGGTTATTTTTTCTCGGGGCATTATTCGAGCTATGATGGGGTTTTGATTATGCTTTTGGTGCATCATGTGCCTTTCCACCTGGATCCCCAAATTCCACCTGAATTTATTGAGGTAGGTACCACTAGTTTTGATGCATCTGTGCCAAAACTAGTCACACTTACCTTAATAAGTCCTCGTGTAAATATCCATGGTATTTTTTACAGCACTAATAAATGTAATATGAAGGAAATACTTTGTTGAGTGCTGCTCAGTGATATAGAGAGATGTGAGGTACATTTCTATTGGTCAATTTCTGGTATTTTCTGCATTTTTTCTGGCTGTTGGCCAATTTCTTTTTTAAATGCAAGTATTTAGATCTAAAAAATATATTTCCCCATTAAATTCAATTTAAATGTACTTCATTTCTATTAATTTATATAGAAAATGATTTGGTTTGGTGACAGGCAGGGAAAAAACATGCCCTAAAAATTCTTATACTTCTCTGATAATGATAAAACTTCAAATCCAAAGAGATTTAGAAGAGTCTGTGTTGCTAATTATGACATGAAGCATACTAAGCCATTTTTCTGGTCATTTTCATCATTTGGATATACTTCGAAGCTCTCATAGTTTCTTTAGTGCTAGCCTTTACAAGTAAAATCAGGCCTGCCTAAGTTTTTCTGGTGGAATCTGGAGTTGCATGTTAAGATGAATCAGAATACCTTGTCACTAATAGCTCCTTATGTTGCTGTGTTTTTCTTTACTTCTAACAGCCTAACACTAGGGAGAATGTGGTTTCTAGCTTGTCTCAGTCTATTCTTTGAAATTGATTGAATTGAAATAACCGTGTCTAAGTCTGGTGTTTTAAGCACTCTTGAATTTTGCTATACTCATTTTCTGTCTGTTTTGCGTCTGGCTGCTTGCTCCCTCTGCCTAAAATTGTGTAACCAATAAAACTTAACTGGTATCTTGAATTTTTCAGTGATATACTTCTACTAGTTATCTATGTGCATAAATTGAAATACATATGTATATCAAGGTTTGGCTAATCAGAAATTGTCCCTTTTTAAGCTCATTGGTTTTTCGTTTTATGATTAAATGGATTTCTTTATTTTTGCTGCTAGATCTTAATTTTCACCTCCAGATTGAATCTTCCTTTTGTGTAACTAGAGGTGTGTGTATTTTATGCATATAATTACTACGATGCATATGCATTCATGGTTGAAAATTATGTTATTTCAGTCAACTTATCACTAAAGACCACAGCAGTCATGTAAATCATTGAAAAGTTTAAGGATTTTGAAAAATTAAACATGAAACATTGAGGGCCACCTGAGTCATTACCTTTTCATCGAAATTTAATATTCGTTGATCATTGATACAAAAAGTATCTACAAATCCTTGGTCCTCCTGAGGTTTAAAGAAAAATGATCCCATTTCAGCATTCAGGCTTTGGTTTTGAGGAGAACTCTTCCTCAATACTTGTTAAACCTTGCTCTGCAACGACTAGCTCTTGTATTAAACTCACAGGAATAACTGTGTTTACAGTCAGCTGGAAAAGTTGATAATTGATTCTTAGACTTTTTCAGTGGCCTTTGTAAGGAATGACATATTGGGTATGTTGAGTTTTGTGTTTTCCAAAGTCTATTTGTTGCCATAATTCTGGAGTTGACTAATATGTCAAAAGTCGAATCCCTGGAATGGCCTCAGCTATTTGCAGTTTTGATATTAGTCTTCATATGCCTCTGTAATAATGCCAAACTATTGGTTTTTAAATAAGAGTCTTTGTAATGGAAAAGCTTAGTAGTTTATACTTCTAAGTCAGATGTGTTCAATGGCTACTTCACTTGATTTATTTTATTATTAATTAACTGTAGTCCATCTCCATTGATTCTTCATAAATCATGACTCACCACTGTCATACAGTCTGAAGACATGACTAACCACTGTCATACCGTCTGAAGACATGACAGATTATGTGTTAAAGAACCTTATGTGATGATGCTGAAATGGAAAGACATATTTGTACTGTGTGCACAACTCCTGTGTGGAGTCTTCATAGCACTTCCTTCTCTTTATGCATGCTGAAATGCTATATGCCTTTTCTCTGCACACTGGGATGCAATAGATATTAGTCATGTATGAGTCAAGGGAACTGAGAACACCTGTGATGAGCACATTGAGCCCCAAAAATTACCTGTGTGGAGTTTCTTTTGAGTTATTTCTTGCCAGACTTATTTGCTATTTTCAGATGCATTCAAGGATGAAATTTGTACATTCTCGGTTATAGTGCCTCCTTGATATGATGAACTTTTTCGAGGATCTTGAGTCTCTTCATGAAACATCCTGACTAACTACAGTTGGGGTTCAGGTTAGGTATAACATGCCAGTGCTCAAAGCTCATAATATTTGCCTATCCTTAGCTGTCTTTGGTGACTGAAAATTTCAGGACATTGGTACCTCCTGCTATCCCGTTGAAATTGTCTTGCTCTGGTAAGTGTAGCATCTAGGCAACAATCTTTTGTTATGAACTGCCAAGTACATGGTTCTTGCTTGGATAAGTTGGAGGCATGAAAGATGGATGGGTTGTCCACTAAACTTGCCTCTCATGGTTTCCTTGAAAGCTTGAGTTTAATTGTAACCAACATCGAAATCACTCCTGGAAAATGTATATTTTTGGCAGAGTGAGATAATTTTTATAGGAAATAAAAGAGAACACCATTAATTTTTTATAGCAACTGGAGATAGTCCAGGATGGCCAACATATTTTGAGCCTTGAGTGCTAACCCCTGTAAACTTCCAGTTTGGTTTGTCATGATACTTTATGTGGCTGCAGTAATTATGGAAGAAACTCTTGGATTACTTTTTTTTTGTTTGTCGAATGATTCTG
Organism: Ceriagrion tenellum; assembly: GCA_963169105.1. Taxonomy (NCBI): domain Eukaryota; kingdom Metazoa; phylum Arthropoda; class Insecta; order Odonata; family Coenagrionidae; genus Ceriagrion; species Ceriagrion tenellum. The sequence goes on along the minus strand of OY720638.1, from coordinate 24,094,335 downwards.
TCCCTGGAATCCCGATAGACTGCTTAGCCTGTCATCAGGTTTTCCCGGGAGCGGACCAACAGAACTTGACATATGTCCATGCCCTGGGTGATGAAAAACCCACCCAGGTGGAACTCGAACCCGCAACCCTCAGTTTACCTGGCGTGGACTTTACCCTGTGGCCACTGGGACCAGCCGATTTGTGATATAAAATCATATTTATTTGATTGTATTTCTTGTAATCAATTATTTCATGAAAAATCATATGGTTTGATCTCTCTTTCTTCTACCTATAATTCTAGTGAGCAGATATTTATGATTTGTCCAAAATAGTACTTTGCTACTCTAGTGTGATTAATGATCTTTTAAATCATCTTTGTTATTTTGATTTTCATGATATTATGCATTAGACCAAGATTTCATTACATCATGCAGCTCTACCATGTATATGACAGCTTATGATATTATCCTGTGAGGATATATACTTAGATGTTCAGAAATAATTGTAATTATGAGAGAGGCATTTTCATACAGTAGATAATGAGAAAACTTCCTCTTCACAATAAAATGGAGTGAAGGTGAGCAATAAGTGAAGGATAATCTGTTCATGTTTACCTGGGTATGAAATTTGCCATTGAAAAATCATTTGACATGACCAGGATTCAAACCCAGATTTCCCATTTGCTAGTCAGGTGTGTTAGCCAGTTACACTACCAAGGTATCTCCCTTCAAGGCGAATTTCAACTAGGGGTTTTTCATGGTGAATATCATCCCTTGGTGTATATGCACCTGTGAGTTGCTTCGCACCATTTATTTGCACAGGCAATGATTTGAAAATTGCTCATGTTCAATTATGTGGTAGTTGTGGCCTCTGTTTCAGCACCATGGTTTCTTAAAGTCTTTCGCACATATTGTGATGAAATACTTTTATTCCTTTTATATAGTTTCATTTAATCAAGCAATCATTAATTCCATTTACTTCTCCAAAATATTTTACCAACTAATTAGTCAGACATCAATTTTTAAATTTGTGTGTGGTCCTTGATGCAAATTCTTGGCGGGGAACCTACTAGTTAGCATGAAAACAGAAATAATACCCTTATTTAATAAAATTTAGCATCATATTGTCATAGTATTTAGTGTATATTCAGTAAATGCTCCTATCTCTAATATTTTTCATCAACCAACAAAATATGTTGAACAATGTCCTTCTCCTCTATAACCATTTGTAATATCTAAACCCTCTCCAACAAACCTTGACTAATAACTCACTGGGATGGTCTCCTGTTTTCAGCTGCATGCTGGATAAATTAATTTCCCCAGAGCAAATTTTCTATTAATAATCTCTACCTTATCTTTTTGTTTGGCACTGAAGATTTTTCATCAAAGATTAATTCAAGATCAAGTTAAATGGATCCCCAAAGGTTGAATCCTTTTACTGTGGACCTCATTACCAAGAATATATGGTGGAGACAGGATGTAATGAAACTGAAATATGACCTGACTGCATTTTTATCAAGGAATGTAATGTTACAACTTGATTAATGCTTCCGTTCCTTTATGTAATCAAAAGAAAAAATTAAAAGCCCCCTCAACTTCCTTACTTTTTTCTTGATTGTTCAATCAATTTTTTTAATATGAATAATATAATCTGCGTAAAAGTTTCAGAATTTTAAATCGTAGGGCAATTCATCAGTGCTGAATTTTAATACATTTTTGAAATAATTTCCATGGATAGTACTGGAATAAACCGGCAACTCTATGGCTTGGAAATGTTTTCTGTAATTGTTTTATATATATTTTAATGGATGCTGTACATACAATGAATCTTCATCCTCCTCAGTGTTATTCATGAGTGTCATTCTTGAGTTGTTCTGCATGTTTCTGAGCTTACTATTTCAGCCTTGGAATTGGAACTGTATAACTTGGCAGAGAGGGAATGTTTCGCATTAGTTCTCCATACTCACATTTTACTCTTCATTTCAGTTGTGTTCTAATGCAAAAAATTTCACATTTTCTTCAGTCTGAAGCTCTTATACCTACTGTGAGCATAATGCCTTGTGCTTAATTATTATAAAATATTTCCTGGCCCACAAGACACTTATATTCTCATTACTATGTTCTAAAATTGTCCTGTTTCTAATGGGTCGTGGGTTTTGCAATATTTTCACGTGTCCAATTTTGTATTGGCCACAGAGGTGCCCATTTATCTCCTTTTACTGTGGACAGCGTTTTTCATTGAACCTCCATCATTAATTTGCATTTGGGATACTGCAATGAATGCTTAACTGGAATAGAGCTGCTCTATGTTGAGTTTGCAATCCTATTTTCTTCCTAAAAAATTTAAACATTAGTGGATGTTAACCATTATTCTCTCCTTCTGAAGTCTAACCTGAAAAATCTCATTGTCTTATGGGCCATTATATACAGAACATAGTTCTTAGTTGTTCATACACCAGACAATGAGAAAACATTAGTCAATTATGAACAGATCAACTTTGTAATCCTCATTAATATGTCATCAGCAGAAGTTGATATATTTCTAGCATATCAGTTTTCATGAGTTTATTGCATTCAAGGTGGGGTGCTCAGGGTGCAATACAATTGCTGCACTTCTTTTGTGGGTGGAGGCAGGTGCAAAACGGTTTAAATTTTAGTGAATTGTATATCCTTTCAACAGATTATAGGGTTAGTGGTCAATGAGTAGTGAATAAATATAGCAACTGGGTGAAGTTTTAGAATTCAAAGTTAAGAGTGATGAGGCAGCATGACATTGGATATTACCTTGTCTGCTATTCCCTGCAACCAGGAACAAGGCATCATCAAAGTAAACTGCTGGCCAAATAATCAACAGTTTTATCTTGCACAAGCAAGTACCTTGTTTGAATCAAATGTCATGCTTCTTTCCTCATGTAATTGACTATTAGTTTCCCTTCAGCTTTGTCACTTGCATCAACCCTTTAGTGGGGAGTATATTCCTGGCATATTAACTCTTAATAACGTGTACAGAAATCTACTATAGATAGAAAATTTTCAGTTAATACTTTTTTTTATTTCTACCCCTCTCTGCTTTGAGCTCCAGAAAGAAAATACGGCTCCATGTTTGACCATATATTGGTCAGTGGTAGCCCCTTTGAATACCACACCCCTCCGCATTTTAATTTTCATTTTATGAAAACTTTCAGAGGTCCCTTTTTCTTGAAGAGCACACTTTATTTTAAAAATAGAAATTATAATTGCTGCATTAATAAATTTGATTTTTTGAGTTCATGGGCTAGGTTGTTCATCTATATTTCAATCTCATTAGGTTCGAATCACATTATAAATATGCTCAACCTGTTTGTATTACGGGTTGCATATTATCTTCATCAAGGCACTATACAGCCGTTAATCACCACCATGAAGAAAAATCAATGAAATATTTTTTATTGCAAAACTCTGAGCTGTAAGACTTTATTTACTGATTTGATTTTCATAGGTATATCATTGTCCATGTTTTTCTGTTCTATTTGGGTCATAGGGATGGAATTTTTTATGGTTTTTCTTTCCTCAATCTTAACTATCCACCCTTTTCTGCTGGTTAGTTTTAGCCCAAAACTGGTGGTCTCATATTTGGACATTCCCAGTGTCTAGGCTCCCCATGAATAACTTTTTACTTCTCATCTTGGGTGTAACAGTTATTGTTTTAAAAATGTTGTTGTCTATGACATTATATTAATTGTGAAAAAATATGCATCAAAATAGTGATGTATTTCTTGAAAGTTTAAACTTTATTCCTGCATCTTGTTGGATGATGCTGAAAGTTTTTCAGTTATGGAAATAAGGGAATTAATTAAGGGGTGAAATTTGGATTACCATTGCCTTTTCATTAAACCCTTGTGGCATTCAAATTAAATAAAATGCAATGTTTTACCTAACAGTTCTGTTTACAAGTGAAAATTGCCTATTGGTTGTATAAAATCAACTTAAACATTTTACATTCAACTTAAATAATAAACATAAATATGCAAATTAAATGCATGAAATGCAAATTCGACAATTTTTTGTTCATATTATTCACTGATAGAAGCCGAGTTAGGACATGATAGAGGATAAAAGCATTCATATGAGTAATTTATGATAGTTTTCGTAGGGATATCCTGTAGAAGTTCTCTAGTTTATATCCTGTGGCTGCACTCAAGCAACTGAACTTTGGTTATGCTGTAGAAATGAGAATGTGGTATCACATGCTTTGTATGGTATTGAGTAAAGTCTTCAGATAGGTACACGTTTAGTCAGATCATAGTTGCTAATCATTTTCGGTAAAGATTTTTAGTTTTCAGGTATCTCCCTGAATTTTGACCTCATCAAATGGACATATATTGCCATTTTGAGTTTCAATAAATCCGTTGGTTTTTAGGCATGCAGAGTTTTCATAAATGTGTAATGCCTCACATTTTAGGTCTGATCAAGGATCAGCACTAGTTTTTCTAGTGATTACAGAATGAAATAGTATAATAGTAGCTAATAAATGCACTTTTTAGTGGCTATCTTGAGCATATGTACACATTACGTAATGAGATTAGTAAGTGATCTTTGAAGAAGTAGGAAATGAGTGAAGTAGAATATACCACTTGTATCCAAAAGTTGGCTTGTTTCTCAGATAAACTGAAACATTTATCCTAAAAATTACCTTGTAATTCATATATTTTTAATTAGCTTGTTGCAGCTAATGATTTCCATTTCAATTTAGCATGACTCGTAAACCTCAATGACCGTGTCTTTTGAAAATATCCTGGGCTCTTTGCTAAGGTGAGAGAGACGAGTTTATGTCGTTTTTCCATTCTCAAATCGAGTCTACTGCTTGCAGATTAATAATTCATCATGAAGTGTTGACATCAAGGAGTTGTTGGGAATAATGCTGATGAGCTTAACCAATAACAACTACCAGAACCAGCTGAGGGGACTCCTGTTGGTGTCTAAGGCGATTGCTCCAACAAAAGCCAAAGAAATAGCAGAGATTCCTTCTTCTGGATCTGGTACTTAATCCTTCATTGTGGTGCTCTATAGTGGTGTGACCCATTCATCCTTGGGTGAGTTCACCAAACTTACTTGAGAATGGCAGATATGGGTATCTACTTACCCTTTCAAGGGGGTAAAATTACATAATCTGTATTGAGGTAAAATGTCTCTGTGTATTGCATGATTGATATTGTGAAACCATTCCATGAAAGTAAATTCTTGTAAATAATGTTGGGTAACAAATTTAAATCAGGGATTGGACGAACAGAAATGAAAACATTTTACGCGAGTAAGAAATGAACCTGAAAGGCCAATGGAGCCATGCAAAATCAATGTTTTAGTCAATGATTTTGTGTTGTTGATACATATCTCAATGCCTTAGATAATTACTGGAGATTGGGATGAAATAACTAATAGAAATCAGGAAAAAATTGCTGATGTGGCAGTTTCCAGAGGAGTAATCGATACGAGTGCCTGTTGGAGTGAGAGACCTAGAAGAAGTGCATAGTGGAGTTAATTATCAAATTTTTATTTCTGGTCCTAAAAGTTGCTTATCTTGTTTGTGAACCCTCTGAAGAGATCCTGAATATGTTTCATCTGTAATGAATGATGAGTATATGAGAATGACTGCAAATGGATACCCTCATATGTAATGATGGATGAACTCATAGCTGAATTGGATTTTGAGAGGCGACCGACAGCTAAGGTCATTAGTGCCATAAGGGAGAGGTAAGGGAGGAAGAGTGGATAGAAACCTAGCATCGGCATCAGCCTGCTCTTTACAAATGGTGCCAAGGGGACAGTGGTTTAACATCTCATCTGACAAATGGATTACTGTTCTTTAAGTATGCTCCACAAGACACTCGGTAGTAGGAACTGGGAACTCATAGCTTCATAATGCAAATTCATATCAGCTGATGCCAAGAATGTATCCAGATTCTTTCATTAAGAGGAGAGTGAGAGGATTTCTGAGCCTCAGAACTCATCATTTATCATTGAGATGGGTGAGGGTAACTGCTGCTTACTCATCTGTATGAGGAGGTTTTGGATGCATATATTGACTCCTGTGAGGCTGTACGCATTATAGGTGGAGTCATGGACCATTTAGTGGAAGTGCAATGTCAGATGGCATCTATGATCTACCAAGAAATCAAGTGTGTACATAAGACCTCCGTGTGTGATCTTTGGCTTATTATCAGAGAGTAGGTATTAATTCTTCCTGTGAATATGTGAAATAATTAGGAAAGTGTCATCTTTCTCAGTTGTAATGGGAGGAAAAAGAGTATCATCTCTCAGTTTTGCTTGAGTGCGCAATGTTGGCACTGGTGGCCTTCTGACCACATCTTTTTTGTGAAAATAGTGATGATTCATGCAAATCATGACTAATTTTATGTATGAGGAATCTTTATGAGAGTATTTTAATGTTTACGCTAAGAAACTCTCAGCTTATGGTAGTTATCATGATTTACTGATATTTTATTCTTTTTGCATTGCCTACTTCCAATTCTATCCTTTCGTGTGTGTTAGGCTTGGAACATAGGCATTAAATTTAAAGGGAGTTTTAATGTCCATTATTGTAGTAAAATGCAAGTAAACATACCCATGTTATAATCGGTGTGTTGTTGTGCTACCATCAGATTGTTTACCACTGTAATTGCAAGTGTCACGCATGCAGTTGAGATTATGATGTGATTTGCAGCATGTGAATCTGTAGGCCAGTATCCAGTTCATGAACAGCATGTTTCAACTCCTTGTTCAGAGCTCTCTCATACCTTACCAGCTGCTTTTATCACCTTCTTCTCCAGTGATGGAAGCTTTTCTGTGGTTTCTGAGGTAGTGGATAGTAGGTATTCCTTTTAGAATTTTTTTGTCAAATAGATGGAAGAAATTATTGACTTTTGATTTCATGCTATTGGTTTTTTCATATATTTTAAACACTATAATAACAGATGACTTGAAGCTTTTTGAACTCTGATGCCTTCCTTTGGAACTCACCCCCTTAGCCCATCCCAAGTAAAAATAGTTGGTCTGTAACTAATCTGAAAGACTAATATCTAATGTGGAAGTGGTCTGTTACTGGTCTGGATTTGAAACATCTTTGAATTCCTTATCAGCTCAGTCCTGTTACTGACCACTTTCAGGTCAGAGATTAGTTTTTCAGAGCAGTGAAAGACCAAATATTTTACCTGGGATACCATAGCATACAAAAGCTGTCCCTCAATCTTACCTTAGGGCCTAGAAATTGCTCATTGTTCCATCATCCCCCTTTTTTTCCTTAATCCCTACCTCCTTTGCCAGCTGTACTTATTTTCCCTCAACATGATCTCAATTATGATGCAATATGGACTGTCCAGGGGAATTCCTAATACATTTAACCCTTTCAGTGTAAGGGTTATGTCCTCGAGGGTGTTACTGTGGGCAGATACCATAAAAAATCAAACTTAAAAATATGACCTAAATATATTAGAATGAATCCACCTGCTAATTATGTTCACCCTGCGATAGTTAAGTCCAAATTGACGATGGAGAGGCCTTAAGAGAACCTCTTAGAAGAAGGAGCCATTGAAGAAGCATGGTTCACCATCTCTAGCTTGACTCATACTGTTAGCCATCCAGCCCTAAAAACCATATATGTATCTATGACTCGCACATGTAAGTCTACTGCATGAAAGTGTTAAAATGTCCTGAAACATGACTCTTAAAATTTGAAAATTTCCTTATCCTCATCATATGGTGCACTAAAAAATGCACTTCTCCCCTCTGCAGTAATACTTAAATTTAACTTGTTTGATAGCTGAGGCCACTCTGCACTTACTGCCTGTGTCTTGCACAGTGGGGCAACAGCTCATAGACAGGAAAGAGGAGCACACCCCTCTGTAATTGAACGGAGTCATATAATGATTAACTTTGATGACTGAGTGGAAACCATTGCTTCAATCGTTGAAAGTTGTTGCTCTTCTTCTCGTCTGTGCATAGAATAATGATTACAATACTTTTTGTGACTTAATTACTTGATGGACAGTTGTAAATTTATTTTCTCATCCATCCCAAAAACAGTCCATGCATTACTGACCTTTACTCCTACTGCATATAATGAACAATTCATGTTTACTAGCACGCATTCCCTGGATGATGGAAAACTTATCCAGGTGGAACTCAAACACATTACCTTTGGATATTCAATGATTGAATTAACTCAATGCCCTTGATGGGGACAACTACACAGTATAAACTTGAAACTTGATTATGTGAAGTCAGCAATACCAGAAAATTGGCACTTTGTAATTTCGAGTTTCAGATTTTAGGACCTTTTTAATAAATTGCGAAAAAATATTTCTTTTTTTTCCCTATAACTATGGAAGTCTTTGGCGACATGTTAAAATGAGTCTTGGTCATTATTCATGAAAGAATTCTTTAAAAAACACATTTATATTACAAAGGATCCTAAAATAACTATCATTTTGTAATTACTTCTGCAAATACCTTGGTGTCTGCAATCATGGTTGTAGTAGAATTTCCACCTAGTTAACCCTTTCTGGTCCTGTGATTCCAAATGGAAATCGGAAAAGTCAATCAAAAAATGAGTCAATTCCAAATGGAATCACAGGACCAGAAAGTTGCGTCGAGCATCGATTTTTTTATATGTATTTCATGGAGAAGATGATGTAATCTACATAAGGTGAAAATATGTGATGAGATAAAATAAATTTATGAATTAATGAAAGTCATTTGAAAAAATCGACACTCGACGCAGGAAAGCGACGTGATTCCATTTGGAATCACAGGACCGAAAAGGGTGAAGAAAACTTATATGAGGCTAAATTGTGCATTAAAATGTGATAGTAAATTGAAATTAGCTTTATAATAATTTAATTTTCTCTATTTGTGGTCAGTTGAGAGGAGCATCTACTCTGGACACTTCAAAAGTAGGCATTTGTTTCTAGCATTATGAAGTTACGACAGTAGCCTGCTCAACCACACTTCATGTTGCCCTCTCTTCTTAGCTCAATCATAGGTGGAAAGAATGAGTGGCTCAACTCATTAAAAAGGATCCTTCACATATCATTATTTGTGGTGTCTTCCATATCAACAGTTTAATATGTCAACTTGGGGTAAATACTATTTCATTCCAAACAAAAATTGCTTGACAAGAAGTGAGGCATGATTCGGCATATTTTCTATAGAGCCATAATTTGAGGATAAGAGTAAAATTCATTACTATATAAATTGATATGAATTGAATTTATGATGGAGTGCCCAACTATGGTGAAATTTTTCACAAACCCTGAGTTTGGTCCATTGATGAACCTTATTGCCTGCTTCAGGCTTTGGACTGATTTCAAGATCTCAAGGTTTCTTGCCCTGTTGCTGCTTGATTTCAGACTTCATTATGGTGGTTGTGATTGATACTATCTCTAGTCTTCTCTATCTCTAGTCCTGTGATTTCAGGGTGAAAAGGTCAAGCATCATCTTGAACAAGATTTAATGCATTATTGACTTATGGCCATAGTTTTTCTTAGGCCCTTACTTTCCACTTATGCTCAACAATTTATTGACCAGTGGATGTGTATAAACCCTTATGATCTTATATGGATAAGGCATCTCTGTCACACCAAGTGTGGACTAAGTTAAGCTTCTAGATATGACCGTTATTGGTAAACAATTTTATATGTTCAGCAATTGGTATTTTAAAGTCATTTTCATAATCATGAAAGAAAGCCTCTCTGTTGTTGCATCATAGTTTATCTGTGCTATATTAGTTTTAATCAATGAATTAATCAGTTTGTTGTATCCTGTATCTACACTTTCTGCGATAGTATGCAGATTTGTTAGAATGTAATTATTTACTTCTTGATAGAGATAGACAGCATTATTTTCAGCTTAGCCGTATATCTGGTGAGTAAGAAAGAAAAATACCTGTCCCATAGAAAAGGCATAGAATGCAGTATTTTGTAGTGAGAATTACCTCCATGTAAATGAATGGCATTACTTTCCTTGATGATATAGATCTTTACTTCTATGCTCTCTGCACACAATCATTTCATTTTCATGGGAAATTTTAAGATGATTCAAACTGTCTCTGCGTTTTAAATCCTTGTGATACTATTCCTGATAACTGCTGGAAGCAAAGATGGCCTATGGTGCTTGACCTTTGGCGAGTGCCTCAGGCATGACTATTCTCCAGTAAAATTTGTGATTTTCTAATAGTTTCTTCAATGAAATTTATTTTGAGCCATCAGGTATGTTGTTTTGGTTTATGATGTTCGAGAATTTTTAAAAAGTTAAATGCATTCCTGGCATACTTAAGCTGCTGGCTGTAATATTTTATTTTTATTTCTTTTTTTAGGAAACATCTTGAACTCATATTCTTACTAAAGAATAGTCATACCTTTGCTCATGCCTGTTATCTTGAATTGCTTCATAAGATTCTCAAAAGCATGGGTCATTTGCATGCCTCTTTGAATTAGTCTTGAAAATAAAAAAATCTTATCCAGATAGCTAAGAAGTTCAAGTCTCCTGCCATGAAAGTAATACTATTCACTTGGCGAGAATTCTTTTAAACCTGACTGCACTCAACCAGCATCTGTTTTTTGATTGACGAGAGAACATGATTGTATAAAACATTTGTATCGCCTGATTTCCATATGGTTACGGTGTTGTCACTGATGCCCTATCATGATTACCCTATTCCTAGATTTCCCTGCTAGGATGGTTTTTTCTCGTTGAAATTAATAGTGTCACTATTGAGTTTGATCCAGTCGTTTTGATTAATGGTGTTTATATTCCATTGATGGTTTTGTATGTATGCATTTTGTTCATGTGAGTTTTAACTTTGTTTAGATAACCTTACTGTGCAATAGAAATTTCACTCAAGCTTGAGTGACACCCCAGCCATAGTCAATGCATGCTTACCTTTGTGCATAATTTGTTAATAATCTCCTTCCTAACATTTTGGTAAAATGATCTTCCTTGGCCTAAATTAATGCAGCACTTGGTGGCATTGATACTAGGCTTTTGGGTTGCTCCTGCATTGCTCCCAAATGCAAATGGTATCACTGGCATTGCTTTTATGCCTGAAGATGAATTCAGATGTGAATTTGCTGACTGCAGCACCAGTGATACTGTCATCCAGCAGATGGAGGTATACAGGAGCTGCCCAAATACCCTGGCGTCATCTGCTCTTCACCATGGAAGCCTTCCCATTTGGTGACACTGCACAAGTAGCCACTATTGGAGTTGTAATAACGCTACCAGAAAGTTAGATAATGTTTTTGTGTGAATCCAAAGAGTGCTTGAAGACCCTTTAATTCATGCATTCCTCCCTCAATACCAGTTCAAGGTATTAAGTCCATTTGAAATTATGCTTGAAAAGATTTGATGAGAGGCCTTCTTAAGGTGTTGCACTTACTTTGTCTGGGACTATTAACTCTGCTATTTGAATAATGAAGTGTGTAACCCCAGCTTCACATGTTAATGCAATTAAAATAAATTATAATTTTGTCAATAAAAAGTGATGTATGTGTAAGTTGACGGGCAGACTTAGCTCTTGCATGAGGCTTATGCAGAAGTTTATTCAAGGTTTTTGACATACATATTTGACTATTTTGACATGCATATCAATTGTCTGTTGGGTGCCTGCCTGTCAAATACCTATATTTTTAAACATATATGTGCCTAATCTAAGATTTGGACAAGGTAATGTCTATGTTTTGTTCAGGTGCACATAGAGAATCTCCTCTCCAGGCACTTTTTGCAATGACTCATGTGCATGTGGTAATGAGGTAATAATTGTGACATCATGTGCATGCATTTACTGAGCTAAACATTGTTATATTAAATAGTGTTTATAGATATACTTAAATCTATTCTCTAGCATAGATACTTAGTATACCTTCAGTATTAAGTGAAGCATCTTATGTTCTCACGTTATATTATTTTTTGGGTTGTATTCAGAGTTAATACAATAAAGTACCATATTTTTTAATATCCAGAGTTAGGAAATTCTCATCAATCCAGATTTACCCAACTGCATATTTTTTATCTCAGTATCTCAGTGTTTGTGATACCAAAATTAATGTTTTGCTTTCCAGTAATTAATGTGATGTTCATAGTGGTAGTCATCTCGAAATAGCATTTATGAAACTGATGATGAGTTTTAAAAAGTCTGCATCATGTTGAAAAATTGTTATTTGCACAATGCATAAATACATGGGTTCTAGCTGTGCTGTCATAATTTTTTGTTACAGGCATTCTCTACCATGGATTTTATTTATACTTTGACGTTTAGTCTAACTTTTGCCTGCCAGTGTGTAAAAACTGTGCATTTTAGTTTAAATTCGATAACTATGTTTAATAATAAATTATTGCTTGCAGTCAAGCCCATTTTTGACATTCTTGCTTATTTCTCAGTTCGGCTTTTAAGGGAGTACCTTTTGAAGGGCATTCATAATTTAAAATATTTATAATTCCAGCTATAGGTGCATTTCTTCTTCATTTGCAATTGTTTCCCATGATACATTTATCTGAGTATTAATTGAGGTACTTGGTATTCAGAATTTTCCTTCAGCATATAACATTTCAATAATTTTTTTTAAATTATAAGTTTTCGTTCCTTCTAAAACAGAGGCCGTAAACCTGCACCATAACAGCATTCATATCTCCTAAGCTTTCTACAAGTTTTGTGCATCTGTTGTTCACATGAGACCTGGAAGACATCCATGATGTTGCTAAATGATGCTCTTGGTAGCAAGTTGCCCCTCCCCTTGTGTGGTAGAAACTCACCTTGGTAAATGAACATTCCTATAAATCATGCTTTCTTCAACCATCAATGGCTATCCATCAGCTGGGATTGTCTATTTTTTTTAATGCCTGCTGATTTGAAATTTTGCTGCCTGAGTTGCTGCCATAATGCAAGGATTGTAGCTACAATTGAGAGGGAAAAAACATGAAATGAAGAGTTTTTTACTTGAATGGCTGTCCTTAATTTTTGGGTAAGCTTTGATGGCAATATCAAAAAAAAGATGACCATAGCAAGAAACTTTCAATGCATACTCGATTCTTTATCTATATCTACATATATGAAGGACTGTGCAGGCCACCTCCAGGGGGCGTGGGTTAGGGTGATTCCACTCCTGGCTGGCTACTTCTATCCCACTTCAAGGTCAAGCTTTGCACAAACTGGGGGACTCCAGGTGATGACCCAAAACAGTTGGGGGAACAATGCATGGCCAAACCAGAAACTAGGGAAGTGTGGCGTAGACAGACATGCTAACAAGTAGTACAGGAACTAAGTTACCACTGGTGATGAGAATCACTAATATCATTGATTCATGGATGCATGAAGATACAAATCCATGAAGAAAGTGAAACCATGTGGGTCATTTCAAGCAGGGAATTCATTTATCCATGTTCTTAGAATGTTTACGAGAGATGGGAAAGACTGAATAAAGCTCTCTTTTCATGCAAGATCCAAAAAGAGTTGATCAATCAAAAGTCACTGGTGCAGAGTGTGTCGTGTATCAGTGATGATGTGAGATATTTGCTCTGAATATTCCTTTCAGTGGTTGGGCATTAAGAATGGTGGCACATTAGCCTAATATAACCTCTTCCGATAACTTCAGATTGAGGGACTGAGGGAAAAACAACTAGTATGTATTTCAAATCACATTATGGGTGAAGAATGTTTATGGTGTGGGTGTTTTAATCTTCCAAAAATGATAAAGTCATTAAAAAATTGATTAAAAGGACACAATCATCATGTCAATGGCATAGAAGGAACATGCACAAGACAGACAATGTGAAGAGATATTTAACTACATTTATATTAATGCTGAGCAGTTCAGTTTAGAAATGATGTAGACCTAAGGAATGTTGGGTAATTCTCTTATGGATATTTTTTACAACTGTATCTGCATTTGAAGATGGCTAACTCCAGCAATGGCCCACCAATACTTCAGGAGCGATCTGCGTGGCCCATGATGGGAAATATGTCCAAACTCTGCAATGAATGATATCAGAGTACATATCTGTAACAACGTTGCTTTCATGCTTGCATGTACCAACTCATAATGACAACAAAATGTTGCTTCAGCTTTAGAGTTACAATTAAATATAATATTGTCTGTGTGGTTAAGTATTAAGCATTGCAAGTAAGTTTAAAATGAGGCAAGAAAAGAGCTCCCTAGTACTATTAAGTTCATATTGTATGGAGTAAATTTGTGTTGCCAATAATTAAATTTTAAAAATGGGCTTGACTTATTTCTATGTTATGCATGTCCTTCAAAATATATTTTGTTGAATGTTGCAGCCTCCCCATATAGATGATATCTGTACCATATGTTACACTTCGGGGACAACTGGCAATCCAAAAGGTGTGATGCTGAGCCATGAGAACGTGGTGTCAGCTGTGTGTGCTGTTATTTTGCAACTCGGAGACCACCGTCCTTCTCGCAATGATGTTATGATATCATTTCTTCCTCTGGCTCATATGTTGGAAAGGTGTTGTGAGGTAAGCATGGCCACGTGGCATTTTATTTTTAAGCATTCTACTGGTTACCGTATTCACCTGAATATAAGACCCCTACTTTTGAGGTTCAAATTCCAGGAAAAATATAAAACAGGTGGGAGAGCCCTCAGGGAGAGTACCCAGCCAGTTTTGAAGGAATGTGTGATGCTTTGCATGTTTATTAATTGAGAAGTAAGTGTTTCTAAATGTTGTTTGAATGCTAAAGGAAATAAATCATTCAAAGTTTGAATAGATCCCTTTAATTAAGGGTACCTTGGTATAAAATGTACAGTATGGGTACCCCCTCTGGTTTATCCTTCCCGTATAAGAACCCCCCACGTTTGAAACAAATTTTTCGGGAAAAAAGGGGGGTCTTAAATCCAGGTTAAATTGGTAAGATAGGTTTAAATAGGTAATTAAGTTTTATTGAATGTCAGAGAGCCTCCTCTCAGTTTTCTACACTTTCAGGGGCCTATCTCGCTCTAGTATCCCCTTTTTTGCCTCAACATACGATCTACACTTCTTCATCCTGCCCTTGAAACCTATTCTCTTTCTTCCCCTCCACGTTTGCCCAACATCCTTCCCTCTATCACACTCTTGAGCAATTCCTCGCCTCTTATTACATCCTCCAGCCACCTTAGGGGGTCCCATTTTGCATCAATGTCTGAAAGTCATGGGTCTTAGGGTCTCAGATGGTGACATTTGATGAGAAAGTGAGGTGTGCCAAAAGTTTCTGAAACCAGATTATATTCAGGGGTCGTGCTCACAGATTTTCGTTTAACATGGGGACTCCCATAAGTGCATGCTGTCCGTTTCAAAAGCCCATGCTACCAGACCTCCGCACCGCCCCCCACCATTTCTTCCCCCACCTATGGAAGGTTCTGATTTGTAGGTTTAAATTGGTTATCACTTTTGGAGGGGAACGTTATCCCTTTGGAGGGGGACTTTATCCCTTAAGGTAGTTTGAGCGAAATATCATTAAACCCAGAAATCAATGAATTTATTCTCATTTTAAAGAAAAAATATCACCCTTCCATTGACACCAAAAATTTAACCCCTTACCACATTACTTTCAGAGATATTTACCAAATAATACCACCCCTTTTATATGGGAAATGGTACATGTATGTACTCCATAGAAACCTTATGTTAAAAATGAGGCATTTCCTACACTTTCCCTCACCTGCTCAAGGAGTTAGTGCCACAGATTGCACCATTCTTAGAAATTACATTTAGCAAATCATTATCGGAAGGCAAGGTGCCCCAAGACTGGAAAATAGCCAATGTCACACCGATATTTAAAAAAAGGAAATAGAAGTGACCCAGGAAATTATAGGCCTATATAGCTAACATTGCTTTTATGCAAGATCCTCTAACACATTGTCGTTAGCAATATTATCGCATTCCTGGATAATCATAACCTCTTACACAGCAGTCAGCATGGCATCCATAAGGGCAGGTCCGGTGAAACACAGCTTGCACTCTTCCTTCATGATATCCTAAAATCAGGTGAATCGAATAAGCAAATTGACGCGATATTCCTTGACATTAAGAAGGCATTCGGCAAGGTTCCTCACAAAAAAACTCATTTATAAATTGTATTCATGTGGAGTCCATAAAAAATAGTGAACTGGATAAGGTACTTTCTCAGTGATCAAAAACAAAAAGATGTTATTGATGGTTTTAGCTCTGATATAGTCGAAGTCACATCCGGTGTTCCTTAAGGAAGCGTGATTGGCCCTCTTTTATTCATTATTTATATTAATGACATAAGTTCTCGAATTAGTTGTAAATTGAGATTATTTGCAGACAATACAGTAATCTACCGTGAAATAAGCGAAGATGCGGACTTTGAAGTTCTATCATCTGACCTCAACAACATTCATTCGTGGTGCCAGGAGTGGGGTTTAGAACTAAATATTAGTAAATGCACCGCAGTTCACTTCCTGCGAAACTGATCACATGAAAGCCGTACCTACACCATGGGTGGAGTTCGATTATTCGATTTCAGAAATTTTTTTGCACACCACATTTTCTCATAAAATGTTACCATTTGAGACCCTAAGACCCATGAATTTCAGACATTGATGCAAAATTGGACACCCTAAGTCAATCTCTTCCTCTTCCGATCTCAAATTTCATTTGGAAGTAGTGCTGTGCAAATCAGGGATTTTCATTTTGAATCAGATCGAACTTTTTTTTTAAATTTTGGTAGCGAATCGAATCACCTTAAAAAATTCTCTTGCGAATCAAATTCAAATCTAAATAAAATGCAAAAGCTTATGCGTAGTTAAAGTAATAAAGATTTTCACAATATTTCAGGGCCTTACATTAGCTTATATATCTATAGTGGCACAAAGAATAGCACAGAATAACCTGTGGTTGTTTAAATTTTTGTTTCCCATGATGAAAATATCGTCTTAATGGACAGCGCACCATTTTTAGAATGAGCGCCATGTTTGAATGCCTGCATTGATTCGAAGACGAATCTATTGGATTATAATATTTCGAATCATTTGGTTTCGAAGCATCCCGATTCGCAGGCGAATTGAATTTACTTAAGCCTGATCCAAGATGATTCGAAACGATTTCGAAGCTTTCGCACAGCTCTGAATTGGATATTTGGGGAGGCGACTGACAGCGAAGGTCATTTGCACCATAGGGGTGTGCCATTGAAAGAAGGGGTGAGGGGGGAGCGGCTTTCCCAAACAAGCAAATAAGAACTAAAGGTATAGAAACCAAACTTAACTTCCAATTTAGAACATTCAAAATAGAACTGTAGAGTGCCAGTGAGAACCAAAGGAGACGGGGGGGGGGGGGGGGGGGGGGGGGTGGAAGGATAGGAGTGGGGAATAGGTTCCTTTAAGACTGTGGCAGTGCTGCAGGAGGCGGCCCAGGCTGGTGAAGAGGCGTGGAGACTGACTCGCCAGGATGGGCATCCACTCGAAAAATCCCCCAATTCAGAATCGGACCTCGTATTTATTACAGGCGGGGGGCACTTCCCTCGCTCGTAGTGAGCCTGGGGCATCGAAATATGCGGGAATACTTCCAGCATGACCTGTGCTGCCAGTCCCCCCCACTCTCCAGTGTTAAGACGGTAACCAGCGGTCCTGGTCTCCCGCTGACCGGGCCGAGGCTGAAGCACTCCACCGTCGATGTGGCCCTTGCCACGGGCTTGGATGCGAGCCACGGCTCAGGGGATAGGTAAGGGTTGGAAGGGTAGATAGAAACCTGGCATCGGAATTAGCCTGCTCTTAACGATAGGCGCCATGGGGACCACAGTTTAATGTCTCTTCCAACAGAAGGAGTACTGCACTTGAAGTGCCCTCCACAAGACACTCAAGTAGAGATCAGGTTTCCTCTGAAAAACACCCAACTCTTCAGGGATTTGAACCCTGGCCGTCCGTATGGTTAGTCAGTACTGTAGCCACCACACCATCCCGATCCCCTAGCACAGTTCTATTTAGAAGTTTCCTTTCCTTGCCTACCATCTCAAGCACTTCCTCGTTAGTCTTCCTCACCATCCACCGCATCTTCTTCATCCTTCCTCGCCCCCACATCTCAAATGCCTGCAGCCTATTCCCGTCCTCCTTTCTGACGGTCCACGTTTCTGCCCATGCATCATATGGCATATATATGTGCAAAATACCCCTAATTTATTTTGAATGAAACCAATTTTTATTAAAATCTTGTGCTCTCCCTGGTCAGGGGGGTGAGTCTGTAATATTTTTCACCCATTGACAAATGCTATCTGTCCCATCTGCAGGATTTATCATAGTTGGGCAAACTTTGAGACTTACATTTCTTTAAAGTGGATATGTTTAGCTATGTAAATCATTAAATACCCACCCGACAACTGCTTACCCTTATCTCAAAATTGTTGACTGTCAATAAAAATGAGGGTAAGAGTGTTTAATAGACTCACAGAGACAGTTCGTTCTGGTGGCTTTTATTTTCACTGAGGGTTTGCAGTTTTTTTATGGTCTCACTCGCACACTAGTTGCACATTTCCACTGTGAGAAAATTTGAAAGATGCCATTACACTGCTGTAAATATTATAAAACTGTGGGTTGAGCTCAGTGGCAGCTGCCATGTTGTCAAAATGAGATTTATAACCTTGACAACATTGATTTTGGCTTTAGGGTAATTAATTGATGTTCATGACAGATGAAAAAGTCAAAGACTTTTCTCCAGGCCCTCCATCTCTGCCAGAGTTTTTATTCATGATCCTCTCCTCATCTGCAAAAGTCTGCAAAATCATGAGCTCTTCTCTCATCAAAATTTCCATGTAGATGGAGACCCTGACCCTCGTTCATCCTCAGAAGAGTTCATAAAATTTTTGCATTCCATTGCATATTTGATTTGGCATGAAATTACTGATTACTAAGACAATCCATAGGATAATTTTGAGGGCATATTATGTGCATGATACTTTTGATGATTGGTTCTGGAATAGTTCCACAGTACAGTTCTAAGTTTTATGACAAAATTAATTTTGAAACTCTTACAATGACTGCATTTCAGTAGTGTTCAGCTTTATAGTGGACAACTATTTATATTATTTATCACCTTTTTCTGATTGTAGTTTGTTTTGATTTTTACATCAGAAAATTGATTCTCAATTTGGCTGGAAAATAATTTGTCTGGCTCAAGGGTCCACTAATACAGAATATTAATTGCTCAATAGGCAGTGAAACAGAAATCTTAGTGCAAAATTTGTATAAATCATTAGTTATGTGTATTAATGGTTTTTGTCTACTGGCACTAATGGTATTTTATTTGTTCTAAACCATTTTAGATTGGTATGTACATGGTTGGAGGAGCTGTTGGGTTTTATTCAGGTGATATCCGAAAGCTCTCAGATGACATGAAAGCCCTCCGTCCTACTGTCTCACCTGCAGTTCCAAGGCTACTCAATCGCATATATGACAAAGTCATCTCTGAAGTGAGCACATCATTCATCAAGCAAGCAATGTTCAACATGGCCCTCAGCAGCAAGGAGAGTGAAATTAAAAGGTACTTATCAGTCTTATTGTTTAATAAATGAAAAATTTAGACATCTCCCTGAGAAGAAAGCAGGTAACTTGGAATCTAAACCTATTCATGTCTCCATCCAGGTATTCTGGTTTAAGCCTCCTCAACCATTCATCATGACACTCATTTTCCCTGATAATTTCTTGACTCAGAGAGCCACATTCATATTCTTGGTAAAATATGTTGCAGAGTCATCATTCAGCTTGAATAATGTATCCCACCATGAGAAGCAGAGTAATATGACCATGTAGCTGACAAATAAGCCACTAAAAATGCATATCAGTATTGAAAACTCTTTGCATTTCAGTAGTAGTTCTCTACCTTTCAGGCCAGGCCATTGGAATATTAAAATGCTTTTGGTATAAGTATGGAAATTGTTGTGCATATAGCTAATGAGCTGACTGACTGAAGTGAAAAGTAAAATTTCAAGGTCTGAATACCCCACTTCCACTTCCATTGTATGTGCTAGGGTAAATAATCTATGCACGTTCCCACTGCTTTAAAGATATGACTGTAACTCTGTGCTCTCCTGTCCAGGAACTGTAAGAAACTAGCAAAAGTAGGCAGAGTATTTCCAACTGTATCAGATCTCAAACATCCTTGATGATTATTACTATGTAGTTTGGTTATGATTTTAAAAGGAAGTGGTACTTCTCTCTGTTTTATTAATTAATGTTCTGCTGTGGAGAAGAGAAGAACTACTGTTCAAGAAAAACCAGCCATGATGACATGGCATATATTAATCATGATTCCAGTTTTTAATTCAATGAATAAACAAAATGATTCACTTAATCCTCTCACTGAGATAGATTTATTAATTCCATTTAATAGAGATAAACATTCCAGTTCCATCAGGGTGTGCCCATTGATGGGATGTTGAGGTCTTTTATGATCAACATCTCCAGGTACATCATCAATCTACCCATTTTTCCCATTACCTCTGGCCATCTCATGAATTAATTTTGTGTTATGAAACAAAGAATGCTACTTCGCTCTGGTTAGGCCATACCTCGAATACACCGCGAGCATTTTGGACACTGGTCATAAAGATTCAACCAGAAAAATTAATAAAATACAAAGGAAAGCAGCATGCTTCATTAAAAACTGCTACAAGCATAGGTATAGTGTCTCACAACTTTTAGAGAGATTATGGTGGGAGCCCCTAGAGACTTGGAGGCTACATGCTAGGCTTAGGTTGCTTGAGAAATTCAGAACTGATATTTTTCAGAGCGACACAGACAATATTATCATGACTCCTCACTATATTTCTAGGTCTGACAGATGCGATAAAATAAGAGAGATACACTGCGGAACAGGTACAAAACTCGTTTTTTCTGCGAACAATATGCGACCACAATAAAAATTGAGCTCCACTAAATACAGTCCTATGATACATGTCACTATTTCATCTCCAAAAAACTTACACCTTTACCCTGGTGACCTTACACCCCCTGCTACATGCCCATGCAGTGGCTCGATGGGTATTATGTAGATGCAGAAGAATGAAAATTAATTATTGAAAAATTTCTTCACAACCCTAACTGATCCTGCCCCCCCTGTCCTCCTCTACCTTGCATTGAGTATTCACTGGACCTTGTTCAGTGTCCCCTTCTCTTTCTACCCCGTGAGTGACTTTCAATCACTCTATACACTTCTGGAATACCTGGTTTACCTCCAATCCGTCACACCAGATTAATATTGAATAAGGATGAACTGTCGAGAGCCAAGCCAAGCTCAAGTCCGAGTCCCATCTTTACCATAAGTACACCTGATTCTTCTCGCTTAAACTCTGCCCGAGTAACAGAGTAATCATGTACTCACCAGTAAGACTTGTGCTGACCTTCATGTGTGGACTGTATGCCTGAATTTCTTGAAAGATATAACATCAATTATATATTTGACTTAGGCTTGTGCAGACCTAGTCATTTTAAACCAGTCTGTGGAGGGATGGCTCTGAAAAATGAGACACAAATCCTTCCGCTGTAGCCTAGCTCACAAAATGCACCTGTGTGACCACCTCTTTGCTAGCTAGCCAATCTGGCAGTATTTGCTATGAACTTTAAGATCTTGCCGAGTATGCCAGAAGCAGAACTCTGTTTCGCATCCAGCACACAGACATTCTTTTTTACATTCGGAGGTGTAGTCTACCCCCACTGCCAAACCCTCTCCTCCCTGCATATGACTTTGTGCACATATGGTAATGAAAAAAATTAAAATGAGTTAATTTTTTTTCAAGATGAAAGAATCCCACTTGGGTTAATGAATTTCTTACTTCTATCAAGCTCTCCATTAAGTCTGATGGCAGTTCGAATGCAGTTGTTTCAATGTTATGCCTATTTTACTGTTTTGGATATAAGTTTGCCTCTGTTAACAATGGAATAGATGTTTTTGTCTCTTGATAATGCTTAATTACATTATAAGTCCATTTCTCTCCCTTATTCATGAAATGTTGGCTTAAGATAAGAGTGTTTTTTCGTGTGCATCTCTTTGTGTGCTTCTCACTGCCTTGTTGTATTTATTTGAGCTACCGCTGCAAATTTGCATTGAATATGATAAGTGGTGAAATGAAGTTCTTCATAATGCATATTTAAGCTCATCTGCAAATTTAAATGTGGATGAGCCTTAATAACCCCACTTTGCCTGAGGCTCACTGTGTGTCATTTAATTTTTCATTTTCTTTGCTTTTACAGAGGAATAATTAGGAGAAATAGTTTCTGGGACAAATTAGTCTTCCGAAAAGTGCAAGAGAGTATGGGTGGTCAACTTAGGCTGATGATTGTGGGTTCTGCTCCTCTGGCAGGAAATGTGCTCACTTTCACACGCTGTGCATTAGGCTGTTTGGTGAGTTTATAAATTTTCTGCTGTCAAGTTAACTCAATGTTTTAACCCTTCAGCTATGGAAACCCGGGTAAAAATATTCGTTCTGCAATTGCTCTGAAAGGCTAAATCTGATCTGGAAGTGGTCTGTAGCTAGACTGATCTGGCCTGGATTTCAAAGATGTTTCAAGATTTATCAAATCCAAACCTGTTACAGATCTATTCCTCATTAGAGTCCTTCAGAGCATTTACAGGCTAGTTTCAACATATTTACAGAGCAGTTACAGACCAAATATTTTTCCTAATATAAGTTCAATTGATTGCATTTTCATATTATTCCAGAATAGGACCCTCAATTCCAAGTCACTTTGGGAAGGGTGCAACTTCCTCAGACTAATTTCATTGTCATGTTCCTTCATTATGTTAGCTTGAGACATCATAACTAATTATCAAAGGATATATGTTTTTTTATCAAGTTAAATAATAAAACAGCTAGCATAATAAATGTGGAGTGTTTGTGTAAGACATTCCAATGTAAACCCATAAACGTTATTGATGGTCTTTCATCCATACAGACTATTCCTGTATATCTTGTGTGTGACATAAAAAAGCTATTGTTTGTAAATAATAATGCTTGTAAGTTCTAATTGCTTAAAAAAATAACCTGCTGCATAAAAGTTGTAAAAAATAATTTTAAATGGCTAAAACTATGTCGAATTCAATTATATCTTTATTTTAAATGGCTAAATGAAAAATGTCATTGTTGGCCAGTCTGCTTTGGCTTACTGTTTCTGAAACAGTCAGACTCAAAAGTATCAATCAAAGTTTCTTATAAAATAAATCCATTCTTAGAAACCACATCTTTACTACTACACAACACTGACCACATTTGCCTGCTCATGGAAAAAAGCTAATTAAGATTACAAGAGTCCACTTTCTGCTGCCTACTATGAGTGGAGAATACTCTCCTCTCTTCTATACCATGTGCAGTGGTAGAAAAATAATGAGGTCACTATAGCCGAAGGGATACACTGTTAATTTTTTTATTTTTTGCCATGAAAAAGCATTTATTTTGAAAATGAAAATATATTTAACCTTTTCACTGACCTGTTCTCCTCCAACTTTCTGTTGACAGGTTGTTGAAGGCTATGGACAGACAGAGTGTGTGGCACCGATTACCCTGACTGTTCAAGGAGACCATGTACCTGAGCATGTGGGACCCCCTGTCTCATGCTGTTGTGTTAAGTTGGTTGATGTTCCTGAGATGGAGTATTTTGCTGTGGCTGGTCAGGGAGAAGTATGTGTGAAAGGAACTAATGTGTTCAAAGGTTATTTTAAAGAACCTCAGAAAACTGAGGAGACCATGGATTCAGAAGGGTGGCTCCGTACTGGTGATATCGGATCATGGCTGCCGGTGAGAATATAAATTACTAATGAGAAATTAATGAAGAAACTATTAGCAATAGAGAATGTGCATGAGATTGATTCCTCATATTTAAGTCTTGGGTGTGGCACCAAAATTTCCTGAAAATTAAATGATGCTGTGGAACAATGGCTTCCACTGGATCTTGTTGTCAATATTAATGGTTTATCTCTATTTATTATAAGTTGAGTGATTCATTGCATTAACAAACTTCATTCATTCCAGAATGGTACCCTGAAGATAATAGATAGGAAAAAACACATTTTCAAGTTATCCCAAGGAGAGTATATAGTTCCTGAAAAAATTGAGAATATTTACATTAGGAGCCAATATGTCCAACAAGTATTTGTTCATGGAGAGTCCCTAAAGGTATTGTTTTAAATCTGTCTTTGATGTCATTATTATTAATATGCTTGCTGTGGAAAAGTCATAGTTTTTACCTTTTGTTCGTTGAATCCTAATGGTTCTCAATTTTTCAAATAGATAGTAATTTTAATTTCAGTACCAACAAATGAAAACAAATTTCTATGTTGGAATTAGACTTCCTAGTTGCCAAATTAATTTTGTTTGATGATTTCATTATTTTGTTTGTGGAAACTGTGTTTAGCCTTTGAGGATTTAAGTTTTATACTCGCCTCAATGGCCATGCCTTGATGCTCACTTGTAGCCATCTGATTGATGGTAATCTAGCAATAGCATTTATGAAGTCAACAGTTTTTGGTAAGATGTTGGGAACTGCATTATAAAATGAAGAGCTCTAGATCGAAGAGTCCCACCATACAGACTTCTGAGTGAACATTTTGAATTTCCAATCATTGCATGAACAAATGATGTGGTTCAAAGTCACTCACCCCCTCCCCCCTCGAAATTCACCTTGAAGGAAGGTGGTATAACTGGCTAACACTCCTGACCGACAATTGGGATATCCGGGTTCGAATCCCGGTCAAGTCAAATGATTTTTTCATGGTGAATTTCAACCCTGGTGAACATTTTAAGCGTTCAAAACAAAGGACGTTGCTTGGATGCCTATGAACAATGGGAAATCATAAAGAAGAAAGAAAAGAAGGTCAAACTATTAAATTATATCAATTTTCAATACCACTCCCCCATCCTAAACCCTTCTTACCTTTTTGACTAGAACCCAAACCGTGGAACCCCCACCCTCCCTCCTAACCATCCCTCACCCAACTCACCCTCGCTACTGAACACTCCTTCCCCCACCCACTTGACGAGTGGCGTTGGGATGACTTAACCAACCCACTGCTATGCACCCATTTCCTCTTTCTCTCCCTTCCCCCATTCCACTTCAATACAGATAATACCAACCGCCAAACCTCCTCTTTCCTCTTCCTTCCCTCTCCCCCCCTCCTTCCCACTAAGAATCATGTATATATACCCATGGCTTAACTGTAATTTTCACACTGTGCCTGATGATGGCCAATAAAGTGCCGAAGCACGTGTTGTAAAGTTTTATGTATTAAAAATAGTGGGAAGTACAGCATCTAGTGCTCTTCATTTTAAAAGAATTGATGGATGTTGCATATCAGAAGGTGTAATGGAACTCGTTGTGCTTCCACTCATTAGATCACATGATTTATGTAACTGATGGTTTCATGTAAAAAATGATTGCTTTGATGTACATAATTTATGTAATGGAGACCAGGCTTTATAAATAATTTGAACTTCAAGCTCTTCAATGCATTAACTAGGTGTCTGCTCTTGATGCATGATATGCATGTAAAGCACTCAGCTCTAAAGGTACCGTTCTGATATTTGAATCCATGCAATTTTTTGGGATTCTCTTATCCATAATCTGCGAAATGGCATTTCTTTATTGTCATTTCCCTCTTCCTATTCCATGTTTATTATTCCTTCCATTCATCATGGCTGTTGTCCTAATCCTCCCTGCTACACCCTTATAGCTGCTGACAGGGTAATAGTTGTTATAGATTAGGTGCATAAATGCTCACAATGAAACAGCATTAGCATGCCTAATGTTCCTGCAGAGGAAAGTAATGATGTCATGTCAATATTCAGGATTTTTTCACTGAAGAATTCTTTTATTCTTGAAAGGAAAATAGACGCATCAAAATATTTATGACTTTTTTTCATTTTTTGCTGGAAAGAAGTTGGAAATATATTGTTGGGTTGAATTGGATGTTTGGGAAGGTGACCAACAGCTAAGGTCATTTGTGCCATAGGGGATAGGTAAGGGAGGAAGGGTGGATAGAAATTCGGCGTCGGCATTAGCCTGCTCTTAACGATAGGCGCCTCGGGGACCACGGTTTAACATCTCATCCGACAGACGGAGTACTGTACTTGAAGTGCCCTCCACAAGGCACTCAAGTAGGGATCGGGTATCCTCTGAAAAACATCCTCCTCTGCGGGGATTTGAACCCTGGCTGTCCATATGGTTAGCCAGTACCCTAACCACCACGCCAACCCGATCGCCAAATATATTGTTAACTATAGAAAATTTAAAGAGTAAAATTTATTGTTGTGTGATTGTTCCAACATATAGCATAGACTTTTTCATTATGTTGCTGCAGTTGTATTATACACATTGTTGTAACCATGGGGGATGGGGGAGCAGCTACCCCCCTCAAATCAAGAAAAATAAATGAAATTACTTGAGGAAAAGTAGAAAGTCAATGTACTCCTTGGTGTTAATTTTTTATGTAACATCCTAGTTTTCAAATTACCGAGGACTTTAATTGATTCATCTTAGAATTTGATTTATCTTAGAATAATTAAAAGAAAGTAGTGTAAAACGTTTTTGTGGTGACTTTTCATTCCAACTCTGCTTGATGGAGCTATACATGATGATTGTTGATGTCCTGCCCCCTCTCACCCTACACAAATCCTGGCTATGTCCATCACTATATGTACAAGTTTTCTCTATTGGATTAGTTTAATATTGCATATTACTTACTATTTTATCATCATATTACATAATAATTAATATTTCTTCTCATTGATCTCTCCTAGTCATGTATAGTTGCAATTGTGGTTCCTGATGTTGATGTTGTGAAGCAGTGGGCAGCTGAGAATAACATCCCAGGCACTCTTTCAGTGCTTTGTGCACACCCAGAAGTTAAGAGGCTAATAATGGATGACATGATAGCATGGGGAAAAGATGCAGGAATCAAATCTTTTGAGCAGGTAAGAAAACTTCGTTTTGAAATGATGAGAAAACTTTTCATTTGAACTTTATTTTTAAATTATGACCTCTTACATGAAAATTTAAGGTCTCATCAGCCAGTGTCCATGCTGTAACCTTGATGTCTATTTTAATGTTCTAAGTAGGGATGTGGAGAGTTGATACAGGGCCCTGCTCAGCCCTAGTGGACTACGTCGAGTATCAGGCTTAAAGATGTATGACTGTGAAGGAAATGCTTTATGGTGTCTGGTTTTTTGTTGACTGGAAGGTGATGTAGCTTTCTCATCAATTGAGAGTTTGGGTTTTGCACATCAGATCAGTCTGTTGGTTCGTTGACTTGAGTGTCATCTGTAGGAAAGGATATTAACTATTATTTTCCTGCTGAGAAAATATTTAACCAGAGTTATATAACCAGGTCTTCAGTAAAATTTGATAGTTGAGGTGTGTTTCTCACTGGAGAATACATATATGTATATCTGAGATTGGGCTCCCTGCTGGGTGTATGGCATGATTCTTCCCCTGCCTTACAGAGGGGAGGTAATGTTCTGGGAAAGGGTGCTGAGCTGCGAAAGGCTGATCATTTTAACATGTTTGAATAAAAAAAATGCAATGAAGTTTGGCATTGAAATTTGAGACAGTCCGCACATTATTGACACACATGCAGATTATATCATATGCAGAAAGAAAGAGGCATATTCTCCATCATAGTTGTTCATGTTGATGTCTTATTCTAACATGTCACACTCTCTGAACAGTCATGGCAACCAACCTATTTGTTCTGAAGCTGTTAAACATCAGGATGAGTATAGTAACATGTTGACTGCTGAGTTGAACTTTGCCCTTCAAGCTCAAAAAATTCATTTCTTCCTTTACATGTGGTATAAAATATAGGTATACATATAATATAAACACAATACCTCTGACGTACATGCCCAAAGGTATTGTATCTACAGTGGTGGATTTACTGCCATGTAACAATGGTTTGAAAATAATTTTGCAATTTCCAAGAAAAAAAGGCAAATTGTTATAACCTAGCCTAAAGAGGTAAATACTTTTTTTTATATTTTACATATATTATAATTTAACCAGTGATAATTTAATGTTGGGATAGTGTCAAAAGGCTTAGGAAAATTTATTCTAATGTTCATAATACAAATACAGTGCTCAGCTAATACAAGAGACTGTAGTACTATAGTGCTCGCAGAGTTTCTGTGCACTGGAGAATTTCTCCAAGCCTAGCTGCCCATGGTAGATGAGCAGCGATTGGCTGCCGACGCCCAATCCCGTAAACCAGTTCTTAGCTCAGTGTGCGCCACATACGAATACCGTAAGTGGCGATCCAAAAGAGTCTAGTCTTAGCTCACTTTAAATTATCCTGCAGCAGGTGCCAGAGTTTCTTAACTGAATTAAATATGGTTCGATAAATTCTGATATCTTTCCCAGCGATAAAAATATTGGTTGTTATGATAAGTAGTCGTAATTTTCGTATTTGCATTTTTCAAAATGTTGGTGAAGAGGATTTAAGTTTTGTTTATTTATCGTGTAACCATGGTGACCGCAATCACTTGCAATCACTGCAAGTTTTGACTCGATATCTATAGTAGTTTCTCGTCCAGAGTATTTCTATTCTAAAGGCCCTCGCGTCAGCGAGGCATAGCATTCGTTTTTGCCAATTCTTTTGGGTTGCCACTTACAGTATTCATATGCGGCGTGCACTGAGATAAGAACCAGTTTATGGGATTGGATGCCGGCAGCCAATCGCTGCTCATCTACCATGGGCAGCTAGGCTTGGAGGAATTCTCCAGTGCACAGAAACTCTGTGAGCACTATAGTGCAAATTTGGTGTAATGGGAACTTCAAGTTGGCAGTTCAGGTTCTCCATTTGTACCTTAGTATGTTGTGAATGAATCTTATTAGAGCATTAAGAAGGTGAAATTTGGAAAATCCATTCTTGCATTGATGGATTTTTTTCTGTTGAGAATGAACTCTTCTCTAGGACTTTGTATTTTTCCATCTCTCTTGAGATTGGATTCAAACTTGTATCATAAATACGTAATATAATCTTTCATTAGCTATAAGAGACATCCCAATGTGTATTGATGGGAGATGCTGAAAGCTATGGACTGACTGGAGATATTTACATGCTCTTAAACACATATTCTTGAGCATTGCCGTCGAGTTTAATAGTATTCAAACAAGTTTGTGTATGTTCTATAAATTTTACCTGGCCTTGCATTTCCAATGCCAATCCAATTCTCTGTTTGTTTTTGCAGCTCATGTCAAAGGATGAGGGCATGCAACTATTATATTGAAGGAAACTGATTTTCTTGTTGTCCATTCTCTTTCATAGGTAAAGGATATATACCTCCACCCAGATCCATTTTCTGTCCAAAATGGTCTTCTCACCCCAACACTGAAGAGCAAGAGGCCTCAACTTAAGAAATACTTCAAGCCCCAACTAGAAGATATGTATTCTAAACTGACCTAGGACTAAAGACTGTGCTTCATCTCTTCTGGGATGCAATTGAGATGGCAGCAAATGACTGGGAACAATTTGAAGAGAACAGTTTCAAATAGATGGTACAATAAGATCACAAGTACTGCTGCTGTTCTGTTAGTAGCCTGTAGGAACATGTTTTGGTCATCAGGGATGTTATAACAGGAATGTATCAATCAGTATAGTTTTGCGGTTTGGATTGGAAAAAGGTAAAATGAGTTCAGAAAAAACTAGCAGATGACGGCAATTTCAACTGAATGCCAGAAATTGTAATACTTTGGATGCAATATTTTTTGTACAATTTAAAATATTTTAAAAATCATTATATAGTGTGTATCATGACTCTTTGACATCAAAGTTTCCATCAGTGATAATCATTTAGTTATACCATCATGCTCCATTAACACACAAATATTTCAATACATTCCTGTTTATTGAGTCTTGAAAAGGCAGAGTAGCCCAAATTGTTATTCTGATGACGTTAAGAAAATATTTAAAACAGGGTGATATTCTGTTAGCAATACATGATGAATACATGACTGTTATATAATGAATTGTGATATATCATCTGAATATATTGTTCATTTGCCCAAACTGATTTCATGTTGATACCAAAAAAGTTACACTGATGTCATTAAAATGTCCAAGTGCTCTTAACCACGCAGAAATGTTCTGGTGGTATTTGTTAAGAACAAATCCTTGGGTGAAATAACTCATTTATTAAAACATCATCTAAAATGTTCAAAACATATAAGTCTACATTTAAAGTTTACACATCAGCATATCATCTTCAAAATTGCAATTTAGATACACCATTATAATACCCCTTAATAAAGTGGAATATTAATCAGCTAATGAGAATGAAATTTGAGAAAGTGCGTAGGAAATAAGTCAATAATGATTGAGTTATTCTGCTCATTATACTCTAAAATAATACATACCTAGTTAAATTATTGCAGGATAAGAATGGAGATTCTTTTGAGTGAAGCATATTGGAATGTTTGTGCAATTCTAAATTTGACTAGGCTTTTCTGCGTTTTTTTTTGGAAGAAATATTTGTGTACTGGTCTTTATCATGAAATATTACTATTTCTATTTTCTGTAATATAATTACAGTGGGTCTCAACTGGGGTTTCATATAATATGTTTAATACTTGAGGTACAGTTGCTGATAAAAATGTCTTATGTTCAGACTGTCTTGAGCCACACAAAACATCATTGAAGTGTTATCCTTTGAATAAAGCCAACTGTCATAGAAAATGTTTGTTGCCATAAAGCACACTGTATTATTGTTCTGTTATTAAATCTGTAGATGTTACATTTATTTCAGTCAAGTGAATTTGAAAAAAAAAGTTTTGAAATAAATTAAAGACTCCATGTTTAGGAAAGAAGAATTCAGACTGCTCTCCAGTAATTCTGAGAGCTTAGGTGTTATTCCCTAAGGAAGTGGATGTGAAGAAAGAAATTTGGTGATTTTTCCGAAATTGAATTTTTCATAGAAATTAAAACAGCACCATTTTTAAGTAGCATTTTGTGACTACTTCATGCCATGCATCAACATTTTCGTTCTTAAGTAGTAAAAGGTTATTCAATATTCATAAGTGTCTGCACACAATATCTCTGTCTTCCCGAGGTTGATGCAGTTGTAGGTACCGTATTTCCCGACCTATAAGATTTTTTACTCCAAAATGTGCTCTTAAATCAGCCTGCGTCTAATGGGCCGAGGGTATAACTACGTTCTCTAGGACGCGAGCTGATTCGCTGGGAAAGATACTATTAAATATTTTTTCCCGCATCAGGCCAAGAAAATTCTTACCTTCATTAAAAATGTTGATAATAACAGTTGTTAATGATTTGTGAGTGGGTGAAAAAGTCCTGGCAGAAAGTTGAAAGGGAGACTATCATTAAGTCATTTAAAAAGCGTGGAATCAGCAATGCACTAGATGAAAGTGAAGATGATATTGTGTATGAGGAAAGTGACAACTCCAGCGACAGTATACGATGTGAGCGGCAGTGATGATGAAATTCTGGGATTCTACGAACAGTTAACGCTGACATATTTGCAATTTTTGAATGTGACAGTTCCGTTGTCTTTGTATAAAGTATTATCATTAAAATACTTTGATCCTTTTTTGTCTGATTGAAGTATTTTTCGAAAATTCCGCCCTGATAAGTTACAGTGAGTCTTATAGGCATATTTTTCGTAAATTACAACTTGATAAATCACAGTGTGTCTTTTAGGAGTATTTTTTGATAATTCTAATCTGATAAATCACAGTACGTCTTATGCGCCGGTGCATCTTATAGGCCGGGAAATATGGTACTTGAACATTGATGTTTATATCTATAATAATATGAGTAGGAAGGGAAATCTATTTAGAGCTGGTGTAACATGGTCAAATGTTTTTGCTTATCCACTGTTTATGAAGGTTCATGCATCCTAGGGCATGGACATTCAAGCTCCAAATATACTTTTGTATGGTCCGTCATTTTTGGCCTAATTTTTGGTCAAAAAACTGGGGGGGTCTGACAATAGTCAAACTTTTTGAAATTCTAACTCTTGGCATGAAAAAATGAGGTAGATTTTTCTCTGGCCGCAGGGCTTCACCACAGTACGATACACCAATCTCCATATCAGCTTCACCACAGTACGATACACCAATCTCCATATCAACTGAAATCCTTTGAAGAACAAAGGAAGAGCTCACATGTACTCTACCTTCCTCAAGTGAATTCACAATGAGTTTATTACAATGTCTTCAGTTGTCATTCATGTTGTTTTGACTTTCATGACTTATGCAGGCCTGCTTATTGCATTTAGCATCAAAAGTGCTGGCATTATCTGGTGGCAATATTTATAACTGAGATTCGTGACTAAACAATAAGGGGATCGAATGCCTCTGTAGGCTCATGTCTTAATGCTTTGTTGTGACAATTTCAGTTCACAGTGCTATGAATATATTTTGCGGTGAATTATCTAAGCCAGTCACATTCATGTCATCTTCTGTATAATTTTATCTGTGTAAGAAATTATTTAAGGTTTCCCCAGCATTCTGTGCTCCCAGATAAAGGAAAACTGGAAGGTCAGACTACACTTGAATTTTTGGAAAAAGAAAAACTTATTGGCTAATAAATCAGGGGTCAGATTATACCCAAGTACTTACGATAAGTACAACCTCAAAATAATTTAGTAATTCTATCTCTATGAAATGTAATAGATACAAATCTGAATACATATTAGCTTAGGAGAAAGTCACCAAGGGTCAGGATTTCAGTGAGAGGCTTATATCCTGCAGCAGATCATCATCCTCTTTACTTGGTCATACTTTGAACAGATCTTTACTTGGCTCAAATCCTAGTTATGCAGGGTCACATCAAAATATTTATGACAAAACTAAGAATTTATTTAAAATAGGAGATTGTTGCTCATGTTGTCAGATCCAAAAGGTACCTACATATC
Organism: Ceriagrion tenellum; assembly: GCA_963169105.1. Lineage (NCBI taxonomy): Eukaryota > Metazoa > Arthropoda > Insecta > Odonata > Coenagrionidae > Ceriagrion > Ceriagrion tenellum. The sequence continues at coordinate 24,061,459 of OY720638.1, read as the reverse complement.
TATTTTGATAATTCGGGTGAATACTTTTTTTATAACTTATTTGCTTCGATGAAAACTTCTTGTTACCAATAGATATCTTGAATATTATGTGTGATTGTCAATTACATTACTCAATCAATACCAAGTATAGGGTGGAGTAACACCAGGCTGCAGTTTTTATGTAATGTTATGTTAAATTTTCTAGATACCAAAACAATCCAGAGATAAGAAAAATCTTGTCTACGACAAATTGCATTTCCTGTAAGTTTTAAATGGCCTGTTCATGTTTTCACATGCATTTTTGGGTTATTGTTTTGTCCAATTTTTTAAATTACATTTTGTATGAAATACACATTCAAGTTTCTCATAGCTCTCACTTATCTGCATGTAGATGCAATATTGGTTTGTAATCCTTGAAATCAAATGTCCCTTTGGTTGGTTAGTTTTTCAGTGATATGAATGATAACTGAGGTTATTATTACTGCCTGTAGGCGAGGGAAGGTTTCGATTTTGTCCTTGTGAGTTGGTTGTGAGACAACAATTATACTGACTATCCAGGGAGGATCTTCTGGTTGATGGTGTTGAGAAGCATATGCTGTAATATTTGAGGCATGTGGTGCTTTTTTCATGGTGCCATACAGTGAATAATTGTCCTCCCTGTTGAGCGTCATGGGTGTTTTCATTATTTCAATTGCTTCCATAATTTGTCTTGGAAAGTAACAGCTCTACTTCACTGTTATTCATACCTCTATGAACCGTTTTGTGTTTTCTGGTTCACAACGTAGGTACCTATTGAGAGATGGTAGAGCAGCTACTTTGTTTAATTTTTGTCACCTTCCTGTGCTCTTTTAATTTGCTCATTCAGTTACCAATATATTTTGCCATATGTTGGGCCTCCCACAGAAAAATGCTGCATTAACACCAAAAAAATGTCCTAATAACTTCATCATCCTAAAGAAGCTTGCTGAAAATCCAGGAAAACTTTTGTGTAATGACTGTTGTCTTCACTTGCATTAAATCCAGAAAAATGAGGAGATCATAATTCCAGTCCCATGGAAACTTACAAATTTTATTACATTTATGGACTGAATTCAGCTCTTTGCATCCCCTCCTGATAGCACTCAATCAGCAATTGTGGTTCTATCAAAATATCACCATTGCTGCCATTGATCCTAGACCCTTGGGGTGGATATCAGTGCTCCACCCACCACCCAGTGCCCTTTAAAATACAATATCATCGTGATACTTCCTTTGTCATCTCCTTCATCTGCCATGTTTCTCTAAGTCAATCAGCCTAGGGCTGTTGGATCTTATATGTCTCTTTTGGAATGGTTTTTGTAGCATATGCAATGCCCAAATAAAATACTTGGTATGTAACTGCTTTGAAAGACTAATATCTGATCTTTTAGTGGTCTATAACTGTACTAATCTGGATTTGAAAGATATCTGAAGATGTTTCACATCCAGACCAGTCACAGGCCACTTCCAGATCAGGTATTAGACTTTCAAAGCAGTTACACAGCAAATATTTTTACCTGGGATACTTCACATGTTTGAGAAGTAAATTTTCAGAAAGGAGACCTACAGTCATGTCATGTATACCTCAGCAGGACCATTTTTTGGGACTGGTAGGATTTCTATGAAGTGAAAGTGAGGAGAAATGTAAAGTGCCTTCTTAAGCTTACTCTGAACAAACGGTAATGTGGACTTTCAGTGTTCATTCCTGTCAATGAGGCTAAGGATTGCACTCAATTCACTCATTATATTTTCATTGGGATCAAGATTCTGTTACCAACACCTGCAGTTGATAATATGGGACCTTAATTGGAGAACAGTGCACAAACAAGCCTGCATACAGTGTATAACATGGCTGAAAGTGGTGATGGAGCATCATAATTTATCAACAGCAGAGGAAGATTATGCCATGTTTCTTTCTTTTGTTGCAAATGCTTTTGTCCAATTCATTTTCCTACTTCTTCAATGCATGAAATTTACGTCTGCTTAGCTCACTTAGACTCCATCGCAGTCATTTGGAGGAAGTGAAAAAATGCTGATTGGGATACGCCTTCTATTAATCCTTATTTAAACTTGGTTCATCATTCATTGGTCATGCAATCCTAAGATTGGTTGAATACAGCCTTCCACCCTTCCCTATCTAATGCTAGCTCCCTCACCTCCTGGTATCTCTTCCTATGTACAGTGGCGGAAAAAATTAACGCAAAACTCATTGGCGTTTGAATGCGGCGTACACGGGAACTAATTGAAATCGCTTTTCCTTCGACAACTTGACAACAATGAGACAGCATATGGAAACCGGGAATATTCAAACTCTCTATGAATGGATAACGATTTTACGCGTCATGTAAATAGTCATACTAATAAGGTTTAGGTTCGCGAGATCGTCTAGGAGTTGTAAACGTGATGAGCTTGCTTCAACCCGCACCCAGTCGAGGTTCCGAAGTCGTAGTTGATTATGTAAAGATGCTTACCCATTGGCTCACCCTCACCCCTTTATTGCATACTATAGCGTGAGTGGCTAACTTATTATTTTAGAAAAATGAATCAACGCTTGAGTTAAACGTATTCTTGCAAACCAACATTAAAAGGCTCGAAGCTATCTCTTGCCAAAAAACTCACGCCAAACGAAAAAAAGAAATAATGCTATTTTTTCCAATCCATTTATGTAATGAGCTTGGCGACAGGTCCCTAAGCCCTCCCTGGCCAGTACAGGCCTGGTTACAAACCAGTAAGGAATTCCTACCTTTTTTGACGCTAATTCAAATCAAGTGGTATTTTCTGAGAACAAGAAATCGTAGAACAAGGTCAGCTTACAATAGATAGATAAGGTAATCGTTTGTAACGTTTTACGCAATGAATATATAATATCTGAGACAGAACCTCCAAAAATTGTAGTCTCTAGTTATCTCTGGAGTTGTCACCGTTCAGTGAGTCAGTCATTCGCACTGCCGCTGCTGCTTGGGTTCTGTCAAATTAGCTAAACACAATATCTGCGTTGATGTATTTTCTCAGAGGACCGCACCACAATCCTAAAGCGTAATACAGTGAAACCTGTCTCAAGCGGAATCTCTCGGGGCCATTATTGTTTTCCGGATAAGACAGGTTTCCACTTAACCCGGGGTCGGACATTTAAAAAAAGACCTTGAAAGCCCTATCACGCCCAGTACATGCATTGCCTTGAAGATTGGTATGAGTCAAATTCTACATGTAGACGAAATTATTATTCGAGACTTAAAGTCTAGTTCTCCGAAAATCAAGTTTCTTAAGAAACTGCGAAGTAGTTCGCCTTTTCTTGCACCATTGGACCTGACTACGCAATATTTCTCGATATAGTTCGCACAAACAACTCCCAAACTGATTTATTTAATTCTTTTTCATGCGTAATTCAAATTTTATTTGCAGTTTCGCTCAACTCAGGTTCACGTACCCGGGAATGGATTCCGTTCCGCGTTTGGCAGTTTCCTTTTAGCACAGGGTACAAATGCGTGTGCAACCATATTACGATCGCCGGAACCAATTTTTTTCGGGTAAGACAGGTTTCCATTTACCTTAGGTCTGATTAAGGCAGGATTCACTGTATTTATATTCCAAAGTATTTTTTTTAGCTAAGGTGTTGCCTGCCTGCGCGTAACAGCGGCCCTGGGCCTCCTGTAATTCTTCATCAAATCATTCAAGCCTAGAAACAACCAAACGTAAAATACTTCATAGGTTGTTCAATCCTAAGATTGGTTGACTAAAGCCCTCCACCCATCCCTATCTAATGCTAGTTCTCCTACCTCCTGGTATCTCTTCTTAAAATACTATTGTGCCCTAACGTGTATGAGTGACAGTGATAACTGCTATGCGCTCTACTTACTCGGTAATTACTCATTGCAAGTTCTTATGTAACTGAACGGAAGACAAAATAAAATTGGCCTTAACATCACAAAAAAGGGACAATCAAGCGTCACCGGCCTTTTCGATTCCTAATGCTTCAATGGAATAGTGGAGATATCGCGGATTTACTGCAATTCAAATTTCTCAATACTACCGAGCCCTTAATGAGTATATAGGGACATTCTGTTCGCAATGATCTCATGTTTTTAAGCTGAAATACACTATCACTCAGGTGTAAAATATCCGTGCGTGGCAATGGGATACGTGAAATGTACAATGAATCATATTCTATCGTGCGTCATATTACGGCGCTCCAGGACACAAGGAATGTGGAATGGCTCATCCTGTGAAGCCGGCGGGTGGCCTGCTCTTTCTTATATATGACTGACGCCCTCAAGGAAACGAAGAGCCTTGGTGCTTGAATTTAGTGGAGTGCACTCCTCTGACTTTGAAAGCTGTCCTAATAGTTGTGCGCGAGATTTAGAAATTCCAACTGGTGCAGAAGTATTCCATACCGTAAGAAGTATCATTGGTTGATGAAAGTGAGGAGTCATGGTGAATTCTGAACAGTTTACGCTTACAATTTTCGTGGAGAATGAAATCGAAGCAGTCTTCTCCCGGAATGTTGAGTTGTTTTGCCTCATCACACGGTTCACGACCACGTACAAAGTTCAGTGAATACCTATGTGGTCACATATTGACATTGGATTGAACCCGCGATTAATGCAGCTTCCTATGAGTATTGGAGTGCTTACCATCCGACACAGTGTTCTAATATGGTAAAATTCATCGTGGTGACGAAGTAAACGTGGAGACGAAAGATTTCAAAACAGTCAATTGAGTGAGAGGTAAGTAATGCTTCAAGCGATAAGACATTTCGAGAATATTTCAAATTTTAGATCTTAGCACCGATACAGTGATCTTTCGTGAAATTCATTGTGGTGGTTAAGTCAATGCGGATGCGAAAGTATTCTAAAACTCGTGCTGATGTTATCGTATGCGACTAAGATACACGTTGCATGAATTCAATTCATAGTGCGACACAATGTGATTAGAATGATGTCCGAATGAATTTTTCATTGTTTAATTATTACTGCATGAATTTCAGTTGTTCTCAACGCTCACGAGGCAAAAAAAGAGAAGGCATTTTACCTAATGGTGATCTGACAGCAGAGCGGGCGGATCTTAGTGAGCTACTCCATAACTCAGGTAATGTAATCATCACTCTTTATGATATCGCGAGATATATGATTGATATTTATGAACGGAGAGTTTCTGTTTAAATTAATTCAATCAATATCGCTCCCTCCATCAAAACTATACTGATCGGAATGAAACTGCGGCTAGAGTCGACGTATTCAGGTAGGATTCCTCAGCGATCAAAATATGGAGAGGAAACATGATCTACAATTCCTAACACTAGGGTGAGGTGTGCTTGTAATTTAAAATATGCAAGCTATTGTTTAATGGACATCCTGTCCTTGTATAACGTATAGTTGGTTGCAGATAATTTTGTCAATAGTGACTATACCGTATTTTGTTTAGTATAAACGCATTCCTACGATTGATGATTTAAGGAAACTCCTAAAACTTTCCATTTGAATATTACCAGGTTGTATCGAGTAATATTTACTTTAAAATACCAACTTCCATGTTTCATCGGATGATATTCGCATGCCGTTTCTCTATCCGCCATCTTCATAGTAAATGGAGCATTTTGGAGCAGCGATCTCCTCATGCATAGCTAACAGCAAACGTTTCCGAATTATGGTGAAATTCGTTTTAGAATTTGTGGAAAGATTTTTGTGAAGAAATTTTATATTTTTATAGGCTGTCTAGCATTTTGAGAGGATATTCAATTAAAAATTTGAATGACGTCTCGGGCGTTGAGGTCACGTGGCTCCCCCTGATATAAATTGTTTTCTCCTCCCGCCTTTTACATAAGTTTGCCGCCAAGCGTTGAGTGAGAGGTGAGTTATGCCGCGAGCGATAAGAAATTTCTAGATTATTTCAATTGTTAGATCTTAACGCCGAAATGAAATTCCTGTATCCTCGTGTTCTTTTCAAGGGAAGAATCGATAAATTGTCGCGAATGTACTTTGAAAATATGAATTTCGACCACGGATAAATTTATTCCGTTTTAAATCCTTTAGTTGTTTAGTTTCAAATTTAAAAAATAGTTATTTACTGCGAGTTTTCCTTAAGAGAATCTCAGTTATCATCGGTCGCGAAATCAATGCAATGCCAACCGGAATGGAAAGAAATGCCGATTTTTGTGCTCCATTTGCAAGTTCGCTATCCCTTCCTGAAATACTTCTTACATTGAGTCCAAACTTATGCGGCATTATTCATATAGAGTGTATTCTTGTGGTAATTAGTCATTGTAAGATCTTAATAGTCCTCAGGAGTGTGTTTCTCTCCCATATATTTTCGCACTTTTGTGATAAAGATGACACTGTTCTCCGTAGTTTTTGTTGATTCAATTACAGTAGGATGATCTCTATTGCAAATACATTCAGGTGATCGGCATCCTTATGAGTTATGTCATCTCCTGGGCCTTTTATAAAGAAATGGTAGGGAAATAGTTGTGTTTTGAGTCTATTGCGAGGCATGCATTGGAGTCTAATGTTTTTTGGGAAGTTTGCGTGTACTTTTTTCTTTTATCCACAAATTAACTTTGGCGTTTTTCATCTTACTCCACGCTTCTCTGACCTCGTTTTTTCCGTGACTACTTTGCTGGTTCATTTCTGTCCGCGTCAGTTTTCAATAACTCGACTTCACGGCTTTTAGCTTTTAATCGTTGGTGTGTGATCATGAATTTGATGTGTGATGTTTGTGTGATCGTGAATCCTCTCTCGAATCAAAGCCACACTCGTCCGTCTTAAAATCCGGTTCACAGCTGGTGATTTTACAGATGACCTCTCTCGCGCAAAGGTAGGGATGATATCCTCGTCGCGGCATCTTTGTAGAAAGGCAAGAGAGCTGAGGAGTCTCGCCTTCTCCTTTCGCAGTCCTTCTAATTTACGTATACTGCGGTGCACATCCACCCCGTAGAGGTTTGTTATGTAAGGTTTAACACTTTCCCGGCGAATGACATTAGTGTACATTTCTCGGGCTCGCCACCGGGTAAGATAGTCATAGGCAGCCGACGTTTCGGGTTCCGACTCGTTACCCATTCTCAAGGCTACTGATGCGAGCTTGAAAAGACTTTACTTGGGCGCTAGTCGGGGCGGGATTGGTCGAGCCCCGATTGTTGTGGTGGAGGACCGTTGACCAGCGGGGACTTAGCTCTGGTGTTCTGAATTCTTCTCAGAATTCTATTCCAAGAGTTGCTGATCGTGTAGCCAGTATCCCGGTTGAAATTCTTCCTCTCCAACCTTATCTCTATCGCCTCTTTGGTTAAGCGATCCCAAAATTGGCCGGATCGCCAAAGAACAGTCGTGTCATCCCAAATGATCTTATGGTCCCGACTCAGGCTATGCTCAACTACTGCTGATTTTTCCGGTTGACCAAGCCGGAAATGCCTACGGTGTTCCTTCAGACGCGTGTATATAGTTCGCCCAGTCTCTCCCACGTAGACTTCACCACATTCGCATGGGATTCTATATACCCCCGGAGTCATGAGGCCAACTGGGTCCTTTGCCCTCACAAGGCGGTCTCTTAAATTGGCCATAGGTCTATGGATGCTTTCGATGTTGTACCTCTTCAGAACCCTCGAAATTCTCCCGGATATGGTAGATACATAGGGCAAAAAGGCCCAGGCCGTAGGTTTAGGCTGGTCAACCTCCAAATTCGATTTTCGTGAATTTTCACGGGACTTTTTGAAGGCCATCGAAATTTGCCGCTCTCCGTATCCATTTTGCCGGAAGGTTTTCCGAAGGTGGTCCAGTTCTGCAGGAAGACTCTCTGCGTCAGATATTGACCTCGCACGATGTATGAGAGTGGAGAGGACAGCACTGCGTTGAGAGGGGTGATGGTGAATAATGCCATTTAGGTACAAATCTGAATGCGTCGCCTTCCGGTACACGCTATGCCCCAGCTTGCCATTTATTATTATGCCACTGGGGCATAGCGTCACGGAAAAAACGAGGTCAGAGAAGCGTGGAGTAAGATGGACGGATGGATGGACGGATGTACATACGTTGATAAAATATTCTGAAAAATCGAGATTTTCAATCATATTGGATAGCTCTAATGATGAGGACATTTGATATAACATGCATATCTTTTATCTGGACATGGATCAATATATATATTGATTTGAACAGCTTTTTTTGTCAATGGAGTCCTAGAATTATATTGAGGGAGGGGTATTTTTTCTAAACAAGTGTTCTCATTCTTCTATGCTACGAAGTATTTACCATACAACCCCATGAATATGTTTAGAAGTCGAAATAAGTGATTTTAAAATTGATGAGATTCATCAAGGTTCGTATTTAACCCTCGCCACCTGTTACTCAAAAATTTACATCCTACCTACTTGGGGTCTTTTTTGACCCCATCGTGGATATCATTTTCTTATAGAAATAATAACATTCCAATGACTTATATTCATGCGTATTTTATTGAAATACATTTCAGATAATGTAACAGAAAAATAACACAGTGATATACAATGAATTATTTTTTTTAAATGTATAATAATTTTTTAGATTGCACTCAAGAGTTGGTATAATATTTACACTAGAATAACGATGGTTAAATTTACCCATCTGCATATTTAATTACATACTTTAATTAGCTGAATACAATGTAACATAAACAGTATTTAAAAATTTGCAAAATAATGCCAAATCTTTTTTCAGAAAAAACAAATATTGCAAATCTCCAACTGAAATTTTAAAAGAATGGACTTCTGTTGGGTATAATTATTTCCAAACAGATCTTAGTAAAAATAAAATCTTGTACATAATTTCCAGATAAAAGAATTGTGCCAAATTTTAATCTGAATCTTCATCTCTACAATCATTACTGTCGCATTGCATACAGACACTTCTTTGTTGGACATGATCACTGCAAACGTATTTGTTGCAGACATTACAATGAAGATTGGTTTTTTTGTCGCTCTTACGAGGGCAAATGGAACATCTACCACGCTTATTCTTGGATACAATTTCTCTGTCATTTACTGTCAGAACATTGCCTATGATTTTTGATCGCAGTCCGAATTCTATTTGTTTAGCATCCAATTTTTCCTACTCGACGATGAATTTCAGGTGTTATCAATTTCTTTGCTAATTCTAAAAGGAACCGCCGCCTAGAATTTTTTCCGCGGAAAGAGGGGTACTTTTTCAAATACATTTGGTATGCATTTATACCTGCAAGATCCAAAATATCAAAAAAGATAGTCAATGGCCATCTTCTTGTCCCTCTTTTTACAGAATACTGTCGGGCCATTTGATCTACAGTATCCACACCAAATTTCGTAGAGTTGTAATAGAGAATTACTTCCGGTTTGTTCTTTTCAGAGGAAGAAATCGCAAATGCCTTATGTTGAGTGGACAATAAAACCACGGATTTCCCTTTGCTAGGGACATATGAAGTCAAAAGTGTGTTATTGGAAAATGCAAATTTTGAGGAATTAACCTCCCGGTTTTTTGATGGAAGCATTGTTGGTGGCAATTCCCTGCGATTTTTTCGCATAGTACCTACGAGAGTTAGGGATAATTTTAATAAATCTTGGCCAAGATCAAAACTTGTAAAAAAATTATCCGTGGTAATGTTTCGGCCAGTTTTACTCAAGTGACTCACCAAATCCATTACCACCCGCTTCCCTTGCTGTATTTCACGCATTTCCCCTTGTTTACCAGCGTATATTTGCAAATTTATAATGTACATATTTTCGCAATCAACGGCCATCCAAATTTTAATGCCGTATTTTCCTGGTTTCGAGGGAATATATACTTTAAAAGCACACCTTCCTCTAAAAGTACATAAATGTTCATCAACAGTGATGTTGGGACCTGGAATGAATGAACTTTTACATGCACAAGAAAATAAGTTCATTATTTCCGAAACAGCTTCTGCCTTGTTTTTTGTTTCCCTTTTACGTTCTTCCCGCGTTTCTTTATTGTCAAATCTTAAGCAGCTGAGAATATTCTCAAAGCGACTTCTTGACATGGTTGCTTTAAAAATCGGAAATCCAAATTCATCCGACCAAAATTCGTTCAAATGTTTTCCTCGCCCTTTTTGAACACCGTAAGTGATACACAGGCCAAGAAAAGCTAAAAATTCAATTGAATCAAGGCTCTTCCATTTCTCTAAGCTTTTTCTACCCTTAATTTCATTTTCCCGTTGATTTGTGTATTGACAAACTTTTTCTACCATTAAATCAGTAACAAAGCATCGAAAAAACTCATCTTTTTCCACACACTGAACATGTTCTGGGAAACATGCGTCCTGCCTGATGATATTCCTGGAAGCTTTTTTTCCAGTCGTCTTTGGTTCCATAGTATTCCATTTTATTTTTCCATCCTTAATCATCGTGAACCGTGAATCGTCTTCTTTGATGCTGGTGCCTGGGATTTCCTCATAAAACTCGTCCTCCTCCTGGTCCTCTACTTCCTGCTCTACATTATCTTCCTCTGCTTCACTTCCATCACTCTCATTTTGTATTTCTTCTTCATCGGAACTAAATAAATCGTTAAGGGCTTCGTTTTCGCTATATCCAGGAGCAAATTTGACCCTATAGTCTGCCATAATTATGAATTATTCTTGTATGACCTGTGCCTACATTAGACAAGAGGAGATATGCATATAAACACATCCGAATCAGTAGGCGTTGCAATAAGATCACACTTGGCAAATAAAATAATACTAACCATTCAAAATATACATATGACGTTGACAACGTGAGTTTTTTGTGGAAAATGCTTAAATCCACTACTTTATTTAAAACTCACCGATTCCTTCAATTCCCTCACAAAAATATCGTTACGAGAGACTCGTACTTCCTTACAAGAACTGTGAAAAAAAGAAAATTGGAAATAAAATAGCTTCAAAAACTTCATATTACCTAGTAAATGAATGAATCAGAATAATATCCCGTAAAGGCCGTAAAAATAGTACAATAGTATTAGAATTAACGTTAAGGAAGTAGTACTTACCGGTTTGCTAGTAATTCCAGTGTGGGAGACACTCTTGAGCGAGGATAGCTATGACTTCTGCAGTTGTCGGAAGAGTAACCACGAGTGACGATTCTCACTGTATAAGCCGAGCTTATATCAGTGCCCGAATGCTACATAGTGAAAATATGAGGGGCGAAAACACTGACAGTGTATTGCTGATTACAATGAAAGCCCACTGTTGATGATGATGAGCTCTGCGAAGATAACAGTTAGATCAGAAGTTGCAGAGCAATGATGGCATGTACAATCGTAGAATAAGCTGCCGCAAGTCAGTAATTCTCGCTATATAAGCTGAGTTCGTGTCAGAGGAAGAAGATTACAAACACAAAGTCAAAATGCGCGTGTAGAAAAACATGGATGACGTGTTGCTGATTGCAAAGAAAACACACGTGTTGCTGATTACAAAGAAAACACACGTTTACGATGAATCACCTCTGCGCTGATAATAGTTGGATTAGAAGTTGCAAAGCAAGTTATCAACATAGTAGTAGCAACAACACTTTGTAGTTTTCAGCTGCTTTTATGTGATGGGGTGAGGTGAATGTGATCTGAAAAAAGGAAAGAGTCCGCGACTGCTTATGCATTAGTCTCCAAGTTCACTCATTTGGAAACTACTCATATGTAATAGACTTTTCACTTGAATAGCTAAGACTATTTGTTTCACTATGTAAAAATATAGTATTTTATACGACATTATATAGTGCTGGGTTATCTAAATCGGAATCACATATGAGGGAAATACATTCAGAGTATCCATAGCTCTACGATCTTCTTCTCTTGCACTAATTTTAATATTCAGTATATTACTCAGTTTACGATAAAAATGCTAACATTTTCATCTTACATGACGGAGTCAGCAAAAAAACTATTTTTTATTCAATTATTTCTAAAAATAAGATGAAAATTCATCTCCTTGTATTGAAGTGCATTCAGGGAGATTTAAGTTCCACATGCCCTACCTGGGGTCAGAATTGACCCCAAGCAAGAAATTATTTATTTACAGGCTTATTTCGGCAAATATTAAAAAAATTAGTTACAAAGTCGATGCAAAAGTGTTTTTTAGGAAAACTCCTAAAATATGATGCATAAAACCGTAAAAATGAATAAAATATTCAACTTTTTCTATGAGCTGGGGTCAGAAAAGACCCCAGGTAGGTAGGGAGGGTTAAATATTTCTTCATCGCGGAAATATATATTGCAAAAACGTCTCATTGATTCTTTGCCAGGGAAACCCATCCATCTGTATGATTATATGGTGGTCTAAGTGTCGGTTGCAAGAATATTTAGTTATGGATTCAATGGTTGTGAGATCCATGAAATTAGAGGTATCATATGCTTTGTATATTTGTGCTTTGTAATTTTCCACACTACTTTATCGTTCAAGGAGACCTACCGGTTTCAATGTTAACACATCTTCAAAGGCAGATAATGTGTTAACATTGAAACCGTTCAGGCTCCTTGAGCAATAAAGTAGATGGAAAATTACAAAGCTACAATTATTATAATATGTCTAAATTCCACAAAGTCAATTCGTCGACTATCTTGTATATACAAGTATACTAGTTACATAACTTAATTTCCAATAGTTTAAAGCTTCGAATGCTTCATCTAATCTTCTACCGAAGGATAAAATTTATTAAAGTTTAGCCTGTGATGAATTGCTAATGCACATGATAATTAGTCGGTAAGGAAAAAAAATGGCCATTTGTCTCAAACAAGTCTTTTATCAAGTAATTAAGTCTTCTAGCGGTTCATTGCACATCCGCTATCTTGGCTACTTATTTAAGTCATAACTAGATGCCATAAGTTATGAAGCCAATACATTTATCCTCGGTTTCTGCAACACTTATTGAATGATAAATGAAAAATGAAAAACTTTGTAATATTCCACCAATTTATTTTACGGTACAACTAGTTTCGTCGCAGCGGCGACATCTTCAGGTACCTTATTGAATGGTTGCTATGGCTTATGGGTCCCATAAGTTCATAGAATACATGTGTCTTCCTACAACTGGCCTTACGAGTAGTTGTGAATAATTTGAGAAAATTATATAAAAACCAGATTTAAGTTATGTACATTCCATGAGAGAGGCCGTAATTATTTATGCTAAGGTGCGTTTTCGGTGGCAGAACCGTCTCCAATCAAAATTCTGAGCGACAGAGTAACCTGCGGTCGGTAAAAATGTTTACGTGGAATCGTACAGCATCCCATAATTTTGGTTTCACCCACTCATCATTGTCTTTCGAAATCTTATTATTCACCTCAACCCCTTTTCGTTGAATTAAACATTCATGGATGGCCATAAATTAATGGCCATTTTCCACACAATCGCGTCTCGAGCTCCCCTCCCCCCTCCTTAGCATCCTTGAAAAGAGCCTGTTCCCTTCCTACCCTTTTATAGTACTATAACATCAATCCGTAGGAAGTGTGCTTGGTCGATGGGGTGAGACGGGGAAAGGAGGCCCTTTCCACGGGATTAATTGCCAGCACTCGAAATCCTCACCCCGCCTCACGGTCCTTTCACTGCCTCTCCACTGAGCCAATGACTTCGGAGACATTTCAACCCTCGGGAAAGAAGCCAGCGGCTTCAAGTGCACTCCCTCTTCCCCCCTTCCTCTCCTCCCCCCCCCCCGCCCGCTCCCCTCGGCCCCACTCCCGTCCCGTCGTCCGCTAATTCCACAATTCAATTTAATCGCCTAGCTCCGAATCGCTTCCACGCTTCACCGGGCCGCCCGCCGCCCATCCCACTATCTCGATAATCCCCCTCGCTTTAAGCTCCTTCCCCCGACCCAGCCCATGCCTCCCCTCCCTCTACCACTCCCTAATCCCCCTCCAACTCCCCCCCCCTGTCGACTTGGTAGAGACGGGAGGGTGCGATCTGGAGAGCGGCTACATCTATCTACATCTACATCCTCGTGAGGACCCCCTTTCCTCCGCGTGCCGCAGCATGAGCTCGTGGCAGGGGACGCTGGGACGCCGACCATTTAAGATAGTCCGAGCGAGATAGTTCCCTAATCATAATAGAGACCATATTCGAATTATATGCTTTAATTTCATCAGCTGTAGGACATTAATTAAATATTGCATTATTAATGGTGCAATAATATAGTTTTACATGACAGAAATTGTAATTAATCAAATGAAGATATCTAAATAAGTATTTTACTTGGCTCATTTTGTTCGCGCGGTGCGTTTGAAACTCCTTCAAAACGGAAGTTTTTTTGATATCCCGAAGAATTTTTCTGAGGTGAAAATATCATATACGTTTAAAAATAGTTGAGAAAACATACTAACTACACGCTGTTAATTTTTTTACAACATCTAAGTGTTATAATTTCCTCATTTTTTAAACAATATCTCTCTGGAGTGCATAAACGTACAATTTCCTATGTAAAAGTGCTGGTATTTTTTTGGCAAATATCTTCGATAGTAATGTGGTAAGGGGTTGAATTTTTGGTGCCATTAGAAGGGTGAGATATTTTTATTTAAAATGAGATAAAATTCATTGATTTCTAGGTAAAATGATATTTCGCTCAAACTAACTTAAGGTGGTATAGCATGAAAAAAGGCTTCTCTGGTTTCCATCCGGGTTGGAAGGTCCATGAGGACGGCTGCAGTTAAAGCAGAACTGTCACAAAATATATACTTTTGTGTATTTTTTTAGCTGTTTTGTTATAAATTTCTTCCATTTAATCAGTTTTCTTTTTTGGTAATATTTCTTTGGACTTTCCTTTTCATTTTTCGTTATTTTTCAACAGTTTTAAAAAATTTTTACTGACTCATTTTTGCCTCTTTACATTCCATTCATCTTTCACTTCATTTATTTCTTTCTTATTTAAGCACGAACGATAAATGATGAATTGCTACAACCACATAACGGATTTCAGGTTTTCCTGATGAATAGAAAGAAGAATTCCATCCGGGTAGGAAGGTCCATGATCAAGGTTTCGGCCGCTTACACTGCAGCAATCCTCAGGGCGATGAGCATGTCATCTCTATCTGAAATCTTTGATGTGGTTGTAGCAATTCATCATTAATCGTTCGTGCTCAGATTTTTGTGAAACTGCACATGCGTGCACTTATGAGTAATACACGTAGATAAAAGTGAAAGAAAATTCGTTTTGAAGAGAATGGTTTTTTGGGTCTCCTTCCGCGATTATCAATTTTTTTGTGGGCAATATTTCACCAGCGTCCCAGTTGGCTTCTTCATGTTCGCTGAAGTGTGGAACAGCATTGAAGTATGGAATAGCATAGAAGAGGAGCATAAAGAGTGAAAAATGGACAACTCCGCCAGTCGACGGTCGCAGACCAACAGTGGAGTGAGCCAACGCATAGCATTGATTTTGACAGCACCATATTATTGAAAAAAGAAGCCCGCCACTTCCATAAAATCTTACGGGAATCAATAAAGATAGCAAAAACACCACAAAATTTCAACCCAGAGGACGGCTACACGCCCGCCATCGCTTGGAAACGGCTCTTCAACAGTACGGACCAATCACGACACACCTCCACCCGAAGGCGCGAAAACGGAATAACATAAAAGGACGGACCAAACCCTGCATTCACACTTCCACGGACCTGAAGAAGCCAGCTGGAATGCTGGCGAAATATTGTCCACAAGAAAATGGATAAAAGCGGAAGGAACCCCGAAAAACCATTTTCTTCATCCAAAAAAGCGGAAGCCTTCACGGCAAAATTCGTGTTACCTACTTGGTTTCTTGTCTATTTAAAACTATTTTGGCACGTAACCTCACGGCACTTGACATACATTTCGAAATATTCAGGAGTGCAGGCAATCGCATCTGTCTATAGGTAGTGGCGAAGGTTTCGAGTTTGATTGCGTCTCGAGCATTTTTCACCCACGTCGCAGCAGGTTTCCTCAGGGATGAAGTGATTTTTGCTGAGGAATTGTTGCTTTTCACATCGTGGAGCTGCGAAATCTCATTCACGATAATCATCTTTCCTCGAAGGGTCACAGTACGTCGCATTTGACGAACACTTTGTGCCCGAATCCGGTCACTCCCTCGAGTTTGAAAAGACAAAGCTGATGTCCAAAAAATAATTTTATCCCGCTTGATTCGCGAATCGATAGAGATTGCAAAAAGAAAGAGGACTTTTAACCGCGATGATGGCTACCAATTTTCCCTCTCTTGGAAATTCCTCCCAGTCTGGCAATCAGTCGCAGTGAACTGCGCCGTGACCAACTGTGGCCCTTAGACGACAAGATGATTATCGTGAATGAGGCATTGTAGCTCCAAGATAGGAGAGGCAACAGTTTCTCAGCAAAACTCACTCCAACCCTGACGATGCTCGCTGCAACACGGGTGCAGCTTCGGGCCTAAAATTCTCGGTACGCAGTCAAACTCGAAACTTTGCCACTACCAATTTCGAAATAGCTCTACTAGTAGGTACATATTTTCTAATAAAGGCTTAATACTATTACAATGGTTTCATTGTTATTTTTACGCGTCTCATATCATTATAATGGTTGGAAACAAATGTCAAGGTATCATTCCGGATAATGAAAAAGTATTTCATTTCACTTATGCTTGAATTTCGTATTCCACGCCGTAAGCCAAAGTCATAACGATGCTTTAATTGAGACGAAATTTTAAAAATATAAGTCTCACATCAATTATATTGCTAAAGGTCCGGTTATTTACACTGCGTAAACAAATTTACTTATATAAACTGTGGTCCAATTTTTTTTTCATTTCAAGGACGACAGAAATCTGAGTATTTACAACTTAACCCTGCGTTGGTCCGGTGGGCATTTGTTACGCCATTAGTACGGTGGGGTGTTTGGACACCCCAAGTGAAAAAAATTGTGTAGAATTTTTACTCTTTCCAGTATTTCCATACAATCTCTTATACGTACTCCCCCACCTTCAATAAAGGTGGTTCTGCTTCTTATATTGTATTTATATTCAAATAATAAAAGAAATTCATTAATTTAAGAAAAGCACACTTTGTATTTTTTCAAAACGGCAATGGTTTTTATTTATAATAGCAATATAGTTTGTATTTACATATTATTGTTTATTCTGATAACTGAAGACCTCTACATTGACTTGATTGGTATGTACGAGGATATATGAACTCGGAATAATATTTTGTTTCTTCTAAAGATCCATTTTGCTGCTGGTACTTTCTCTAATTCCTTAGCCTATTCTGCTGGCGTTCACAAGGAACAACCCATGATCTACGCAAATATGTAAAATCTGTTTGAATTCCATTTACCGAGCAATGGGTGTCCAATGTGTCGTTTGATGAAGTCAGCATGACAGCACAGCTAGACCTGTCCCGTACGACTGCCGGAGAAAAACTACCAAAAAACTGTCTCTGGTTGAATATTTCAGCTTCTCTCTCAGTATTTTCCCGTTTTGATACATTGCATTGGAAACATTTTATGCTTCAACTATCTTCAGAGACTGCCCAATTTCAGTAATCAATTCGTTTCGAAAAATATTGTCACTGAGCTACGATGTAGTTCAGTTAGCTCTTCGTACGCTGAAATGCAACCTACCTTTCAAAAGTAGATAACAGATGGCGTGATGAGCAGCACCCAAAGTGCAGTATTTTCAGAGCACAAACACACAATCTTCGATACATATGTCAAGGTTTAAGTCGTGACTATGTACATACATATAATACGTCAATATGAGAAACACTCCAAAAAGATAAATAGATACCAAAAAGAGCAATTTTGGATATCCATAGTTAGTGCGGTGGGGTGTTTGAACACCCCAACAGGAAAACCAATTATCTTGGCAAACAAATCATGAAAACAGATTAAATAAAGATTGAAACGTAAACTATTAATATATTTAGGAAGGCACTCAAAATATGAGGTTTATCAGTGATAACAAAGCTAAATTAGGAGCAAAAATAAAATTTTGGGGTGTCTAAACACCCCACCGGACTAACGCAGGGTTAAAAAGCCTGAACTATTTGTTGCCTTCAATTTTTATCATTATTTAATGTATTATTCACTTTTTCACCCTGTTTTTATCAAATATTTCGTGATAAAAAACGTCATCTCTAGGAAAGCGCGAGTTCAGCTCAGAGTATTGGCTATTTGACGCATATTTTGGGCTTTCCGTATTAATTTTGGATTCTAAGTAATTTTATCGTAAAAATCACAGGCTTGGTTCTTCGTAAGGTCTAATTTTCTTCATAAGATTTTTAAAACGAAAACTACATGAGATGCCTCTTCAAATGTCCGCATCTATCTATAAACTAACCAATGTTTTTTCATCCGTAAAATGATATTTAATAATTATTTTATAAAATTATTTGATTTCACACTGTGAGTGGGGTAAAAACTCCGCAGTGACAATATTTAAAAAAAGAAGAATTATGACTCATACATCGCGTCAGAAATTAAACAGTGTGCTGTTTGTATGCTCTTGCAACTTAAAAAAAACTAAATTTACCTCTCATCACAGCAATTTTTATAAAATTGCGGGAAATTCTTTGGTAATGAAGAGAATTTTCAGCTAACGTTGTGCAAAATATGAGTCGAGTCGAAATATTTAACTTGTATATTTACGTAGTGATTAAACATTTCACTAATTTAGGACTTTTGGGTCATGATTAAATGGTACAATATTAACTCCATGCTTCTCACTGAACTAATATTTACAAATAAAATGTGCGGAAAAAATTAAAAGTATACATTTTGCACAAATGGTTTCTAATAAGACTAGGGAAAAATATCGCTCAAACCACCTTGCCTATTTCGCTTCTTTTTTCTTTGAATATGGGCTGCAAATGGTTTTCTTTATTTACCACGATTAACGGTAATCTGAATATTTTTAAGAAGTTTTTTTATTTATTTATTGCACGAAATTACGAACCATGAATATACATAATAGATTAAAATGTTTGGAATCGTTTCCTAGGCTACATGTTGCCTAAATTTCCACTTTTAGTTCACCCAGTCCTTGGCGCTACTTAGAAAAAAGTCTTCTTGGTCGACTCGTAAATGGCCATTGTTGATTGTTGTTAACGTACGACTATGGTAAATATTCAATAACAATTGGAGAGATATGAACTACTTGATGCTACGAATAATAGCTGGCTATTTTTGAGACCTAACAGTTACTTTGTAAATAATTGAGAGGAAATATCTACCACAGGAAGTGTAGAAAACTTCCATCGTGAGCCTTTTCTCTGTTGTATGAATCTTTTACTGTTAATTTACTGCTAAATTTTTTGGTTTATTACCTTTTGAGAGCCTTCGTAATCAGAAGGTATGGTCTAGATAGATTGATGTGAATGTAATGTGTAGCCTCGGAGTAGGCTCAGCAATCTCTCCTTCATTTGCTATTGCTTTTTGATTCTTCCACCCATAAGAGTAGGAAGTGACTTACAACAAAGGCTAAAATGATAGTTAATGTCGCAATTTCTTATCTATAGATGATATTGCCGGATCTTGGTTTTGATATTCTTATAGTACATGTATCCGTCTTCCAATTTCAATTTTTTCACCTCGTATCATTATTAAATTGCCGTAGATCGATAACGAAGTACTAAGAAGTTAATTGTGCATTTTTGCAATTAAGTTTGGAGAGGAGTTAAATATATCTGTAGACCGGACAATATTAACAAAAGGGTGTAATTACGTCTCGCGTGTAGTACTACATTTTTTCATCCACTACATTATAATTATTGGTAATTAAAACCGGTAAGACGTGATTATTTACGATATGTAGACTGTATTTACATTTTAACTGCCGTCTTTCATCACTAGACGGCGCCACAATCGACAAAGTTGTTCTTTAGCGGAATTCTAGGCAACAGTTTTCGGCGACGAGTCAAAAACCCATGTGTATATTCACGGTACGAACACAAGTTTTAGTCCAAATTTACAGTTTCAATTTGTAAACGATATTTGCGAATTTGCGCGTTCGTGTCTTCATATCAATCACCGGAAGACGTGACTGAAGAGGGTAATTTCAATAAATGTGACTTCAGCGATGCATCCATTCAGACATGCTGCATTTTTATCATTATTTGACAATTTAAATCTATCAATCGCCCTCCAGTTTCTCTGACAAGCATCGGGCTTCCCCGCCATATCGTCCGGAGATGCGATAGTCGTCGGAAGGTACTTCGTCTCATCCCACCTGATGACTCATAACTCAATCAAATTCCACCCTGCACAGCACAAGTACTCGTCTACTGATTATTCTCAAACGCTTCAGCGTGAAGTCATGCCATAGGTATGAAGATTTTGACCAGTGAAGCGGCTATAACTGTTTAAATTCACAAATTATATTGAGCCCTGGTCTGTATTCCATTCTCCTCGAGTCTATGATATCTTCAGCAGGAGTTCCAAAGTCTACCATCTTCACATACATATTTACAACCATGCAAGCCGCTACAAAGAGGTGTGGCAGGGGTTGTTAGGACACCAGCTATGATTGGAGAGATAATTAGGAAATGGTTGGGTGGTGAAGGCAGGGGTGAGTTGTGTATTAAAAATGTGTACTCTGTTAGTGTCACGCTATTCTTGCTATAATCACTAGTAATCAAAATAGAATTAGGGCGCTAAGCTCCTTCATTCTCGTCTGCATTGACCGCCTGGTATCTCCTACCTGTAATCTCCTACATTACTTTTCAAGAAAACTCGGAGATTTCTCCCGTCTCTAATCTTTATTTAACTTTTGAATTTCATATGATGACCCGTATTTGCCTAAGTGATTGGAATATTGTTTTAATATCATGCTCGTGTAGTATCAGGGTTATCCTATTCATGACTGCATGACTGTAAGTATACTTTTCTCCTGTCGATCTTATACACTTTATCTCCGGGTGCTGGTGTGGCGGCCTTAACTTGGAGATGATTTTTCTTCTTTTCTTGTCCCCACTATCTATCGGAAATTCCATGGTTTTCTTCTACTCCTCCGCCTGTGAGTCACCGTCGTCGAGAGTGATAGACCGATTGATTACTGGTTACCCTACCCCTCTGATCGTAGCAAATATGTGCGTGGAATATTTCTAAACAACAGCATTCGGGAACGCCTCCTGCAAACCTTTTATGTGGCTGCGGTGGTTTGATGAAGTCTTCATGGTGTCATCACTGAAAGAAAGAATTCCTCGAGTATTTGAACCAAATTAGCCGCTAGTGGAGCGCGAAAAGTGGGTATTTTGGCACCAGTCAGTTTGGTAGAGTATCTCTCTCATTTCTTCGTTTCTATCTCATTTTGTGGGTATGGTCATAATGTGAGGTTGAAATGATATCTCTCATGTCACCCTTAAACAAACGTGATTGGAAATTTTCAACTAATCTCAGTCTAGCGTGTTGCCTCCGAATCTCAAGCAGCCCAGGGGATCGGGTTGGTGTGGTAGGTAGAGTACTTGCTTATCACACGGGCGGCCAGGGTTCAAATCCCTACAGAGGCAGATGTCTTTTAAGAGGGAACCCGATCCTTACTTTAGTGTCTTGTGGAGGGCACTTTAAGTAGAGTACTCGATCTGTCGGATGAGACGTTAAACCGTGGTCCCCTTGGCGCCTTTCGTTAAGAGCAGGCTAATGCCGACGCCGAGTTTCTATCCACCTTTCCTCCCTTACCTATCCCCTATGGCGCAAATGACCTTAGACGTCGGTCGGCTTCCCAAATATCCAATTCAATCATCAAGCAGTCCCCAGTCTAGGTCGAGTATCACACGCACTGCTCACTCGTCGCAGTTTTTAAAGAAGCTAAAAGCGTTGTTATGTAATTTTTATCCTACGCGTAATAAGACTTTTTGCGCTAGGTCCCAAATGCTTGGAAATTTCGTAATGTGTGACATAGACTCTATTGACTCTTGAAAAATAACTGCTTTTTCGGGCAAAAGTTCGGGAATTTTTAAAGTATCTGTTATTACCGGTTCTGATCTGGAGTGTTCTGCCTAATGAGATAACCGAAACAAATCGATACGGATTCGGTACTATTATCAATCAAAGCCACGACAGATTTGACAACTCGAAAAATGTGGTAGAAACTGAAAAAGTACAAACTCCACTTCCTCGGGCGAGATGTTGTAGAACAGCATAATGAACAATGATACTCAAACGATGTCGTACTGTCTTCCAAATTTATTTCAAACTCTTACAACACGTGTTTCAACTGTCTAGCAGTCATCATCAGGTAAGACTACCAGATGTTGACCAGTTGAAACACGTGTTGTAAGAGTTTGAAATAAATTTGGTAGACAGTACGATATCGTTTGAGTATCATTGAAAGAGTACATAACATATTTTGAACCAATAATTTAGAAAGCATAATTCAAATTTAGGAAACAGTCGATCTTAGTTTATTTAGAGTGTTTTTAGATGAAATATTTTGTTTGCCTAAAAGAAGCTTCGAAAGCTTAATTCAGTCTTAACAAAGGGCACCGGATAGAGCGTTTACCGACTAATGGCGGCCGGAAGCATTTCATTACGCCTTTCTTTAGCTATCGCTCGAGGCTTGAGGGGTTAATTGCTGATGAACTATTTCGTAATAGCAGTTTTGCGCTTTTGAGCAAAGCATATAAGTTTTTACTCTTCAATAGCTACGCTGACACTATTTGTGGAATGTTTTATTTGATGAAGAAATTATGCGAGCCAGTTTATGGTACAAAATGGAAGGCATAAAAGGCGGCAAGGATATTAATGATTAAGGCGATTCTCGTTCATTTATAAAAGAGGCTCTGAGAACATTAAATCAAGGTCACTGAACCCATCTGTCCCTCGAAATAAGCGTATCTGCATTTGAGGAGGATCCAGAGCATTACAATCTCTGTTATTCATTTTAACTATTATCTGAGAAGTGTTTGCGGTGAAAGCCTGCGAAATAAGTTTAATGAATAAAGAAAGAATGTGGATTGGATGCCCCGGTAATTGAGGTTGGGATAAGAGCATGCTTCATTAATTTTGCTATGTGGAGAGAATAAATGAAATTTCGCTATGTGGAGAGAATACTTTGCGAGATGGGCATATGGTAGTCGAGTAAATGGCGTGAGAGGAGGAGGTTGACCTATAAAGTCATTTTCAACATTGCATTGACATATGATGTGGTCCGAAGTCACTCTCATGGGTGCATATAAACCAAGGGTTGAAATTTGCCATGGCAAAATTATTTGATTTGACCGGGATTCGAACCCGGATCTCCCAATTGCCGGTCAGGTGTATTAGCCAGTTACACACCCAGAGCATCATCCTTCGAGGCTTCAAGGCCTGTAAAGTCATGACTGAATATTGAAAAAGAGGCTATGGAGGGAAGAAATATGTGTCTTCTCAGCCCTTAGAGTGTACTTAATGCATGACTGTGGCAGATGAAAACAAAGTCGGCAAGGACGGTGCAGTCTTGAAGAGATCATTAAGATCGAAGCCAGTGTTCTAGGCCTAACGTTGAGAATGTGCATTTACGTGCCCGTCTTACACGGGGCACGTAAATGCGTAATCTGATGTATGTACGTACTAGTATTGCATCCTGTAAAGCATTGACTTGCGAGAGCGCATGCGAAGGTGCATTAACGCGAGATGGCAAAATATCCCCTGCTGTAATTCAGTAACTATTGCGTGTTAGATTGAGTAAAACGTGCAGAGTAAAATCTTACAATTTCGTGCCCCTAATAAAACGGGCTTAATGCACATGAATGTATGTGAATGTTAACCTCTCGCTATTTCTTTGTAAAACGTGCTCTCTCTTCGAGAGCATGAATCTAACCCTAGCCTTTTGAATGATTTATTTGACTCAAATTAAACAGAGCTACAAACACTAAAATGGAGTCAGAATATTGTATTATTTGTGCCATTGACATGAAATATTTTCAGGGAATATTAATACAAGACGCGAATATTTCCAGGAAATAAAATGAAATGGAAGTGTACATGAGAACATGAATTTTAGGTCTTCACTTTTCTGCACTTGTATTCGTAGCTGGAGTAAAAATGTATTAGTTTATATAGAGATGGCAGTGCGTGCTGTGGTTCCTCAGGTAGAGAATTATCAATCAAATTTTGTAAATACCAACATGAAATATTAAATTTTTTATGTGGTATTGAGCTGGAACAAACTATGTTTAAAATATTTATCTCCATCTTCAAAAGAGGAAAACACTTGTACGCAACCTCGCTTTTATATAAAGCCACCTTTGGTTATAACACCCTGATTATGGCATATAGAGTCGAAATATACAAGTGTTTCGGAATTTTAAGACCGAGTTAGATTTAGTTAGATTTGTTCAACAGTTATTAAGGAAGACATTCTGTGATAGCAGAACAACGGTATAACGGTAAAAACAATTGGAACGGTGGGATTCCTAAACTCGGATAGTCACCATGGAGCTTTCCTAAGATGGAATGATTTGTGTACATATTGCAAGCCACTCTCCTTCTCGTAATTTTGTTTTAAATGAGATCACTTTGTTATTCCACTTACATTCAAAAACAAAGTTACTTCATTTACAATGTATAGTGAATTAGTAAATTCCATGAAGTTACGCCTGAGACCATTGAGTACACTTTCTTTCTCTCGAGTTTCAACTGGTATTGTCGAAGCATGAGTTTTTAAGGAGAAGCCTATATTTCAGCTGTCCCCACGCATTTATATCGTTTGCTCTGATATTATGGCTTAAACAGTCCTCTACTGGAATACGTGACCGTTTGATGTCTTTGGATACATGAAAGACATATTCGTATCTGAAAAAACCCGCATTCGTGGCCATTTTCCTTTGTGATTGAGGAGTATTTTCATTTCTATCAATAGATTTTTTGGAAAAAAATGTCCAATTACAATTTTCACAAATAATACGTGGAGTTCATGAAATAAATCTTTACAATTTTTAAAGATCCTTACTGGTGGATTTACTAGGTTAAAAAGATCCGATGAAAGAAAACCAGGTTCTATCCGATCCTTGACGTCATAAAACCGTCCGACCAATCATGGCATTTCTCGATGGGGATTCGCAGCTTGCAACGCTTTCGCATCAACAAAATGAGCGAAATCGCACTAGAATATTATACGCAAATTTGTTAACATGTTTTGATCAATTACCGCGAAGGTATTTTCCATTTTTAACAATTTTGAATTGTCTACAGTGAAATATATGATTTAAAAAACCACGATCTCTTTCACTAAGTATACGCTACACAAATGAATCCACGTTGCAAAGTGAAATCTTGTAACATTCTCACCTAAATAATTGCGGCGACCTTGGTCGGCGACTATCATGGCAGCGGTGTCATGCATTCGACACGACAACAAGTCAAGCATTCAACGCGGCCGACAAGGGGCGACTCCAACATTAGAGGCACCAGTTGACGCGGCCGGCAATTCACCATTCCAGAACCTTCGAGACGCCGGAGAATCGGCGCGACCTTGTATATACATACGAGTTGTGTGAGAATAAAGAGAGAGAGAGATTTCCTCACGAGAGCAAGGTGTAATAATTCACGCGAGAAACCAAAGGACCCCGCATGGTGGTGACCCCCGACGAAGAGCACGATGGCCGATGAAGAAGATGTCCGCGCGAAAAATTTACTTCTGCAGCAACAGTGCGAGGCCCTCCAACAGCAGCTGCAACTGCAGATACAGCACCAGCAGCAACCGTTCCAAGAGCAGAACTGCGCCCAAGTCGATCGCGTGGCCGTTCGCCTTCCGCTCTTTTGGCCCGAAAATCCAAGTTTATGGATCGCGCAAGTAGAGAGTCAATTCGTACTACACCGTATCACATCAGAACTTAGTAAATTTAATCTTACTATTTCTCAACTTGAACCACGGTACGCGGCTGAAATTTCCGATATTATTACAAACCCTCCGGCCGAAGGGAAGTTCGAGAAACTTAAAGCGGAATTGGTCACTCGTATATCTGCGTCGCGGGAGGAGTGAATACGCCAGCTACTCACGCAAGCCGAAATGGGGGAACGCAAACCATCCCAGTTCCTGCGCTACATGCGTGGTTTAGTTGGAGCCGAAACCATACCGGACACCCTACTGAGGACTCTTTGAAGCGGACGCCCGCCCAACACCATCCAGACGATAATAGCAACGCAGCAGAATCTTCCCCTGGATGTCATCGCCAACAAGTCGCAACCGTGAGTACCTGTACCACTGACGTTAATAAGCGCCTCGAGGAACTCTCTCAGCAAGTCAATGCCCTTACTACTAAATTTGAAAAGCTATGCCACGAGCGCTCAAGATTTAGGAGTCGAAGTCGCCCTCCCAAAGAAAATGTTTCCCGGCATAGATCCCCTTCACAGCCACCAAAGCCAACCACCGACGGCACCACAGACGTTACGGCACCGAGGCAAGAAGGTGCACCACTCTGTGTGAGTTTTCCCCAAACGCCCCCGGCAGCCATCCGTAGCGGCGTCGTTTGACTGCCACGAGTCGCCGCAACGCTTGTTTGCAATAGATCGGAACTCGCTGCGCCGTTATTTAATAGACACTGGCTCCGATCTCTCTATTTTCCCCCGACGACTCCTTCGAGAAAAACTCCCTAAAACAAGTTACAATCTATCAGCAGCTAACGACAGTATTAATGCCACTTACGGTACCGTCACAGCCAACCTTAATTTTGGACTTCGACGGAATTTTCTTTTGGCGTTTTTTCATCGCTGACGTGGCAGAACCTTTCCGCGGAGCCGACTTTCTCGGACATTACCATCTCTTGCCTGGTATTAAACACGCTCAGCTTATTGATGGTGTCACTCGCCTCTCCTGCCCTGGCTTACGCGTCTATACAACAAAGCGTCAAAACCATTACTGGATCATCTCCATTTCGTTATACCTCAGCGGAATTCCCTGATATTCTGCGCCCCCAAGGAACGCCACGTGGGGTCCGCCACAGGACGGTTCACTTCATCAAGACTACCCCGGGACCGCCAATCTCTAGCAAGCCACGACGACTCGCTCCCGAACGCCTTCGTGCAGCCCAGGCCGAGTTCGAGCTCATGATTCAGGAGGGTACCGCTCGTTGATCTAAAAGCCAATGGTCCTCGCCACTTCATATGGTGCCAAAGAAAGACAATGGATGGCGGCCGTGCTGCGACTATCGCTCACTCAATGCTAGAACCATCCCTGACCGTTACCCTGTGCGCCATATTCACGACTTCACCCTGCGACTTCGCGGCTGTACCTTTTCTCGGTCGTAGACTTGGTAAAGGCCTACACACAGATTCCAGTGGACCCATTGGACATTCTAAAGACGGCAGTAACTACGCCATTTGGATTATTTGAATTTACATTCATGCCGTTTGGTCTCCGAAACGCCGGTCAAACGTTTCAACGCTTCATTGATGAAGTTGTCCTCGGTTTGGACTTTTGCTTCCCATATATTGACGATATTTTGGTCTTCTCACACGACTCTACCGAGCATGAGGTTCATCTCCGCACCATCTTCCGACGCCTGGCCGACTATGGAATAATCATTAATGTCGCGAAGAGTGTATTAGGCTCTCGTGAAGTCACCTTCCTGGGCTACCAAATCTCAGCCGAGGGCACACGACCATTAACAGAACGTGTTAACGCATTGCTGGAAAATCCTCGTCCACCCACCGCCCGAGGTTTGCGCCGATTTTTAGGAATGCTAAATTTTTACCGACGCTTTATACCTTCCGCAGCCAATCACCAAGCTCCTCTGCACGCCGCCATCACCGGGCTTCGTGGCAGCCAGACCGTGAATTGGACTCCAGAATTAGACCGAGCCTTCGCTGCCTGCAAGGAAAATCTTGCGCAAGCCACCCTGCTTGCACACCCGGAGAACAATGCCCCGCTAGGCCTGTTCGCCGATGCTTCGAGCTCCTCCGTCGGTGCCGCGTTAAAACGCCATGTCGCCATGGTCGCCGTTACAACATGATAGTCGTCGACCAAGGTCGCCGCATAATCATCGAATTAAAAGGAAAAAATGTCGCAACGATTAAAAAACCGAATTGAGATCTTAGTGCTACCAGCAATTAGTTTCATATGCTTAATAATTGAATCTTAATTTCACCCTTGTAATTTAGTCACTGGTTTAAATAATTTGCACGTTCTTCCATGGT
Source organism: Ceriagrion tenellum (assembly GCA_963169105.1). Taxonomy (NCBI): domain Eukaryota; kingdom Metazoa; phylum Arthropoda; class Insecta; order Odonata; family Coenagrionidae; genus Ceriagrion; species Ceriagrion tenellum. The sequence goes on along the minus strand of OY720638.1, from coordinate 24,033,438 downwards.
GGTCAAAATAATTTATTCAAAGAATATGGTAATGATGGTAAAACAGTTATTACGCACTTAAGGGACAAAGTTACACGAATTGAAAAATATCACAAGAGAATGAGCAGTAATAATATTATATTATGCTTGTGATTTACAATGGACTTCACCTGAGCCAAAAGCTGAAGCGGTGGTTTTTTTGGTGCGAGTACGCACCATTATCACGTGATATAACATGCAAGAATAAATTTGACAATATATTCTCTTAAGCCTCGTTAAGAATATGCTCACCCTTAGCTATAAATTCATTATATTTTTTTCAAGAGGTTTTTTCTCACTTTTTCTTTATTGATTGTGAAAAGGTTATTCTTTTATTCTATAACAGATGGTAATCTATTGAAAATCTATGGAACGACAATGCTCAATATTGTTTCTCCTTAGTAAGACCTGTATTTTGGTACCAGATGATAATTTTCTCCCATTGTCACGTTACTGACTGGAGTAGCTCTAGTAATTTATTGACTCTGAGCCTAATTCATGAAAATCCTTAGTCATGACAGACAAGAACATTGGATCACATTGTGAGAAAGGTGTAATTGCTGTGCCGTAGGTGCGGGCGTGGACCCGTCCGGTGAGCGAGCTCACCACAGCCGGTCATTTCACAAAATCAGTGCACCACGGGAATAATATTTAGCTTGTGAAGTACGGTATTTTGGAAATAGGAAACTAAAAATCCAATGGATTTTAACACCACTAAAACTAGGAAGGGACACATATGGGGAAATAATACAAAATCACGGAAAAGTGTCACAAAATTTATACTTTTCGTATTATTTCAGCTGTTTAAGTATAAATTTTCTCCATTTATTTCAGATGCCTATTTTTACCTTGCAAAAAATTCTGTATAGTTTCCTTATAAGTACTTTTACAGAATTTCTTAAAAAGTTTTGTAGATATTCCTTAAAATATTGAAACGCCATTTTACGGAATTCCCTACGACGTTCTGCAGAATACCTTAGGGCATTCTGCAGAATTCCTTAGGATGTTCTATGGAATTCTCTACGACTCTCCATATAGGTCCTTAGAAAAGGAACTGGGTCAACGGAAACCACACATATTTCCGAGAAGTTGCTGAAATTCTATAGAACAGCTTGTAAGCAGTTATTTTGCTCTGCAGAAAATAACTCTACGGAACATTTGCTCTTTAGAGTTAAGCTCTAATGTTCCGTAGTACAGATCCTTAGAAAAGGAACTAGTTCTGAAGGAAAAAAGTCAATTTCTGTAAAATTCCTTACATTCTGCAGAAAAGCTTCTAAGGAATTTTTAGCAGGGTAGTAATATTTAATTGAATTGTTTTTCATTTGTTTATTTTAAACTGTTTTTAAAAATCATTACTGACCTCTTTTCTCGTGTTTTAGTCCATTCCTCATTCACTCTATTCTTTTCGCCTCCCTATACTTCCCGTTGAATATCTAGTCTCAATATGAGTGCGCCAGTATGTAGAGCAGCTCGCTAGCGGGCCACTGATTGCATCAACACTCGAGTGCAGCGCGGGGATCAGTTGTCCCATGGGCGTCTCGTCCATCCACCAGTTAAACAAGAGACTCGGTGCAGCCCTGCCGTGTGTCACGGCTTGTCACCGCGGACGCCGCACCGCTGGGCAGTCGCTCGCGCTGACCCATTAGAGTGTAAGTTACACCGCCAAGCAGTCGGAGCGGAGGAGGCTGACAAGTACGAACACGCACTTTTATTAGTTCGCTCAAGCGAGACCAGAGGCCGCGTTACACGACGTATTTCCTTTGCGACGCCCGATTCGTGGATAAATGTGCGGTGTCAATTGCGTCGTTTTAAGGGGGGACTGATGCGTAAAGGCATTAAATGGATCTGGGAAAATCTCACTGCTCTAATTCCGTTCGCTTGTCCTCGTAGTTTCTATCATTTCACGAATATTCACGTAAACCAGTGTTTCTCCAACATTTTCGAGCCACTTTGTTTATAGAACCCCTCCGCAAACCTTCTCCAGAATAAACTTTAAAATCATAGACTACATCACCAAATCAGGATATTTATGCATATGATTCTTATGAATGCGTTTCAAAGAACCACGGAAGTAGCCGCGCAGTTACTTCAACGGAGTCACCCACTAGTGATCACACAATTGTGTGAAATTCACCGTGGAAAAATCATTCACCTGGACTAGGATTTAAACCCAGATCCCTCGATTATGCGCCGAGTGCTTTAACAGAGGATGTGAGGACAACTTGCTCCTTAAAGCCCCCATGAGATTCACAGTGGGAGAGGACGCCTGGGTAGTTTAATTGGTCAGAGCACTCGGCGCGAAATCGAGGGATCTGGGCTCGATTCCCAGTCCAGGCGAGTGATTTTTCCATTGTGAATTTCACACAATTGTGTGATCACTAATAGATACGATTGACTTATTTCAAAACCCATTTATAGACAACTATCCCTAGAAATGCATGTATGGTACTGTTTTGTCAGGACCAATCCTTCAGTGGCCCCTTGTTTCATTACGCCCCGCCCCAGGGGGCGGCAGCGTCCAATTTGGGAACCACTGACGTAAAACATGAAAATCTCACCAAGACATTGGCGTGGCTAAAGTTTGAGCCAACCAGGGAGTTTGTCGATTACGTTTTTTACCTATGGAAATTTCATTGTACTCATCCTCTTTAAACACAAATTAAAAATGTAGCTTTAGTGTACATAGTTCTAGAATTTTATTTACAATATGAAATACTGCATTAAAAACGGTTATTTCAACGACAAATCATTTACGATAAGGATCAGTTAAGATAATACATGGAAACACTTGTGCATCGGATAGTTCATAGTTAAAACAGAGTCAAACCGAAAGTGAAAAAAGCTGTTTCACTGATTATGTTCATTTTTTATACTATTAAATTTTTCTATAAATTCTATTTGAATATGTTTTGCTCATGAATGGTTCAGTATTATTGTATTCTTATTACATTTTGTGTCTGTTTACTTAGGTTGTGCGTCTACTTTTACTCGAAATATATGGACACATGTCATTTTGACGATTCATAAAAGAGCTATTTTTGTTCTATTCTGATGCTGAAAAATGTACTGCCGAGCAATGCCATACTTTCATTGAATGGCAACTCCTACAAAAGAATGCGTCTTCTGGTGTGCCTAATTTCACTGTTTTTGCATGTATTTTGAAGTATACTTTTTGCAGTGAAATAAATATGTCTACGTTCATTGTGATAGCTTGTTCCGTTGCGGCAATTCTTGTGTTCATTTTGCAAGTAGAGAATTGGTTGTGGGGAATGATTTGGGTACTAAAACGACTCCATTTAGATAGTTAAAGGTCTACATCTATGGAAAATCAAATTTGAACTTCTGCTAACAGGAGCTACCATTTGCTAAATCATCTCTTTATTAACCTTATCATTAGGTCATCAATCCGATGCATAATTCTCCGCGCCATCGCAGTCATATTATCTTATCACCCTTGCTGCTTTAGTCAGCTCCCTCTACATTCTTCAAGGGATACCATGCAAAGTACTGAACTAAAGAGCGGCTATAAAATGCCATAAAGCTCTTGGAAATACCGAAGTGACAGCCGCACATTAATTTATGAACTTAAAAATCGTAAGTGTTGCTGGTAGTGGTGTTGAGAGCGTCTAAACACGATGGGAGCCATTTGCTACGGTGGCCGTTAATCGATCATCTTTTATTTTTTCGGCTACTAAAGACTCAGGCCTTATATCACGTTCCTGTCTTCTACTAGCCTCAATCGTTAAATCAAACTTTCATTGACGGCATTTACGTCATCGGTTGTCCCTAATTTTTTCCCCATACCACCATCATTATTACAAATTCTACCTCAAGCCCGTTTTACATGGTGTGCGAAATTTCACAATTTAACACTGCATGTTTTTCTCAATCTGGCACACAATAGTTATTGAATCAGAGTAGGGCCTATTTTGCTATCTCGCGTTTAAGCATCCTTACATGTGTTCTTGCAATCCACCGCTCCACACGACACATAGAAATACACGTTCGTACATAGGTACATCTGGTTGTAGAATTTTTATTAAAGTATTCTACCGATTAAGGTAGGTTTTGTTGAATGTCAGAGAATCTCCTCCCTGTTTTCTACACTTTCAAGTGCCTTTCTCACTGTAGTATATTCTTTTTCGCCTCGGCATATGGTATACCCTTCTCTACCCTTCTTCATCCTGTCCATGAAACCTCTTTTCTTTCTTCCTCTTCCCCGCTTACCCAGCATCCTTCCCTCTGTCACACTCTTGAGCCACCCCTCGCCCCTTTTTACACCCTCCAGCCATCTACTCTGCCGATCTCTATTTTGGAATTACATGCCCCTTTTAAAATAGGCTTTCAGATTGGTCAATTGCAGCCTTCCATTCTTCCCAAATCCGTATTAACTCTTATTGTATTGTCCCTTCTCTTTTATTTTCCGTTTATGCCAGCTAGTTTATTTGTTTCCGAGTCTTTCGCTTGAGAATATACCTTTTCGTGTCACTTTCTTGTATGCTGTGGCTCCCTGTGTGGCCTATACATTTAGAACGCGTCTTCAAAACGATGCTCAATATTTTCTTCATATTCTACCCTCACATTAATTATTCTCGAGAAAGCTGCTTGTACCATAAATGATCCTGGAGCTTCATTATTATCTGTGCTATCTTCTTCAATTATTTTTTTTTAATTTTCTCATTGCGTAATGAATGACGAGGTTAGAGGGTATGAAAAAATTGGGTTTTGAAATGTTTTTACTTCTTTTATCGAAGTTATTAGGGTTCCATTGATGTTGAGGTGCTTTCAGGACTTCTTCGATAACATCTTCGTCGGAAAGCCTCGATTCGTTAAGTTGAGCGTGATGAGAAATCCTTGCTTTGCAGGGGATGGAGCATCTCGATTACATCCTTACATCAAAGGGGGGAGTGCGAAAGCCCCCTCCCCCCAGGCCGATTCCCCAAAATACCTCGTGCCGGCCATTCCTCGACAAGTGTCCGACCAACCCCTTCCCCTGTCCTCGTGCCGAAAGAATCAAGAGTCTCGGAGCGCACCCCCTTCCTGACCTCTCTAGGGGAGGGAGGTGGAATCGCCCCCCGGCGGCACCCCCTGCCATCACCTCCCCCTCCCCCCCCCCTTGGAGAGGAGAAGACCTCCACATCGTCGAAGCCCCCCCCCCCCCCCCCCCAATCGCCCATTGTTGTGGCCGCCGTGAATCAGGGCGAGTTAAAAGGCACCGCGATTGAATGCCCCATTCGAGTGCCCCATTCGAAGTCAATCACGTGACTGATGGTGAGGAGGTGGACGAGGGGTCGCGAGGACGGGACCCGACCGCCCCCCCTCTTCCCACTAGCGTCGCCTTTCCCCCCTCCTCCTCCCCCCCTCCATCGGTACAATACCCCGCTCCTCGCGCCCTCTCTATTTCTCCCAAGCCACTTGGCGGACAAAAGCGGGACAGCGGACGTGGGAATCTGCTGTGTTCCTCGCGGGACCCCCCCTCCGTGCCCCCGCCCCAACCCCCCGCGTCCGAGGAAGCGTCCGACCGCGTGCGAAGGAGTCACGTCTGTCAGGGACCGGTGGCGGCCCCCTTGGGGCTCCCCATCCCCCTCTCGGAGGGCACTCCCGCCAGAGGTCATCTCCGTCCGGCGACAGGATCGGGGGAGGATTCAATTTGTGAGAGCTGGCTTGTCCGGCGCCACGAGGAGCTTAGAGCCATCCCATAAGATACTGCAGGATTCTAAAAAATGTTACGGCGCGCTCACAACGTTTCTGTGCTGCCCTTCAGCAAATATCTGTGCTTCTAGCCAGTTGCATCAACGTTTAAGAAATACCGTGCTAGACAACTGTGACATGGGCAATTCCACACCAAACATGCGTTTCACGTCCCTGCTCAAGATCGTACCTTTTACAGTTTTACTTTTACTTTTTTACTTTATTTTTAATTTACTTTTAATTTACTATTTTACTTTTACACCTCGTACAGTTTTGGTTATCTTTCAGATTCCATATCTTTTTGCGCCGTAAAGTGAAGACATTTGTGAAAACCAACAGATAAATGCGTATTTTAATCTTAATTTAAAAATGGAGCTTTTAGAATGCTGTAACAAACAAAAACATTTTTACCATCTGATGACATTTTTGCGTAAAACAACTAATCAATAAAACGAAACTGGTTTGTATTGCGTTACAAAGACTTGAGTATGGCGTTGTAATCTCAATTAAAACAGACGTTTGTGGTATAATTTGATAAAATATCACATTGGTTGGATAGTCCAACCGGTGCAGGCATCCAGAAAGCTTCGGAAGTACGAGAAGCTTCTTCGAAACTCGTTTTATTATTTACTCCCATTTCGTTAGCCATGCGTTTCTTTAGAGAAACGGTATTTCTATCTTTAAATTTTGAACTATCGGAGTACGCAATAGAAAAATTCTATTTTTCTTGGAATTTCGCTCTTAATTCGAATAAAATGTTCAATACTCCGGTCCTTCTTCGATGACTCTCTCAATCAGTGGAATCGGTAAACCAGAGACTCGGAGGCTACACGCTAGGCTTAGATTGCTTGAGCAATTGAGAATGAACATCTTTCAGAGCGACACGGAGAACATCATATTAGAACCACATTATATCTCCAGGTCCGACAGAATCGATAAATTAAGAGAGATATTTTGCCGAACGTATAGGTATGGGAATTCGTGTTTCCCCCGAACAATTAAGGACTTTAATAAATGCTAGGCGGAACTTTGATTTTTTTTTGTTGACGGCTGGTGTCCTAATTTGCTTCTCCACCTGTTGCTGATTAGCTACGTCGAATCCGAGAGCGAAAACATTAATTATGAGTAATCCTTAATGGATGGCATATTGAGTAATTTCTCCGATACATCATTCTTTTGGGGAAAGCATTGTTCTAAAGATGGGAGAAGAGGGATACATTTTCCGTTGAATATATTTCCCCTTACGAGGTATTCTATTTTGACACACAGCATTGGTAAAAATTCTGTAGTATGGCTGCGGTAAAATAGTACTCCCTGGTATTTATAATCAGCGGTATATGCAACCTACAAGTACAGAGTCAAGAGTCAATGTCAAGGGCTTACACCGAAATAACTGCAACGCAAAGTTGACGTAAATATTAGCTAACGTGCGTCCCTTTTCAATGCAACAGCTTTCAGATCGGCAGTAATCGCCATGGAAAAGATGACCTCGGTGACTTACGGGTTTCCAGCACATAAGACACAACTTCAGTTATCTGGAGCAACATTACTCCGCTATTACAATTCATTCTCTTATTCATAGCGATGTGATCGGTTAAATAAGTGTAAAAAGCTACCTGGAGTGGACTGTGAGTAGGTATTTTATTTTACTGCATTATTTTCTTCATGTGCTGGATAAATTTAGAAAAATCGCGGAATAAAACTCAAGTATATTATGCGATAAATAATGATATAATACTTATTATAATTTAGTTTTTATTTCCATTGTTTACCTGATGGCAATATGAAAATTGTTCGTTTTTATTCGCGTGAGTGCATAAGTTCCAGTAGAGTCTCTATAACAAACGCAAAAAAGAAAATGCTCATTACTAATTGGCTTTAATTACTATGGCAATAAACAATATGAGGGAAAATGAGAATTGTGTGTTAATGATAAAAATCGTTCGTTCAATTATAGTCAGATATATCAGCTTTGTTGTGCGTGATATTGTATGGAATGAAAGAGTACATTTGGTTTATAATTGAAGTAAATCGGTTTTTAAATGATAAAGGCATCCCGAGTGGTTCCAAATAATGACCTCCCTACCATTTACGTTTTAAAGAGGATGGTTTATAGCTAGAAATGGCGTTTCCCAAGTTCCATAAGCGTAGGAGTCACTTAAGAAATTTTACAGTTTTCTTGAAAGAAGATTTAATCATAGCTACTCAAGGGAATTAGAGATGGTAGTATGTCCATGGATGTCCGTTGAGAAGTAGCTAACATTGGACATATAGTAATCTGAACGATAATAGTTACTGCGCAACACCCTCTCTTTGAAAATTAGAAATGATATACTTGACAGATAATATAATATGAGCGACAAAAGTGTACTCACTTCTAATTCCACGAATTCTGCAATGAAAATTCAGTGCAAAAACAAGTAATGTGCACGTAATGCTTGCGACTTGACATGAATATTTCATGTGGATTTCATTCGCAATTTTTGTGAACAAGTGAAACCGAGAATGCCCCTTATCCTGGTAATTTTACGCGTTTATCTTACCAGGGAACTGGTTCGCAACGCTCGCTCACGCTTCCTCGACTTCGAGGAATCTTAACTCGGCCATCATCCTTAATGAGAATGGATCCTCAAGGACTCGCCGAGACATATTGTACAAAGGATACCGACAGGCAAACGTGAAGGAGGGAGTTCGCTTACTGTTCTGAGGAATGTTGTGAAATAGTGGATTGCTCACGGCTTTTACGATTTCCTGCCGCCCTCATGAATGGAGCCTTTCTTATGAATCCCCTTACTGCTTCTTGTGTCGTAAGGAGCGAGTGTATCAGGGATTTGTAGATAGAAACTAAGAAATGGAATTTAAAAATTTGATGATGAAATCTTACCTCAAAATATGCTCGTACTCCTACATAATTTACATTATGTAAACAGCCATCGAGGAAATTAATTGGGATTTAAATTAATAATGATGGTAACCTTCATTTGAGTGATCACTTTTTTCTGCTATCTTGAATGCCAACCAATCAATATGTGACACAAACCTTTGGAGTGTACCAATATTTGTTCAGTTCTAGCTTCAATTTCTATAACACTACATCAGCCTTATCGTTCAAAGGAACTACCTATGTTGATATTGTATTTCAAAGTTAATGTATTTTCACATCACTCTTACTTATTTGGATTATTTACAAATATACAGTATTTCATAAAATCGGAGAGCTGCTTTCAGTTAGCAATGATCTTTTCTGTCTCCTATGATTTCGCTAACTTTTCCTCAGTTCCAAACATTTTTTTTTGCTTGCCGGACGATTCTGTTGGCCCGTATGTCCCTGGAATCCCGATAGACTGCTAAGCCTGTCATCAGGTTTTCCAGGGACCGGACCAACAGAATTTGACATATATCCATCCATGGATTTAACCTAATGGAGGAATTTCTCATTATCATCCGCGTTGCAATATCCCCTCTATTGTGCTATCTCCCTTAGTCTCACCCAGCTTCTCCAGGTTTTCTTCAAAGCTTCCTTAGTTTTCAGCAAAAGATGTAAGCATGGATTTTGTTTCTAGAAGCGCTCTGTATTCCTTTTTCCATCACTGGTAGTCTAACGTGCCTAATGGCCAATCTCTACCACTTATTCCTTATTGCTGTCCTGGCCTAATGGTGACTTAGTCCTCTTTCTTTCTATCGTAAGATATCATTAAGGATATAGTGGAGATCGTATTGCAGTAATACACTCTCATATGGTCTTCTTCTTACGCTTGTATTCTTATGTCACCATCTAACCTTGACACTTTGATTGCCTTTCAGAAAACGTTAACTTATTCTAGTGCTTAATATTTCATTATTCCATTTGTTTTTCGACATGAATATTGAAAGTAATGCAATTCTACTTATACATAAATAGTAGTCACCACTCTTCAAAGAATTTGAAGTTAAACTGTGGAAAGTTAATTATACCCAGTGAACAAAAAATATAATTGAACAAATATTTGCAAGTATACATTCATAAATAAAATGTATTATTAATGTATTCATAGAGGAATATTGCAGTATTTATTCAGTCACAATGTTAAATTTCCACACAATATCACTGGTATCTTTTGGATGAATAAAGAGATCATTGGATAATAATTTAATTGGAATAAAGCGGAATACCTTCGCTTACATGTTCATTTGTGACGCTAAATTTTGTCCTATTCGTGCTTAAATTCTCCCAAGTCTGCCACAAACGCTTTAGCAGTGACACTTCGTCCATTCTCTGCATCACATCTGGAGGGCTAAAGTGTGTATTACAGACGGCAATCGTTTGCGCAAGAGAATTTCGTGGAAGAGGTCCAGGAGCAGTGTTATTTTGCGTTATTAGCCAGACCGCTCCTTCGATCCGCCTCGAGCACTGAGGACCCACCGCAGAGAGTTAATTCGCGAGTTTAGGCAAAAAGCAGGGACATTCCACTTGATTTGTAGGAATTAGCTTCGAGTAAGCTCAAAGCTTCTCAAGGTTATTAGGTCTGAGATGAGGGCCACGCGATGCATGGCAATTACGCTCAGGACGTAACCTATTATAAATAATCAACATTCTTTCAAGGGCTGGGCTGGAACGCGGAGGGGATGCTCAAACCCTAAATTATGACGGAAGGCGAAGGACCCCCCAGTCGAGAGGCAGAGGAAGAGGCTGCTGGATAAACTGGTCTTGCCGGGGATCTTGATTCCATCACATAAGAGAGCGCAGGCAAGAATAGAACCAATTTGAAGTGTTGTATTGCAGTAATTTTCTTGAATTTAAGGGCTGACACCTGCGACAGTGCATAACACGGTAGTCCAGATAAGAATTAACGGTCATTTCCCGAAAATGGAACTATCAGAACAAATATTTTCCCTATGCCGAATCTATTTTCCCCGACCGAAATTCCCAATTATTTTTCTCCGAACGCATCCATCTCTTACCCACGTTTCTGGATGATTTTCATGTAACAAAAATGTATCAACATGGCTACAAATAAATATACTGTGTTCTATTAACATTTTCTTTTCCGAGATGTGCTCCAAATGCCGGTGTTATCTGCACAAAATTAAAGTTGTTCGCGTAAAATTTTTCAGATGAATAATCGGAAAAAGTTCAGGAACACAATAATTCATGCGGACAGGAGGAACTACTTGACTTATAATCGTTTAGGCTTCAAGGCTTAAGAAAGTTATTTGGGAAAGAAATTCCGAATAGATACGAGAGGATAAATAAGATTCATTCAGGTAATATGGTATTCGGGAAAACAAATTGGAGAAAATGACGGGGAATAACCATACGGACCAGTTAACAATTGAAATCAACGTAAACTTCTACATCTACATACTACCATGCGAGCCGCTGCGTGGGCTAGCGGTAGGGAGTGTTAGGACTCCAGCCGTGTTAAGATGTAAGGGATAAGATTTTGGGAGGTGAAATGGTGATTTGCACTATGGGAGTGTATTTAGAAGAGCTCAGTTTTTATTGTGGTCGCTTATTGTGTGCGAAAAGAACGAGTTTTTTTACCTATCCGATAGGCAATGTATATATCTTATTTCATCGCTTCCGTAAGACCTACAGATGTGGTGAGGCGTCATGATAATATTCTCTCTGTCACTCTGAAACACTCATTTCCACTTAAATCACAATTCAGTGTATTAGAATTAACCCTTGCCTTTACGATGGCGTGATACCATCAATCTCAAGGGGCAAATAGTTCCGATTTTGGTTTACGATTTAAGGAATGACATGCGCATTATTTGGCTTAAATAAAATCACTTATTTTTTAGCCTTTTCTCCTCGATTTCCTCGACTTACACGGATAAAAAGATGTCAAAAACTATCTGATATTATTATTATATTGAAAAATGTAGCGTTATTATATACATTCACTGAGCTGTATGCGAGTACATCATGTATTTTCAAATTCACGAGAGTGAGTGTAACGTATTATTTTGATCGTCCATAGCGATGGATGCTTTTTCATAAGACTCTGCAGCCAAAGATTACAAAGATAAAGGATGATTTCCGCGCAAATGCCTGCTTACAGCCGAGGGTAAACATAAATCCGGAGCGTGAATTCAGTTCACGTTAACTTTTTTAAGCCAATCGCAAACATCATCGTAAAATCATATATGCCGTCGAGTTTCGTGCTTCATCTCTTTTAGTGCCCTCTGTTTTCGGCAGTCCATTTAGAAACACGACGGGAAACATTTAATCAAGTAAGTTCAAACCATATAAAGTAATATCAAAAGTATAATATACAGTTGATAAGTTACTGCTGTTCGTGATCAATTAAGTTCCACAATTTATGAGGCTGGTTATAAGCAATACAGCAGATGAATACTACATCTTTTACGTCAGGCTACTACAACTGGATAGGCTACTCATGACGGAAATTGAGATTTTGAGCAATTGTTGTTACTTAGCTTTGAAAAAAAGAATACCAGTCAGGATATGGTCAGATGATTCTTGTGCTGGATTTACCACATGGCTTTACCGCTAAATTATGCTACACATTTCCGGTTATAGTATTATTTAGTGGTGACATGTTTTAATAAATGCAGCATATTTTACTGTCTTATATTAGAGTAATTCTTATCCGTAACTGTGAGTTTATTTATGTGAACTAAAAAGAAAGCATATTCAGCCAAAAATATATTCAGCATCCAGTACAAAGTCTTTCATTTTTATTATATATAAAAACTATCGAATCTTCAACGAATTGAAACCAATAACTGTGAATTTTAGTTACAAATGTTACGATAGATGGCCATGCAAACGGCTTTTCTGTTATTTACTTCTTGTTTAGAGATCAATATCTTCCTGGGCTTTTATCTGATACTGTCAATGTTCCATGTTTAATTACTCCTTTATATCGATAGTTTATCTTTAAATGTAATGTTTATATCACCTATCGTTGTTTCTCATCCGTTGTATATTCCTAATTAACTCCAGGAATCAGCTGTAGTGAGTGTTAATGGAGCACCCTAGATGGCATTCGTAAGGCAAAGGAGGAAGTCGCTCCCTTCAGGGATAGATCTTATAAACTGTCACAACGCGGGACAAGCTGTCCGAGATGTCGAATGTTCAGGTTCGACATCTATTTGTGGTTTCTTCCCGTTTGGCTGGCTTCGGAGCTCCTTGATTAATTAGCACTTGTTATTTAAACACATCAAGCTACTACTATAGGAGGGGCTACTCGTGACGGAAATTGAGATGGCGAGCATTGGCTGTTACTTAGCATTATAAAAAAGAATACCAACCATGAAAGGGTCAAATGATTCTTATGCTGGACTTACTGGCGACGAGTCAACATACCCCCACCTAGTCCATTAGCCTATGCCTTAAGTTCAATCTATACTATTAATGGCGTGCTTTCATCTCTTGAGAAGAAAACTGTTGACCAAGAGAATCGTCGGACCAAGTAGAAATATATCATAATTTTCTTACGAGAAAAGGGGGCAGCATAATCATTAAATTCAAAGTATTTATTGATACCTTCTTTTAGGGAGTAAATCTTTGGCTAAGGCGTTAAAGTAGTAGATATCGGTTAATTTTCAGTTATAGATAATGAAAAATACATCTATGCTAGTTGAGCGTAGCTTTTTTCATATTTCTCTACTTTTCATGTCAATAATATTGATGATAGATTCATGAAAAAGCGTCCGATTACGGAAGATATTTGTTTCTTGAGTGAGGATAATGTTAAAAACCTTTGCTCTCAATATTTAAACTTCATATGTACCCGTTTAAATATTTACCGTTTTCGTTTTCCCTGTGCCTCATACTCGTTAATGCTTTAGATCCACCAACGTTATAAATATGTAGTTGATAATATGTCAAGATATGGTAACATAGTTGTTAAACGTGACAACGAAGGATTATTCTTGATTACTCCTGATGTTGTGTTCGGTTTTTGGTATCTCAGAGTGAAATGCTAATTATTTCACTTGAAAATGCATGTAACTTATTTTGAAAAATGAATTCAAGGATTTTTTCGTAACAAACATGTTCATATCATTTGTATTTATATATAAATATTTTAAAAATATATTTGTCACAATTCCTTTATATTAAAAGATTGTTTAATTCTTACAAATGGATGCACTTCTCTTATAAAGGCCATTATTTCCCGTTTCCCACCCGCCTGTCTCTTTTAATACCTCTGCTCTTAAGAACTCTGGCAATATATGACACGGTTCATGAAAGTATGTTGAGCAGTAGTACCAGTGGTATCATCTCCATCCCTCTGTCGAGTTGTATCCACCAGAGAAGATACTCGAAATTCTCCATTTTAAATTCCCTGCGATACAAAACCATGAGAAAATCACTTTTTTGAGATCCCGTAGGTACCGCATAAAATGTGGCTGGCGACCCTGAACTATTCACGCATATTATATTCCGTACGGAGATAGTCTTGGATTTAACACCAACTGGTAAATATCTAAAATGTTATATCCAAAGTACGTGTAGTACGTGTAATATATGAGTGATATGTGACTGCTATTCATGATGAACAAAGTTACACAGTGTATGAAGCTGGAGGCTATGAATTTTTTCTCATATTTTACCGATGAATAAATCATCTTACTTTTGAAACATGGTCTTTATTCCAAAATTTTTAAATTTATAGTTAGTAACGTTAAAATTTGAGAACATTGCCTTCTCTATAGCGGGTTACCAGAAAGTATCGAGGTTAAATCCAGAGGCCCTCCTCCTATGTATAGACATAATAACGTTAAACTATGCACTAAATGCGACACTTCACCACCTATCTCCACATTTTTCATTCGTAAAGAGATAAAAACAATGAGACATGTGAAAGAGTGCAAATATGAAATATTTTCATCATATCTAGAGCGTTGTGTAGATATAATTTTTTCAAATTGCATGTTGAGGTTCTTACTTATCTCAAATTGGTATGTTTACGAGAAATTAAAATAAGACCATAAATATGCACATATACCTGCCTTATTTTCATTCCAAAATTTTCCCACTGTTAAAATAAACAATTAAGTTCTCATTTTAATGAACGCTATTCTTTAGATACCCATCAAATAGGAAAAATATTCACTCCATCTAGTGTAAATCTTGGCACCCATGTGCATAACTTTGTGCCACTCTATTAGTTCAATGCGTTGATTGGAAAATCAGAATATAGTAAAAGTGTTTCATAGTGGAGTCATTTAGTTGTGATATTAATATTCTGTTGTAGCAATGAATGTAAATGACTGTTGCCGAAAGTCAATTTTTTTTTCCAGATGTCTATAAAAAATTGAATTCATAAATATTCATTCATTTTTCTGACACTCACATGGAAGCATATTTATTTAATGAATGCTACGATTCAAACGAAATTTAAATGTAATATAAACATTAAAGTTTAATTCCATATTTTTCAGTAGCACTGGGACAAAATTTTAGTTCATACCCTGTTTGAAATCAAGTGTACTAAAATAAAAATAAACATTTCCTTAATACTGCTGTTGTGAATATTGAATACTTATAAGATGTCGGATGCCATCCGAAATTAATTTTGAAACATCTGTGAGAATTAAAAAACGCAACTATCTTATAAGTCCATCAACTCCCTACCAAACTATAGCGCGAAAAAATAGTCGCTGAACATGGTTGAATTTCTGTACTACACCTTCAGAAGTCACAATTAAGGCATCCTAACAATGAACAAAAAAAGATTGATCATTTCGAGAACCTTAAAATACCCAGGAAAACATGTCAAAGAGTGCTTTCAGTGGGAATAGACGAAAAGGTGTTTTGCCACTTAAAGTAGTGCGAGGGAGATAGTTCCCTAATAATAATAATTTCTTTAACACTTACAGGTTTCCCCAATTACAAGTGTTATAATATATCATTAGACGAACACAAACACCCATGTCCTGGGCATTGAATAATCTTACCCAGGCGGGACTAGAACCCGCGACCCTCGGGTTAGAAGGCGAGGACTTTACCCCGCCGACACCGGGGCCGACGCATCATAATATCAATCATAATAGAGACCATATTCGAATTATACGTTATGATTTCACCAGCTGTGAGAAACACGAATTTAAAATTGTATTATTAATGGTGGAATAATATAGTGTTACGTGACAGAAATTGTAAGTAATCAAATGAAAATATCTAAATTAGTCTTCAACTTTACTAATTTTTTTCACGCGGTACATTTGAAACTCCATCAAAACGGAAGATTTATTGCAATTTCCAAGGATTTTCTGCAGTGACAATATGATTAATTTTCAAAAATAGTTGAGAAAACGCACCAACTAAACACCGTTGAACCGTGTAAGAAATTCCTCATTTTTAAAATAAGGCCTCTCTGGAATGCATACACGTACTATTTCCCATTTAAAGGGCTGATATTTTCTAACAAATATCTGGAAAACTCATGTGGTAAGGGGTTTAATTTTGGGTGCCAATGGAAGTGTGATATATTTTTCTTTAAAATGAGACCAAATTCATTGATTTCTAGGTAAAATTATATTACGTGCAAACTACCTTCAATTCCTTTGCCTTATTTCTTCGAAAAGCTCTTTCTCGATTCTACGAATGGATTTAATATTTCAAAAAAAGTAATGATATATTTGTAGTCTGATGGAATTTATGTCACAAGGCATTAAGCGTGATGGTGATACATTATCTCCGTCCCGTCGATAGGCAGTGCCGTGTGGCGCCGCCGCGCTCGCTTTGCTTCAGAGGATGAGGTGCAGCTCGTGTCGCGCCCCGCACCCGAAGGCTCCTTTGAAATTCAAACTTCTCTTCGCAGTCCGTGCGAGGGGGTTGAAGACTAAGTTTGATGCGGAGGAATGACAAACATGCTCCCTCAACAACGCGCCTTTCAAAATCTTCCCCAAGAGCCAAGAAAACCTTAAGGCCCTTTCGAAGACATGTAATGATGACCTGCCAGAAACGTCTGCGTAAGACGTTTGTGGAGGAGAAAAGAGATGAAGGGAACAGCCTTTGGAAAAATCTTGTGATATTTTACTCAAAGAGGTGACAGTCTATTCAAAATCGCTGCCATCGGAGAGCGGCTGCCGCAAACCCACGGTCCGGAAGGGGGGGACCGGGAGGGGGAAATCCCTCGTCCCTACCTCTCCCTGTCCCTCGACCCGTCACTCATATCACACGTCAAATTCGCTCGCTCTTCCCCCCCATCCCACTCCCCCCTCACGACCAAACGTCTCCCCCACACCCCTCCGCCCCTCGCATCGGCGCCTCCCGCAAACCGCCCCCCCATCCCTCTGTCACATGCGAGTCGAGCCCATCCCCAGCCCCTGCCCAACACCCACGGGCCCACCCTCTTCCAAAATCTTCCCCCCCTCTCACTCGGATCCCTGGACCCCCCCAAAACCCCTCTCCTCTCCTCTCCACTCGCCCACAGTCTGTTTCGACACCGAACCACTTCTTGGGATCGCCGCACATCCTGCTGCCTGTCCCCTCCCCATTCCTCCCCCCTCGGTACACAACTCACCTCCCAAACCCGCGCACTGTTGAGTTGTCAACCTTGGCGCCCGCTAGGAAGAGAGAGGCCGTGATGTTCCTCATGGAAGCTTATCAAATAACTGGGAGAGGGTGCCCGTCGGAATTCAACGGGATGAAGAAAGAAAAATAGAATTGGTGCATAGGGCTAAGGAGGCTGGAGCGGTAATCGTGAGTCACTGAGCGAACATTTTAATGACTTTTCAAGGAAGTCAGAAAAATTCTTGAAGTAAGCTAGTTGTGTCAGGCGAAACTTAGTGGAACTTGCTTAGCATTGTGAGATGAAAGCTGCAACTTAGTAATTCCACATCAACTTTATTAACGTCCTACATTTCGACATATAAAGTCATCATCTGGTCGGGGACCGGGTTGGTATGGTGGCTAGAGTAACCATACGTGCAGCCAGGGTTCAAATCCCTGAAGAGGAGGATATTTATCAGAGGAAACCCGATCCCTACTTGTGGAGTGCACTTCAAGTAGAGTACTCTGTCTGTCGGATGAGACTCTAAGCCGTGGTCCCCTTGGCGCCTTTCGTTAAGAGCAGGCTAATGCCGACACCGGGTTTCTATCCACCCTTCCTCCCTTACCTATCCCCTATGGCGCAAATGACCTAAGCTGTCGGTCGCCTCCCCAAATATCCAATCCAATCCATCATCAGGTCATCACCTGACGTTCACTTGACATCATGTAATCACCTGATGATGACTTCATAAGTCGAAATCTAGATCGTTAATAATGTTTGTGCAAGAACTAAGTTATAGCTTTCATTTCACCATTCTTGGGGTGAATTTGTTTATGTGAATGTGAAAACTCGATGGAATCACTATGAAACTGGGTTAAGGTACCGGTAATCCTGAGTCATTGAGCGAACATTTTAATTACTTTTCAAGGAAGTCTGAAAAAATTGTTGGACCAAACTTTACTTGAGTATATCTGTTTAAACGCTTGAAATAGCCGTGCATGTAGCAATGGAAGCGGTGCAAGAATTATATTTTTCAAATTCCGCCTTCATTAAGGCATAGGTAGTCATGACGACGCGAAATTAGAAACTTAAGGCAGTTTGAGCGAAATATCATTTTACCTAGAAATCAATTAATTTGGTCTCATTTTAAATAAAAATATATCACCCTTCCTTACCTCAACTCCTTACCACATTACTTTCCTAGATATTTGCCAAAATGTACCACACCACAATGTTTATATGGGAAATGGTACGTGTATGCACTCCAGAGAGACCTTATTTAACAAATGAGGTATTTCCTACACTTAGATCTCGTCAAAAAATCAACAGTGTGAAGTTTGTGTGTTTTTTCAACTATTGTTGAATATTAATCCTATTATCACCGCCATAAATTCTTCGGGATCACAACAAACCTTCCTTTTTGAAGGAGTTTCAAACGTACCGCGTGAAAAACATGAGTCAAGTTAACGGCTTATTTAGATATTTTTAATTGATTACTTACAATCTCTGTCATGTAAAACTATATTATTGCACCATTAATTATCCATTATTTGATTCGTGAGTCCCACAGCTGGTGAAATTAAAACGTATAAGTCGTATATGGTCTCTATTATGATTACGGAACTATCTCGCTCGCACTACCTTTAGCGATTATCATGTGCAATTATGCGTTTTTGCTCGGCATGATACCACAGAATAAAGCTTTAGTTACCAGATATCATAGAGTATACTTCATAGTTAACACTGATAAACAATTGAGTCTAAATTTCCTCAAGAAACTGTAAATCGGTTATCAGGAATCAACTGCAGAAACTCCTTGAGAAAAATCAATGTTAGTTTCGAATCATTTGGCCGATAATTATTTTCTCCCGCTTCCCAAAATACGACGGTAGGTAGAATATTAAGTCAATGGGAACCCTATCACCCGAGCATTTACCCCGACTGTAATGCACTCAATTTCTCAGAAACCTAATATTAAATTCAATTAGTCAAATTGTAGTTACTAGAAACTTAACCAAGTGTAGTACATCACTTTCCAATGTCATACTCGAAACAAATATCGCTTGTGCGTCATTATGAAATTTGGCTTATCTTTATATAGATAAAATTATGTTTTGAGCAGAAAGAAGGACCAAGATACCTTCTAGTGAATTACAAATTTATGAACAAAGATATAAAATCTTGATGGGGTACTATTAATTATTACCACACGTAGAAATTAAGGAATACCATAGTATCTACTCTGTGGAAATTACCTCAAAGTCGTCTGCTTTACCCTCAAGGAATATGGCAGCCATAGTACCAATTTTGCTCACCTGGTGGAATCTTGGCCACAGCAATTTACATGTTATTTTCTAAAAGTGACTCTTCTGATTCCGTTGGTCTTTATTCAGCGATGATACCTTGATATTTACTTGCAGCCAATATCAGACGTATTGTGTCGTTTTTATATACAAATATGTACTTGCGGAATCGAATTATCTCGAAATATATGTCAAGTCGCTAGGTGTTAAAAAAAGTATTAAAGTTCCAAGGAACGAACTCGGTAACATCTATTTTTTTAATTTTTTCGATACACATTGCTAATGAGTACACACACACAAAATTTTACCCACATCTGCATAGTAACGAAAATCTATCCCACCACTTTGCAAAGATTCTTCTGAGTGACGCGTAACATTTCATTTGCCTTGCTAGAGTCATTAGCCATTAAGAGGATGGGTGGAGCATACCTACACTGAATTCACACCATGATTCTTGTGATGATCACTTGACCTTGTCGTAAAGCACTGACTTAGGCGTAATTTGGTGGCACCGTTCTATAATGACAGAAACAATAAAAGTAAATGACTATCATTATGAAAAGCCGCAAGTATTTTGTTCCCATCATTTTTTAACCAATACGTTAAAAAGTTAAAGAGAAATCCTTCCCCGGATGCTATGCCCATTTTAAGGGAGGGGAGGTTAAATAATATGAGCTGTAAACAACTTCTTCAAATTATGTTTGCGGTTAGCACAAACTTTACGGTCGGTAACACGTCAACACCTGTAATCTGACCAAAGCTCAACTTTTTCTCCTCGAAGACCAAAAGAGAGGCGTAATCGACTCACATACGTGAGTGAATTACATGGATGGCGACACGTGCATCCAAGCTACTACCAAACAGTACTAAAGTTGGCTCAGTATCAGCTGCGGAACAGTTAAGTTCTGAGGCAATAGAAATGCGCTGTACTATGACAGTGATGAAGATGAACGGAACGAACGGAATGAATTACATAGAAAGGTCAACGAAGTGTGAGGAAAAATGAATGTCGAGGTAAAACACTAAGAAGTGGGAAAGGCAAAACTACATTGACCTATTCTGCTATACAACAACCTCTTCCAAATGTTACTGGAAGCACAAATGAACGGGAAGTATTAATGCTAAGGATGAAATGCATCAGGAAAGTATGACACTAATTCAACTCTGATTATGAGGCGTTCATACATTGGTCGTTCAAATCTAAGATTGATCGAATGCAGCCCTCCGTCCTTACCTATCTAATGCTAGGTTCCTAACTTCCTGGTAGCTCATACCATGTACTTCCCACTTTATTTCGTCTATGCGTTTATTCTTGGGTCTTCCAATGGGGACTTTTTCCTCTATTTTTCCTTCAATTATGTTCTTCACAAACGCATTGTGCCTCAGGTTGTCTCCAATCCATCTGGTTCTTCTCTCCTGTATCATGCTCAATTGGATCCATTCCTCTTCTACTATTCTTTAAACTTCGTAATTTCTTGTTTTGTTGGTCCATTTTATCTTCTGCATCCTCCTCCAGCACATGGTTTCGAAGGCTTCTAGACTTTCCATGACAGCTTTTCCAATGGTCTGTGCTACCGATCCGTAGAGTACCATGATTCACACGAATGATTTTTCATAATGTTTCCCCGTTTGTAGCCCATCTTGTATTTGAACACGGCCGTTGTCTATTTACTATGAATGCTTGCTTAGCTTGAGCTATTCTTCGCTTGTTGACCGTTGGTCGTCTTGCGTCTCGCGTGATGGTACTTCCGAGATAGGTGAAGGGTTCTTGTTCTAATTTCTCCCCTCTCAGTGTGACTTCTGTCTTTAACTTCTCTCTTCCAGAGACTAGGATTTTAGTCTTCGTCTCATTTATTTCTGTATTGTATTCTTGGAGAACATGTTTCATTGTGTTTAATGACCTCAGAAGATCATCGCAATATCCTGCTCTGACTGCGATATCGTCTGCAGCATGTATGATTTACCTCCGTCAGTATTTATTCAGTTTAATTTAATTACTTATGCTTCTCTTATTGCCTCCTTCAAGTAAATGATGAATAGTGCTAGAAAGAGAGGTTGCATCCTGGTCTTACTCCTTTGTTGATTTTAGCTTTTAATAGTCTTCCATCTCTCATTCGCATTGTGACGACTTGCTTCATGTACAGATGATAGATTATTATTCTGTTGTTGTAATTCATTCCGAGTTTTTCTAGCAGCCTATACATCTTTTTCCACTAAACGACTCAACGTTTTCTGAGGCTTTCTGCAAGTCTAATAATGCCGTATACAGTGGCTTTTTCAAATGTATTGTTCTCTGTAATTATTGTCAGGCAGAGTATGGCCTCCCTGGTACCTCTGTTCTTCCTTGATTCAATTTGGTTTTCCGAGAGGTTTTCCTCAATATTCCTTCATCATGAGGCAAATTTCTTAAGTCTGAAAAGATCTCCTGGTAATTTATACGGAAAAGTTAGCAAACATTTCTCAATTTAGTTTTGTGAGATGCGCCATTTTGAGGATTTTTAAAGGGGATTGTCCACGGGAAACGAGTGGCCCAATTGTAAACGAAACTGCGCAATAAACTTGTGCCGTCCGATGCTAGAGCGACTGCTCGGAAGATTTACCGTGCCACATTTCAAAGCATCTTGAAGAGGCATGATGACGAAATTAGATACGTAGCGCGTTGATTAAATTATTCAAGTGAACAACTATATTATTACGTGCCCAACCATGAGTTTACAGAGTTTGCATGAGGTTTTTAGGCACGTGAAGACGTCTGAAAAGTCCATCATTTGAAATGTTAAAGCCTATAACTAATTAAATTAGGCATACCCGGAAGCACCATATGTTTGTGAAGAGTGTCATTGAAGGAAAGATAGAGAGAATAGTACCATGTGAAAGGCTAAGGGATAAGAAAATAGAGTGAAGAAAGTGGAAAGAAAATATCTGAGAGGAATTACTAGGGAGAAAGGAAACTAGCATGATATAGGATATAGGATGGGATAGATAGGATTGGACACGCACCGTGGCACAATGGATTTGTGAAGAGCGTAATTGAAGGAAATATGGAGGGAAAAGTCCCCAGAGAAAGGCCCAAGAATAAAGACATAGACCAAATAATGAGGAAAGTGTATGGAGAGAGCTACTAGGAAGTAAGGTAACTAGCATTATATTGAATATATGCTAACTAGCATTAGGAATGGATGGAGGACTGCATTTAACCAATGAATGACTCTTAGAATTGAATGATTAGTGATAAGAATGAACTTATTAACGACAAATTAATTGTGACATGTGGTTTGCGTGTGTGTCAGGGTACATGGTTAAGATATTCTGCCAATGCGTGATGCAAGTAATGTTCACCTTCTGTGATGACTACGCCTTCTGACTCGTCCTCCATTATCAAAAGTCAACTATTCGAAGATCGATAGGCTACAGCTCCCTACTCCACTACCAAAAACCCCACAGCATGCGGCACAGCATTCAAGAAACTAGGTTTTTTAAGCGTGTTTTAGGAAGGTCCTCGGATGAAAAAGTTCAAGAGCGATGCTACTTCGCACTGGTTAGGCCGCATCTCGAATGCGCCGCGACCACTCGGGACTCTGGTCATAAAAAGTTAGTCAAAAAAATTAATACAATACCAGGAGAAGCTGCACGCTTTGTTTAAAACTGCTATAAGCGCCATAGAGTGTTTCACAACTTTTAGAGGGTTTAAAGTGGGAACTCCTAGAGACTCGGGAGTCTACACGCTAGAATTAGCAAGCTTGAGAAATTCAGAACTGGGGTGTTGCAAAGCGACACAGAGAATATTATCATGACGCCTCACTATATCTCTAGGTCTGACAGAAGCGATAAAATAAGAGAGATACATTGCCGAACAGATAGGTACAAAAACTCGTTCTTTCCGCGTACAATAAGCGAACACAAAAAAACTGAGCTCCACTAAATACACTCCCTTAATACATGTCACCATTTCACCTCCATAAACCTTACATCTTTACACGACTGGTGACCTAACACCCCCTGCCACTCGCCCATGCGGCGGCTCGTAGGGTAGTATGTAGATGTAGGTCAGCTAACCGTTTATTCCTCTATTAGACATTAACTTGATATCTCTCATTATATGAATGATGTATTCCATTCTTGATATTTCTGATTTCGATTCATTTCTCTATTTAGTAATATTTTGAAGGTGCTTATGTATTTCAGAATGCGTTCCATAAGTTCGTGTCATTGATTTCATACGCATTTCCACAAACATCTCGAAATCCTAGCTGGTCACCATTGCTCGCAATACTTGAAAGTAGCCATTCTGTGGCTCACCGAGACATAATCAAACGATATACGAAGTTTAAGTTTAACAAAATACATTTATCATTTATATGATTGAGAGTAATGCGCCTTGGAAATATCCATTCGTTCGGAAAAAGTACATACATACGTACATACCAATGACGCCGTTCCCTTCCGGGGTAGGCACAGTCACCAAGTTTTACACATAAATACATATTTGTACACCTAATTCTGCTTCAATATTTTCCTCCATACTGTCCTATTCTTGCAAACCTCTTTTGCCTCATTTATCCCCATACACTGCTTCATACACGCCCTCCTGTTTTGAAGACTCCTAATATTCCTCCTCCTAAGAATTTCCTCAACCACATTCAACCTCAACTTTCTCGGCCTACCTCCACCTCTCGCACCATTCATTTCACTTTTATGTATCTTCGTTATTCGATTCTCATCCATTCTCTTAACATGGCCAAACCAACGAAGGACACTCGTTTCATATATGTCCATTACTGGAGCATCTAACCCACATTCATTTATTATCCACTCATTCCTGACCCTATCCATCCTACTTTTTCCGCAAACACTCCTCAGACAACTCATACCCACGGCGTTTAGTCTGCTTTTATGTTTATCCTGACATACCCATGTTTTACTACCATACAACAGAGTGGGGAGAAGTACACTTTTGTACACGGCAATTTTCGCTTCCTTAGACAGGCGCTTATTCCTTGATATGCTCTACATGCTACCTACCACTTTCCTTCCAGCCCTCGCGCGTGTCTCTATCCTCTCATCTATCCGTCAATCTTTCCAAAACATCTTAACCTAAGTTACACAAAACCATCCACTTTTTCAATTACTTCACCATTTGCCCTCATCATACAGTTATTCTCCCTATCCTCCTTATCAAAAACTACTACTTAATTCTTGCACGCATTTACCCTCAATTCCATTCTCTCTGTTGATTCACAAAACTTAACTAGGAGCCTCTCTATGCCCGAAATATTTTGGCAGCTACCATTTAAAAAATAACCCGGAAGCGACTCTTTTTTTCAGCTCTCGCAGCAATGAGTATTATCACAATCAAACTTTTCCATATGAAAAGAGCGATTGAGGCAAGGCAATGGCAGACCTCGGCTGTCGCCGATCATTTCCTGTTTAGAGCAGGACAAGAAGTCCTCCAAACCCTAGGTAGAACTGCATCATATTTATTCCCGGTTGATGCAAGATGCAATCGACATAGCGAATCGTCCATCTAGTTTTAATAGGGAAGACGTTTATCGCCTAAGCATCGCCTGGAAATGATATCTTTCCAGAAACTTGTTCAAAACCAATGGTTGATATTTTATTTCTGTTTCTTTCTTAAATTTTTATCAGCAATGGTCTGTGAAGCTAGCAGATAACACAAATATTACTGAACTTTTTAGCATCCTGACGGTTTTCTCAGTGGGATGAACGAAAAGTAGTTGATGCATAAAAATTACTCGAGGTGAGAAAACCCGGAAATGGTTGTTGGTGATAATACACATTGCCGCGAGAGGTAGAAACAAATACTTCAGAATTGCAGTGGGGAAACTGGGCTTAAAATATTTGGATTCACTATTCTAACGACTTGGAATGCTGATGGATGCAAACCTGTGGAATGTCCGGGCAGCGGCGGGAATTTTTCAGTGGAATCCCGATACTGCCTTGGGTACTCTATGTAGAGTACTTTCAAGTTCAGTACCCTGTTCGTTAGATGGGACAATGAACTGTCAATCTCTCCACACCTTTCGATAAGAGTACACTAACGTTGACTTTGGATTAATCTCGCTATATTTTTCATTCCCCACAATAATCCTATTCTTCTGAAACCTACCCGCTTATCCTTATTGGCGCAAATAACCTCAGTAGTCGGTCGTCTGCCCAAATGATGACCCAATGTCAAATCCTTGAGCGTCTACATCAACATCTACATATTACCCTGCAATTTATCTCAAGTGTGTTTGGCAGAGGATGAGTTATCACCAACATGAACTATTATGTATATGTAACTTTCGCCAACATGCACTACACTTACATACGTTACTTCTGCTACGAAACCTATTGAATTGATGAAAGTTGCAATTACGTACATAAAATACAAGAGTCATACAGGGATCATGCGAAGCGTCCTAGAACAATTAGTCACTATCTAACCCCCAAGTGTACCCTAAATATTTGATAAATACTTCACACATGTGTAAGTTTTCTGAGGAGTGTTTGCGGCAAAAGTAGGATGGATAGGGCCAGGAATGAGTGGGTAGTAAATGAATGTGGGTTAGTTGCTCCAGTAATGGACAAATATGAAAGGAGTGTGCTTCGTTGGTTTGGCCATGTTGAGAGAATGAATGAGAGTCGTATAACGAAACAGATAAGTAAGGTTGAAATGAACGGTGCGAGAGGTCAAGGTAGGCCGAGAAAGTTGTGGTTGAATGTGGCTGAGGAAATTCTTCGGAGGAGGAATATTAGGAGTCTTAAAATCAGGAGGGCGTGTATGAAGCAGTGTATGGGGGTTAATGAATCAAAAGAGGTTTGCGAGGATAGGTCAGTATTAAGGAAATTATTGAAGGAGAGTTAGGTGTACGAATATGTATTTATGAGTGAAACTTAGTGACTCTGCCTACCGTGGAAGGGAACGGCGTGATTGGTATGCATGTATGTATACTCCATTCATACCAATCACGTCGTTTGCATTTAGGGTAGGCACATTCAAAAAGCTCAGTTCTCCATGAAAGACATAAAAAGCTATATCTGCATTCGTAATTTCCTCAATACTGCATTCTCCTTGCATGCCTATTTTGCTACTGTCATCCACAATCATGGGTTCGTTCAAAGCCACTTGTCATAAAAATGCCTAATATTCATTCTCTGAGGACACTTTCCCGCCTCACTCTCGCAGAACTGTCTTGGTCCACCACATCTTCTTTTTCCGCTCTCTCCGTTATCACGAGCCTGTCACTTTATTCAATCTCTTTTCATTTCTCATCGTGAGTTGATCAATGAAGCACGTTCCTTTCATACCTATTCAATTCTGAAGCAGATAAATTTAATAAAATATAAAAAGAGATTTCTTTATTTTTTTTAAGAATCATAAGGGGAAAGAAGCGTGACAGTCTTATCGCAACAAACCGCGAATTGGCTAAAGTACTAGGATCATCGGCCAACAGGCAGATTAATCTATTTAAATCTACACATGGCTTAACCATTATTTTCTCACCAGCATTTATGATTTTTGTTGCTCTTCCATTGAGCATGAGAGCTTATAATATGGTGGACGGAATGGTATTGTCCATCAATCACGTAGAAAAAAAATCGAAAATTCTGGAAAACGGACTTGGCTTGAGTCCTTGAAAAATTTTCGATCTGAAACAGGAAAACGTAAAGGAACCATCAGAAATCAATGCAGAGTATAGTGATATGCTGCATGAAAATTTGAAAAAATACAACTGCAACTTCTTTACCAAGTTGTGGCTAAATAACTTTATAGCGTCAAAATATCATGAAATTGTCCGTGAATTACGAAGTTTCATTGCTCACGCAGGAATTTAGTGTTTTATCATTCTTCCAAGGTTAAGATCAACGGCAGTGACAATAAGCGACTACAAATAAACCAATTATGTTTACGAACATGGACAACAAATCCTTTGATAGACATGCGCTGAAATACTTCACGAATGTATTTCCTCCGGATACCTTCATATCTAAAAAATCTTACTTTTGAATTTAATGCACTGTCAGAAAACGTCAAATATATGCAATGAGCAGATTGTTCAGGACCTCATATCCATCGTATAAATGCTTTAAGTACAAGAACCTTGAAGTCAATTGATTATTCATGGATTATTGCCATTTTCTCCATCCGATTTTGGACGGGTCTGTGCCACTGGTGGCCAAGCACCGTTTACCACGTTTTAAAGTATGAAGGGTAAACTCAAGAGTATATTTAAAAAATAGCAGCTTTCATAAGCCTTGATAGTGCTATAACCACTTTTACTGCCATCATCAAGGTTTGTGTATTGGTATTCAAAGTTTATGTAAGACCGTTGGTCAAGTATAGCATAGAATAGAACATGATCTTCTCTAATCATGTACACTTCAATGAACACTTCAAAATGATACGTAATGGCGATTGCCCGCCTATGAAACAGCCACCCATATACGACCCCTAATTTAGATGCATGATGTACTCGGTTGAAATTTCTTTCAGAGATTTGTGCATTCGAAGCGGCTCATTATTGAACGAGCTATTATCAGAGCCTGGTCCGCCAAGTGTGACGGGGGAGTGATCAGCTGTGGGATTTCAAAGCGAAGCCACCGACCGAGGGACGAGAGGGGCTGTCCAATTGTTATCCACCGCTGTTGTCTGACACGGCGCTAATTGCACAAATCTCTTCCGGAACGAATTGTTAAAGCCCCCGGAATAGCCTTTCGTTATCCAGGCGTCACGTTTTTTTTGGGGCCTCAATAAAGTTTCCTCGCCGCCCATCCCGCCGCCTAATTGCACGCAAATGAAATGCCCCTGTCACAATTTTCAGCGAATTACTGATCCGATTACTTCCCCCCGCGCCCGCAAAGTGATGGGCTCGCTTCTTGACGGATTAATGCCACGACGCGACGGGTCGACATGGGACGGCAGAGAGCGGGGGCGCGTAAGGCCTCCCCTCCGCCCCTCATGGAAGCTCTAAAGCCCAATATATCCCGTGTGGAAATATAGTTTTGAGAGATACGTAACTAGAATGATATGATAGCGGCGACTACTACAAATCTATAATTCCGCCGAAATCACGTGACTATAATTTATAGTTTGCCTTGGCTAGCATTTTCCCAAAAAGCTTTTCAATTACAGTGAAACCTGCCTTAATCGGAACCTGAGTTGAACGGAAACTTGTCTTATCCAGAAAAAAGTTGGTCCCGACGATCGTAAATGGACTTTACATATTGGTACCCTGTGTTAAATGGAAACTGTCAAATACGGAAACAGAATCGAATCCCGGGCACGTGAACCTGGGTTAAGCGGAAGAGCAAAGAAACTTCATGCACTGTTTTTACCAAAGGGAAGTAAAATCCTAAAATATTTTCAATGCCCTCTCCCTATAAAACAATCCTAAGAATGGAACCAGTCAAAGGTGTCTATGCACAGTATGGTCTACCTCATTATTGACTGACATCACGTCGTGGGAGGAACTCAGGACAATGCGGTATCGACCTTGACTAAAGTGCTTGCACCTCTCCTTAATCCTAACGTTTGCCCTCCCCCAGTGTCTAATATCCTGCTGAGACTTCCATTTCACGGACATTCGTAATAATTTCGTCAACATTTGAGTCAAAACAACCTTTAACGTAGTCCGAGCGAGATAGTTCCCTAGTCATTATAGAGACCGTGTTCGAATTATACGTTTTAATTTAACCAGTCTATTAAATATTGCATTATCGATGGCGCTATAATATTGTTTTACATGACAGAAATTATAAGTAATTAACTGAAAATATCTCAATAAGTCTTTGACTCATTTTTTCATGCGGTGCGTTTGAAACTCCTTCAAAACGGAAGGTTTATTGTGATACCCAAGAACCTATTGCGGTGACAATATGATAAATTTTCCAAAATAGTTGAGAAAAAATACAAACTA
Source organism: Ceriagrion tenellum (assembly GCA_963169105.1). NCBI lineage: Eukaryota > Metazoa > Arthropoda > Insecta > Odonata > Coenagrionidae > Ceriagrion > Ceriagrion tenellum. Next base: position 24,004,047 of record OY720638.1, on the reverse strand, counting down.
CACGCTGTCAGTGTTTTTACGACATCGAAGTGTTAGAAATTCTTCATTTTGTACATAATGTCTCCCTGGAGTGCATACACGTATCTACCATTTCCCATGTAATAGGGTTGGTATTTCTGGAAAAATAACTCTGAAAGTAATTCAGTAAGAGGTTGACTTTTTAGCGTCATTATAAGGGTGAGATATTTTTCTTTAAAATGAGACCAAATTCATTGATGTCTACGTAAAATGATATTTCGCTCCAACTACCTTAAGGCGATGCATGTTATGGGCGTGATATGGTTTACAATTTTTTTGTAAATATTTCGACCTTGGGTTAAGCGGAATCGTGTCTTATCCGAAAAAAATAATGGCCCCAAGAGATTCCGCTGAAGACAGATTTCACTGTACATTGAACACGATTTAGTGTTTGTATCGCAAAAAGGAACCTTAAATCTGCAATATAAGTGTCATCAGCACCAATGAATGTAAGCATTGATGAGAAACACACCAAACAAAACCTTTTAAAAATGGCCATCAGTATGAATGGGCTAGTTACTCTCCCTGTAACATCTTCGGTTGCTTCCTATTTAAAGTTCTCAATTTCAGAAAATCTGACTACTAAACGGAGCTCTTTTTATTCACCTCTGATGTCCGACAAAGTACTCCGCTCACCCCCGGACATACTTTACATTCCCACTCACAAGACTACTACACTCCATAACTCCTTCTCAGTTGAAGCTGCAAAACTATGGGATTCCCTCCCTCAACATATTCGTTAAGCATCATCCAAAACTTCGTTCCGGAAAAATCATTTCAATATCTCAACCCCATAGGCTAAAATTGATAATATCTGGGCCTAAAGCGCTTCAAGATTGAAGCATGATATGTAAACCGATACGCATTATGTTCAAGCTCTGATATTTTAACGTGTGTTTCATTTCATGTTAAATAATGTTTGGTTGATATGTAATGTTATTTTAGAAGAGGGCAACGTTCAGTTAATCCAGCTCTATATTATTTTTGCTTTTCTGGTGTTACTATTTATCCGCTTTGATATGTTTGGTATGTTTCATATATATACTTACAAGGATCTAATGGATCCACTCAATTATTCCGCACAATTCTTTCTGGGCGATGCATATTTGCTATATATCCAACCCTGTATCCACTTAAGTATTTTAGACATTTAATTCCAGTCCGAATATGTCAAAAACTTGTACACGTGCTGTTGTTTCCGCACTTCGATTATTGTTGAATTGTCTACTTCGATATTACAAGTGACTTAGATAAGAAATTACAGCGACTACAAAATTCCTGTATTTACTTTGTTTTTGATATTAACTACCATAAGCATGTCACACCATACTAAAATGGCCCAAACTGGACAAAGACGATACATAATGAAAGCTATCTTTATGCATAAAATGATAAAAACACAATTACCATCTTACTTGTACAAATAAATAACATTTAATGTTAATTCAGAAAAACCCATTACACGGAAGACGGAAACTCTATCTATTCCATCACATTGAACTAATTAGTATGAAAAGTCCTTTTTTATTTCTTCATATAAACTATGGAACTCTTTGTCAGACAGTTTTTCAATCCATAAATAATGCTAAGGTGTATAAATCAAAAATATCCTAAATATTGTTAATTGATATGCACCAGACACTGTAGTTTTTTGTTTAGTTATGTGTTTTCGATGCGCTGCATACACACTGCTGTATTAACAATGATATGGCTTATTTTCTCTTGCTTACAGTTATGTATTATGTCTTTTATTGAACACTGTGTCTAATGTATTCATTGATTGGAAAAAATTTTGCTGTTCCAAGGGACAGATCTGCCCCCGAGCAAATAGTTATTTTTATTAATTGATAAATTGAGGAAAATATGTTTATACGAGGTTCACAATTTCGTAGAATTTTTTGTTTGAGTTTCATATATATGCTTACAAGACTTAAAATGTATAAAATTCGCACTTGTTATTACAGAGAAAATAAACCCGAACGAAATACCTCTCAAGGCCTCAATCATGGAAATCACAATGCAATATTATCAGTCATTATTTTACATACTTTTTGTATTTTTCATCTACATCCATACATCTACATCTACCCCGCGAGCCGCCGCACGAGCGAGTGGCAGGGAGTGGTAGGTCACCAGCCGTTTTAAGTTGTACAATTTTTGGAGGTGACTATGGGAGTGTATTTAGAGGAGCTCAGTTTTTATTATAGTCACTTATTGTGCGCGGAATGAACGAGTTTTTGTACCTATCTCTTCGGCAATGTATCTCTCTTATTTTATCGCTTCCATCAGAGCTAGAAATTTAGTGAGGCGCCATGATAATATTGTGTCGCTCTGAAACACACCAGTTCTGAATATCTCAAGCAGCCTAAGCCTACTGTGCAGCCACTGAGTCTCTAGAGGCTCCCACTTTAATCCCTCTAACAGTTGTGTAACACTATATGTTCGTTCGTAGCAGTTTTTAAGGAAGCGTGCTGCTTTTCTTTGTATTTTGTTATATTTTGGTTAAATCTTGATGACCATGGTCCCAAATACTCACGGAATATTCGAGGTGTGCCCTAACCAGAGCGAAGTAGCATCTCTCTTTCACTTTTTCATCCGAGGACCTTCCTATTATACGCTTAACAAAACCTAGTTTCTTTAATGCTGTGCAACATGTTTTGTATGTGTAATCCCCACGATATATCAGAAGTTATGGTAATTCCAAGATATTTTACTGTATCTGAAGATTTTGTTTACTCCAACCGCAGTATAGGTATGACATTTGTGTGATGACTTTCGTAGGAAGTGAACTGTGGTGCATTTACTAATATTTAGTTCTAAACCCCACTCCTGGCACCATGAATGAACGTTGTTAAGGTCAGATGACAGAACTTCAAAGTCCGCGTCTTCGCTTATTTCACGGTAGATTACTATATCGTCTGCAAATAATCATAATTTACTGCTAATTTGAGAACTTAGGTCATTAATATGAATGATTGCTATTTATTTATTCGTAAAAAATTACCTACTTGAACCAAGGAACTTGATATCCAAGGTTCTAAATCAAGTAATCATTATTATTACAACCTCACGCATTTAGCTTCGAGCGGTACGAAGCGAAGTAACTTTGATACGTGTAATTCCTGAGGTACCAATTGGTAACTCGTCTGTGGTGCCCGATTGAAGCACAGCACTTGAGTATATATGTTTACGCCATTATGGCTCTCTTGATAAACTCTCCCAACTCATGTTTTTTATTTATTTGTTCAAATTTCGTATTCAGCTAATTGAATGCTGGAAGACTAAATGAAGGTCTTTCGCAAGAAATATGACTTTTTTAGTGCCGTATTTGCGCTCATCCCTGAAAACGATCTTCTACCTCGAATTGCTCCCCCACCCCTTCGATCTCGTCGTAAATGAGCGTATTTATTATTTCTGAGGATTCGGCAACATTTCACCGCTGGCTCCAGTACACCTCCGGGAATTTCCCTCGCGCTTGTTGTCACAGAGAAAATGAACTCGACGGAAATACCCGGAAGCAGAATGGATCCACTCTTAATTATTCCGCACAAATCTTCCTGAGCGATGCATTTTTGATGAATTTCGGAAAATATGTTTATACGTGGCTCACAATTTCGTGGAATTTTCTGCCTGAGTTTCATATAGATGCTTACAAAACCTGAAAATTTTCTGACACATTGATATTAAGGAATTTGCTGAACGCTTGTAATCGCATGATGTGACTGGTATATACCGCCACAGATCAAGACCCGTAGGTGTAATAAGAGCATAGAACGCCAGAATAACTTGTGATATGGATGAGGACGGATAAGTTCGATGGAAGCCGTCATATTGCTAGGATAATAAAACTACGAAAAAATCGATCGCAGTGCAGACAGACGCTGTTATTTACCTAACAGTTGAGAAAACATACAAATTGCACACTGTTAATTTTTTAACGAGATAATAGTGTTAGAAATTCCTCATGTTTGAAATAATTATGTCTGCAGTGCATGCGCGTACCATTTCTTACGTAAAAGGACTGGTGTTCTTCGTTAGAAATCTCGGACAGTAGTTCGCTAAGGGGCTGATATTTTAGTATCATTGGAAGGTGAGGTATGTTTCTTTAAAATGAGACGAAATCAATTCATCTCTTGGTGAAGCGATATTTCGCTCAATCTACCTTAAATACAAAATGCGATATTTCTTATTTATTCTTCCTTATCTCTATGTTTCGCCGTTGCTTCTATGATGCGCACGAATTCAAAGAATGATGGCATTTCGATAAACTTTCTTGATTCGGCAAAGAAAATCTTGAAATATTTCCAAGTCGATCAGCCTTCCCTCTACCATTAGAACGCAAGTAAAGACTTTTTACGTGAGTCATCGAATTGTATTTTCCATAGGTTCAAAACGACTTCACTTCGTGAGGAGCGCCATGTAGCACCGACTATTTTCTTCAATAATCTTTGGTAATACCTACCGTACTACGTGCTGCTGTCGTGGATTATCGTCGAGGGGGTCAAAAGCTCGTACCATCGATGATATCAGCCATAGTTGGCAATGCCCACGATGCTTAGATTCAGCAAAATATGGAGGATGCTCGCACGTATGAGAGTTTTGCAATATATAACGATACAAGACCAGCAAGTTGGCCGACAAGTTTGATCGCTATCACACTCGCTGAGCTACTGGAAATCATGATTGTTGCGGTACTAGTTCGCCACTTGCTCCCATTAGGATATCATTGCTGTTGACCAATCTTTTTAGCTTTTACATTCACTACACGATCTCCACTTTTTGAAATCAGTTCCACTTGTGTTCCGCTTCAGTTCCACCACACCCACTTGTGTTCTGGCTGTGAAATCAGGAATGGATAAAAATGTATAGTCAGTTGTTATCATTGCCGACTGCCGTATGTATTGGATACTTCGAACAATTATTTTACGTTTGATTGGGAGCTTTAGGTAGCCTCAAAGTAACAGACCTGTGTGGAGGCTAACCTCCATGCATCAAATGCATTGCTGGTTTTGAACAAAAAACTCAAAAAGCATATGCGACTATTAAAATATTATCATTTTATTTGACGCCAACCAAGCAACAGCAAATAAAAAACAAATTTTTCCTCGTCGAGCTTACATTATAATTTCATACAATAATATATTATTTATCAAGTACCGGCAGACATAGATTTTCGTTATGTCGCTGGATCAATTATCGTTTAAAACCCACTATATTTATTTTATTTATTTATTTGAACTTAAACGAGCATAACTGCTCTTGATTACATATTTCTTACAATAAACTCTTTTTTACATACACAAACACCCACTTCCTGGGCAGGTCATATTCTACCCATGTGGGACTCGATCTCGCGACCCTCGGGTTAGCAGGCGAGGACTTTACCCCGGCCACCGGGGCCGATTCGGTTTAAACGACATCAATTTCAGAGATGAAAAAATCTGTCTCAATCATGCATGACTAAATTCTGACCCTCAAAGCCTCCGATTCCTTTCATACGATCCAAATCTACGTTTCGACTTCTAGCCTCTCCATGCGGAGAAACTATGTATTGTTCAAACTGCTTATGGATTCAAACCTGGCGTGTCTCAAAGCGACACAGAGAAAAATATCATGACGCCTCACTACATCGCTAGGTCTAACAGAAGTGATAAAATAAGAGATACACTGCCGATCAGATAGGTACAAAAACTTTCTTTCCGCGCACAATAAGCGACAACAATAAAAACTGAGCTCCGTAATACACGTCACATAATACATAATACACTCCCATAATACACGTCACCATTTCAGCTCCTAAAACCTTATCCCTTACATCTTTACAAGGCTGATGTCCTAATACCCCCTACCACACGCCCATGTGGCGGCTTGCAGGGTAGTATGTAGATGTAGATGAATATATTATATTCAATTTCTTTATTATAAAATAACCCCGTTCTTTAACTCTCCTTGATCCATTTTAAAGTGGCATTCCTGGTCCATGAGACCACCATTCTGGTAGTAAGTACAGGAAAACTCGCAGAATATCACATCAATTTTCGATTAAGAAAAGTTCAGCTCCGACAGCGAAATCTCTCTGGGACGCTCTACTTGCCTGTGGTTGCAAATTGTGTGTAGGCTCGAACGGGAAATGAACATTGTTCTTATTTCTGCTCTCAGACCTAGAAATAAAATTTGATGCACTCATTGAATACATTTGAGCCTTTTACATGGTTGAATTCTGCTGTATTTTGTCGAATTCCAGAGAGAGAGTGAATGTCGCGGAAAAGTGTGTGAAAAAGGTGTGGTGAAATGACCAATTGGTTCATCCATATTACCAGAGTGAAGTAAGGGACTTATAACAGTACTGTCTGTAACAATGCCATAACTGAAACAATAATATCCTACCTGAAATCTTCTCATGGTATAAAACCTCAAGCATGACAGTAATTTTAAAAATGGATGGAGGGGTGATCCTCGTAAGTCCGCATTATAGGGAGAAATCATTGGCAGAATCACATCCCTCACTGTTCCTTTGGAGAAACCATCTGGTACTCGGAATTCTCTCTCCATTAACATTTCCATGGGATTTTTCCGGTCCTTGATATTCCTTCTGTGGTAGGTATGCGTTCAATATAAAGTACATATCACAAAAAATCAGAAAAATTAATTTAGGCAAATTTAGTAATTTAGGCAAAATATGGATTTGTTAGGCACAAGGTGGGTGATTACTGCATTATTGTTAAGCTTGTACTAAAATAAGTTGTTTTTTAAGGGATGACAAAGCCCATTTTTGAGTTAACAGCAATAAAAAATTTGGAAGCCTAGGAGGCTTCAATACGGATTTGATGACATTAGTTATTTTACGTTCGATACTCCTTTCAGCATCTAAGCGGGCAATTAAAACATTCTTGCTATATTTTTATTTAATTTTAAATAGTTATCATGAGCATAGAGCTCGCTTTTCATCAATATGTATTGATTATAAATGAGATACGTCCAGCAGATGAAATCCGGCGGCCATGATTGCTGTAGTGGGCTAGTAGCGGGCGTTAGTAGCGGAGGTGGGCCGCTATAGCATCTGATGACGTATCCAGCGGAGATTCTGCTATAGCGAGGATTCAGGATTCGGCCCTAAGTGTCACAAAAGACTTCAGTCATCCGATATCTACCAAAGCAGCCAAACTCGAGTCGGCACAGGAAACTGTCTGTAGAGGCCGCTTTGCACGGTACATTTTATTGCACTAACGATTGTATCATAGAATGTACAAGAAACTGATTGGAATTGGAGCAGGTTCTAATTCCCGTTAAGTCATTCAGACAATAATACAATATGCCGATTAACAAGGTACAATTTCCTTCATGAAGAAATGCGTACATTCGTATGTACAATAAAATATACCGTGTAAAGCGGCCATAACACTCGGCGCGAAATCAGAGGATACGGTCCTCATCCTGGTTCAGACGGATACATTTCTCTTTGCTTAAATAGCTTAAAACAACAATGCCGACCACTGAACGTTTAGATTTGAAGGCAAACTTGGTCACGGTGTTCTCACTGCTCCCTCAGGAATTTCGAGGAGTGCTGGTTTTGCTGCATTGGTCGACAAAAATCTCCTCCCCCACTTTCCATGCATTCCATTCCAATCATCGCTTTTCGAGTCTCCCCGAAACTCTGCAAAGTATTCGGCACCCCGATGTGTTTTTCGGCCGCGAAGCTGGGAGCGAGCTCGCCGCGGTTTTTGTGGCCATCGGCCGGGTGCAGTGTGGGGGAGAGGAGCGAATTGCGGAGCTGGAGTGCTGCGCCTCCTCAAGAGAGTTTGGAGGGAATACGGTCGATGTTTCATGACATGACGGAACCGGACGGTGATGTCCAGTTCAGTATACGTATATTGTTGAGGCGGTTGGAGCATTTTCGCTTGTCGTTTGCGGAACTTTTCATACGCGTACCAACTCGTAATACTTATAGATAGAAGCGAAAAAAATTGCGTGCTACCGATTTGATTTCTCCAATTTTTACTTAATCCTATTTTAACATGTAGCCTCATGGCACTTAACATATATTTCCAAATAATTCGCTAGGATACGTAGAGATTCTCTCTTATGCGCGAAAACATTCCTTTCATGTCATTATAATGGTTTCTAGTAAATATTAAGTTACCATGCTGATTCAAAAACACGCATTTACAGTCGATTTTTGCTTAAGGTAGTTTGAGCGAAATATCATTTCACTTAGAAATCAATTAATTTGGTCTCATTTTAAATAAAAATATATCACCCTTCTATTGAAATCAAAAACTCAACCCCTTACCACATTACTTTCCTAGATATTTGCCAAAATGTACCACACCTTTTATATGGGAAATGGTACGTGTATGCACTCCAGAGAGACCTTATATAAAAAATGAGGCATTTCCTACACTTAGATCTCGTCAAAAAAAAAACAATGTGAAGTTTGTGTGTTTTTTCAACTATTGTTGAATATTAATCCTATTATCACCGCCATAAATTCTTCGGGATCACAATAAACCTTCCTTTTTTAAGGGGTTTGAAACGTACCGCGTGAAAAACATGAGTCAAGTTAAAGGCTTATTTAGATATTTTTAATTGATTACTTACAATTTCTGTCATGTAAAACTATATTATTGCACCATTAATTATCCAATATTTGATTCGTGTGTCTCACAGCTGGTGAAATTAAAACGTATAATTTGAATATGGTATCTATTATGACTACTATGACTATTACTATCTCGCTCGCACTACCTTAAATTTCGAATTCCGTGACTTAAATCCAAGTCATTTCAATGCTTTAACCGAGACGGAAATTTTAAAACATAATTCTTGCATCAATAATGTTACAAAACTTATGGTTTTTTCCAACGTATAATAAATGTACTTAAGTGAAGTGTCGCTCAATAATTATTTTCAATTTACTTAAAAAGTTTCTAAAATGTGCTCTGACTCACGATCCACTCTCCAACAACCGTAACAGGTATAGAACTACCCACGGTTGAACGCTTACCCGGCGACCGCATATTTGCGGAGCAGTCCGATGCATCCTCTCTATGTCGCCGATACTTCGGGAGTGACGAGTCTCGCAAGCTTTGGGCTCGAGACATACTATGAGGAATACGAGGAATATGAGATTCGGCGCGGGACTTGTGGCTCCCACCACGGGAGGTGAGCCGGTGGTCGCAGGCGAGTTGATCCTTGTTTGTCTCAAAACCTCAGTACATTCCTCCGGTGCGCATCCGTAACATTCTAATCGGCACTTCAACTGGCCTTTGCACTCGACTTCCCCATTTCCTACTCCAAACTGCCGTGGTCATTTGTCAGTCCTATGTGGCCTCTCCACTATGTGTTGGTTAGCTACTAGCTCTGTGTCGTGAGATTTGCACGGATGATCACTACTTCGGCTTCAAGCGTCACTGCGAACCGTTGCTATTTTCTTCGCCATAGCTGATTCCGCTACTGTATTCCTTGTTCTCTTAGCTTTGACACAAAAGCACTTTTGATTCCGTGGTATAAGTTAACCTGAATGGACATACGCGGGCTCTTGGTTTACTCATTGCCTGAGGATACTTCAATCACATAGCTGATAGAGTGAGCGGGATGCAGCCTGATCTAACCGTGAGTGTGCTTCGGAAGACATGGAGCAGAAGCTAAGGAAATAAGGTAAGCAAAACATTTGAGAATCAATAATTGCATTGCATTAATCAAGGATAAACTGAGTTGAAAAAAGATGGACTGGGAAAATGGAATACTACTCACCACCTCGACCAGTGGGTAGTAGTACGGATTCAGTATTTCGTTCAGTATTTTTTGCCTCGACCATTGCAAATCCACAGTTGAAATCATCTTAAAACTAAACCGTACAACTCCGATCCGTAACGTCATATTCCGCGAGGTGAATTTTAAGAAGTACGCCACAGACCATTTCTCATGATGAGGAACGCTAAGCTATGTACCTTTTTTCCGCTCAGCTTTTACGCCAATGCATTAATACGATTATTTCGGTCGACGACGTCAACGTAATTTTGAAAGTTAAAAATCCGACCTGACCATCTCTTACATACACTTTGGTTTATAACTTGGCGGAAAAGTGGTGTGGGGGGCCAAGAGCGACGTGAAATAAGAGGTGGGGGAGCAATTTTGCCAGTAAAGTTAAGGATTGAGGGAGAAGGGAGGGAGGGGAGGGTAGAGGGGAAGATACAGGCGAAGAAATAATTCAAGGCCGCGAGATGACGCCCGTGCTCCGGAGGAGCGGGTGGAAAAGTGTTGGTATATGCCCGAACTTAAAACGGCTTAAAAGTAATACTGGTATCACCTTGATATTGATGTACTGACCGTCAATATAGGTTGGTGAATGAAGTCTTGTCGGGTTCCCAGCCGGGTCATGAATGCCATGGATGAAGAGTTCTTGAGTTTCCAGCTGGGTTATGGTGTTAAACTGAATAGGTGCAGTTCAACACCATAACCCGAGAACTCTTCATCCTAAGCATTTGTCGGTCGGGAAAGACTTAGAACCTCCATCAGGAATGCCACTGTTTCCATCGTTTCGATGACTTTCTCTGCCATCGTATTGTGGACTGATGCCAGGTTAAAGGTTAGCCCTGATGACAATAGCAGAGAAAACCTTCGAAGCGTTGGCAGCAATGCTTTCTGCTTGAAATCGGCTTCCTGACCCGGCTGGAAGCTCGGGAAGTTTTGAAGCACGTTCACTAGTGAAACAAATTCTACATTGAGAAGTGTAATAATATGCGTGGGAGACCACACAGTGTATTGTTTATCACGGTGATAAATGCTACGAGTTTGCACAAAGTCGCCTGCTGACGCCATTTGTAATAAAATTAGACGAACATTTCCAGCTACTTAATTGAGAACATGTTTAATACGACGAATTCAAGTCATCTTCAAGTATAAGTGTTCTCGATATTTTACTTAAGCGGTGAAGCGTATAAGCGAGAGGTAAAAAAATTAGTGGACTATAATTAGTGTCTTTCTCATCTAATTCCTGCCGTTTCACGGCGTCTCTCTTGATGAAACCATAAGTCAGTAAAAATATAGAACGAAAATTTCTGTCTGATCGTGATTAGTTACGTCAGTCAAACGATGAGAAGAAATGTAAACTAGAGCCGTGGAGCATTGGAAGTGTTGTTGGTCAATGTAGTTTAATTTTCAAATTTGATAAATATTTATTTGTACGTGAGCATCAGAATATCTTGTGCCAGAAGTATTGCATATGCAAGACAAATGACATAAAATTGGAATTTGTACCTGCGCTTGAAACTGTGAACTAGTAAAAAGGGTCTCTTGTTTTCGTATCCATTTTTGTGATGTCTATTCCTCTCCTGCGTCAATAAGTCTCCCGAGGAATGTGAGGAAGTGATTGACGTCAACCACTAAGGTCATTTTAGAACTTGCCAGAAGTATAGTTCGCTGTCATTCATGTTATCTTTATCCCCAGGAAAACCGATAGGAATCTTTGCTAGACACTTTCGGAACCATTCTACGACGGAAGAGATATCATACGGCTGTCATCTCGTAAAACATACGAAAATCAACATCCAATATCATAAATATTCTGGAAATTTGATGTCACTTATTTCTTCAAAATGCTCCCCATCCTTATGCTACAATTTAGGAGACAATATTATTTACAAAATCTTTTATTTGGAACTGCTAACTGTTCAATGACATTCTTGGCATTAACATTATAAAGTTAGAAATAAATTATATTTACACGAAAGGTCAGTTTTCTCCCATTAATGGTAAATGCGGTAAAACTTCTCCAACTCTCAGTGGTATTAACAATTGTAAGCTCGTTTGTTAACAAGTAATTCAACTCTTGGCTAACAAACACCTAAGCAGTATATTTATCCATTGAAAATAGCGTGTTTATTTCGGAGAACTCTTGTACGTATATTATCGAATTTATTCGAAATATATGTCGAGTGTCTAAGGCTACGTGTTAAAATAGCATTAAAATGCAAAGAAACCAATCGGCATAATGCAATTTTTTTGCTTGCATATATTCCCATTACGAATTACCTCCGTAGTGCGTAGTAGGTAGTCCGAGCGAGATAGCTCTGCAGTCATAATAGAGACCATATTCGAATTATACGTTTTAATTTCACCAGCTGTAGGACACATGAATTAAATATTGCACTATTAATGGTGCAATAATATAGTTTTATATGACAGAAATGGTAAGTAATGAAATGACAATATGTAAATAAGTCTTTAACTTGACTCATTTTTTTCGCGCGGTGCGTTTGAAACTCCTTCAAAACGGAAGGTTTTTCGTGATACCCAAGAACCAATTGCGGTGACAATATGATTAATTTTCAAGAAAAGTTTAGAAAACATACACACTACTCGCTGTTAGTTTTTATACAACATCTTAAGTGTTAAAAATTCCTCATTTGGTAAACAATGTCTCTCAGGAGTGCATACACGTACCATTTCCCATGTCAAAGGGCTGGCATTTTTTAGCAAATCACTCCGAAAGTAATTCGGTAAGTGGTTGAATTTTGGTGTCATTAGGAGGGTGAGATATTTTTCTTTATAATGAGACCAAATTCATTAATTTCCAAGTAAAATGATATTTCGCTCAAACTACCTTAACTGACTACACTGTCACGAAGGAGACGCACGAGTCGAGTATCGAAACGTCGGCCAGTGTGGAGAAAATGACCCGCAGGGAAACTTGGGAGGAATTTCTGCAAAGAATATTAGTACTGCATTTGTTGGACAATCACTAATTCTTACATGACCATTCACGAGACTTGAGCAAAATATATAGAGTGTAATACTAAGGTACAGCCAAACTTTCAGAACACATTCCTCACACGTAGAAGATGATCTATATGAATATATGGGTCCGGAAACGCTTGATTTTCATGCCAGTCACCTTAGAATCACTTTCTTACAGTTCTTCATAGTAAAATAATAATGGACAATGAAAAGAAACTGAATGTAACGGTATACAGCATGAAACTTTTTCCTACCTGAAATTTTCAAATTACCCTCTTGGTTACGTCTGTTCTAGTTGTAATTTTTAGATTCTCCACCAGTGTTTTGAGTTCCATTTCACCGAAGGTAATGTTGACACACGACTCAAGACATTACTTGTGTTGCCATGCTCTCTTCAGTGACTTGCTTACTCATAGCATTAACCGTTTAAGATGTTGACTTACATGAAATAGCTTCATGTGGCACGTTGGAACGTTCTGTTCCTGTGTGTTTCTCATGGCTGATATACTATGAAGAGCGGTAGAAATACGAGTTCTAACATGGAAATAAAGCATTTATGGACTCATATCCTAATGACAAATTTTCCTCTTCTACAAGTGAGTTTGCCCTGAAATTTTGACCGTACCTAGTGTTTATACTCTGTATTTGTCGATGGCACATTGCATGGGGAAGCGGGGAATTTGTGCATTCTTCAAGTAAACTATGAGCAAGTAAAGGTCTCCTCCATCTCTCTTAGAAAGAAAGAAAGTTCCGGACAACTACATTTCAAAAATCCTTTACAGTCGTAGCTTCAAATTTGTGGAATGACCTGCCAAAACATGTAATAGATAGTGCAACTCATGCAATATTTAATAGAAAGCTTATCAAACATTTACTTGTTTGAGACCCATGTACTTAGATCATGTTGTTTTGTAATGGATTTTTTTCATTGATATATCTGTGGTAAATTTATGTGTTTGAAGAAGTAATTTAGTTTTCTTTTTTACTCTGGTTGTTGTACGATTCCATTGTTAATTTTTATATTTACAAATCGTTCTTTATTGGGAACCTCATGGTTTGTTGTATGATGACATTGCTAATGTTTATGTGAACGAATAATTCTTTATTTGTTTCTTGATGGAGTATATGATTTATTTTCTTATTATTTGTCCTTGCACATAACATTATGTACTTCTTTTTTCTAAAGGAGTACACTCCTAGAATAAAAATGAATTTATTATTTATTACTATTAGATAATAATAATGTTATTTTCCCTTTAATTTAAGTTCCCTTTAGTCGAGGACAATACACTTTCGCTGACTTTTATTATTAGCTTCGGGCTTCACTTTGCGAAACTTCATAATTGATAACGACAGTAAAAACGCTGCAAGTACCACAAAATTTCCCTTCAGAGCGACCAGTTCCACCGCATCGTCAACGTTGGATGGACACCTAATTTTTTATACTATTAAATTATTCACTCACATTACAGTTCATTAGTTAATTTGATACATCAGGAGATATACCAAATCATTATTTTATGTCCTCAAATGTGAGACCCAATGACACTTTTTCCTTGTCACCGGTATGGGATTTGAACGTATTCTTGCGCAGCACTGGTATGTTGCGGACTGGGTTTATTTGACGGGGCTAAAAAAAAAGAGAGAAGATAATAAAAGGAAAAATTCGTCACAAAAGATTCCATCTCATCTACACTGGAAGCTGCGGCGGAAAAAGCAAATAAAAACGCAGCTCACGGGGAAGCACTTAGTCAATTGGCCCCGCAAGGGCATTATAAGAAAAGCAAGTCACTCCTTGTTCGCACGCACCAAACAAAAGAGCACTTGGACGAGGCCTCTCGTCTAACGCCGCGGAATTTTGCGAAGAGAAGAGAGAAAGCTTGCACGACTCATGCCCTAGGCGCGCCTCGACGCGAGGGCAAACTCTGGCAAGCTCGTGAGGGAGAGACCTCAAAACACGTTCTCGCACGCTGTCGCCACCGAGACACTTTAATTCGAGCCCGTGGGCGGTTTTTCTTGCGAATTAAATGTTCCAACTGGGAACTCTCTTTGACTCGCAGTTGACAATTAGCGCTATGGAGGCCCCTGGAGGTTAAAACCTACATATTTTCGCTAAAGATCGTATGACACTCAGCAATGATCCAAAAGGGAGTGTTATGGGCCGAAGAAGGTCATCTCCAATCTACAGACGCTGATTCCCTGTTATCACTACTATCGTACGTAATACGGTAGGCTGTATTTGTAATGTGAATGAACGTCCATACCATTGTAATCCATAGCTCCTAACGTTGTCACTTTACAGAGGTAGCGCTGGTTTCGCGAGCTGAAACCGGAAATAATGGATAACGATAGTGAAATAAAGACAATCATTAAGGTGGAGTAGATGATGTTACTTTAATGAATTGTCATATAAATGTGTCATTATCTAGAAAAAAATTCCTAAGCCTTATAACGCCACGGGAATATGGTATTCCTTACTTCGTTCGTTTGCTCTATAGTTTTTCGTCGCAATGCCCTGGTTAGAGGGGGTTTGGGGTAACGCTGTGCATCGTTTACATTACATTCTTACGTACGATGGTAGTCTGAACGAGGCATGATAATAGGGTGGACGAAGAACTAGGTTGGACTATTATCAAATGCCGAGATCCAAAGCACGCAGATACCTGGCAGATGTGATTTTTTCCTGGAATTCAGGAGAATGTGGCTCTATCTAATATGTGACAATCATGCTAAAATAATATTGTATATTTAGAGAGCACAATCTAGCAGAGAGTTGGAGACGCACCTCTCATAGACAGCACTTTAATGAATTGTCACGAGTATGAAGTTTGTGAATCGATTCCACGATGGTAATTGTCGAGGGTTTGGTTCAAAGTACTCCAACTGATACTCTAAGTTATTTATATGTCCATTTCATTTTCAAATCATCTCAAGCCCCGCAAAGTATTTGCAACAGCAGTTAAATAATGAATACATTTTTGCTTGATATTCCGAATGAGTAGTATAATGTTTTGAAAACGTTTCGTAACACATCCTTTGCAGCTCTGGAGATGACATTGGAATGTTGGAAAATTTTCATATGAGTAGAGGTGTTTTTGTCCAAGTCCGAGACTATCTATTGATAATTTTTTTTGTGGAATTAATCAGTTGAATTGCCAAAAACATCCGTAAATTTCTAATTATTTTTGACCGAAATTTCATGACTGGTGGTATTATTTCCGAGGACGTTAAACAGGATCACTTGGGCTCTAAAATATTATAAAGTTTGTCTTGCTCCTGTATTTAAGGTTATCTTCAAGTATTAGTAATATCCTAGGATTTCAAGAGCGATATTTCCGATTTTTATTCGATGGCGTGAATACATCCTCAAAATTAGAGAGATGGGTACTCGGACGGAAATGATAATGAAAAGGAATGGCGGTAAAATATGGAGTAATTAATTCCTAGTCCATTATTTCCTCGCTTTTTAAGCTGTATTTTTATTATTAATGAGCTTTATTGTGTTTCACCTGTTTGTTTCGGTCAAATCATGTAATTGAAATTTAAACTTCAACTTCTCGGTGACATAGAGTTCAAAAATTTGTCCATAGACCTGTCTCCGGTGACAGTTAGTAAATAATTATATTAATGATGGTAACTAACAAAATAGCAATATCATAGGATTGTAAGAGCGATATTTTAAATTTTTATTCGATGACGCAAATACGTCCTCAAAATGTATTTTAAATATGCGAACCCGGACAGAAATGGCAAAGAAACGGAATGACGGTAAAAAGCAGAGTGATTCATTGATGGACTATAATTTCCTCGCTTTTTAAGCTCAATTTTTATTATTTAAAGGTTTCATTTAGTCTCCTCTGTTTGTCTGGGTCAAATCTTGTAATTAAAATGTAATCTATAACGTCCCAATGTCGAGAGCGCTGAAATTTTGTCCATAGACTCATTTCCGGTGACAATAAGTAATCAATTAAAATAATGATGATAAATAACTAACTGCGCGTTTACTAAAAGGTTTTCTTTAGTATGAGGTGTTTGTCTGAGTCATCTGGTAACCATTACTTAACCAATTTCTCGATAACTCAGCGCTCTGAAATTTTGTTTAAAAACCCATTTCCCGTGTCAATACAGTGATCAATTAACACCGTAACTAATTAATTAACTACGCGTTTGTATTCGAGAGATGAGCCGTCAATGACGGTATCCTCGTACTCCACGAAGGATTCATTCTCCTCGAATGTTTCTCACGTTCACAGACTGATCCGTTTTTTAGATGCTCTCATTCGCTCTTACAAAGATGTAGCGTTACCAACACTCTCGCGAACAAATTTACTGTTCAAAAGTATTGATGGATGCATTTCAAAAACCGTGGATGTAATCTTAATAGTCAGAAGTTCATTAAACGTAGTTGAAAACTTAATAGATACGAATAATACATGGTAAAAGCAGGAATTTAAGGAAAAAGTATTATTCTTTCATTAAATGCGCTAAAGAGTAAAAACTTTGTTGTTCGTGGTTTTATTAGCTGCCACCAGATTCTGCGTGCAACTAAAATATAAAATTGTACGGAGAGTACCAGAATAGTGTTTTCTCTCAGTTACTATCATTTCCTCAGGCGTAGAAAGTTCCCACTTCGGCTTTCATCTTGTCATTCTAACCTTTTATCACGTTTATGGGTACTCGGATGAGAGTGGCTGATTTCCGTTTCTCTTCATGACTAAGTGTGATGCTCCGGAACGAAAGACAAAATATAAAACTAATCAAATATATTGCTCTACTACATAGTTATCAAATACTCAATCTTTTATTGTCGATCTCAATATCTTATGTGGTAAAACTTAATGGCATATTTCCATTCCGGTGGGGATAAAGCAAGATATAACTTGGATACATGCCATACAACTAATGTGAAGCTTTTACTCTCCAAAAACAACATCATCCCAGAACAACGAATAACTTATGAGGAACTGAAAATGACTGCCATTATTTCAGTTATTTCAGTAGGCTTTTCGGCCGGTAACTCCTTTATACCCTTATTTGTTATCACGGCGACAAACTAAGAAACACAAGAATGTGCCAAGGTGTTGATAAAAAGGAATGCTTAATTTCTATCAATGCAAACATATTTCTCGTAAATCACTTGGATTATATTTAATTTTTACTCATGCAGAACAGTCAATTTACGGTAAAAAAACTGAAAAATATTTTACGTTAACTCCCTGATAGAGGGATTTCGATCCCTCTTTAAGCTGTAGCTCACACTATTAAGCGAGCAATATACACATTTTATCGAAAACAACCGAACCAATTCTCCTTAAAGTCGATATACAAGGGTTTTGGAGCACAAGAAATCCATTGGACTAAAGGCCTCAGGGCTAAAAAGGCCCAATGGCCCCCGATATGAGCCCATATTTTTCTCGGAATCAATGGAGAGATTTATTTTTTGGCTTTATTAAATTACTTTCGATCATAATTCAGGAATTAAATTTTCACTATCGGATGAAAAAATGAATGAAGTACTTTGTTGTTGCAATTGCTTTTGTTATACACTTCGTTTTCTCTTAAAATTACGTTTTAATGACAAAGTTATAAATATTCCTCCAATTCAACAATAACATATTTTCTTGGCAACCTGAGCAATTAAATATAATTCGGAAATTCGGCCTGGCGATGTACGACTTATCTTATACATGAGAGAAAACTATGGAGCCTGAGAGTGGGATTCGGAGGTTTATGCCACGACTAAACCAGTGAGCCAAGATTTACTACCGTACTAGCGCTGTTGGCCTAGAGATTACCAAGTCCGTTGGGATTCATTTGCGAAAAACGCGTAAGATATTAATAGTAATACCTATCCTAGGGGCCATTATCACGAAGAAACTATTATGACAACGGGCTGTTACAACTCTGATAATGATTCTAGAATTTTCCACGAAAGTATCTTTCTTACGTGGAGCATTTTCTCGTCAGTTCTTCATAAAGGAAGAATTAAATTTATATGGATATGATGCTTTTATAAGGAATTACCTCTACCTCACATGTAAGTAATTAGTTTTCAAATTCCATTGAAACGCCGAAAATCTATATATTAGCATACGCATATAACCGTGTAGTTTATCGATGGATCGGATACGAAGTGATATGAAACTAAATAAGCGATTCTCAGTGGATTTGGTACCAAAAAACTTTCCATGTATTATAAACGAAGTGAAGCAAAAGTTAATATATGGCTCAAACTGGAGCTAAACATGTATTTATGATTCATCCAGTCCTGGAATTCAATATCTCGAGAAAAACCTATTTCAGCCATAATTAATGAGATTTTTTAAATTTATGAAAACGTATAAAAAAAGTTTAAATTATGAACTAAATAATCCAAATCTCTCTTTGATATATGTTTTAGCTTTATAAAAATTATCACATTTAGTGTACCGGGCAAAGCTCGGTCTTCCGGTACTTATCTTGATATATGTAGATCCAGTTTAAAATGCTTATGCCTACGCCTTCTCACGAGGGGGACCATTTATCGGTCTAATAATATTGGAACCCATTTCAGTTAAAAATTGGAAACTTGTTTATTTCAACAAAGTATGGATTGTGAAGTTGTCCCGACGCCAATTTTGTGCACGCTTTTGATTAATGCAGTTAGAACAAAATATTATTTCACCGGAAAATCAATGAATTTGGTCTCATTATAAATAAAAATGTCTCGCCTTTCTAAAAATACCAAAAAATCAGCCCCTTACTGAATTAATTTCCAAGACTTTTGACGAAAAATACCTGCCCTTTTACATGATAAATGGTACGTGTATGAATTTTAGAGAGACCTATTGAAATAAGGAGGAATTTCTATCTCCTTGATCACATCAAAAACTGACAGTGAGTTGTTTAAATGTTTTCTCGACTATTTTTAAAAACAAATGGTATAGTTACCGCAGTAGTTTTTGAGGAACATTCATGCTTCCCACAGCTGCTGAATTTAAAACGTATAGCTCGAATATGATCTCCATTTTGACGAGGTAACTATCCTCCTCATACTACATTAAACATAGTCACTTCCATTAGTTACTTCCAAGTCAACATTATATGATAGTATATTAAGAAATGATTGCTTTATATTAAATGATTAATATGAAAGAGAGGCTTAGTTTTATTTTTTCCACATTTTCATATCAGCTTAAACTTTTTGTGAGTCGTTACCGTAGTTTCCACCCTTACTCTTATCGCCAAAATTCACTTCACTGCCATAACCACGACAGCCGAAAGATTGCGCGTAACCGTTTAATTTGCGAGTCTTCGATTTTCTTGGATTAGAGTGCGGAACTGCAGGATTTCTTTCCCAAACCTTTGGGCCATTTCTTCGATTCTTATCTAAAAATTTCCATCAGCGTGACGCTGACACGTTTCCCCAAGCAGCTGAAATTTGGAACAATTTGGAGCGACGGCAGGAGCAGGTTGTCGAATTAATGAAATTTTTGAACGCTGCGTAACTGCGATTCTGGCCACGTGGTGCGATTTTCTGTCTCCCCTCCGGATTAACAAAGCTTGATTTGTCATCATGGACTAATTGTTTTGTTCTAGGAAGAATAGTTGCAATTGCATGGTTCCTTGACTGAATGAGTTTTACACAATCCCTGCTCAGAAATTCTAATTCCATCTTCCAAATACCCTGCAAGGAACGGAAGGTCGCGAAACCATTCTTTTTCTGATATTCAATATCAACTAGTTTACGCAAATCCGGTTCATTACTTCTCTTCATTTACATCATTTTCTCATTATAACTCAATACTGGGATGATACTGACTCAAATTGTTAAGGAATCCATTTTACTACAATATTCATATCTAATGTCGAATATCAACATAGGTATGATGATACGGGGAAATACAGGGAAATTGTAATAAAAAGCCAATTTAATGGAGACAAAGCTAAAATTCTATGATATTGATAGGAACAGCTAATCACCACATGAAAAGAAAATTTGGATTGCGAGTGAGTCCCTATTTTGGAAATTTATCGTCTGTGAGTAATTTGTATCAATGAATGGGCGTTGTCATGTTGTGGTTCGGAATGAAAATTTACTAGCGGATTCTGGATGACTCTCCAAGGGTCTTCGCTGCACATCGAATATCAAGAACAAACTTCTCGGACATTCCGTATATTAATAGTTTCGTCCCTCACGGAGTGCAGACTCCCGCATCATGATGACCAGGATTTGCGAAAGGATCCGCTCCGAGTTCTTTTGTTACGCTTTTGATACTACTCTCCACTGAACAATCTTGCCTTTTTCTAAGATCGCGGCTAATTCGTTGAACGGAATTGCAAAAATGCCTCGGCGAGAGAGAAGTGGAGCCGGAGAAGAAGACGGCGAAGTGGAGGGGGGGGACTTTTCTAAGTTTCGTGAGCCGAATTCTTTCGGAGCCGGAAAAACTGCGTCTGTCCCATTAAAAAGATACAGCGATAAACGGATTCTGGCGAGCGACGGCCTAAATCTCAAGTAATGAAATTCCTTCGGTGCGACTGCCATTTATAAAACAAGACCCCTCCTCGGGGATAACATAAAAAGAAGGGAAAAAAGGATGCTTAAAACGAAGGAAGCTTGGGGTGGGCAGATTGGGGGTGGTGAAGAGTCGTGAGTGGAATGGGGTGGGGGCGGACGGAATGAGGGGGGCGGCGGAGAGAGGGGGCATGCGGAAGAATGGAAGGGGGCAGGGGGTCGGCGAGAGTTGGCGGGAGGACTCTCTCGTGAGGGATCGCGCGGCCAAGGATACAAGGATGGAAGATCCACGTGTGAAGGGTTCCGGCGGAGGGTCCTTCGTTTTGTGGGGGGTTTGGCGATTGGATTCGCGGCGGGAGAGGCGGGGAAGTGGCGGGGGTGGAGAATTGGAATGGAGATGGATGGGGGAGGTGTGATTGTGTGGGGAGACGGGGAGGAGGAGGGTGGGTTGGTTTAGCGCGAGGGCTGGCTTTCGACGCTTCACTATTTCCAGCGGTCGAACCCGTTCAAACACGATGCAAACTCGTTGGAATCGAATAGAGCTGGCGGAGCCTCCTAAAACGCTTTACTTTCCCGGTCCGAGTGTGTAAATTAGAGCAATTATTCTCCTCTCTCTCAATCGCAGGGTGTGATGTTACAAGTCATTTTCGCTGTAGTCCCCTTGTCCTTCCTGACTGATGTACTGTCTTACCTAATTGATATGTTTTCTTAAAGAACTACCAATCATGCAATGGCTACTAGAACAGAACCTAGTAACCTTCTACTTCCCACCCACCAAACCACTACCTATCATAAATCGTTTGTCGTGGCTACCTCACAATTTTGGTATTCTATTCCCATTGATGTGAGGAAATCTCGTTCGTTGGCAATTTTTCAATGTAAATTCTATGAAATTGTATTGAACGAATGTTTTCCAGAATAGTTTAGCTTGGTCAGTATTTAATTCGCATTGCGATTTTTTTTTTAGATAGAAATTGTTATTTTTTCCTCTTCGTCTGTTTATGTTATTTATCTTGTTTCATATATCAATATATATCTTGTATTTATACCTATCCCTGAGTTAAGCTGTATAACATGTACAGTTATTGTTTTTCAATGAGAGTGGTTGTTTTTGTCTTTTTCATTATATATCGTATGTTTTTAAGCTCTTATTTATTTTTTTTATTTTAACTAAATAATATGTTAATTTGTCAATTACCTCACTGCTATTTTATTTTATTGTATTGTTGCTCTAAAGTACCTGTCCCAGAGTATAAAAAATGTTTATTCTATTCAATGCTACCCCTTCCAGTAGTCCCCACCCGGAGATCCGATAGGGGGACTATTTTACCACCGGAAGATTTTACTGGGAAGAATGCCATCACGTCATATATAGCTAGAATACAAAGCTGCATTTTCTAGGGAGATTTATTCGGTGGTTTCCCCGTTGCCTTCCACATCGCAGTGCCCCGGCCGATTCCGTGAACTTCATTCTCGCCCGAAACAGTGGCTATTGATACCGGTCCGACCTCCTTGATCTGCGCCATCAATGCCTTCTGCTAAGACTGCTTCCTCTCAGTGGTGGCGTCAAATTCGGGTAGCATAAAAGAGCTGTGCAAATGCTGGCCAGCCAGGAAAATTTATTCACGTCGCTTGGTCTCGGATCCGAAGTCGAACACGCCATGACTAGTCCACACCGGACCTTGTATAATTTCTCAATTATTTTTAAAGGTAATCATATTGTCATCGCAGAAATGACTGCGGGATCAAGAAAAACCATCCGTATTGAAGGAGTTAGAGTTGTAGTCCCCACTCAGTCACAATGTCTACGCATAGAGTATGAATTAAATTCACGATAAACATTAACTTTCGTTTATGTCGACAGATAACCTCCAAATTCGACTTGCTTCGTAACCTCTGAGAGTAAAATTATGGATTACATATTAATTTCATTTCGTAAAAATCGTTTTTCATTAACATTTATTCTCTATACATCAATGGTATTTGCGGTTATCATGGTAGTAATTTGGTCACTGAATTTTTTCAATTTAGTTATTTCATGCAGTAAAATAGTTGATGTTTAGGTTAATGAAAAGGAAGTATTTCATGCACCGCTATTTTACAAATCCTGCGTGAGACGAACCCTGAAAGAATTTTTGCGACCACTGGCGACCATTTGCGACGCTGGAAGCGACATTGAAATTATGATCGCAGGACCGCGGGACCACGTCTGGTTCTGATTCTCGCGCCGACAGTAACATGGAGTAACACGGGTGCTGCTTTGACACCATAGTGACTCGTAATACAATGGAAATTTGAAACTTTATCTATTGGTTACGGTAGTTTGAGTG
This sequence comes from Ceriagrion tenellum, assembly GCA_963169105.1. NCBI lineage: Eukaryota > Metazoa > Arthropoda > Insecta > Odonata > Coenagrionidae > Ceriagrion > Ceriagrion tenellum. The sequence goes on along the minus strand of OY720638.1, from coordinate 23,980,467 downwards.
AGGTCTTTCCCAGTTATTAATGGAGATTACATTCAAATTTTACGTTTTAACTTCAGCAACTCTAGGAAGGGCGAAGTAAATATTGTAATATTTATGTATGTATTTAATATTACAGTTATCAAATGCACAGTAATTAAATAAATATATGTATGATAATCTCGGAATTGATGCGGGGTGTTTAAAATTCCTACATACAAAGTTTTCTCTGTGATTCTGAAAAAATTACAGCGGTGTCTATGCGATTAATTGTTAAAAATAGTTGAGATAACATACACATTACACACTATGATTTTTTGAAGGTATCTAGGTGTTAGAAATTATTTTTTATAAAAAGTGTTCTTAAATAGTGCCTCTATGGATTGCTTTTATTTACTCTGTAAATTGGCTGATATAGTTTTGCTAAAATCTCGGAAAGTAGTATAGTAGGCGGCTGATGTATTGGTATCTGTGGAAAGTTTAGTTTTTTTCTTTAAAATGAACCCAAATTTATTTTTCTTAAGGTGAAATAATATTTCGTCAGAATCTCTCAGAAGCAGTTGGTTAAAACAATCTATAAGGAGTTAGCTAATAAAACTGTGATGCAACACCACATTCAGATATTAATGAGGAGTGAACATTGGGGTGAAAAGACACTTTCCGAATGTTGACCAGCTTTCTACAATTTCAATCTACAAGGCGATGTTTCATTCCTTTGCGGAATGCTGAGCGGAGAAAAACTTCGACAATTTTGTGCGCAAGTTTATTCACACACCGAGGTATTCTACAATCATCCGTTTGAATTCGAGCCGAGCCCAACGATGTTTGGTCGCGACTGATCGGGAACCGGGTTCAGTATTAAAACTTATCGGCCAAAATTAAGCGGATGTCAATGGCAAAATTGATTCTTTTATGTTGCGTCGTTGAATATTTTTTGTCGCTTTTTGGTAAAAAAATGCAAGAGTCATTTCTTATAATGTTGTAACTCCGAGACGATGACTTATCTGTGATGGCTTTTAGAGTGAACAATCAATTTACTTTCTTCACGGATAAGTATTTTATCGTGCGATACCACCTTACTTTGAATTAAGACCACCATGTCGCTCTGTCAATTGAAAATTAGTTTTTTATCTCGTCCACGATTCGTTCTCCGTGTTTATCGGCATAATGTCGGCTTTGATCATTGCACCTGTGAGTATTTTCTCTGTCTGTTCCTACTGCAAGTTAATTAGTCACTATTCATCAAATACTTTGATACACACATAGATACCAATCAGCCCGTTTCCTTCCGGGGTGGGCACAGTCACAAAGTTTCACTCATATTTGTACATCTAACACTATTTCAATAATTTCCTCCATACTGACCTATCCTTGCAAACCTCTTTTGCCTCATTTACCCCCATACACTGCTTCATACACTCCATCCTGTTTTTAAGACTCCTAGCATTCCTCCTCCTAAGAATTTCCTCAACCACATTTAACAACAACTTTCTCCGCCTACCTCTACCTCTCGCACCATTCATTTCACTCTTATATATCCGTTTCGTTATTTGACTCTCATTCATTCTCTCAACATGGCCAAACCAACGACCTTCACTCACACATATCTCCTTTCATATATGTCCATTACTGGAACATTTAACCCACATTAATTTATTACCCACACATTCCTGACCATATCCATTGTACTTTTGCCACAAACACTTCTCAGATAAATCATACCTACGGCGTTTAGTCTACTCTTATGTCTATTCTGACATACCCATATTTCACTACCAAGGAACAAAGTGTGGAGAAGTACACTTTTGTACAAGGCGATTTAATGGGGATTAAACCGATATGGAAGTATGGATCTCGGCACTGTACGCCAAGCGTTGACCAATGGGGTGCCACACGGATTTGAAAGGGCGTCTTTTTTCTTTTATTTAGCGCTGTTGACGGATACTCAGAGATTTTTTTGTCAAATTATTCGTATACTCGGTAAATATTTTCACTTGGCATACGTTTCAATGAAAGATAGACTATTTCATAATCTATACTTTTTGGCATTTTCGCGGAAAATGAACCGATTTTGTCTTCTTAAAATCAATATTTCTATTTGCAGTCTCATCAGTGGCATTTATTTCGGGGTCATTCTAATTTTTACCTGATCATATTTTCACTAAAATTAATTTTAAAGTTTATTTAGTCAACGATAAAAATACCATTATGTCACGAGGAGATTATTCACCAGAAGTGGAACCACCTTAATTTACCAGAAGTGAAATAATTTATTTTCTCGCAACACATAATTCCAATTTCTTATTTAGCATATTGCGAATTTCCAAAAGGAAAGGCGAGATGAGTACGTGCACGGGAGCGCAAAAACGTCACATTTGAATTCAGGGAGGAAGCAGGAAGGACAGTTTCGCAATGAGATCAGTTGCATTTCGTAATTCATCGGTGAAATTGAGAGAAAAGGTATCCCGCAAGCCTTTATCGGAAATCGCCCACCGTGGCTGTGTGATGGGTTTGCATGCATGTATCCCTTGGAGGTGGATAGGGGGGAGGGCGCTTGGCCAAAAGAGATCCGCCCCTTTCGGAGGCCACCAGAGGAAGAAGAGGAGGTCCACCCCGCCCCACCCCCACCCACCCCCGCCCACCCCCCGCCCCCATCCCCAGTCCGCACATTTTTTCCTGTCCAATGGGGGAGCGCCGGCGACAAGAAGGGAGCTTCCTACAAACCCCCCAAGAAGCAATCAATATGCCCCCCCCACCGCCCAGACGCCCCCCATCAACGCAGCCCCTTCGAACACCGCCGCCCCCCACCACTGTGGGTGCGTTTCTTGGAGGCCTTCGATTTTTGGCCACCGCCCCCGGGGGGGGCGCTTAACCTCTTCAGTATCACATATGATACCTGCGGTATTCATTTTATTCCCCCAGCTGCGTGCGTCGAATCTCTCGCAGTCCTGGGTATCATAATGTATAGGTATGCATTATTGGTCAGTTATCTTACAGATTTTGCGTGGAACTCTGCGTAGACAGTCGGCAGAGTAATATTCAGAATGTAAGAATCATGTCCAATGGACATTTAAAAAATCAAATCCGTTCCAAAAAGTATTTTTACTTTTGATATGTTTGTGTTTCGAGTTGGATTACCTCACGAAAAATCCGGTGAAGAGGCCTATCCCTCTTCAGATCCCCAAAAAATAACGAATCCTTTTGATTATTTTAGAGAGAAATATTAGTTATTCAATAAAGCACAATACTATGTTTAATACTGCATTCTTAAAATAGCATATTTAATACTGCGTTCTTAAAATAGATGTTTAAAAAAACAAAAATAACTCTTCTAAGAAATTTTGGTAAGTGTGGGAAAAAGTTTCCTTCAGGAGATCTACCAGGAAGTAACTGTTAGCAGCTTCTTTGTCAGCCAAAGACTAGTAAGGCTTAGAGCCAGAAGAGGATAAATGGTTCAGGTCTAGTACGAATGTCGTTTCTCACCTCAGTTAATATTCTCCTCCTGTTTTTACTCATTAAGAGTGAAAAAAACGTCATTTCTGCATCCTATTACATGCAATTATGTGTCTCAAAATCGAAGCATTTTTTCGACATTCAAATTCAACTTTGCTGGAATAGGTAATGTGCACATTTTTTATACTATTGGCTTACATTCTTGAATGGAGAGCACCAAAAAATATTTTTCGTCAAATTCGTGCTTTTTTTAAGGCCTGTTACTTTCGATGTTGATCAAAAATCCACATAAATTTCCTTAGCAAATTTTCCAATTTATTTTTAAACCTTTCTCAGGACTTGGCATTGTTCTTAATATTTCCAAAAATCAATAGGTTACTTTTTATAGGCGTTTACTGGACCCACAGCTTTAGTCCAGAACATCATTATAAACATCATTCCCATATATGCATTGAAATGTACAGCAGCCTTATGTTTATTACATAATATGATCATTATAATGGCGTTGTTGACAAAAGTTGTGGTTTCTGTAAACTATATGGTTGAAAATATTAAGACTCAAGCCCAGTAGAAGAATTAAAAATCATATGAAACATTGACTAAGGCTACTTTTGTGAATTACTAACCAGCATCCATAGTAACATACTTCAGAATGCGGATTTCAAAGTGGTCAAGAACAGACAAAGAGGTTGTGTAAATATATTTTTCTCACTAATTACGAAATGGTGTTGCTGCCATTTATTACTACCGATTCCCTCGTGAAGTATAAATGATTAAATGGAAAACAAAGCCCTTGTAAGATTAGATTAGATCTTTTCTGTTGAAATACACCTAGAGAAGACCAGGACTGCCGTACTGTGATGTCAGATGCCTTATTGGATTAGGTAACTATATAAAAACACGAATTATCTTTTCAAAAGTAATTATTTATACCTGCGGATGACACATTCAAAAGTGGGTTTAACTTTAGAGTTAAATTAAAAATGTTCACCCATGTACCTAGCGTTTATATCTCAGGAAATTCAAAGCTTCCACCCCATTTTTCGGACGAGTTTTTGGTCGCTCAAGCATCAAATTGCTCGACAACCATAGGCTCCACTGCAAGTTTATTTCTATACTGAAGAAGGCAATGGCGACAGAAAGCACTCATGGGAAGCCACAGAAGAGAAAAAGTTTCCGGTCTGGATCTCTTGAGTACAAGGCATTGTCCCCGGATAGAGTACTGTCTCACCATTCAAACAATCGTGGTTTTATTACGCCAGGGGTGACGGACTTTTTAGTGGTATCCTGATGAACTGAAATGAATATAAAATAGTTTTGTCTCTGGCATTATCTCGGGTTAAATATTTTCTCAGAATGAAAGTCAATTTTTTGGTTCGTGCGAGAATGTTGAAAATATTTTGCCTTACTTACTGCAGTTTGATGAAACTTTCAACACCAAACCTCTCACTTTATTTCAAGTTACCGATATGGCTTCTTCACCTTGCGTGCAATGTCTTCCAGCCATTGTAAAACCGAACTAGAATGATTATTATTCTTCAATTCCCAACTTCTAAGTGTCATCTTCAGTTCCAATGTCCGTTGGAAAAAATATCACTTTAGATCCTAGCTACTTGGATTGGGCAAGGGGAAGGATAGGGAGGATTCTAGCAGGAAGTGAGTATCTGGTGATCAACGTATTCATGCTATCGTAACACCCCATGCCACCACATGGGTGTGTGGCGGGGGATGTTAGAACACCACCTGTGCAAAAATGTAAATGATAGGGTTTCGAGAGGATAAATGGTGAAGAGTATTGTGGGTGTATTTTGAGTGGTGTCCACATTTTGGTATGGTCACTTATTTTGCATGAAAACGTGAGGTGAAATGCTGACATGTACTATGGGAGTGTACTTAGTATAGCTCAATTTTTACTGTGGTCACTTATTGTGCGCGGAAAGAAGGAGCATTTATACCGATCTGTTCGGCAATGTATCTCTCTTATTTTATCACATCCATCGCACCAAGAAATTTAGTGTAGCATCAAAATGATATTTTCTGTGTCACTCTGAATCACACCTGTTTTTGAATTTCTCAGGTAATGTTAGCCTAGCATGCCTTCTCCGAATCTATAGCGGCTCCAATACAAATAAAGTGCAAATAAAGAATAAATCTCCAATGGCCTTAATTATTGGCACCACTTGTCAAAAGAAAGAAAAAAAGTTTACTGTGTTGGTTTGGTTGAGAGTGTCACATTCAACTTTCAAGTCACACTTTCAAACTTGTGTTGCTAGTGTTTTTTCCCTTCAGTTCGCTGAAGAGGGCCACCTTGTGGCCGAAATACGCGTATCCGACGCTCACCCTCGTCCGTATTTGTGTGTGTATTTGACCACGCTCTTTTTGAGCAAGATTCTCCCAGAAGTTGGGCCCATTTGTGTGTGTGAGTGAGTGATTTTGAGTGTTTGTAGAGATTGAATGTGTGAATAACCTGGCATTCTTAGTTGGGTCTCATTAGCCCTTCGAAGGATCCGAGGTTATAACCCCAAGCATCCTTAGCGGGGTCCCATTAGCCCTTGCGAAGGATCCTCTTGGGGTGTATGTGTGTGTGTCTGTGTTGGTCACTGGCGAGGAAGTCACTTTCCCGTAAACCATCACAGGAGGGTATTCTGGTTGAGAGGCTGGGGTTGGTCACTGACGTTTACGTTAAACCAACACAGTAAACTTTTTCTTTCTTTCTTTTGACGAGTGGTGCCAATTATTACGGCCATTGGAGATTTATTCTTTATTTGTATTTTGTAAGAGGCCGTAGAACTCAAGTTTCCTCGATTTGAGCGGCTCCAATCTTAATCCCTCTAAAAGCTGAGAAATACTGTGTGTTTTCTCGTAGCAATTTTTAACGATGCGAGCAACATTTCTCTGTTTTTTATTATTTTTTCGGTTAAATCTTTCTGACCAGGGTCCCAAATATTCACGGCGTATTCGAGGTGTGGCCTATTAGAGCAAAATAGTACATCTTTTTTACTTTTTCATCCAAGGACCTTCCTATTCAGCTTTGAAATTAACCAGCAGTAATGAGGAGTGGTTGGCGAGAATTTTTTTAGGGTGGGGGGGAAAGTGTGGGGAATGTCTTCGTAATTCTGTTTTGTTCATTAGTTGCTTTTTCCCCTCTTTTAATGATATCCTACAGCCCAAGGGTGACGAGACGTTGTGACTTGTCCTCGAACTGAAGAATCTCAGGGGTGAATAACTTATCCTTCGCTGACCAGGTGCATGGCGATAAGGAGCTTGGCTTCCTAGTTGAGCACTTCGTTAATTCTTCTGCACGCGTCCTGAAGTTCGTGCCTTTTTTCCACGTGCACTGCATCTCAGACGTCGAATTTTATCTCGTGTATGCTGGATTTTAAATGCAGGTCAAATTAATCAAAGGCTAGGTTAAGCAGAGTTTTAGATATAGTAGGAGCGTATCACTGACGTGAAACAGATCTGGAGAGAGATACTAGGTGGCTCTGTGCGCGTTCTTCTTCACAAAAGGAAGTTCCAAAGAATTTGGCTTTGTTTCGCTTGCAGGAGCTCATTGGAAGCTTGGTAATAAACTGAAACTTTTTCCATGAGAAATATTTCGTAGCCTTGTCCCTATTTGGGTGACATATTGCGAGCAGTGCGTGTCTAGTACTTCGCTAATAGGGTAGGACTCTTAACGGTGAGAGTACTGGCGCCTCTACGAAAATTTTTCTTCTAACTGCTATAAGTCCCTAATTATGCATCTGTTGGCATCATCCGACCTTATTATTTTAGTTAGTGTATTTGTGTCCAAACTAATCTTTGTCATCTCCAAAATATTTCTTTAATTGATATGTACGTGACAGTTCATTACAGAAAAAGGGCGGCCCTATATGTTTTTGGCTACAATCCGAAGCGTTATTGAGATTAGCTGTTCACCCTCTTACCAACTCATTAATAGAAGTTCTTGGTAAATTCTGAATAATAAACAACTAAACTTTTTACCAAATTAATCCCCATCTCTCAGAATTTTCAATGTTTTCAATTTCAACAGTAGGTTATTCGTTGCGATAAAAGGATCTTGGGTGTTAAGAACTTGGTTCATGTCCAGCCCTTAGCAGTTAGTGATTTTTTGTGAAAAAGTTTCAAAGCAAAAATCTTACATCAAATCTGGGAAGTTGTTGCAAGTCAACAAGGAATAAAATGACATAACATACGTGCACTCAGCTTTCGAAAGCTACTGAATATCAGCTATCGTAAGGGAAGTGGTAGTAGTGTATAGATATTACGTGTTTCGACAGCTCTGGGTCATCTCGCATGCTTGTCACTTGCAGACGGAAGCGACATCACTGGAGATGAATAGGAAGGTCACCAAACTCGAACCGAAACCAACAATGGTAAACTTCGGTGATCGAACGGGAAATGATGTAACTATCCATCGTGGCAGGACGTGTTCCGCAGCTGGAAGAGAACTTACGATTAGTTTCTTGTGGTTGTAGCCATTAAGTTGGATCCATGTAAAACTTATCTAGATACCACTTCGCTCAGAATTGGACATCTAGGACAAAAAGATGTCCTAAGGTTAACAATTTATGACAATTCTACCATTCCTGGCTAATGTGTTCCCGTACATTGAACTTGAAGTTACATAGTTTTAAATGACTAGAATGGGTGGAACGAAAGGGAAATTTTTATTTCCATTTACGATGGTTTGAGCGTAATATTATTTCACCTAAAAACCAACGAATTTGATCTCATTTTAAAGAAAAATTTCTCATCCTTCATAAAATACCAAAGTATTAGTCCCTTACTGAACTATATTCCCATATTTTGACAAAAAATACCAGTCCTTTTACATGGGAAATTGTATGTGTAAGCACTCCTGAAAGAAATGAGAAATTTTTAACACCTAGATCTTGTTAAAGAATTAATGGTACCTGTGAAGTTTGTATGTTTTCTCAATATTTTAAAATTCAATCATTTAGTTACCTCAGTAATTTTTTCAGGATCGTAAAAAGACTTTCGTTTTGCAGGAGTTTTAAAAGTACTGCGTGAAGAGAATGAGTCAAGTTTGATACTCATATGGATATTTTTAATTAATTACTTAGAATTCCGGTCGTATAAAAGTGTATTATTGCACCGTTAATAATGTATTATTTTATTCATGCTCCTTACATCTGATGAAAATAAAAGGTATTGTTGGAATATGATCTCTATTATGACTAGGGAACCATCTCGCTCAACCACCTTAAGGTACGTGTATTTTTGCGAAAAACTGACATAAAACGCAAACAAATCAATAATAGTAAGACTTGATGAAGTAAAAGCTCCAATGCATGCAGGTTGTTGAGTTATTAGCTGAGACCTTCTGCGGAATTAGAGTCAGTATATGGTTGCTCGATAGAAATGGTGCGGCAGTCAGCTCTTTGATTTCTTCTGCTCTGCAGCTGTCATTGCCCAGGCGTACCTTGCCGTACATAAGAAAGCACCAAACTTACGTTTTGATAAAATTCTACCTCATCTTCATGATTAAACGGCTACCTTTTATTGGACTGTGCTTATGGATGAATGCTTTCATAATTTTGGATTATCTGCTCACAATATCTGTACTTCTACTTTATTTGATGCTTCCCAAATAGCACAGTTCTACCACTCGTGGAAGTTTTTGCCGCCCAAGTTTAACAGTGATTCTTTACCATTTTAATTGCTTAAAATGTAATATTTTCGAGAGCGAATATTGTACTACTTGAATTAGACCTAATTGGATTGGATTTCTAGAGAAGGCACTGCTGGAAACGGTCACTGATGAGGATCAGTTGTTTTAAAGGCGTATGACATCCACCTATCGATAATGGGTTGCGCCACGGTTAAATAAATGCCGTGGGGTTACTCAGACATCGAATAAGGCTTGTGTTGCTGGCTTTCATCGGATTTAATTCTGGGCGCTCTCCGTTCTCTCATTGTTCCAATTGCCCCGTTATTCGCCGCCGATCATTTATTTTTTCCCACGCCGCCTCTTTCCCCATCCCTCCCCCCTCACCCGCACACCCCTCTCCCGCCACTCCCCCCAGGAAGAAATCGTTCCCCCTTCACATCCGACGTTATCATCCCCTCAGCACCCGTAAGCCCCGGATGTTTTCAATCATCTCCCATGTAACTTTTTTCCCGGAATTTCCTTCCCCGAGGAAAGCTCAAAGACGTGAAGAAGGAGCAAGGTGAGCGTATGTGCCGACGCGGCCTTTTTCTGTTAATAACTGCGTGGCTCAGGGCAATGCGACGAGAACGTCGGGATATTCTGTCCTCGATACAGGGTTCCATTAAAGTGAAGGAAAATGGGTGATTGTAAAGAACCAGAGTTAATTCTAGGTCGTGACAATCCATTATAAATCGCCATAAGATAGGTTCAACCTCAGCTAAAATTATTTAAGCCGATATACACGTGTTTGACGTGAGCTGTCATCAAAACTAGGGAACAATTTGATGTAGTAAAATATGCCTAAAAGCTTGTTTATTATTATATTTATTAATGTGCATTAATTCTTTAATGTCGTCTCGGATAAAGTTTGACTTAATTCGGTTCGTCAATTGAAATCCCTCATGTTAGAACGCGTGTTTTTGTGTCGCTTTTCGCTCCACTAAATTACAAATTGAAGTAAAGAGGAACAGGTTAATTTTTAAGAGAGTGCATGAAGAAGTTTTTTTTAATTGCAAATAATGTATGAATTTGTTTTTAAACGTCTGAAGTTCTACTGCCTTCTATTCGATGGCTGGACTGAAATTTGAGTTGGACTGTCTGGTGCTTCACAATGTCAAAATTTCATATTCAAGATGATTAAATACGACCAGTATTAATAATATAAATTTTTATGTGCAATTGCTTTTGGAATTGGGAAACGTACAAAAGAAAGTTCGTTGTGTCAACTTAAAGGCAATAAAAGCTCTTCTCAGGAATTTACCGTCGATTCAATGGATTTGGGTTTTGGTAAACTTTTATTTCAGAGGCAATTCCTACGTGTTATATTTTCCGGCTGAATGAAGGTCCTTCAGTTACTGGCAATTAAAGCTCAATTTACACTCCTTTTGAGTTTTTCTGAGAAATCCCCATTCTCTCTTTTTTTCTGAAAGAGTAGACATTAAGCCTGTTACGACCCTTTTCAACCCCTGTCTTTCCATCACTTGCCTCAAACTCCAAGCAATTTTCTTGTCTTTGGCCCATTTTTCCACTTTTATTTGAGTATTTTCTTTTATCCATTCTTCCAATGTGTGCTCTCCATCTTGTTCTGTATTTCCGTATCGTTCTATTGATGATTTGTACGCCAATTTCTCGTCACATATCCGTAAATCTTTTTCTATCCATTCGTATGTAGCAAGCAGCTCTGCAGAGGAATTTTTTCGAATGTTTTAGACACGTTTTATTAAATTTTACGATTTTCTATTATTAGCTACCGTGTTTTTTACAATAAAACTCAATTACTATATTAAATTTTACACAAGTTTATTTTCTCACCTTATTGTAGCGTTATTACCGAGTTGTCCTTTATGCTTATAAGTCAGAGAAAAAACTGAATCCATGTATTTTATCGGAGAAAACGATCCTAGTAATGAATTAAAAGTAATACTTCGGTAAAAATAAGTGATGCATAAGAAAACGGCATTAAAACTAAATAAAATTACTGCTTTCAACTGCGTGAGTGATTTTCCCAAAAATCAATTTTTTTGTGTAATTTTTATCTTTTTTCGCTTTTTATATAATTTTCGCAACACAATTTTCTTCTTTTTCTATTAAATAAGTAAATATAAATAAATGAATATAACTAATAATTATAGAAAATATAACTTTTGTTACAGGGTGACACGAAATACACAATATATAAAAAAGTGCAGTCACAATTTCAAATATGTCGGTGGTTCGTCCGCACCTTAATCAGCGATAGATTCTATCACTGATGAAGGTGCGGAATACGGAGGTTGGGAGTTAACGTTTCTTGAGTTGGCTGGGGTAGTAGCGGAAAAGAGGTGTTTATGAATGGGTGAGTTTACGAAATTGCGATAGAAAATGTTAAACTGTGTTCTTTAAAGTCTCAACGTATTTGCTGTGTTCGGCCAGTAATCAGAACAGAAAAGTTTGAATGGCAGTGAAAAGAAAAATGTCAAGTACATACAAGTGTTGAGGATGGGGAAGCTTCGGAGAATATATATGAAGCACTGCTTTTTAATAGACCTCCGCACCGAATGCCGTAAAAAACGGCGTCGGCCAATCAGCAAAACACGTTCCGCACAAAAAGGGCGGAGCGACGCAATTTGGCGTCTTGGATGGGATTTCGGGGGAATTGGAGCGAGGCAAGATGCTCGATTTGAATCGGTGCGTGCAGGGTTCCGCCGGAGACGAAGAAGCAGACGATATATCCGACTCAGAAGACACCGTGCTGTTTTTTTGCAGCAGTCGGGATCCGATTCTAATCAAGCGTCTTACTCCTCTCAATCCCGGCGTAAGATTCACGTCGACGTGAACTTCAAGCTAGAGTTCAGCGAATCGGTGTTCACGGAAGCGTTAGAGATCACGTGAAAGCTTTGACCGTAACTCATCGATTTTAAATGTATTTCAACGTATTTTGACGTATCATTATTCTACCTAATGTTGCAATGAATAATAAAGCCACAATTACGAGTAAACGTAATATGTAGCTCATATGTGGTCCACATATGTAGCTGAATTCTTGTAGGTATTTTGGATAGATGTGTACGATGCAATTAAGATACTTTTCTACTCTATATTAAGCATAAAGCTCAAATATTGTTTATAAAATTAGCTTCGATTCCTTTTGTTGACACATTTTTGTTACTCTTTGTCACATTTCAATGTATTTTTCTCTTATCACTATTGTAGTTTATTACATGGTTGGACTTTCGGTGTCCTCACGATAGTTTTCTTATTTATTGTTTATTTTTTGTTGATTTTAGTTTATCGTTTATTGTAGTTTACTACATGGTTAATTTTTATATGCCTCACCTGAGGGCTACTTGGTGCTCCACTTATGAATTATTTTGAGCAAATTGAAGTATTTAAATTTATTCTTATTCTAAACTCCGAACTTAGGCGTTCTGAGCTGAGGCCTTCAGTCAAATGGAACTGTTTCAGATGGCTACCACGCAAATAAAATGCTTGCCAAAATCAACTTTATGCATATTATAGCATTTTACATTAGTAAAAGATATAGAGATGTATCTTTTAGTGCTTGTGAAGCATGGCTTCAGATTTGAAGATGACCGATTTAAGGCGTTTGGAGTGAATCGTGTGTCGTTGAGTGCATATATTGATAACTTTTCAAGAGTCTAAAAAATTCTTTGACCACTTATCACTTGATTTAATCTATTTATTCATATAAATAACCATAAATATTATAAAATAAATAATACAAGAAATATATTTTAAACTTTTCCTCTCAATAAAAGCATATTTATGTCTTGGGTTTGCGGCAAGAAATTAGACATTTTAGTGAAAACCGAACGCAAATGCGAATTTTTAAAGGTATGTTACCTTGGTATTTTATAAGAACCATAATAATAATATGAAGCGTATATTTCCTTTTTTAGGAGAAAACATTTTTGTATGTCATCAAATTATCACGAAATATATGTCGTGAGGCCATGAGGCTACGTGTTAAAGTAGCATTGCGTTTACAATAAATCAGTTCGATAACAAACGATTTTTTGTGTGTTTATCTGTACATGTCACTTGTGAGTACTCGTATGAAAAGTTTAACGAGCATTTTTACATAACAGAAAACATATAGTATATCCTGCTGTCTAGAAACGAGCTTCTCACGGGGGAGTAAGATTGTATAGGAGTAAGAACATTAGGTTTACAAGGTCGTAAATCTTCGTCGCCAACATCAAAATGCTCAATTTGTTATTCCTATCTAATTCTGGATCGCCGGATTGCTTAGATGGGCTAAGAACACAATCAGCATATTTAGGTGGAGCTGCATTTTTTATCGTTACCACACTCGTGTAACGCGCTGCTGACACTTTTTCAAACTAACAAATTAATTGCAGTTGTGTTTTTAGTTTTTCGTATAATGGTAGCAGGACTTGTTGGCTCCCACTTGTGTAAAGCATCACGTCACCGTGTTGAAAACGCATAAGAGAGGAGTCCTTCATAAACTCTGGCTGCTTACTGATGCTTGACTAACCTTCGATAACCTCTCACTTGGTACTGTTTGTGCGACCAAGTTTCACTATACCCATACCGTGTACTGTTCTCTCCCCACGATCCCTTCCACGCCAGGCTTCCCCTCTTTGACGACAAGATTTGTACCGGCAAATGACATGGTGTTTCGCTACCTTTATACCCTTCCATTTCCTCACCCACAGTTATAGCTAATCGTAGCATTATTTTCTGGCAACCGGTTTTTACCGTAGTGGACAAAATATAGATTTCCGTGCCTTCTGGCATGTGAACATCCTCATGAAATCGAATTCGGACAATGAATACTGGTGAAATATCTCCGGCGAATTGTACGCCGAAATCGTAGATGTGGATCACATTCACACTTGTATCAGTTACTGCAAATCGTAACCCGGCGATCACCTTCCTATTCTCGACTCCTAATTTCATTGCACTAATACCTCGATCCCAAAAGTTAGCATGCGCAATATCATTTCCTTATCCTCGAGTATCAAACGTAATGGCAAATTTTACTATGCACAAATGTGTATAATCCAATACGCTCATAAATCAACCGTGGAAATAAATAACTGCCTTTAAAAAGTTCATTTGGAATTGGAAAAAGTCACGCGATCAACTTCATTCATACTCCTCTGAGATCTACATATTTTAGTTGAAACAATCACGCCATACTTGTTTAAGGACTTTTATGAGGGAAGAAGTATCTTATGGTTTTTAGCAAATTTAGGTAAACCAGGTAAATGTCTCATGTAAACTTGAAGGTAGGACCGTCAGAGATACTGTTGCCCATCAAAACCTACGATGATTTTCGGTATCGTGCCTTGACGTACTCCAGTCATTATACTTCATAAAGAAAACATGGCTGTTATAGTGTAAAATCAGCACTTATTTTTGCTACTAAGACTTTTGGGCCAAATTTTTACAATAAAAGTACTATAAAAACGTTTTAATTTATAAATCAGGTCCCGCTTGGACATAGACCTGACTGCAGGTGTCTATTTTAAGTAAAGCAATCATACATTGGTTCCATTCCAGAGCATATTGTTTTTCCTCGCTTGTATACATATTTATTGCGTAGTAGTTTTACCTCATTTACAAGCAATATTTTTATTCTATTCAGAAATGCATAAACAAATATCAGTCCATTTATTTTTTTCCCTTAAGCTACAAATGTACTGTGGTATTTCATATTAAATCATTCTTCGTTTTTCTATGGCTGACTTTGATATCCTCAGAGCCTTGTTTCTCGAGTTAAAATATTTGTTTATAGCTATAATATACTTCATAATTTGAGTTTAATGGTGACAGCCCAATTTTCCTTTACATGTGCATTATCTTATTTGACTGTTTTATTGTCGGATGTTGCTTAGTTCAGACATTTAGATGGTTTTTGCCCCAAACTTTGATACCCCAACCTGTTACATCATTTCAAGCTAAATTTAAATAATAATAATAATATTCATTCCACTCCAAAAAGAAATACAAAAATAATAAATTAAACAAAAGAGTGAAATTAGGCCCCCCTGATGGAAAGTTCCTGTGATGAGGTTGCCATTCCTTGAATATGGCGTTTTTCGGCAGTTACATGAAAATATAACAGAAAAAAATATACAAAGGGCTCTTCAACTCAACATACAAGTAGTGTCCTTACACAGTATGAAAATATCACCTTACTACACAGATGTTACAATTTATCTATAGTAGTATATATCTCAGTTGGTTACAATTAATAGAACACAATGCATATGGCGGAACTCTACATAAACTATATGGAATCCGTGAACATGGTCAATAGAAACCTTATTGAAGAGGCTTAAGCTATAGTTTTGAATAATATTTCAACATCTTTTTGTAAAAATGATGTTGAAATATTATTCAAAACTATAGCAATTCATTTAAAATATCTTCTGTTTAATTTATTTTCTGCTAGATTAATATAATTTTTATGTGAATGGGTGGTTTATTTTGTAAACGAAACAGTCGATGCACAACTTTCCCTGGTTCACTATTTTATCCAGAAATATGTTCGTGAAACCATAGGTGCCGATACTTAGTGGTTTAACTCCATCCCTTTCAAGAACGTGAGCATCACTTGAGAAGTCCCTCGAAATAAACCCTGGTCTCATTGTAGTCTTTCGCAACCAGCAGGCAAGCTGAGCTCCTCCTCTTATTCCTGCCTATACCTCCTTCTTTCATCCTAATGCCTTTTCCCGGGTTATAGACTTTTGTCACACATTTCCTCTCCCTCTGAACGCCTCTAATGCGGGCCACACACACACAACGACGTGATGATATTGACGAAAGTTTTTTTGGTGGAGGAAGTCATTTTCGGAGCACACGGCAAGTCAGAGGATACAAAGTTTCTGAAAACATTGTGATGTATAACTCCAATTATGAAGGAAGAAATGTACGAAAGTCATATGGTGGAAGATTAGGGATGGATTTTGCCAAGCAAGCTATAAATGATGCCCGAGTCAGAAAATATAAGAGGAAAGTTAGTAAGAAAATTGATGGTAGTGGAGAACTCCAGCCAACTAATCTTAGGATTGATTGCTCCTATAGTGGGAAGCATAAATAAAATGCTGATATTTGGCGAGCAATGTATCAGATTGATTCTCCCTTGGACTAGTTTTTTGCCCATTAACTCAGATTAATGAATGATGCCATATTGATATCACCAAGAGCCTCAATAGCTTTAACAGGGAAGATTATTACTCGCTGTTCCAACGCCGAGAAAACTGTCATATGTTCCCAAGCACTTAAGAAAAGCAACCAATGACAGTGCACCTGACTCCAGCGGATGATGCATACAAGACGGATTAATATCAGCATCTTCACTTCAGGATCACTCAAACACCACTAGCTGTGAATGAGAACTGGCAGAAATGACCTGCATTATAACGTACTCCGCTGAATTTCAGCCGAATACAACGTCATAGAAGACCATCCCATCCCATGCCGTCCCAATATAGACACGTGGACACACACAAAACCTATAACTTTACATTCACCACGCCGCGGAAGCCTTCACAAGGAAGTTAATGCAGGGTGATTCGCGAGGAATTTTCATCACTTCAGGAGTTTATGTTGAGAAAGTTGTAATATTATTTTTAGAAGAATTTTTTCTAATTCTGTTACCATCCTAAAAATCAGAAATAATGAGAGTTAAAGACAGCAAAAAAAATGAAATAATAATAATAAATCATTTTATTGTCGTAGCCATTTACACCGGCCTTTCAGACACTTTTGGTAGATAAATTTAATGTTTACATAAGATTCAATTAAATGATAATACATCTGCATCTACATAATACCCCGCGAGCTGTCGCATCGGTGTGTGGCAGGGGGTGGTAGGTCAACAGCTGTGTAAAGATGTAAAAGTTTTGGAAGTGAAATGGTGACATATTCTATGGGGGTGTATTGGAGGAGCTCAGTTTTTACTGTGGTCACTTATTGTGCGCGGAGTAAACGAGTTTTTGTACCTATCTGTTCGGCAGAGTATCTCTCTTATTTTATCGCTTCTGTCAGACCTAGAAATGTAGTGAGATGTCATGATAATATTCCCTAAGCCTAGCGTACAGCCTCCGAGTCTCTAGGGGCTCCCACCTTAATCCCTCTAACAGTTGTATAACACTATATATTCGTTCGTAGCAGTTTTTAACGAAGCGTGCTGCTTTTCTTAGTTTTTTGTTAATATTTTTGGGTAAATCTTTATGACCAGTGTCCCAAATGCTCGCGGCGTATTCGAGGTGTAGCCTAACTAGAGGGAAGTAGCATCTCTCTTTTACTTTTTCAAACCTATTTTCTTTAATGCTGTGCCGCATATGTTTTGTATGTGTGTTCCCCACGATGTATCTGAAGTAAGGTAATTCCAAGATATTTTACTGCAAAATAATATAATAATAATAACAATTATAATTACAAGACAAAATATTTACATAGAAAAAAATATAACATAACACAATATACACAAAGACAGATTATATACCCTTCTAATTTCAAATGTTCAACAACTTAATATCTTGTAAAATTCTGATCTAGATCTGGAATAAGTGGACCTTTCGTGTTACTCATTAGCAATTTTAAATTTATTTCTTCTGGCGGACCCCACTTATTTACTACAGTTACCAGGACGCTTCCAAATCCTCGCGTTGGAATGGCTCGGTGACAATGGTTTTTCGTCCATATTTTCACATGAAGAACATTTTCAATGGCCGTAAATATTTTACTGCACGTGAAAAAATATACCAGTTTCGTACGTACTAGAGTTCCTTTTATTTAAACCGGTGGCAATAAAAAACTTGTAATATTACGGCTATTTCGTCCTGGGCGGAATGATTACTCCTCAATCACCTCCCATACCAACTCCGGAAGCAGCGATCATCCTTTGTGAATCATTCTGCTGAACGATTCCCCTTTCAAATCATCCGCCTTTCAGCTTTCCGGAAGGAGGTTTCGCCAATCCAATTCAGATTTGATGATGTTGATGAAAACGTTTGCAGCTCCATGCCTTCGGGCGGTGTGCAGCATTCTCTCGACTCTGCACGTGCCCGAGAGTATTTCTGCATTGGCCCGTCGTGGCGATGGAATGTCATTTCCCGGCGGGAAGATCCCCCCATCCCCGCCCGCACCACTTCCTTCCACCCCTACGGAAGACTGACGAGGGGATGTTTGGAATCAAATTGGGCGGCTGCAGCCGGGAGAGGGATGATGCGGGAGGCACCCCTTGCCACACCCCTCCATGAGGGATGATGGGAAGGGCTCTGGGGAGGGAGGGGATGGCGAAGGCGGGGGCTGTGGGGGTTGGCAGGAAGGGAAGCAAGAAGAGGATGGAACCACAGCGGTGGCGGTAACACTGAGGGATTTGAAGTGCGTGGAGCAAAAGTTGGGAGGGGTTAAGGGTCCTTGTGTTCAGGGTAAGACTTAGGGCTAAGATTTGTATGGGTGAGCTGGGTGCAGTGAAGGTGTTAAAGGCTCCCCCAAGGGGATGTTTTTAGGAAACGCACCACCAGCGTGGTGGTATTGGGAACTCTTGGTACCGAGAGGTAACACTTTACACTCTTCCTGGAAGTCGGTGATGGTGCTCCCATAGGACTTACGGGCTCATTGTACGTTCTCCTGCGTGCGTCTAGTTAGTGTGAAGAATATCTTATACCTGAACTTAAATAAATGAAAATTAGTTCTGAACTCTGACTCTACTTATAGTACAACGCATTTAATCGACCAAGTGTCACCCTCAGGTACTGTCTATGTACTTGAGGGTACGCTTATACGTTGAGACTAGCTGCAAAGTAAAAAGTTTTTTTTCTTTCAACACGACATATCAGTCCAGAATAGGTCCTGCTAAGCTATTCATAATTAGCTTGTCCGCAGGTTCCTATTTGAGCACAAACACCATGCCATGAGTGGTGACAATTCCATCCAGGTGGGACTCAAACCCGCGACCCTCACTACAGCAGGCGATTACTTCACCCCGTCACCTCCGCGGCCGGCAGTGGAGAGAACAAAATTTTTATCTCTGTAAAATAATTATGCTTTTCACCTCATCTCACCAAACATCTTTGATTTATTTTTCAACTGATTCTACGCAATATCTTTAACATTTTTTCGTTGCATAACTTGCAGGTTAAATGACGGGGTAAAATCAATTCCTCGTTGTAAACACGTGATCTAAATTTTTCTTGGAACCCTCGCCTTTCGCAAAATCGGTCTCTTTTTGGTGGCTCCCGACTAAATTTTTCAAAATAACTCCTTCTGCCCGCTTAGAGTATGTTTGTAATCAAGACAGAGGGCTCGTACTAAATTCGCGGATAGAATCTTTCTTCGCTGTCTTCCAAGTAAACTATGGCACCCGCGATATAAGGTCCATCCAGAGCGAGCTGGAGGAAGAAGTGTTATCGAAAAGTAAAAGAATCGCTCCTCTTCTGAATCTCTTCCACCACATTGACCCATGCCCTCCTCGGCCAACCCAATCCTCTCACACAATTCACTTCCCAATCGTAAATCTGTTTCGCTCTCCGAATCTCACATATTCTCCCAAAACCATCAAAGCACGTTCTTTGTATTGGTGTCCATTACCGGAGTATCCAATCAACCATCTCATTATGATCTACTCATTCCAAGGCATATCCCTTCTTTTTTCCTTCAGCATTCCCCTTTCCGTCGGCCCCGGTGGCTGCGGGGTAAAGTCATCGCCTGCTAACCCGAGGGTCGCGGGTTCGAGTCCCGCTTGTGTAAAATATTATCTGCCCAGGGCATGGGTGTTTGTCCCTCGTCCGTTGTTATTGTTATCCACCCGACATAAATTGGCACATTGTGCTGTATTCGGGGTAGTGAAGGTAGAATAAAATAAATTAGTAAAGTTCTCCTTCCAGTTTGCATTAATTTTACTCCTACAATTATCCTGGCATAACAAATGTTGAGAAACTTCCAAATAAATCGGGAAAGAGAATAATTTTGTGGATTTTAAGTGTTTTTCTTTAGATTATTGGGATATAATAATAATAAGTATATTTCAATGCTTTGGGAGCAAAACCCCTAAAAGCAGAACAGAGTAGTTCATTTTGACGTACCTGAAGTTTGACAGTAATAAAGAACAGTATTTGTTACAAAAATATTACAACAATTTTAACATTTAAACTAGAAAACAGATGTGGTGTCATTTTTAGTGTATCTACATAGCTTACTGGTGGAACAGGAAATTATAACATTTATTCTTAAAATATCGTAAATAATTATTTTTTAACTCGCTAGGCATAGTTCCGTATACCGTTCCATATAACAGTAGACCTGAGGACGAAGGATTTGTGAAACATTATGGTTCTGTGTGTAGGTAAATAAAGGGTGGATGGGTCACTTCTAGTTAGAATGCTTCTAGTTTCAGGAGGAGGACAAAAAATACCCAGGAAATATTTCGATTTTTTATTTTTAAATAAAGAAAATAAAAAGACACAAAGCAGATATTTCCACCCAGAAAAGATATCCAGCATTGGAGCTTTTCCCTGAAATGGGAAACGTCCTCGTCCCTACGAAGGAACTCTTATTCGTTCATTTTTTCACTCCGTATGTAATCTAAAAATTTCCCTCCGACATTTGCATGTCCCTAGTCTCCTCATCTAGCCCAGAATATGACTGGACTGTTTTAGAAAGAATGTGTCGGAGAAGGCAACGGCTGGTGAAGGGAAAGATGGTCTGTGGTACGTTCACCAGAGGATATAAATGTCGGATGGCGTCGAATAAGCGATTAAGCATAAATGAGGAAGCACGATTGAATGGCGAACAAGGAGACAAGTTCGGTGAGGGTTTCCGAGCGCTCACTTCGCAGTGGGTGAGAGGCAAGGCGCACGCGAGGGAAGGATTGTCGGCGGGGTGAGGCGAGGTGAGGCGGTTGTGCTCAAAGTTTTGCGTGAAAGAAACGAGATGGGCAAGGGGGTGGTGGGAATGTGATTGTGGAAGTTTTCCGGCGCGTAGGGGATCGGTGGGGAGCGATTGTGGCGTGGAGGAGGAGGAGGAGGGGGGGATTGTGGAGGAGGGAATTGCAAGAGGCGCCGTGCACCGGTGGTGGCGGCGCGGGAGACATTTTGGAAAGGGGGCGAGAGTTTAATTGGAGGGATCAAGTGCGCCAGAAGTCGGAGCAAGCCAGCCGGAAGAGTGCTGAGGGGAGCGGGGCGGGGGACCCGGGCGGTGGATTTGCGCGCTCGGGGTGAGACTGGCAGGGGGCGAACCTTCGGAGAAGTGGGGGCGGGTGAGGAGACGGGATTTTTCTTTGGTGGAGGCATGGGAGGGAGGTCGGCGGGGGTGTGAACTCACGGGTCGCAGCCGCATCCCCCTCAGGAAGGCCCGAGGAGAAAGGTGAAGGGCCGATGCAGAGTTAACAAATAAAGGAAGGAGCTGGTCAATACCTGGAAAAATTCCTCATATTTTCCTTGTTTTAAAATTGGAAAATTTACATATGGTATCGCATGTCATCGGCAATGATTCTTATCTAACCTGATTCAAATGCAGAGGCCCACACGTGACCCAATTGTTCTCCATTAATATTAAATAACGATCTTTATTAATTTCAATTCGGCAACCCTCGCGTGGCTTCTTCTAGCTATATAACTACAAATTTTCTGTCAACAGCGATGCCATTGATGTCTCAAAGAATAGAGTCAAGAAAATGTGAAAGCAAAGTCGTTGGAAGTGAGGATTACTGGTGCTCCTCAATACTAACAAGAGTTTAATTTCTCTAACTAAAACACGAGAATAAAACTTTAAGGCTCCGTATCTGAGTCAGAATTAGGTTTTTTATAAAAATCATATTAGACCATCTACTCTCACATTGCAAAAGCCTTTTCTTTACCTGAGGCTGGTAAAGAAAAGAAATCATTTGGAATCTTTCCAGATAAGCCAGATGTATGTATGTAAGCCAGGGTGTATATTCCAGGTAAGCGTCTTCGGTATTTTTAAGCTTAAACGTTGTGTATTTGCCAGGAAATGCATTTTACGGTTTCGTATCCATATAATGGTTTTAAGATATGGTCCATTATCACGTCGAAATTGTTCAAAAGAGCAGGGTGAATATAATGGTAGAATATCTTTGAGCTGGGTATCTTTGTAATAAAGATAAATCTTTAAATCCTTGGTTAAGTTTTTGTGAACACTGCCCAATTTTTTTGTACAGGACACAAACGTATACGAAAAATACAAGAAAGAATGAATATCGAAGGATTTTTCTGTCGAAAAGCCGCGACTTAAATGAGGAGATCGTCAATGTTTATGCCCTGTCTATACCCTGTTTTGTTTACCCTGTCTGTTGATGAAGTGCCTTGGTGGGTTCAGAAACTAGGAACTATATATCTGCAGATTAATAGAAGAAAATCTGTTGCAAATTATTTCCACGGGAAAGCATTTTTACGGAATGGCCAGATACCGAAATAACCGTTAAGAGTGAGATGGAAGGGAAATAATAGGAAGGATTTATGGGGAAGACTGAGGATGTGAAAGGAGAATCAGATGAAACAGAAATGTAACGCTGTATTTGCATAGGGAAGCGATAAGAATGAGTGGAGGAATGCAATGATCCAATATAAGGATGGATGAATTACGGGGATAATCGTGAATAAACATTTTCCTGATTGTTCTTAAAAACGAATTAATAAGTGAAGAGTAGAGAGAAAGTACTGATCGTGGTCGATGTATTTTCAAAATCATCGTAATAATCAATGTTATTTCATTGTTAGCTCATCAGTTATAAGATAAATATACCTTATTTAAGTTAACTTAATATCACAATGCAATGGTCATTTTTCATGATTAAATGCTCGCTTAACTCCTTCCTATATTTTATAGCCGTGCTTTGAGCTCCTGTCTTGTGCAGCTAATGAATTTCATGTGCCATGAATGTAAACAAGTAAGAGGCTTCCGCAAAGTCTGTATTTCATGCACTTCTTGATAAAATTAGGAAAAAAACGAAGAGATTGGATTGGATATTTGGGGAGGCGACCGACAGCTAAGGTCATTTGAGCTATAGGGGACAGGTTAGGGAGGAAGGGTGGATAGAAACCCGGCGTTGGCATTAACTTGCTCTTAACGAAAGGTACCAAGGGAACCACGGTTTTACGTCTCCTCCGATAGACGGAGTACTGTACTTGAAGTGGGGCACTCAAGTAGGAATTGGGTTTTTTTTCGGAAAAACATCCACCTCTGCAGGGATTTGCACCCTGGCCGTCTGAGTGGTTAGCCAGTACTGTAGCCACCACACCAACCCGATACCCCGAAACGAATAGAATAGCATATTCTGGATCCAGATATTTTCCGTTATAAGGAATTAATTCTAGGATCGTTTTCAGGCATTTATATCCTCTATTTATCAGCCGACTTGTATCCTCATTTTCTCACATTTCTGGTTCCTCTATTCATTCCCTCAGCTGAAATTTATCGCATTTGACTTCAAAATTGCTTGCTACTTTTCCCGATTCATCTTTTTCTGCCAACGCAGATGAATCCTCACCCCTATTTCCCGAACTTAACCTCAGCTATTCTAAAAATAACGGAAATGAATCAAATTAATAGATTGTAAAATATTATTGAAATTAAATCTGTGCAAAAATAAAATGAAATTACCAAAAAGAAAAACGATATTAAATACTCGCATAGAAAGGAAAAAGAATAATTGATAACAACCGAGATGATGATTTCACTGCGTAGCCCAGTGTCAGTAGTTGGAAAAAAGTGGCCCACTCAGCTCTCCCCGGGCGAATTCACTTCTCCACCTCTTCTTCCTTCCTTCACGGCCTTTCAAACTCGTGTCCAGTCCCCCGCCCCAGCTCCAAATCCTATCAACCTCGATTCCTAACTGAATCTCCTTCCTTTCCCGTAACCTCATGTTGAGAGCAGATGGCTCGCGTCCAGTGATACAAGAATCCCAACTCCTTCGACTTGACTGCACCGCCACTGATACTTATCATCAGCTACGTATCGTTCCGCTGAGTGCTCGAGGAGTTCATCTTCCCGACTGGGGAAAGCCTCAAAACGAGAAGTGATGCCTCTCTTTTCTCACGGCCCGTATCACTCCTCACTTTACTCTGAATCTGTCCATTAAGCCTTCACAATTCTTTCGTTTCCATTGGTTTGAGTGGCTTGTTTTCGGCGGCTTTCCCCTTTCATTTTTCATAGCCACGGCAATGATATTTGATATGTAATTCTTGTTGGGATCAATTCTCACGTTAATGTTTCACGTTTTTAGCGCATCTTAGGCCACTCTTCTAGTTTCTTCTTGCCTAAAAAGAAATGCATACCCCCTTAGTTCACATATTATTTTAATCTACCTAATGTTTGCATTTTTGTATCAATCCTCAATATATCGGCAGATGCCACTTAGAGAATTATCTATACACGAAAACCGGTGAAAATAAAATTTAGCAACTACTACACATTTAATCACCTATTTCACGTTTCTTTCCATCTCTCCTTTTGTTTTCATCTTAGGCAATATAATCATGTCTGAGTCAATCTCTGATTCTATAAAAGTTCTGACTGAAAAGTCATTATCAATATAATTAATGATATTCTGCGATTACCAGTCATTACCAAACCTTTAACTCTTATTAAATGATTTTCTTGTCTTGGGGAAACTCTATTGTAAGGTAGCAAATATCATTTATCAGATAAATAAATGATTTATCTCTCTGAATCCTCGGGATGACATTTCGGTTATCATGCCCATCATTTTCCATGAAGGCTAACTAGTCGTTTTGTGTGTAAACATAGATATATTTGCTAGCAGGCATACTGGAAGAACAATGCTATAGCCGAAGATTCGATCGTTAGTAGAAGGGAATTGGTTATGACACTCCCAGCGGAAGTCTTATGAAAGACTCTTATATGGAGTGCAGTTTTGTGTGGCTCTAAAACTTGGTGAGTAAGTAAACAGGATAAGCGTCAGTAAATAAGAGGTTTTCAAGACATGGGTTTTGGGCGGAATGGGGAGAATTAACTGGGAAAAGAGGAAAACGAACTAGCTTGTGTAAAGTACGTAGGAGAAGTAACGGAGGTTTGTGGGGAAAATTTGAAGGAGGCTAAGTAATTAGTCGGAGGAATAATGAAGGGCTGTATAAGAGGGGTAAGTTGGGAAAAAAGGAAGGGTTAGTGAAAGAGTGGGGTTTTGGACAGTGATAATGGTATTCACATTGGCCTGGAAAGCGGTAGGTTCATGATTCTTTACCCGGTTCATGCCGATGAGCTCACTCGTGGGTACAATCCTCGAAGCGGAGGATAATTTGTGAGATGGAGGAAGGGTGGAGAGAAAGTCAGCTTGCGTTAGCCTGTCCTAGCGAAAGACGGTTGGAGTAACAGTTTGAATGTCTTATAATTTCTAGTTTATTCACCTGAATAAAATCTCCAATTAACTTCCAATTCACCCTTAAGTCAGTTCTTCTACACCGTCTGTCGTCAGTAAAGGATCTTAGCGTATTAATAGATGGTAATCTGAATTTCTACGATCGTACCAAGGCAGTGAAATTGAGAGCTTAATCTCTCCTGGGCCTCCTATACCGATTCACAGATATCGAAGAACACAAGGTTCTTCAGCCATATTTTAAACGACTGTCCTTGCAGTGATCACACACTGCTCCTCACTATTGTCGAAGTCTGCTCCATTTAATCTCACTACCCTTAACAGTGTATCTTATATCTTCGCAAAAATAGTTAAGTACAGAGTCACCCACGTTCACGATGAAATCATATTCACTAATTCCATTCTGTCTTCACTACTCATGTTTTATAAGCTTCTTAGTTTTTTTCTTCAGTGTGACCAAATTTTCCATTATAACCACCTTAACTACGTCAAATACTGTCCTGAAATCCTGTATTTTATAAATTTCAGAGGACCTCTCTGCCTACCCGCACTCATTCTCTGTTCCATTCACCAGTTACCAGATAATCATTCACTAAACGATCAGTTTTTTCCGCTTCCCTTCTAGGCTCAATTCACTTCCCAAAAACGTCGATCTGTTTTCTCTGTACCCAACGCATTTATGAACCTGGCTCTCTTTCTGAAAATGAATAGTACTCCCTCTTTACCAGATACCTTCGATATTTTGTTAATATTCCGCTTGCTATATTTGTCTGGACTCATCTTTAATCTTATGTCCTGTTATTTGGTCTACTTTAAATTGGCAACGCAGCTGTATCTGGACATATTCGAACAGAATAAATTTGTTTTAAATCCTCGGGTCGGAGGACTGCTCTTGAAGCGCTTTACGCAAAGCTTTCAAGCAGAGATTGGATATTCTCTGAAAAATTTCTGTTGCTGAAAAGAATAGAACCTAGAGCCTCTGGATGGGAATACAGTAATCTCTTGCTAGCTCGTCAATCCGATCCTCGGTTCCAAAAGATATCAGTACGAGCAATCACGTCACCTGCAGATCCGAAAGAGCCTTTGAGACCATGAATAGCTCTCGAGAAGTGTAATCACATGGGATGGGGTGGTGGGTGAGGTAGGTGGGGGGAAGTGGACGGAACGATCCGGGCCAAGCGGGTCCAATGGGATTGATTTTCGGTCAATGACACCGATTCCTTACGTAATTCTCCTACATAGAGTATTTTCGTCCTTCTCTCAGCTTTAAGGTGCGCTGAGTGAAATTTCTGTGAAGTCATATTTTAGGCCAGATTCAAATTCTATTTTAAAATCTTACATTACATAAGAGACATTCACAATTTTAGAGAAATTGTTACTGCGAAAACTTAATTCGCTTGTCTGAAATTCTCAGCAATTAACGAAACACATTTATATAAGTTTCCCACTTGCCTCACATTGCACACTAAAAAAGCCTCCTCAGGATAAAGTTTCTTCGGTCTCTATGTAATAAATAATGGTTAGTAATAATATCAGCTTAAAAATTAATTTAGGAAACATTTGCACTACGTATAGTTACATCCCTGTCATGATATCTGTGTCAGTACTTACTTTCGTTATGAATATCTCACTGATGCACAAAGGTGTTCCATATCCCAGAACAACGTCCTCTTTTTTTTTGACGCCCACTCTCAAAAACTATGAACAAACTCAAAAAGTGATTTCAACATTGTTCGGGTTGCATCCGCGTCAGTTGTCATTTAGCACAACAGTTTCGCCAGCTATCCTGCTGGCGTTCTCAGGTGAAGGATAGCGAGAAGGTTTTGGTCCGTCGTTATATAGGCCAAGTTTGGCGCCAAAAAGCGGCCAATCATGGAGCAGCATCGCGTTTGCGCGGGAATCTTACTACTCTCTTCCAAGCGCTGTGCAATGGGTATCCATCTTCTCTTTTAAAATTCTTAGGTGTTTTTACGATTTCTATAGCCTCATATTATTCTCGGGAAGTACCTGTTTTCCTTGGCTATTATTTCTGCGTCTTCGAATTGTATGGCGTGTCCCGGTTCACTCCATGCGTGCTCTGAGATGGCAGATGCTTTGAATTGTCTGTTTTTTGTCGCTCTCTGGTGTTCCTTCAGCCGAGTGCCCAATGCTCTGCGCGTTTCGCCTATGTATGACTTCCCACAAGAGCACGGCACTAGTTAACCGCCTTCGGAGAGGGTTGATGGAACTCTGTCCTTGGGCCCGGGAAGAATGTCGGCTATCTTGGTGACACAGTTAAACCTCGTGACCACGTCATGCTTCCGTAAGACCCTCGCGATTTTTTCCGAGGTCCCCGCGATGAAAGGAATGGTTACATAGGCCTTTGGGTCCGGTCTGGGTTCTTCCTTTCCTTCAGGTGCTGTCGTCGATAGGCCTCGCCTTTCTTCTCTCTCGGCCCTTTTCAGGACCATTTCTCTCCTGTATCCATTCCTCTGTAATGCTTGAAATGCACAGTTCAAAATTTGAAGTGTTTTATAGGCAAAAGTAACCTTTCCAAGAAATGATTATCTTAATTCACCTGCTTTTTATATTCGCAATTAATCTTACGTGTGAATAGAATCCGCCAGCTGAGGGAGAGGAAAGAGCGGAGGAAGGGTCAAATCAACAGGAAAACGCACCTGCAGTAAGAAAGGGTGAAGGTGAAGTGCAAAGTTGAAGTGGATGTGAGTGAGTGGAAGCACCGACACTTCACAACCTTCTCGCTATCCTTCACCTGAGGACGCCAGCAGGATAGTTGGCGAAACTGTTGTGCTAAATGACAACTGACGCAAATGCAACCCGAACAATGTTGAAATCATTTGATCAACGCCGCGGAAACCTGCGAACTAACAAACTCAAAAAGTATTTCCACATGTGACTGATATTTGGTGTGAATGGAAAAATGAGATATATCTTCCTAATTATGAGAGCAAATTATTTGTCTTTATCCGCTGTGATATATCGTTCAAACTGGCTTAATCTTGTAATTATATCTTAATCTTGTACTTCAATAATCATTTACTTCACTTTTTTATTTTCCGCGGTTGATAATTAAACAAAAATGAGACATACGTATAAAATGAGAGATACATCTGTGTGCATCTGTTCTCCATTGGGCTGTCGTGGATGAAAGCCGGAGAGTGTTTGGACATAATCTATAAATACGTAAGATGAGTACTGGGAAAGGCATTGGAATAGGGAATATACAAAAAATTATGCATTTTAACGGTTAGTTTTTCGCTCTTTGTTGTTTTATTATTAATCTTGCGTTACATTTTAGCTTATAATTCCTGTCTAAAATATGATTCAATGTAAAGGTCCTGAAATTTTCTGTGAAATAAAAGGAAACTATACGAGATTAGTTCTCAAAAGCGAATAATGTCTCGTCGAAAGTGGAAGCTATTTCAGTAAAAACATCAAAACCACAGTTTTATTTACGAGGCTCAGTTTTAAGGGAGATGACAGAAAGCTAACAGCTCTCTGATATTTGTACATTTATGAAAAATGATCCTCCATTCCTCGTGGCGCCTTCCGCCCCTTAGAAAACTGTGAATCGCTGTAAATCAATCGGCTTGGCGGAAACTTGGCTCCACTAAAGAGTCTCTTTCAAGCTTATATTTTAGGATGAGTGTAAACTCGGTTTAAAATATGGAGAAGTGTCATGTAAAGCGATGCCTCAGTGTGCAGAGTAACTTAAATTGAGTCGCTCTGCTTCCTCGTTCCTTCTCCTTGCATTAGGGCTATTAATACATTTGTAAATTCCACTCCTAGACTTCCACAGGAATCAGTTTAATTTATAAACTAAAAAATACACTTATACGTCCACATACTACGTATCAAATCTTGCAAAATATTTATTTAGTATATGTTATATTGTGTATTGTAAATTTGCGTAAAAGCTATCTTATGTGCATTATTATAGGATTATATGCTGCATACGATATTGCACCTCCATGGCTTCATCAAGAAAAGGAAACGTCCTTTCTTCTTAGAACACCATCATTGATTTAATGAAATTCAACCTGATGTGTGTGTCTTTAGATCTTTCGCTTCGAAACATTCCAAAATAGTGACCTTAGTGTCTGGTGATACAAACGCAAGAATTCTAGTAACTCAGATGGTCTTACAATTAGCATGAACTGTGATAGATGAGGGTGAGTATCGACACAGCTGGCAATTAAACGAAAAGGAATGGTAATCCCTCGCGAGCTGATTCGACAATGAGAAGCAAGCTACCTTTTTCTATGTTTTATTGCTTTATCTCGACTGTAACTTTCTAATAGCTTCCTCTACTTAAGGTTATGAGTTATTTCCTCTGGTAACTATTTACACGTGCGTAGTCAGGCCTAACTAGGGTAGCCAAATAAATAATCCTCATATATGTTAGATGCTATCTCTTTAGCACCTTACAATTGCCATGTATTCGTCTTCCATTTACCGCATTTCCGGAGTCGTATGCCTTTCATAATTCTGGAAGCGATACCCTTGAAACACGAACTGCAATGTAAATTTTGAGAGAGTTTTGCCTTGCATTTTCACCACTCATCATCTTCCAGAAATAAAGGAGTTATTATAATAAAATAGTTTGAATGTGAGCCAGCACAACTTCAACCAGCTAAGATACCCAATACCAGGGCGTGATGCAATTTTTATGACAGTAAGTGGAATCGCCAACTGCTGACAAATAACGATCAGATTGTATTTGCTTCGTTTCGCTTTAATCAATCATATTTATTGTCATAAACTACTTTCTACAGCATTAAAGAATCGGAACGAATGCAGGAACAATGTAAAAAAGCAAATTTATTGAACAGTTTTATCCTGGAACCCGATTAGAAGTGTATTTTTACCATTAATGAGATAAAGGCGTTCACAGAGTGATGTATGCATCATTTAGCCCATGCCCGTTCATTGAAGGCCAACCATTAGGAAATGATGTGATAATTATATTGCTGACCTAACACGCTGCGGATACAACTATATATATTCGGACCATTGTGTAATAAATCGTCATGTGGAGAAATATACGCCACACCTAACACAGGTAGAATAAGGGTTGGCTTTTAGCAGTGGACGCAGAAACAACTAATAGTTTTTTCCCGAAAAAAATTAAAACATCTTTTATGCTAATCACAGATATTCTAAATAAAAAATATGCTTCCTTTTCACTTCGCTCGGCGGGCAGGTTGAATAAAGTTTGCGGCAAAATTTGATATTATTGAAGCATAATTTATGCGCTTTAACTGCCTTTCTACAGGTTTAAAATTAAATGTCGAGTTATTTTGCATGAGAACACATTATTACCAAGCGTCAAAATAACATTTTAAAATATTAATTACAAATTAATTTTCTAAGAATAAAATGTATAAGTATACGTGAGAAAAAAAATATTACTACAACTGAGTATTTAGCGGTATTTAACCACATAAGGTAGTTTGAGCGAATTATCATTTTACTTATAAATCAAAGAATTGGCTCTCATTTTCAATAAAAATATCTCACGCCTCTAATGACACTAAAAATTCAACCCCTTACCACATTAATTTCTGAGATATTTGCCAAAAAATACCAGCCCTTTTACATGGGTAATGTTACGTGTGTACACTCCAGAGAGACATAGACATTATTTACAAAATGAGGTATTTCTAACACTTAGATGTCATAAAAAACTAACAGGGTGTAGTATCTATGTTTTCTCAACTATATTTGAAAATTAATCATATTATCACCGTAATAGGTTCTTGGGCATCACAAAAAACCTTCCTTTTTGAAGTAGTTTCAAACGCACCGCACGAAAAAATTAGTCAAGTTAAAGACTTATTTAGATACTGCCATATACAGTGAAACCTCTGTTCACGGACACCTCTGACTTACGGACACCTCTGACTTAGGGACAGTATTCAATTCCCCGGCAGAAGGATATGCATTTGTATAAGGATAGAACCTCTAGTATACGGACACTCCCACTTACGGACACGGACACCTTGTTGGGCAAAATTTATCTCTTATGCGGACACCATCGCCATGGGTTTTCTGACCCATATCTCAAAAATGGAAAGTTTTTCCTCGAAAAATAGCGTTTATGAATAGCTGGGGGAAGAGAACAGGGAAAATGGTCAAACTTGTGAAGATACAAGAATGCGCATATGGGGGAATGAACGAAAGGGTGTCCTGGAATGCATTCTTGGATATGCTAATCCCAAACGGAAGATTACCCCGCCCAGACGCGCGTAGGACCCTCGAGCAAGCGGTTGCCTATGATTCGTACGCAGCAGTCTACAGATAACACAACTCGCAGAGGGGGAGTAAACAAAAGGGTGTCTTGAATGAATTCTTGGAAATGCTAATCCCAAACGAAGGAGCACCTCACGGAGGCTTTGGCCCCGAGGGTTGAGGGACAGCCACGAAGGAGGCCTCGGTAAGACGCGCGTAGGGTGACCGCTGCCCTCGAGCAATCGGCTGCCTATAATTCATACGCAGCCAATTACCAGCCGTCTTCTACTGTTGGATGTAGAACTCTTAAGGGCTTTCGACAGATCATGCACTTTCAGTACCTTTCGAACCTCTCCAACTGTGCCACCTTGCCGTCACTTGTGCGTTTTGACAGTTCTGTTACTGTACTGTTTACGGTGCTAGGGGGCATCTCGATTTTATTACGCGATGCCGAGGGTAAAAGTCTTTCCTTACGAGAGAAAGTGCAGGTGTTGGAACTTGCGGATAAAGAAAAGAGTGGTGTCCGTAAATTAGCGGTTCATTTTGGTGTGAGTAAGACTCAAATCGCTGACATTCTGAAGCAGAAGGAGACCATCATGAAGCTGTGGACGGAAAATCATAATGAAAACGTTAAAAAAGTGATTCCTTCGAGAAAAAAATTGGACGCTGTTCTTTTCGAGTGGTTCACGAAAGTGAGGGCAAATAATTTGCCAGTCTCCGGACCACTTTTACAGGAAAAAGCGCTTGAAGTTGCAGTGGCACTGGGTATAGAGAACTTTAATGCCTCAAATGGGTGGCTGGAAAAATTCCGTTTAAGACATAATATCGTGTTTAAAGCTGTGTTCGGGGAGGCTGCAGAGGTGTGCAAAGAAGGTGCTACGGAGTGGATTGAAAGGTTACCTGTGCTGCTAGAAAACTTCGAACCCAGGGACATCTTCAATGCAGATGAAACAGGATTGTTTTTTAGAGCCTTACCTAACAAAACCCTGGCCCTAAAATCAGAAAAATGCTCTGGAGGGAAGGCGTCTAAGGAGAGGCTGACGGTCTTACTTGGCGCAAACATGGAAGGTGATTTTCTGAGACCGCTGGTGATAGGAAAAGCTGAAAATCCAAGGTGCTTCAAAGGAGTGAGTAAAGATAAACTACCCATAACGTGGAAATCAAATAAGAAGGCTTGGATGACTACAGAGAGAGAGAGAGAGAGAGATAATGACAGAGTGGTTGCAAAAACTCGATAAAAAAATTGGACAGGAAAAAAGAAAGATTTTGCTGTTTCTTGACAATGCTCCTTGCCATCCCGATTTAAAGTTAAAAAAATTTTTTCCCTCCAAACACTACAAGTGTATTACAACCAATGGACCAAGGCATCATTAAAAATTTCAAAGTCCTCTACAGACAGTTCATTTTAAAAAGCATGATTTCTAAAGTTGACCACGGGCATTCCCACACTCGTGTGGGGAAGTCGATAACTGTTCTTGATGCAATATTTTGGATTGATCGAGCGATCAAAAACATAAAATTTTCAACCGTGTGTAACTGTTTTGTTAAATCGGGGTTCTGTAAAATTGAATTATCACCAGAGGTGGAAGATGTTACAGATAGCTTGCAGTTGGACATTTTGTCAAATGATGCTGGCGAAAGTAGTGAATATGTGAGCATTGATTCTAATTTGTTCACCGTGGACCACGAGGTTGACATGGATGAAATTATTAAAAGTACTCTTGATGAAGGAGACGGCGAAATCAGTTAAAGTGATGACAGTGAGCCTGAGCCTTTAGTGGAAGAGATGCTTGTGGTATCGTATGCCGGTGCGTTGCATCACATTGAACTGTTAAAAAAATTTTGCATTTCAAAAGGCAACAGCGAGGCATTAAGTAGCCTTATTAATGTACAGTTAAATTTTGAAAAAGAATTTGTTACAAAAAGAAATAAATAAACCAAAATCAATGATTTCTTTACGCCTAAGTGAGCTTCATGTTTGTATGTATACATATTAAAATGTGTAAATGCTTCGAGAATTTTAAATATGTATGAGTAAATGCATTACGTTATTTTATTATTTCCAAATTATTTTTAATTATTCAGAAGTGATATTTGAAATAAAAGGATTTCTTTCAGCTGCCTTAAATTCCTACAGTATAATATTTTCGTGGTAAAATAAAGCGTAAAAATTATATTTTCTTAGGGTCACCTCCAACTTACGGACACCTCTCACTTACGGACACATTTTCTAGGACCGTTACTGTCCGTAAGTGAGAGGTTTCACTGTAATTACTAACAATTTTGTCATTTAAACTATATTATTGCACCATTTATAATGCAATATTCAATTGATTTGTCCTACAATTGGTGAACTTAAAACGTATAATTCGAATATGGTCTCTATTATGACTAGGGAACTATCTCGCTCGGACTACCTTAATATGCCCTATTTATTCTTTTCCCTAAAATGAAAGGTGTTTTGTTTCGCTGTTACCCATTTGCGGATGAAGAAACATCAACGTTTAAAATCATTCAGAAATCTTTTACCGCACATGCTCTCGCGCCAGGGGGGGCAGTTATCTCTAGGCGCCTCCAGGGCGGACGCATCACTTGCTTCTTCCGT
The DNA here is from genome assembly GCA_963169105.1 of Ceriagrion tenellum. Lineage (NCBI taxonomy): Eukaryota > Metazoa > Arthropoda > Insecta > Odonata > Coenagrionidae > Ceriagrion > Ceriagrion tenellum. Next base: position 23,946,195 of record OY720638.1, on the reverse strand, counting down.
GAGACGATGGGGTGGCTGGTGGGGGCGCCCCACCCCACCGGTCCTGCCCCCCCTCCCATCACCACCCTTTCCACCCGCCCATCTCCCGGGCGGCGGTGAAGCATCGGCCGCCTGACGGGAACAGGGGGCGCATGATGACCCCCCCCGAGCAAATAATAGGAGGCGGCTGGGAGGATTGCGGCGAAAAACTTGGTTGTTCCAGCGCCATAAAACGCGGCTTATTTTTCACCAGTCATAGCTTTATATCGTCGGATGAAATGGAGGTAAACTCAACCGTTTATGGACGAAATATTGTAGGCGGGAGACCAAGCATTGCATTGCATATCGTCTGCCGCACCGCAACCGCAGACGATGAAAATGAGGTAAAAGTTTTATATTTTTTTTGGTGGCTAAAGAAAAGAAATATGATAGCAAGGTAAAACATCATTATTTTGTATTAGAATTTTTAGTTCTTGCTGACTAAAACCGAGCGCAGTATGGCCAAAGCAATGATCCTCACGTGCATGGTGCAATGCATTTGCTTTGGATAGCAATAGAGTGTTACTATTCAATGTATTATTGTTTATAGAGACTGATCAACAATGATCGACAACATATTGATTTGGACTGCTGAAATTTTGCGTTACAAATCGACCCGCCGATGTATCAAGCTAGAAAAATATCCATCGTTGTATAGGTTTTATTCAATTATACTTTCTTGCATACGTTCATTTTCAAGAAAATTATTACATATTGTATTTAGTGGAAAAAAACTACATCTTAGAGATAAGTCGAGAGATGATTATTTTTATATTAACTAAAAACTTGTTTTGCCGCATTCTTTATCGGAAACTTCCCTTTCATACTATTCTCTTGCATGCAGATTTGTACTTTAATCTTATTTATGGAAAACTCAGCCTGAGCTTTTTACGAAACTATCGAAAACTACTTTGTGGAATTTAGACATAGTATAATAATTGTAACTTTGTAATTTTCCACTCTATATTATTGTTCAAGGAGCCTGACCGGTTTCAATGTTAACACATTATGTTTTGCCTCCGAAGATGTGTTAACATTGAAACCGGTCAGGCTCCTTGAACAATAAAATAGGATGGAAAATGACCATGTTACAATTATTATACCAATACGATCTAATCTAACCACCTTTACTGTACAACACCTATGACTCACATATATGCACGGGCGTGGTCGCGGTTTCTTGTCCGGCCGGAGTGACGCGTGCACCGTACTCCAGGCATACCAGAGACGAATTGGCCCGCCCTGGGGAGGAGAGAGGGGGGGGGGAATGAAGAGTCTTCCGGGGGGAATGAAGAGTCTTCCGGGGGCAAGAAAGAGGTTGTACGTGACCTCATTATGACCGTGACTCTACGATTCCGCTCACCTCTGACCCCGTCTCAAGAGAGAGAGAGATCGGAATTGGGATGTGAGGGGTGGGGGTGGGAGTGGGTGGGTTTAGAAGGGGGGGAATGAGCGGGGGGGTAGGCCGAGTGCCCTCACACACAAACGGCTTATCCCCGCCCGAATGAAACGTTGCGAAGGGTGCGGGAAGAGTAAAAGGGGGAAGAGACGGTGGAGCAAAAGGAAGGAGGTGGAGGAGGAAGAAGATCCCTGCAATAAAAGGAATTGTTCCTTCCGGGATTGGCGCGGTCTCCGCTCTCCACTGTATCCCTCCCCCCCCCCCCACACGCCCCCCCCTCCTCACCCATGGAACATCCATCCAGTCGCCCAAAAACCTTCTCTTCCCCATGATCCCTCGCTGCAGCCACCGTCCTCCTCTTCTCGTTCTCCAACCGCCTCCAGGCACCCCGCCCCCACAACACACACACAGACGAGCGGCCCGCCCCCCCTCTCCGCCCCCCCTCTCCGCCCCCCCCCAAAGGAGAAGCGGAGCAACCTTAAAGCCTCGGGAACGTCTCACCAAATCCCTCTTCCTATTTCAAGGAAACTCCTGGGCCTCTCCTTCCCCTCCCCCCCATCTAATCCCCCGCCCCCACTCCGCCTTCCTCTCCCGCTCCCCCCCCCCAAACAGGGATACTAATCCTCCTTCCACCCCCACACACGCCTCCTCTTCTTGCCGCCCCCAAGATCCGCCCCACCTCCTCCTTCCACCACGGCCTTCGGAATCTTCATCACGTGAGCTCCCCCATTCGCCACCACACCCCGACCCCACTCTTACCACCCCCTGCCCCACACCAAGCCCACCTAACCGTCTCCTCGGCGTGCCCCCCGTGAAGACTAGCCACGCATGGGAGGGCTAGAGGAACACTAGCGATCGTCGCCTTTCCTCCTTACCGGGTGGTGAGTTTCGAGCCGTAAGAAACTAAACGATGTATTGAGATGAAATGCCGATCGTCTGCCGGCTTGCGATGCCCAATTTGACTGGGGTGGTGCAATATTTTGGATATGTTCTCCGGGAAAAGGTGCTTTGCCGCTGTTCTCTCCTCTAATGGTGCTGATTTTACAACAGAGTTATTAGTGTCCCAGAGGCGGCGCTAGCTCTGTGAACCCTCTACCGCCATTTATAGTGCCTGTGATTAATTATTAGCTTAATAGGCATAATATATTTATACACTTTACTGTCCTTGTATACTTATACGAGTAAATGGGTGCTTGCAGTTTGCAAGGAAGGGGGGAGTTTGTATACGATGATACTCTTTAAATAACGAATAATGAGTGCATCCTCCTTACAAAACCAATGAAAGCTCTCAAGTCTGCGTGCTACATGCAAGTAAAGAAAAATATTATGGAATTCTCAAAATGAATTTCACGGTCCATGAGGTATGGATACCAGACAGTTCTAGTACAAATCATATTGTATCTCATCCGGTTATTGATGACTTCTCAATATACTTTAAACAAACAGAGAGCTGGCCCGCCTCGCCGAGTTCCAAATCTCGAATCGACAATCGGCCTGGAGACAATGGAAAAATCTATCCATAACAACGAAAATGCAGAAATTTCTAAAAACCCCCGATTAAGTTTGAAAATTTCAGTAAAACCTTAGGTACGGAAATATTGATTGCAAGAATAAGATTTTTCAAACATTTAGCATCATATTTGTGAAGGAATCTATTTTGTAGCTCAATTTTTTCTTATTTTAATGAACGACACTAAAAATTTTCATTTTCCCATGTAAAACTATCCCATGTAGAACTATCGATTGCAATAACTCGCAGCCTGAACGATTTTTTTAAAAGTTTTCCGATTTTTTCCCAGCTTGAAACACAATGTATACCCTCCCCTGAAAATTTCACCCTCCTAGCTCGTTTATGAATACCCAGGAATTTTGAGGAATGTGTCAGTCAGTCCGTTAGTTTTGTAGCTTGATATATTATGATAATAATAGCTGACCCGTGCGAATATTTCGCACAGTAAGCAGCTTCTTCCTGTTTCTTCCTTGTATCTCCCGGTTCTTCTACCTGTCGAATATTTCGCACAGTATGCAGCTTCTACCTGTTTCTTCCCATTGACAATTATATGTTATCTATGTTTGTGTTAAAGATACATAACTTAAACGGTAAACGGTCACACTCATTGCATGTAGATGGAGAACAATCTAACTAAACGATGTGTTAATAGATGGCGCCTCCTACAGTCTCTTAAGCACGTGACCATAGCCAACATATTAGCTGATTATATTGTCAACAGATGGCACTGTTCATTTTTGATCATTTTGTAAAATGTTTTGGCAAATACTTTAATTTTAAACAATTTGTCTATTTTTTGTCAATAGCGGAGAACATAATCTTTAAAGCGATGTCTGAATCATTAATTTTGATGAAGAATCATGCGAGTTATGGCATTGCGACAAAAAAACACCTTTGAGAAATAATAAATATGATAAGATACTTATACACCTACACCTTACTGTACAAAAAATGTTCAATTTCTGAGAAATTGATAAAGTATCATTTAAGTATATAAGCAAATATATATTCCTCTCCTACTACTTACATCATGGAGAAGCAGCCATCTGAGGGAATTCGAAAGTATATCGTCTGCTCTTGAGTGCTTAATAGGTACAAAATACTTATCAACACCTTTGCTGTACAAAAAATGGGGAATTTATGAGAAATTGATAAAGAATCGTTTATGAATATAAGTAAATATATATATATATTTCACTCCTACTTCTTATCTCTGGAACATACTATGAAAATATATAAAAATATGCTCTCTCTCTCTCTCTCTCAACATTCAAAATGAATTAATGTAAGGTACTAATTTCTCATTCTGAATGTTGTAGTTGTATCTTTGTATCATGAACTTGTTTGCTGAATTTTAAACTTCATTATATATAATAATTCGTACCTTACCCTGTATACTTGTAAATTGTTTATTATTAGCATAGTACAATTTCCATGTAAAAATGTAATGTTTTAAACAACCTTGTGCAATTCGTATATGCCATTTATGCTTTTTATTTTTGTTCATAAAATCGCAATGCTATGTATATTATATCTTTTTTTCTTAAGGGGAATGTCCCCAGAACAATCAATAAAAAATATTCTATTCTATTCTATCTCATGGAGAAACAGCCATGTGAGAGAATTTGAAAGCATATCGTCTACTCATGAGTGACTATTCTATAGATATGGTCCTCCAAATTTAAAAACAATCTACGAATATATTTATATTATTAGATGGAAACTATAACGTTAGAATATCCGTTCCGCCATATGATCTCATTACAGCAATCACAGTATTCCATGGAATCTCAACATAGGGAAAATGGCTTCGCCAGAGGTTCGTCTCGTCACCTCTGTTTAACAACATACTCGAAGGATTTAAGAGGCCTTTGAATAGTTTAAAAAATTTACATTTTTCTTATTATAATTTGGCGAGTGTTTGTAAACCATATAATGTGTCCTGGGATTTCTCTTTAAATCGGTCTAAGAAGTCAAATCTAACAACAGCAGAGTTGTTCTCAAATTGAATATAGTTTTCCAGAGGCATTGCAATAAGAGTAAAGTAAAATATTTTTTGGCGTTTGACACATTCCTTTCAAAATTACTGATTTCATCTTGATGTCTCTTGCTTTTTACGTACTTAACATCTACATCTACATAATACCCTGCGAGCCGTGGCATTGGCGTGTGGCAGGGAGTGTTAGGTCACCAGCCGTGTAAAGGTGAGGGTTTTTGGGAGATGAAATGGTGAATTGTATTATAGGAGTGTAGTTATTGGAACTCATTTTTTATTGTGGTCGCTTATTGTTCGCGGAAAGAACGAGTTTTTGTACCTATCTGTTCGGCAGAGTATCTCTCTTATTTTATCGCATCTGTCAGACCTAGGGATGTAATGAGGAGTCTTGATAATATTCACTATGTCGCTCTGAAAAATATCAGTTCTGAATTTATCAAGCAACCTAAGTCTAGCGTGTAGCCTCCGAGTCTTTAGAAGCTCCCATCTTAGTTCCTCTAAAGGTTGTGAGGCACAATATGTACGCTCGTAGCAGTTTTTAACGAAACGCGCTGCTTTCCTTTGTATTTTATTAATTTTTTTGGTTAAATCTATTTGACCATGGTTCCAAATGCTCACGGCGTATTCGAGGTGTCGCCTAACCAGAGCGAAGTAGCATCTCTCTTTGACCTTTCATCCGAAGACCTTCCTATTATACGTTTAACAAAACATAATTTCTTTAATGCTGTGCCGCATATGTTCTGTATATGTAATCCCCACGATATATCAGATGCTAAGGTAATTCCAAGATATTTTACTGTATCTCAATCCTCGTGCATGTCAGTGTCTCACGACCAGCAACGAGAATACACGAAAACCGTATTTTAAGATGTATTTTGTCACTGCTTCCCCAGTATAAGTAAATAAATTAATGATGCGACTTGGCGCTACGTTAAAACTCGTACAATCGCTGCAATTGTCGTACACCGCTGCGACTTAAGACACTGGAGGCTAGGGAGAGAATTCCTAATCTTGGGGAAATCCAAATGAAGCATAAAAATGCTTTCTTCCTCTTTCTTGTCACTATTTACTCCCCTTACCATAGCTGGTGCAGTGACACCCCAAGAACCGGTGCCTATCGTCGACCGGTCGGGTTGTGTGTAGATGATGAGGTTCCTCAGCCTGCACGCTAATTCACGGCTCTCATTCACTTTCATGTCCCGTCGCCCTAAGTTATACGGCTCACTGTGGCCTCGCATGCTAAGGAATCATCACTTTGTGGTGATACTAGCCGTCGTAGGCGATGACTATGAAGAGGGCAAAGTTTAAGGCATAATTATCTCTTGTTTAATACAATGGAACTTGTAAAAATGTTCTCGTCGTATGCCTAAGAAATGGAAGCGATAATACATATTTAAACGTCATGTTTATAATGTTGACATTCAAAAAATGTTTTTGTTGTTCATTTTCATATGTTTTATAGGGTAAGTTTTTTTCGCGGATATAATGAAGTCAAGCAGGTCATCCTTCAAATAATTACCACGGCAGAGCTTGCTCTGTACAACGCGACTCGAAAAAGTCAGTTTTCTACTTCGAAAACTATGAATTTGAGACATTCGAAGGGTATATTATTCTCACTAAAATTATTGTTTTTCTTCGTTTAATTTACAAAACTGAACTGCTGAAATTTTTCGTAATCAGCATCAGGAACGCATTTTAAGCACGTGTATCATTTCAATTAACTGATGTCATTTATGAGACATATATTAAAATACATGCGAAGGAGTGATAAAATGGTCTTAATTCCTCCCTCAGAAAACCATTTTACGGCAAAAGATCCATAACGATCGATTTTTTTCCAAATTTCCCCGCTGAGACTTGCTCCCCTTGCGCATTGAAAGTATAACTTACTTTTACGAAACTTTTCCCCGAACAATATTTCTCATGAACTGATTGTTTTTGTCGATGCTGCCTGCAATGGAAGCAAATTAAGGAGCAGTAGATACGAGAAGCTCATCCAAGAAAAACATTAGCAATAATGTCAAACATAGAATACGTACATATTTAGACATGAAATCTAGAGATATCAGCGATGGGATACCGAAAGAGCATCGTTTCACGGAAATTGTCATGAATGAATACAGTAAATAAATATTAAAAAATAGAAAATATGTAAAAACTTCTTGCTTAATATGTAAAATTCTTGCTTTGGTATACTATTGGTAACCGTTCTACTCGGCGAGGAAAATTTGATGTACCCCACGTGCTGGACGCGGCTTCAGAATTACTTCACCAATGAATGCGCTTCCCCGTAAAAAATTAATATTTTTCAAGCAAAAATTTTTAAAAATAATTACATTGCTAAATGAATATAATGCGTTCGCAGCAATGATTGACGGATATTGATTTACTCCAAATTTAGGGAAGCATTTCAATATTATGCCATAAATTCTCATAGGGTGTTACAATATCGTTTGCTTTGCTGGAAAAAAGATTGAGGAATGGTGATCCCCCTACCAACGAAACCATCAGCAAGATTCCTGGTAAATTGGCATAAATAAATTGATTATAATATCTGTCTGAGATCAAAACACTTGAGTTTACAGCATTTCCCTAAGTTTTACTTGTGAACAATATTTCCATGTGTGATACACTACGTCCACTGCAAAGGACCCAACGTTCTACAAAAGGCGAGATGCATTTACACGAAGAGCAAAGAATATTTCAAAGGCTATTTAAGAAAATATGACAATAAAAGTAACTTTTTGAGCATCGATTAGATAACGATCAAAGAGTGACTTCAATGTTGATATCTCTTTCGAGTGTGACACTTCACCATAGCTTAACTCTCCTGAGCTATTAGAGATTTTCGAAAGAATTTTTGACCCTTAAGGTGTGAGCGAAATATCATTTCACTTTGATCAGTAGATTTGATCAATCAAATCAGTAGAATCAAATCAGTAGATTTGGTCTCATTTTAAATAAAAATGATTTACCCTTCCATTAACATCAAAAATTTTACCCCAAACTACATTACTTTCCGAGATATTTGTCAAAAATACCAGCCTTTTTACACGGGAAATGGTACGTGTATGCACTCAAGAGAGACCTTATTTTAAAAATGAGGAGTTTCTAAAACCTAGATCTCGTCCAAAAATCAACAATGTGTAGTTTGTGTGTTTTCTTAACTATTTTTTAATATTAATCATATTTTTGCCGCAGTAAATTCTTCGGGATCACAGTAGTTTTTCTTTTTTGATGGAGTTTCAAACGTACCGCGTGAAAAACAATGAGTCAAGTTTTTTACTTATTTTGATATTTTCATTTGATTACTTACAATTTCTGTCATGTAAAACTATATTATGTCACTATTAATAATGCAATGTTTAATTCGTGTCTCTCACAACTGGTGAAATTAAAACGTATAGGTAATTCGAATATTGTCTCTATTATGAGTAGGGAACTATCTCGCTCGTGATTCCCTAAGGTAGTGGAAGCGAAATATCATTTCACTTAGAAATTAGTGTTTTTGGTCTCATTTTAAATAAAAATGAGACCATTCCAAAGATGCCAAAATTTAAGCCCCTTATTGAACTACTTTCCTAGATTTTTGACGAAAAATACCAGCTCTTTTACATGAGAAATGGCACGTGTATGCGCTCCACAGAGATCTTTTTTGAAAAATGGCGAATTTCTAACACCTTGGTCTCCTCAAAAATTAAAATTGGGTATATTTTCTGGAGATTAAAGGTAGAATTGCAGTGACCAGAGACGTTTTTCTCAAAAAGAAAAGGTTTTTGTGTAGAAAAATATATATTGGGCTTAGGTAAAGGTTGGCAAAGTGTTATGTTTGGAGCGTCGTACTGTATTGTTGTGAGATATAGACGGCTTTGAAAAAGGATATAAAACGGATTGAGGCATTGGAGATGTGGATATGGAGAAGGATGTTGAATATTAGTTGGGCAGACAGAGTGAGAAATGAAGAGGTATTGACCAGAGTGGGGGAAGATAGGGGACTGATAAAGACAATCAAAACAAGGAAGCAAAACTGGCAGGGACATATATTTAGAAGAGATTGTTGATGAAGGAGGTATTAGAAGGGATAGTGGAGGGAAAGAGTAAACGAGGAAGAAAAAGAAAGAAAATGACTGATGATTTAGAAGAGGAGACAGTTTACGCGGGGATGAAGAGGAAGGTACAAGACAGATATCTGGAGGAGACGCTGAACTGAGGACATGATAAACAGCAGACCACCAATGATGATGATGATATTTTATGGTTTCTATACTTATTTTGAAAATAAATCATATCGTCACCGAGGTAATTTTTTTCAGAATAGCTATAAATCTTCCATGGTGAAGGAGTTGTAAATGTGCCGCGAGAAAAAATTAGTCATATTAGAAACTTGTTTGATTATTTTTATTTAGTTACATAGGTTTTCAGTCTTTTAAAAGTATAATATCGCACCATCAATGATGCGATATTCAATTCTTGCTTCTTACAGCTGCTAAAATCAAAACATATAATTCGAATATGGTATCCATTATGAGCAGGGAACTATTTCGCTCAAACTACCTTCAGTCACTCTTATCAATGAATATTTGTTCCTTGCCTCCTCCCTAAACTTAATCACAATTGCTTCCCACTCATTCTCCTTCCCCCAAATCTTCCAATGCATTACCCCTGTTTCCCCTCCACTTAATTACCTAACCAATGGCCCATAGGCATAAGCGCCCATCCATCCACCAATCACCATCATCCTCACACCCCCTTTTCCTTCACGCCCCTTTTCTCCCTCTCCTACCGGGTGTGAAGAACCGCAAGTATAGAGCAGGGTTTCCCAAACATTTTCTTTGATGAAGCACTTTGAGGGTCTTTGAATTTTGACGGAGCACCCTATTTAATTTGAAGCTCTTGGGTATGTAACTTGGTTATGACCCATAATCAATAAATCTTCGATAAATAAATAACCCTTGTTTTATGTAGTATTTATTTGAATTTTGATGGAATGAGTACTTAAAATTTGTAGCGACTGGAACTGTTGTTCGAATGGTACTAACTGACCCATTATAAGGTTGTTTTGTACCTTTGCGATTGGGAGATAGAGTGGTACCTCGTTTGTTTACATTCGCGTGCACCAAGCTGCCGTCACATCCATCGAACGGAACACGACTCTCGCGTGTTTGGGTTAGGCTGCACGGAGCCCGCCAGAGCGCTAGTGAGAACCATCAGTCCATGTTTGCCGTGATTGGTCATTAAGCGCGCGCTATTTTTTGTGGCACTAACATTATTTCATGTCATGTCATGTCAAGGACAATTCATGACATGATGAATGTCATGAATTGTCCATTCGTAGAATTATTATAGTCAAAGGGTAGATAAAAAGCTTTGTTATTAATCTTTTTTTGTGGAGCACTTTCTACCTTCCCACGGAGCACAGTTTGAGAAACTCTGGTATGGAGAGATGTTCTACTGTACCTGATGACGATAATTTGTTGAAATTTCGGTCATGTTACTTTTTGCAGGGTGGTATCTTTAAAGGTTGGTTAGTAAATTGGCTGACTGTGGAATAACACGAAGGTCTTGTGTTTTTTTCTTATGAGCTCGAATGTTATAATTGAGTACAACACTAACTAACACACAAGCGAAAAACAGTCATCATTGAAAAGGTTGGTTGGCAGCAGTTCTACTCACCACTCTCCTTTCTGCCAATCGCTTTACTCTCACATAATTCTCTACTGTGACGTCCATCATGATTCACCCGCTGCTTTCCATATTCCTCTCTCATCCTTCTACTTCACTTTTCCTTCCAAAACTGTCCTCACCGGCCTGCTCTTTCAAAATAAGTTCAAAATAATAAACTTCATCCCTTATTTTTTCATCATTCTTCTGCCACACCACGTCTCCATCGCTTCCCATCTCTTATGCTCTGAAGCTGTTATTGTCCATGCCTCAACGCCATATCACAGCACACTCCAAATGCATGTTTTAGCAATGCATGTTTTAGCAATGCGCTTTCATACCTCCAGGAATGGGCCTTTACAAATAAAAACTTGAATGAAATATTCATCTTGAAGGAAAACTAATGGACAGAATATTAGTAAAGCCTCTCTTGAAGGTTAAATTACCACACTTTCCCTCATATCCACTGAATCAGCTTAAATATTTACTAATAGTAGTGCATTTGATTCTAACCAAAGAGTGAAATACCTATTTTTCTGTCTAAAAATAATCCTTGGTTATATTACGTATGCGTACATAGGGTTTACTTTGTTAGTTTTTTAAAAATAAAGCTAGTTAAACTGAAAGGTTAAAAAGAAAGCTAGTCAGAAGAGACCAAATATCTCCGAAGCAATGAAACACAGGAGGAAATTTCTGATCGTTGAATTCATGCAGTCCTAAAGATTTACACTGAAATGAATTTTTCAAATTGGGGCAGGGAATCTATGAGCTGCAGAATTTAGGGGAGTGAATAGCCCTGGGTGTAGATTCACCTCACCGCCCGCAGCACTCCCAGACTCCCCATTTCAATTTTACATCGCATAAACCATCGGAGATATTGGCATGAGACCTTTTCATGGAATAAGGGGTCCCCACATACCGATAGGGAGTGAGGGATAGAGTGACTGAGTCTTCCACCACAACCCCTAAGGGTGGGATGCTTTGGTTGTCAAGAATTTAATACTCTTTTATTTGTGGTCTTTGGCCTTAATGGAAACAATAGTGTGCCGGCGGCAGGGCAGAAAATCTTGGAAATGATGAGTTGGTGCAGTGGCTAGATTTCTGGCTACCAATTTCTATGGGTCAGGGTTTGAATTCCATGAGGAAGGGTATATTTTTATTGTATATAAGACTTTTGTGTTATAATAAATACTAGGCTTTATCCGGCGCATCTTCGGAAATATCCGTAGATTGCATCTTGTGAATACCGCCAGCTACTTAAATGAGTTAATATCGGCGTTCTTCTACTTGGCGTTATCAACTTGACGGATCAACTTTCTTTCAACTCAAGCCAATAACAACGCCTGCAGTATTCTTTATAATTCGGAAGCTTTTGGTTGCAGCACACTATATCGCCTCGTTTTCTGTGCATTCATTCTGAGAACGTATCATGTGTTAGTGTACAGCTACCTGCTTCTGAAATAGAAGTCGAGAAGTTATTTGCTTGTGCAAAGTAACACTCGCCTCCATATTAAAGATGAATAAGACGAATAGGATCGTCGAAAAAAGCAACTCAATAACCAGAATGATAGATGTTTATTTCTTAAAACTCCAAAAAATTGACTCCATTTAAACAAGTAATCACTTAATTGAACTATTTTAAAATACATCTCTCTGAGATTACGTTTGCGTATGTCCCTTTACCTTTGCAGGTTTAATCAAGTCTTTCCAAAAGCAAATCTTAAACGGGGCATGAAATTGCCCAATTTGAATCTACATGTTTTCCCCAATTTAGCGTGTAGTAATAATTGAATTATAGCAGGGGCTATTTTCCTATCTCGCGTTCACACCTTCTCGCATATCTTCATTGCATTGCAATTCCCTACTTTACGCGATGCGATTTGAAATGCTCGTTAGTTCATGCATCAGATTTGGCAATATCGTGGCCCCTTTGATACGGGCTTAGGAGTTCTTCTCCACTCCTGTATCCGTCCAATTGTCTTCATCATAATATATTCACGAAGCATCTCCATTTTCTTTCATCAAATGCACGGTATTAATATATAAAGTACGCACATCATTTCCTTCCTTTCATGTTCGTGATTAAAATTTTGCTCATGTCTCATAATTTTTATACTATCAAAAGAGAATCATCTGCAGTGAATTTAACTTTAAAAAATATCTTTTAGGCTTTTGATTTGTGAGCTGAGCTGAGACAACAAGGAAAACTGTCAATAAATGATTGTTTTAAACAATTTGAGTTAACATTAAAACTCGAGTTTTGTTGTGCGAACTAACCACTCATTCTAAATACATAAGGGCAACCCTCATCTGGATGTAAAAGGCTGACAGATTGCTACTGAAAGGATAAGAAGCTGATAAATGATGATGAATAAAAATTCAGAAAACGTTTCGCAATAGTACATTTTTGCTGTAGTAACCTTGCTTAAAATATTATCACCTACGGTCTATACTCTTAACAATGAGCTCCAAAGTGTTTATTGGGTTATAACCTTCATGATATCGCTATTTTTACGCGTCGTTGGGGAGTTAAATATCGCCGTCACCATGCGTGGCCGCTCGCGAACTAAGGCGATTGGGCAGTGGCCGATGTGAGGGGATATGCGGGGGAAACTTGATGAGAATTACGTGACGTCAGCGCAGGAGTAAAAGGGTCCAGGTCCTGGATTAACCCTTGAAGAAACGTTAATTATTAACTTCATCTTCCTATCACCACCACTGCCACTAGTCGTCGGGAATGGTTAGCGACGCCATCTATGGCTATGACCAAGGTTTAACATTTTACTAAAATATGGAGGGATGCAGGAAGTTTTCTTTTGCAATTTTTGTAAAATATTCCCGGGCTCCCTACACGTATCTTCCTTTCTTTTTCAAGCATTGCTCCTATTTTTAATGTTTCTTGCAAAGTTTTGAAAGAAACGAAATAATATTTTCAATATTTCGAGCCTTATAGATGCCACGTAGGGACTTATATCATATTTATATAGTCTGTTTAATAATCATGATGTCCTGTCTCTCTTCTGATATTTTTCAGAAAAATATATTTATGCAATTTTACAACTAGTTATTTGGTTAGTAATACACCAAAGGTTTATATATTCCAAGATTTGGGAAATATGATGAATATTTGGTATAGACAACGGCTAGTACATTTAGGTATAAAATGTAGCAAAACTCGAGATGATGTTTTTATTCCTAATGAACGGTTAAATCTTCATGTTATACGTAATTCATAATTTCTATGTCCTCTGTGTACAACGGTTGTACCACCCGCTAAAGAGAATCATCTTGTATTTCATCTTGTATCTCATCTTTATGAATCTTTAAAGGTTTTTCCTTTTTTGTAATTTGCTCAATTGATTATTTTTATATTAATACCCAGTCTTTTAGATGGTAGTTGATTTCGGGTGTTGCAAAATGTGATGCTAGTATTCAAGGGTTAAAATTCATCAGATATGGAAATTTTTCTTGCCAAGTAGAGAGCCATTCAAGTTCAAAACACCGTCAACCAAAGAGGACGTATGGTTTTTGCTATCTGTTTCGAGGATGTGAAGCTTTTGTTGCAGTACTTTCCCATTTTACTTTGCAAATTATACTTTAAACTTCTGTTCAATTAAAAAAGCAGTCCTTGTTTTTTCGTGATATGGTCAAAATAGTTTGTACTGATTTTATTAGATTTCAATCTTCATTACTAATTTTGTTTAGATCTAATCTTTAAAAAACTGGACATTCATTTCAAGTTGTAATGCCATTTTGCCCATAAAATTATAGTAGATACAGAAATGCATGTTTATTTCAAGTAAATCTTTACTTTTTTTCTATATTTGCATATATTCGACGTATTAAAGTCATTTCTATAAAAACATTTCTTTTGACGTGTTTAGTGGAGCATGCCGGCTATATTGTACAAATCGTTCCCTGGTGAGCAATATTAAAGTTAATATGTTGGTGAAGCTTTTGTTGCACTGCTTTCTCATTTCACTTTGCAAATAACATGTTTAAATCCTGGTCAATTAAAAAATCAGTCCCTGTTTTTGTGTGATTTGATGAAAATAGTTTGCACCGATTTTATTAGATTTCAATCATCATTACTATTTTTACTAAGATATAATCTTTTAATACACTCGACATTCATTTCAAGTTTTACTGCCATTTTAATGCATTTGTTGAAGAAAAAAAACTCATGAAAAAGACACCCTGGACCACCCTTACCCAGACGAAAAGAATTCTTTAAATAGGAATTCCGTCGGTAAAAGGGATGCGGAGGGAGTGTGTACTGTGTAGTCAGCTATTCCGATATTCAAATCAGGGATCAAAATTTTCCAGAGTTTTCGTTTTCATAATTATAGTAAAATACTTATTGTTTTACCTACCCTGACCTAACATTGATTAAAATGCCCATTCCACTTGTAGCTTGTTTTCTTCATATTTCAGTTGTTGAACTAATTTTTTCTTACCATTCTTGACAAATAATTTGTTTTTCTTTTTATTTCATGTTTTACCAAGTAAAATACTCGCCAACGGTAAATATGACAAAAGAGAAATATTTGAAAAATAGTTTAAAAACTTACTTTTATCCAGCATTATAAAAACGGGTATACACATTGAAACCAAGTCGTAGTTAATTAAATAATAATAATAATAATAAAAGTTTTATTACCCCAAAGCAATATACATAAAGTGCAATCAATAAAATAGGGAGCTTTAGGCAACCTAGAAGTAGAACCTGTATTGAAGTTACCATCAAATAAGTAAAAAAAATAAGTGACCATACATTGTTATTTAACATGAAAAATATAAAAGCATTTAAAAAATAATTCCTTGACAAAATATGTCTTCAATATTTTGATAATAAATTAGCCAGAATCTTACATTTTTTAAAAATGAGGTTAGGTTTAATGCATTTTTGCAGGTAGATGGCAGTAAATTTTAGGCTTTTTGCAGTTTGTGTACACTAAATCATGTGTTTTCTTTAACAATTAGACTAACGAGATATTTTCAGGTGAATACTTGCGACACTCCATTTCTTAAGTAAAAGTAGTTATACTTTTTACAATTCACGGCTAAATTTTATTCAACTTGCCGACCGGGGTTTCAATTTATCAAGGAAGTCGTACTAGATATAGCAGCGTGTATATATTCAGGCATGTTTTAATGGGAGCAAGGCGGGGAATCAGAATGTAACCAGGCTTCTATATGCCAGTTTATGCGGCTGCATAAAATTTTGTAACCAAGCTTCTATATGCCAGTCCTCCTTTTGCATGCAATTTTTCCGGCCTCAGTGGTGGAAGGGTAAAATGCTTGCCTGCCAATTCCTAGGTTACGCTATAAAACACGCCACAGGAATTCTTCGTTCAGACTTCCATTGTACGGCCCAGCATACTCACGACTGTCGTGTGAACGGGGCACAGCGTTACCGCGTTACCTTCACCAGGGCACCGCGACGAACAAGTATTGAGCAAATGAAATAAGGAATACCATATTCCTGTGGCGTATTGAGGCTTTCGAAATGTTTTTTCCAGCAAATTACTCATTTCTTCGCTTATTCATTAAAGTAATATCTCCTGCTTCTCCTTAATGGTTGTCTGTTTTTCACTATCGCTATTCTTTATTTCCGGTTTCTTTTCACGATACCAGCGCTACCAATGTAAGGTGACAACATTAGGAATAATGGATTGGGATGGTACGGACGTGCATTCAAGTTACAAATTTAGCTTTCCATCGTACGGGCCATCGCAGGTACGTTAGAGGTGTGAATGGGGCATAAGGTTTGCAACCACCGGGGTGTGTCTGTGTGTTTTCCGATGTTACTTAATAAAATGGCGCATTCAATGGGCATTGCCGCTGTAAAAGTAAAAGGTAAATAAATACGTACTTCCCCCTATAGTAGTTTTCTAAGCTTTTGACCTATCCATTGAGGCGCAGATGACCTCAATCATCGATCACCTGAAACATGACCTGCCAATAAGCTGATCACGAAGTTGGAGAAATAATTGTTATTTTTCCATAATTCCCATTTCACTGACACATTATCATGAAATGTAGCTGGGTAGTTTATTGGAGATGAATTGGTGATATGTATTATGGGAGCGTATTTAATAGAGCTCAATTTTTATTGTGGTTGCTTATTGTTCGCGGAAAGATCGAGTTTTTGTACCTGTTTGCCAGTGTATCTCTCTTATTTTATCGCATCTGTCAGACCTAGAGATGTAGTGAGTAGTCATGATAATATTTTCTTTGTCGCTCTAAAAAATATCAGTTCTGAATTTATCAAGCAACCTAAGCCTAGTGTGTAGCCTCCGAGTCATTTATTTAAATGTGCACTGTGGTGGCGGTACATAGTGACATTCATCGGCGGGAATTTAGACGTTAAGGTGAGTAAGGCTCGTATGTAAAGAGTCGTAGAGAAGTGGAGGAGAAAGGGAAGCAAATGAAAGGCATCACTGCCAACATAACTGCGCTCAACTTTTGAGGGACTAAAATAAGTCATCAGCACTTTTCACGGCTATGTTTACGAGGAAGGATTAAAATCCGCTGATATTGTTGGTCACCCACTGGAAAGGCCCACTATAAAAATAAATTTAGAGCCATTAGAGCTAAAAAGTTGATGTGAATAATAGATTGAGCATTTTGAATTAGACATTTAAGGCTGAAGACCCTAGTAGACTCCGCGTTCGACTACCTTACTCCCTCGTGCAGAGCTGGCAAGTAAGCAATAAATTTTCCACAGAAAATGATCTTACTACCACCATGATTCGAAGGCACTCTATATAAGCCACTAGTAACCCAGACTTTTATCTAATTTTGATGATTATGAGATGCCATCGGCTATCTTGATAACTTAAGGAACTCAAAAGCAATAAACTCCATTCTATCAGGGAAAATCAGTCATGAGGTCTTTTGAGGGCTGAGCAAAATGCTCTACAAATTGTCTTTGTAGACATAATACAAAATACATTTGCTGAATGTATTTGAAACTCAAATACATTTTGAAATTCATTTGTAAATTGGATGCAATTATAAATAAAAATATGAATGGATAATATTAGATAAAATCGAGTACCAATGCCAGTAATCTCCGCCATATATCCATATTTCTAAGCTTGAGAGATATTTGATTTGAAATGGAAATGGTGTCCTTTCACGTCCAAGTAACAACGTTATTGTAAAAGTTCCCCTTGGGTGCCACAGACTAACTTTCCCGTATTCATAGTTTTGGAAAATCTATTCGCCGTCGATTATGGCGACCTCCCAAAATGCTTGATACAAACTGACGTTGTTTGTGATGAAATCCAAACGGGTTGCCAAATTCGGCTTTCGGCACTGGATTATAGTGCCGCACGCCTGCTTCGTGCAATCTGTTGCGCATTTCATTGTTAATACAGCAGTGTGCTAAGTCTCTCTTAAGAACTGTTATACCACCAACCGTCAGGGAACAAAATCTCTCATGGAGGCGAATATCGAGCCATCCTCGTCTATTGTGGTCCATTTAGATCGAGCGTCACATTGAAGTGTCTAATCTTCAATGATTTTTCATCATCAGTGAAGAAGATTACGATTGATTTGGCTACCACTTCCGACTCCGAGCGCCCGCCTTTCACCGAGCACATCACCAGAACGCATTGGGCTGTGCTGATCTCGCAAAGAAGAGCTAACACCACAATCGACTTCCTTAAAGAATTGCCGAGTAAAATTACGACGCCATTAAGTAGCGAATACCTTTGCTTCCGGCTGTGAATCCATTTCCGTGTCAGCGTTCTAATGCAAACTAAGTTGAGAGCAGAATCGGAGTCATGTCCCACTTGACTTAGAATGTATTTCATAAGGTACCAGAAAATTCTCACAGTCGCCAGAGACGCCCAGCAATGCCAACACCTTTCTATCGTCAACAGCCTACTAAGACGAACCGCTGGCGTAAATTGTCACAATACTTTATGAAGTGACTGTACCCGAGAGCTTTCCCGCGGTGAAGTCCAAAAAGCATCATCCAATTGGGGTTAACGCAAAAATTGGAGGATAAATATCGGAAGCCTTTTGTAGATAAATCATTGGATCACTTTAGCACCACAAGTCTTTCATTAATGTAGTCTGAGAGTGATTCTCTTGCTGGAGAATGGATAATACCAGCTAGATAAGAGCCTTTCCACGGCAACCGAAGAGCTTAAACTTTCATTATATCTAGTGAATACTTTTTCACGGCTTGATTGGACTTAAAACATCTCATTGATTTGTAGCTGCCACTCCAATAGTTCCTTGCCTGCAACTGGGCTTTTAAAGAGGTTGTTTTTTTTATTTCCTTCGCTGCAATTCTCAGTTTTAGGTTTAATTAATGGTGTTATCACGTCAGACTATTAGAATACAAAAAACTTTTGTCCATCTCTGCGTCAAAATACAATTGAATTTTGGGTTGATCGCTCAAAAATATGTTTTGTAGAAACAAAGGTTCATAATTACTATAAAAAAATTTAAATGATTTCTCTGGACTGCATTCATTGTGTCAACACCCTGAGCGTTCATCTGCAATCTTGGTTGTAAGTATTTCTTACACTTTTAATAATTTAAGAAAAGTGCTGTGGAGAGATTCAGACAACCATTACGCATGCTTATTCAAAAAGTCCTTGAGTTGCCTTTTTGTGCATTAAAGAGAGAAAAGAGATTTTTGATTCACAAAAAAGAGATTCCATGAGTTCCCCTACAGTCCGTAGCACCACCCGAAATTGTGAGTACTGAGTATCGCAGAAAAAATACTTACAACCACGATTGCAGATGAATGCTCAGGGTGTTGACACTATGAATGCAGTCCAGAGCAATCATTTAAAATTTTGTATGGTAATCATGAACCTTTGCTTCTTAAAAAAATATTTTTGAGCGATCTACCAAAAATTCAATTGTATTTTGATGCAGAGATGGACAAAATTGTCGATATCCATGCAAGTGGAAGTAATATTCTTTCCTATTGATGACTGTAAAATGTTTTCGAAAAAGTGTTTTTGGGAAATGCTTGTTTTAGTTCTGGGGGCGTGAAATTCTTCCAGAGTTTGCATCTTAGTAGTCCTTGTTCAGGTAGATGAAGTCTTCCGCTGTTTGCTCATTTGTGTCAAAAATGTCTTTTAAGATTAGACCAGAATAGTGTAATTTCATGATTGAAAATAGAAATAAATCCTCTTCGGGTTTTTTTGAGAATCGATCATTGAAAAGTTAATTTCCCATTATTCTGCCTCAAGTATAATTTTTTCCGAAGTGTGTTAAGTATTTTAAATCCTGAAAATACCCTAAATGCGTATTTGAAATACAAAATACTAAAAGAATTTCAGATGTGCATGTCAAATATATGTATTTTAAATGCATCCCAGCCCTTGACCATTTGTGGAACTAGTAAATTTATTCAATGCTTCCGCTGCGTATTTTGAAAGAAAGCTTTCATTTATAGATTCCAAAGCCCTAGAAGTTAACATGTGTCGTTGTAACAACTCTTTTGACTGAAGTTTTACTGGAATTATTCTCCACTCAAGAGCAGTGCAGTCACAAAATAATCTCATTCAGTCGTTTGCTTCAAGGAAAATTCGCTGTTTTGTCGCCAAATGAAAAATTATAAAGGTCACTAGTTTAGTCACTAGATAAGACTACACAAAAATATGCACTCAATGCGAAAACGATCCAGTTTACACATAAATTCCCAGTGGCGAGATTGTTAGTCGGTTCAATTGTTTTTGTCGCGATTTTTTATAATTATACCATTCTTATAAGCATTTTATTAATTTTTGAACCATTTTACAGATTTATTAAAAAAAATTCCCAACTGACTAATAATTATACACTATTATTGGTATTTTGCAGCATCTGTCTATTTTTTTAGGATTTTAGTACAGTCACCATTTTTAAAAATTGGTTGGATGTGTTAACATAGGATTCCCCCACAATTCTTCTCTATGATCCACAAATTATGACAGAAGTGATGGGCTCGTTTGTTGTGCCATAAACCAAAGCCTCGAAAAACAAAAGATAAATCAATGATGGTTGAAATTAAACAACCAAGTCTCGTGCATTCAGTATATAAACGGAAAAGAGTGAATTTTGCCAATTGCATTGTCAAATTATCATTTTACCGTGTAAAAGACTTAAATTATTTTCTAGGAGGTAAAAGTAATATGTTGCCGCCGAAGACTTGTATTGTTACTAGATCCAGCAGAAAAGTCGCTAGCTTAGCGGCATTAATAGGACTGCAGTGGGGATAGGTTTCCACTAAAAATCTGCGCCACTGTCGGGATTCGAACTGTTTATTGGATTTATTTCGTGCTTGATTGGTATTTGCAGAATTCACTCCTAATTCAAAGAGATTGTGTAACCCCAGGGATGGAAAGCCAGTGCTCTTATCACCCCACCTACTGAATACCTACCGGCCCTTACAGCTCATCCCTAATGGAAGTGTCAAGCCAGGGCGAGGGACCTGCGCCAAAGTGGAATTCGCGATAATTACTGACGCCAAAATGTTTGCCTTGAAGTTCTGGGCGCCATGTGAGAGCAACTGTTCAAGTCAAACGAGAAACAGTCAGTGTCCCCAAGGAAGGGCTCTTGGATGAGATCTTGTTTGATCGGAGGACCGTTGTCCTGAAACTGCGTTGTTGAGAGAGGTTTATCAAACCACTAGGAGGACTCTAATTGAGGTCCTAGACTAAAATTTTATTTCCTGTTGGAATGATATTTGAAGAAATCACTCCCAATGCGAAGAGATTGGGTATGGTCCAGGTATTTTGAGCGAGATATCATTTCACCTTGAATAAAATAACTATTGTTAATTTAACTGCTTCCTAAACATTTTTCTTAATAAAATAGGAAAATATTTAACAGAAAAAGAAGTATTTAGGTGGCCCCCAAGATGCAGCCATTTTGGGGCTACCATCAATTTAACCATTCAATAAAAACATACAATCTTAACGTTTATGCTGTTAAGTACATTCAAGTATTTATAATAATTCGATTACATGAAATTCAATTTCTGGGTAACATAATAGATATTACATGCAGATTATTAAATACATTTTAATATTACTAATACCTAATAACCAAGTTTTTACCTTCCTCAAAAATATTTTGATGTTTTTTTATATAAGGAAGAAGACTAAATTTCTTTCCGTGCGTAGAAAAAAGTCTTTAAAATACCATTATATTTGGCTTGCTCAGTAGCAATTAATTTCTTTCACGTAAATCAAAGAAATGACTCTTTGGAAGTAAGCTTGCAATATAGCCACTTCTCAGGTTTAAGTATTTTAGATATCTGTAAGAATAAAGATTACGGATTAGTGTCATGTTTAACTCAATAAACAATGGAAAATTGTGGCAGAATCTGATTTTCTGCATGATAGGTTGCTACATTCTTTTTCTTTTCAAGTACTACAATGGGCTAATTGTATTTTTATATGCTCCTTCCCAGCATTGCTGCCTTAGGCTAATTTTTATTCTACAACAGCTGGATAAACGAACTTAAAAATGAAAGAGGACATATATAACGCTTAAATTACAATGTTGAAAGATAGTTTTGTTTTGTAAATGTGATATTGTTGCCAAGTTTGGTCCATTTTAATTTATCATCATTAATTAACCTTGGGTATTAAAACTCCTGAGCTCCTTCTATCGTGATGAAGTTTGGACAATTATCCCTGTAGCATCCAAGGGAACGATACGCTATATTGCAATTATCGTTATATATGTTGCAGAGGTTGTATTCCATGTATTTTGATATTTTACATAAGGATAGTCTTTTCTGATCGGAACAATTACTGAGTAATACCGGATTATTTTCCATTATTTTTCTCCAACAATTTTCCGGGATTCACCATGATAATTTGAAGCAATACCATCCGCGTAGCAAAAGTAAGTAGGCTTTAAATGACTGCTGTACAATCCCCCTGATTCGATTTGATGTAGTTCATCACTCGATGAACTGGGTCTCATTTTAAAGAAAAGTATATCACCCGTCCAAAGGTGCCAAAATATCAGCCCCTATCCCCATTTCTTTCCGAGGTATTTTCCAAATAGCACTAGCCATTTTGCATGAAAAATGTTGCGTGTGTGCACTCTAGAGAGACATCACTTTAAAAAATGAAGAATTTCTAACTCCTATATCGCGTAAAAATATTTAAAGTGTGTTATTTGTGTTTTCCTCACTAATTTTGAAAATATATTACAATGTCACCGAGGTGGTTTTTCAGGATCACAAAAAACCTTCCGTTTTTAAGGTGTATTAAATGTACCGCGTAAAAAAATTTAGTACCGTTGGCTTCACCGTGTTCACTAATTGGTTGTTCAATCCTAAGATTGGTTGACTGCAGCCCTCCACCCTTCCCTATCTAATGCTAGTTATACAAGATAGATGATGAGTTGACTTTATGGAATTTCGACTTGATATAATAATAATAACTTTGTAATATTCCACATTATTTTATTACTAGTAAACAAGCCTAACCGGTTTCAATGTATACACATCATCATCAGAGGCAAAATACAGCGTACAGAGGTGGTAGCTACAGCCAAACACTTGGCTTATCTATGGGCTCCCCATTATCGCCTATTCTGGCTGATAATTTCATGTGGTGGCTGATATATATACAGGGTGGGGAAGGAAGCGAGGAGGAGGTTGGGAGGGGGGAGGATATTAGTAGAGAGGCGGGGGTTAACAAAGCAAGGACACGGGAAATGTAAAAACAACAGCGTCAAGAGTTAAAAGAGGAAGGGAGAGGCACAGTAAAAAGGGGCGACAATTTGTCCGGAATAAAATCATTTAAAACCCGATGACTAGATTTTTAAAAGCTAAAACAATTTCAAAATTTTCTAAAAACTCCAATTTGGCACCTTTGTTACAAAGATATAAAATATTGGGATTAAA
This sequence comes from Ceriagrion tenellum, assembly GCA_963169105.1. Classification (NCBI taxonomy): domain Eukaryota; kingdom Metazoa; phylum Arthropoda; class Insecta; order Odonata; family Coenagrionidae; genus Ceriagrion; species Ceriagrion tenellum. The sequence continues at coordinate 23,922,728 of OY720638.1, read as the reverse complement.
ATTAGAAGTGTGATTGTGGTCAAACAGGTGCTTATCAAACACAGAGCTGTTGTCATGGTTTAAAAACATTTTAAATGCTCGGAAATTCCTGTTTTAAATTTTCGGCCAGTTTGACCGACGTAAAAACAATTGCATCCGGGAGAATTGCACTTCAGGGAGTACACCCCGCTTCTCTCCAAATTGTCGTAGGGATCTTTAGAGTTAAAAAGTAGTTTACCGATAGTCACAGTATAATAAAAGCATAATTTAAAATTGTCCTTAGGCAGCACTCGGCTAAGCTTGTAACTTAGTTGATTGATGAATGGTAGCTGGCACCATCTCCTAGGTTTGTCCGGGGGAATGGGGGTGAGGAGAGTGGAACTCGATCTGGCTTTTTTGCGTGAATGACGTGATAAGAACTTTTCAGTCTGGTCCTCTTTGTAGCCATTCCGTGAGGCGATACGTATAATGACATTGAGTTATTTTCAAAATTCACGGTCACTTGGGGGGATGTTGATGAGTCGATGTAGGAGAGAATGGAATGCTGCGAGTTTGTGGCGTTGTTGTGGCGTTTGTGGAGTTGTGGTTAGAATCACTGGGGATGATAACATCGCTGAAGGACTGTTTACGGAAAATGGAAAATGAGTGATTATTCTCCAAAATGGAGAAAGTTAGGTCTAAAAAGTTGATTTTCTTACCACCTTTTTCCACCGAGAAGAAACTTGAAGGATGGAGGGAGTTGAGCAACACAAGGAAACTATCTATTTGACGCTCTGTCCCAGTCCAGAGGCAAATAACATCATCCACGTATCTAAAATAAAAAAATGTTTGCTTTAATAGTGAGCTATTTGAGGAAAATAATTTTTTCTCTAAGTTATTAATGAAATTATCAGCCAGAAGAGGCGATAATGGGGAGCCCATAGATGAGCCAAGTGTTTGGCTGTAGCTACCACCTCTACGCTGTATTTTGCCTCTGATGATGATGTGTATACATTGAAACTGGTTAGGCTTGTTTACTAGTAATAAAACAGTGTGGAATATTACAAAGTTATTATTATTATGTAATGCTAGTTTCCTTACCTCCTGGTATCTCATCCTATGTATATACTTTCCTCTTTATTTGATCCATGAACTTATTCCTGGATCTTTCTCTGGGGACTTTTCCCTCAATTTACCTTCAATTTCGTTCTTCATGAACCCATTGTATCTCCGGGTATGTCCAATCCATCTTGTTCTTCTTTTTTTACGGTGTTCCAATATGGTCTTCTCCTCTTCTATTCTTCTGTGTACTTCATAATTTCTTATTTTGTCCGTCCATTTTATCTTCAGTTAAGTTATGGACATAATAAGATATTTGTATTTAATTACTGAGAATTTCAGATACATAAACGTATTTTATTGCACTGTGTACTTTGCATATTTTCTCATCTATTTTTTAAATTTATCATATTATCACAGCAATTATGTTTTCAGAATTACGTAAACACCTTCAGCTGTGAAGGAGTTTTTATAACGTACCGCGTGAAAAAAAAGAATTAAGTTAAAAACTTATATGGGCTTTTTATTTAATTACTGAGAATTTCAGACACATAAAAGTACATTATTGCACTGTTAATTTTACAATATTTACCTCATGCTCTCTACCGCTGCCGAATTTAAAGCGTAAATTTCCGATATGGTCCCAATATTAACTAGGGAAAAATATTGATCAAACTACCACAAGGAAGAATACTCGGTGAACCATGCTTATCAGATGGAGGGAACTACTTCACTAAATGCAAATACATCATTAGAATTTTCGAGGCCAGATTTCCTGTTTTAGCTGATTAGTGCAATGACTGCAATTGATGGGAGCTATTTTAACACGTTTTCTGGGTAAACGTGAGGAGAGAAAACGTAAAAAGATTAACTTTAGTATGGTAACGTTATTTTTTTAAACTTGTTCCGGTAACGGCGGGTGAAAAAACGCCTCAATATTGTAAATTCCATCTCTCGAGTACATAATATCCTGTAGGGTCTCTTTTCCTTCGTTTTTCAATGAAGAATCACATGGGTCAAAATGGGTCATGGGTTCGCGTACGATCCAAAATAATTGTCAAAAATTAGTTATAATTTACTCGAAAACGTAAGCCCTTCTCTTGGGGTGGAAATTTAAATTTACATGGGGTGTTTATTCACCTCCCGTTACCTTTCTAGGGTTAAATACGTCTACTTCAACCTTCTCTAGGTATTAATGACAATTGTGAAATTATTTGGGAGAATTCTTTCTATTATATCGAAATACCAGAACGATGAGTTATACTAGCTGTGTAGTCCTGTGCCAAAAAAAGTTTATTCCATTCCTTACCTGACCTGTTTCGAGAAAACCTATTGCAATTATTTATGAAAGTGATATGTTTGGTATAAAAATCAATGTAGGTGAATATTTATGTATGATTATAGTGTTGGATACGTCTTATTCAACGCACTCTAGTATTAGTGACGATAGCATTATTGTGTGGGAGAATTAGTTCTTTTATATTGAAAAACCAGGAAGAAGATTTATACTAGTTGTGTCTTTGGCCAAAAAATTTTATTCCATTTGTCACCTGACCAGTTTCAAGAGTATCTACTGCAATTATTTGCAAAAGTGATATGTTTGGTAAAGGGTCAGTATAGATGTATATTTATTTGACCGAGATAAACTCGAAACTTTAGGAGTAGAACTAAAAGACTTAGCCCTGGAGGGCTGATTTTAAATTCAATATATATCTTTCTTAAATGACTCGCCCACGGATTTTAGTGATCAACTAAATGAGGAAATTATAGAAATTACATTGAAATCACAGAAAATATTACACGATATTATTATGCTTGCCCTATAAATATGTGCCATAAAACGTCAAATCCTCACTCTTTTCCCTCCATCAGCCATTGCACAAAGTGAAGCGTTACTTTGAAAGTCCCTCATCAAATCATTCCTTAATGTCTTGGAGTATTTTTCAGGGTATTTCATAAGTACCTTTGGCTTCACCATGTTCACTAATTGGTTGTTCAATCCTTAATATCGGTTGACTGCAGCCCTCCACACTTCCCTAACTAATGCAAGTTCTCTTAACTCCTGGTATCTCTTCCTCTGTATATACTTTTCCCTTTTTTTATCCATGAACTTATTCCTGGGTCTTCCTTTGGGGACTTTTCCCTCAATTTCACCTTCAGTTATGCTCTTCACAAACCCATTGTGTCTAAAGGTATGTCCAATCCATCTTGTTCTTATTTTTTCTATGGTGTTCCATATGGTCCTCTTCTATTCTTCAGTACACCTCATAATTTCTTATTTTGTCCGTCCAATTTATCTTCAGCATCCTCCTCCAGCACCAGATTTCGAAGGCTTCTAGTCTTTTCTGGTCAGCTTTTCCAATGGTCCATGCTTCTGATCCATAGAGTACCACGCTCCACAAGAATTGTTTTCACGTACTGTTTCCTGGTATGTAGTTCTATCTTTTTTGGCACAGCAGTTGTCTTATTTCCATGAACGCCTTCTTATCTTGGGCTATTCTCCGCTTGATGTCCGTCGTTCTTCTTCCGTCCCATGTGAAGGTACTTCCGAGATAGATGAAGAAACCCACTTGCTCTAATTTCTCTCCTCTCAGGGTGACTTCTACATTTAGCTTCTCTCTTCCGCATATTAGTATCTAGTATTTTTTTTCTTATTTGATTTCGTATTATATTCTTGGTAAACTAGGTCCAATACGTTCAGTGACCTTTGAAGACCATCGCAATTTCCGCTATGACTGCGATATCATCTGCCAAATGGAGCATATTTATTTCCCCTCCGTTTATCTTTAGCCTGCTCAACTCCACCATGTAAACACTGGAAATTTTACTACCTTCTGATGTAACTGAATTAGGCCTGCTTGGGCCGAACTCGGAATATAAAGCCCAGATAGTTTACCTCTTCTAGGGTACTATTATATATTCTATGACAGACTCCTCAACGCTGACACTCTCCCCGCATTAGACTGGACTGCTGTTTCGCGGTGACCCACTTGTGATGACACGCGCCTCCGAATGTGAGGACCCGGCCCTGACCGTGGCAAGGCGGGATGGGGTGGCTGTCGAAGGGGCTTGCTTGGTGGGAGGGTGGGTGGTCGGGGGTGCTGGGGGAAGTTGAGCAATTAGCGCGGCCCGTCATTAGCACTCTCGACCGTGGGAAATGCCTCAGGGAGGGGACGTCCAATTATCGTATTGGATTGTGTGTCTTTCCTTATGAGCGCGTTGGTGAAATGGTATGAAAAAAGCAGTTTGTGGCGTCTTTTGAGGGCTAAGTCGAATTAAATTGCCACACTTCCAAAAATAAATGTACTAACAGGAGAAAAATTACATGAGGTTGCGTGGTGCAAACAAATTTTACGCTAGGAAATACGGGAATGACATTATGGCAGCATATTTAGCAAATATTCATCGAAAAATATATTCTATACTTAATACTATAGCGGAAGCAAATACAATAATTGCTAGGAGAAAAAATAAAATTTCAGAGACAAAAAACTATGGTACAAAAAATGCAATACGTACCAGAGAATGTGGATAAAAACTTAAGTAAATGAAAGTGGTTAATACATTTTAAATAGACTACTTTTTCATCGGCTAGCTCAACCTGTACAAATGAATATTTCCAGCTTGATGATTCTTTTAATATCAATCAATATATATTAATACCACCCCCACCTTTCAAGTTTACATTTAGTATGTTGTGTAAACAAGTCTTAGATAATCTTTCTTTTCCCCATGTATAAATTGGAACTAATAAAAATATTTTGTAATTATTTATTTACATGTCTAAAGTGAATGAGAAAATTGCTATTTATTTAGATAAATACTACGTTTTATGACACACGAGTCTTCAATTTCATTGACTTTCAGTGTTTCCACATTTATACCAAGTTACCGTTTATAGTACCAGTCAGCGTGTTAAGAAAACTCGCTCGGAGCTTACATTTAACAACTTCTTGTTTTCATTCACATTCCCAGTAGAGTGATGAACATTTCCAACTTAAGGGTATCATTGCACTTACGCGAACGCATCAATTAGGAACAGGGTGAAGGAAACGTTGATGTAGCCGTAGCTTTAGAGATATGATGAGACAAACTTAGGCTAGGGAGTGCGAGAGAAAGTGCTTGATTTGAAGTCATTTTCCCACACGCCAACATGACGACTGATGCGCGGTTTGACCTAAAAACAGTAAATCCTTCAACTTGTTAAAACCTCAATAAACTTGGTGAATAGGGCGGTTTTGTTCCAAAAGTGATATCAACTATTGTTCCAATTCTACCGATGAATTTTCGCGGTTATATCGTCGTATACCGGGGCACAAATTTTTTGAGGACTCAAAACTGCACGCATAGGTACAGTGAAGCTCTGTCAATGACGATTATCAGTGGTATATGTGAGAGGAGAGCATAAACAAATAAGGCAGCGCGCAGAGAATTTTGATGTAAGTGAAGTTATTCATTAACTTCAAAGAATTGCTTTTAGTTCTGTTAGCTACGTCACTATAATCTACTGCTGTGTCTAATACAGTAGTACTAGGACTTTGACTGAGTATCTGTGTGTTACAGATATTCCGCATAAGAGCCGCAGAGGCTATCAATTGCTTTTAGTTCTGTTAGTTACGTCACTATAATCTACTGCTGTGTCTAATACAGTAGTACTTGGACTTCGACTGAGTATCTGTGTGTTACAGATATTCCGCATAAGAGCCGCAGAGGCTATCAATGGTCGCCTTGGTTTAGTCTGCGGTTTGGTGGGACAGGTCGAGGAGAAGGACGCAGGCAAAGGAGGAGTGAGTGGCCGAGGAAAGACATCACACGACGGTGATGAGATCTGTGGAGAGCATAAATTACATTTCTCCGAGCGTCACTGGTGGCATAAGCCTCAGAGCTGAGTGTTAGAGGTGAAGAATTATTGGAGCTTGTTCGGTTTTATCACACAAATTAGCGCAACTATCGCACACTTTTCAGGAATTCCTTTATTTGTTCATCTGTTTCATAAAACATCTTAATTATTTCATCACCACTTGTGTATACTTTAACTAATATATAATTTTATTCAGGTTGAATCAAATTTACGATTATGATGATGTAAAGAATAGATGTTTTATAGCGGTTATTAGTGAATTATTTGGATAAGTGAATGATTTAGTTAACTTGAAGCAAATTTTTGCATAAGATGTGAAAATAGATTAGGAGAAATATGTAAGGGTGAATTATGGCAAGGAAGTGGTGGTTTATGTAGAACTTCGTAAGGAATAAGTATTTGACTATGGAAACAGGAATCGCAATTTGCCAAAGCGTACTAATACCCGCTTAAATATATGGCAGTGAAACTTGGGTATATCGAGATTAATGTAACTGTGGTTGAAGATATTCTAGAGGGGAGGAATATTCAAAGTCTTAAATATAGGGGAGCGTGTAAGTATTACATGAATGTGGCTGATAAAAGAAAGATTGCGAATTTAGGGCGCCGTGAAGTAATGTTTTAAATCGAGTTTTCGAGCCAGTCATCGACTTCCAACGCCGATAATTGAGTTCTTTTAACAATACCTACCACGAAAAGAAACGAAGTAATGAGTTTGAATGCATGCAATCAAATATACCCGTAACCATAAAAACCCTTTTTTTCTGACGTTAACACTGCAACGACCGGAATGGTGTCACCTCTTGAATGCCCGTGGAGCAACATTTCGACTCCACTTAAAAGAAAGTTATTTTTTCTAATGATAAAGCAGTATGATCTAACCTGAAGCATTTAATGCTCACCTTTATTCAATATCTATGATATCGTACTGATTTCCAACTGTCGAAGACGAGCGATAATAATTAAATCCCTAGAGTATGCCAAATCGACTATTTCCATGATCGCCAGCCGTTTTCTCGTGTCATCGTCATAATAATATATTGACTGAATCTAGTAGTGGGCAATCGTCTTCTTGAACTCTAGAAGATTAAGAGGAGCACAAGCCTGTTCTTGATAGGCTGGCTGTCCTCCTCTGAACAATCTGATCTCCAACCTTCCCGTATTTTTTGCCCATCGTATAATGTTCCACCTCACGACAGGGAGCCGCGACGGTTTTAGACGTACGGAAGAGGAGGAAAGGGGAGGTGGAGTAAAACTGAGGCAGTATTGCGTCTTCAGAATGAAGAGCATACATTGAGAACACTCCTCCACGACAATGCGTCACAATTTATGGCACTCAAGAGTGGCAGTCGCTTTCATTCCAGCTATCCGTATTACGGAGTCGATGTGACGCTTCTATAGCATTTCAACTTTTTAAACAGAAAATAAAAGCGGAGTTTAGGAAACATAACTAGAGGAAATGGCTTAGACAATGAAACTAAAAGATAGCAGCTATTTTTTCGGGCGGAGGAATCGAAATGACGCCAGCGAGCGTTCCAGTGTTAACGCAGACATGCGGTCTCACGGACCCCTTGTCTTTATTTCCTAATATTTCGTTTGATTAATACATTTTGTTAATTCACTTGACGTAATTGTTTATACTATTCTCGCTTTTTCTGTGCTTCAAATATAAAATTAAATATGATATGAAATAGCGATGATATGGTCTGTTAAAAATATTTTGTGCCGCTTACCGGACGTGGACCTACATACATATTAAATTGAGGGAACACTGTAGTGCGGGAAATACTCATTTAATATCCATCCTTTTATACAAAAAAGAAAGTCCAATTTAATCGATGTCAGCGAAAATATATAATAATATTTTTTTTATGTTTATGGATTGGGGTCAAAAACACCTACGTAATCACAGACATACGGTATGATAGACCGCGGGAAAACTTATAAACTAGATAAACTAGTGTATTAAAAAATCAGTCGCAGTAAACATAATTTTTGCAATAGACTCCTTAAATACTATTTAATTTGGAGGTACTCAATTTTGATCAATTCAAAATTGAGACAGATTGAATAAAGCTATTTTTTTATCAAAGCGGTCAGCGAGATCGCATGTCCGTGGTTACAGCTTCACGCAAATTCTACAAATTTGGGGCTGTGAGGAATAAGTGGAAAATCACGTTATTAACTAAACTTCGTACCTATAGTCGCGCATACGCATTGAGATTATTTTTGAATGGAATCAAAAACACTGGTATTTATCTAGAACCTCGGAAATCCTTGAACGATATTATTAAATGAAATACGTCACTTCACTTCAGTTCTCTCTTCGATTTCCACGGCGAATGGGTACTTCCTTAATTTCTTCTGCCGCGATTCTTCAGCCGCGTCGTTGTTTCTCCGACAACGTTTCTCCATCTATCCTGGAGGCGTCTTCAGCTCGGAGATGTCTTCTTTTTCGGTCATCTTCTACTTAAAGACACCTCCAGGATAGGAGGAGAAACGTTGTCTGTAAACAACGATGCAACTGGAATCCCACAAGAAGAAATGGCGCGATTACTTCATTAAAGTTTCCTTCCAGGGAACACCCATAGCACTTGAAACTCAAGATAGAAAGATCTGTTATGCGAAGTTAAACACACACCGTACAAGTTTCGTCAAAAACTGCTACGAACCAAAGAGCGACAACGGATTTTGGTGGACTAGGTTGATAGCCACTAGAGTCTGGAAGGATATACGTATGTTAAGTGAACTTCATTGAAAAAGTTCATATCGCATGAGAGTCCCACATGGCAGATATTATTTTAGGCTTGCATATCTATAGAGCGGACGCAATGACAAAATACAGATTATCAAAGTTAGTATTCAGTCTCTGGCTAAGTCTGCCATGTATAATATGTAGTCCATTTCTTCTCTTTGTCCATAACCATTCCGTTGTTAACTCTAACCTAATCTTTCCTTCGTCTCCAGGTGTTCTGCTTCACATCTTTTAGTCACATATTTCTTGGATTTGTCCTAAGCTACAAACTCTTAGGTAAATTTATAGCACAGTTAACTTAACAATAGTCGCCCGCTTAAAACACACGCGAGTGCGTGAACAAACCCTTCCCAAGTACTTTAACTCAATGATTGGGGAGCACTGCGATCTAGAACGTAGGTCCGCGGGAAAATAACAATTTTTACATTTTTTAATTCAAAGCATTAAAGCGAACAGCAATTCAAACCAGAGTATTTGTTTCTTCATTGATCTCATCAAAAGCAAAAACGTTAATTATTAAACATTGTGAGAAGAAGTATGGACAGCTGCAGTGCACATGAATCCACAACTGTGGTCGAATAAATGTCAACTCTGGTCATTTACCGATTATTCCAGGTTGAAAAACATGACGCATGAGGCGCAGATCGTGGAGTGATATCAGTGGAAAATGATTGAAGAAGTTAAAAAAAAAGGAACTATAGATCGGCAACTGTAGAAGTGGGCGTAATAAGTGCAACGACAATTAGAAAACCATGGGTCACGGAGGGAGTGATTTCCGGAGATGCAGGAGAGAAGAAAATGGAAGAGTGGAAGCTCAGAGCTCGGCAGAAGGAAATACCGAGAATTAAATAACAGGCTCCGAAGAGAAATAAAGAAAACAAGAGAAGCGCGATGGAGAGAACTGATCTATTTCTTAGAAAATTTTCAAAAAAGAGGAAAGATAAGGTGCTCTGTAGAGCAAAGTAAAGTAATTGTCGGGAGGTAGTAAGAAGGGGGTTACAATGACGATGAATGCATTCGAGCTGCATTGCGAGAGGTATGAGATAAATATTAACCATAAAATAACAAAAGTGATGATATTCTCTAGAAGCTAGAAGGCTTAACATAAGGGTGGGACGACAAAAAATAGAACAAGTCGAGCAGTTTACATATCTGGCTAGAATTCTGGAAGAGAATGGGTTTGGTGGTAGGAACATAAGATGTAGAGTTGTCATGGCTAAAGAAACATTTTCAAAAACGAGGGAATTGATGAGGAGGGCCTGAGTAGAGACTTAAAGAAAAGGCAGGTGAAAATTATTATTTAGAGCGCAGCGCTGTCAGGGTCGGAGACTTGTCCATTGCGAAGGGGGGATGTCCGTAGACTTGAAGCCCTTGAGATGTGGGTGTGGAGAAGAATGGGAAGGGTGAGCTGGATTGCGAGATGGACAAACGAGAAGGTATTGGATATGGTTGGAGAGGAGAGGAAGCTTGTAGAGGAGGTTCTGAGGAGGCGGGAGAGATTGATAGAGGACGCACTGAAAGGAGAGGAGATGCTGAAGAGGGCAATAAAAGGGATAACACTGGGGAAGAGTAGAGGAGGATCGGAATTCTGGACGAAATGAAAAGTAGGAGACAAAAAAAGGAACTCAAGATGAGAAAAGGAGTCTAATGGCAGGCCATCCATAGTGGTGAAAACGAATTAGGATAAGTACAGTCCATAAACCTACCAATCATCTGGAAGAAAACTTAATGATGATACGAATTTCACCCATTTCCATGAATAATCTTGAGCAGATTGAGGTAACGCCTTGAAAAGGTGACTGAATAGATGGATGAGAATATTTAGAGGTGAACAAATACTTGAATTTAAGCCATAGGTTTCGTGTGGAGTATATGAAGCATTGAGTAAGATTCAGAGGGCATTATGCCATCAAACTGCAGCCTGACAACCGAAATAAATAACGGTATTGGTTATCCTTCATTTTTTCTCACTTTCCTTTGGATAGCACGACGGAATGGACGAATCAATGGATGAAAAGCCAGAATATCCGGCATCTGATCAAAATTATTAAACTTATATTGACTGACATGACGAAAAAGAAAAATCTCTTAGTAAATTCTACATTTAAAATGCTATTACCGACCTAGGTTTCGATTGCCTTGCAATCATTTTCAAAGGTCCTTTGAAAATGTTTACATGAACTAACTTTGAAACCTGAGAGAATTGCCTTTGAAACGCAAGCAAGATGCTTCCACTGATATCACTTTCGCAGGAACTACCGTTGAAACTACCTTCTACCTTTGAAAATGATTGCTAGGCAATCGAAACCTAGGTCGGTAATAAAATTTTAAGGGTGAAATTTGCTAAGAGATTCTTCTTTTTCGTCATGTCTGCGGTAACCTTCCACAAAGTTGCGCCTTCAACCATTAATTTTACATATTGGCTGCTTAATGCTTTCGATTCTACCCGATTTGACCAAAGTTTTCTCCGGGAATAAAGGTTATTATTAATTTATATAATTGAAAATATATATTTAAGGAGAGGCCATATTAAAGAAGTAGATGCATGCTAATTTCTAGTTGGTTATCGATGAAATGCGTCGAAGACTTGCAAAATTAGTACGTCAGCCCATTAGCGCATAAGAGAAGTCGGGGTTAACAAACATGACGGAAAGACCACCCTCACGTTACAGCTTTAAGGTAGTTTGACTTTAAGGTAGTTTTAGAAAACGTAACTTTAAGGTAGTTTGAGAAAAATATCATTTTACCTAGAAATCAATGAATTTGGTCTCATTTTTAAGAAAAATATTTCGCCCTTCTAAGAACACCAGAAATTCAACCCCCAATCACATTAATTTTGGAGATATTTGCCAAAAAATACCAGCCCTTTTACATGGGAAATGGTACGTGTATGCACTCATGAGACACATTGTTTACCAGATGAGGAATTTTTAATACTTAGGTGTCGTAAAAACTAACAGCGTGTAGTCTGTATGTTTTCTCAACTATTCTTGAAAATTAATCATATTTTCATCGCAATTGGTTCTTGGGCATCATAAAAAACCTTCCGTTTTGAAGGATTTTCAAACGCACTGCGCGAAAAAAATGAGTCAAGTTAAAGACTTATTTAGATATTTTCATTTAATTACTTACAATTTCTGTCATATAAAACTATATTATTGCACCATTAATAATTCAATATTTAATTCTTGTACCCTACACCTGGTAAAATAAAAACTTCCAGTTCGAATATGGTCTCTATTATGACTAGAGAACTATCTCGTTCGGCCCTCTCCATCTACGTTAATGTTATGGAAGACGAAGGAAGTCTTGCCAGAGGGAGCAAAAGTCACCGCTTACAAGTGTTCTACTTCCCTGTTTATTTCAAGGGATCGAACCTAGGTTATACCAAGATTCGTTCAAGTGTAGGCAAAATGTAAGAAGAATGAAGTTTCTTGGTAGTTTTGGGTAAGGAGAGGAGGGATGGGAATGAGGTTGATTGATGGATGACAAAAGAAAAGTCCGATAATGGGCACATTTGAAATGTTTCGTGCTTCGTGCAAAGTTCTTCGTTGATTTGGCCAAGTTATGAGGATGGATGAGAGCCTAAAAATGAAGCCAATTTATGATTGAGGGCTATATATGTGGCGTGAAATGATGGGGCGGACCAAGAAAGTCATGGAAGAATTTGGGAGGAAATACTCTACAGATGAGGAATGTAGGCAATTTTGAGAGCAAGAGGACGTGAATATAGTAATGCATTTATAAAAGCATAAGCGATGGAGACATGCAAGGGTAGGGTCGTGTGGATAAGATCATTGGAACTGAGGTGGTTTGCATGGCCGATAGCCCGAGATTCAGTCATTTCGATTTTGCCAACCTATACAGGGAGCTGCGCGATGGGTATGCATTTTGCCAGATTTCGATTGCTGTACAAAGGAAATCTCTCGATTGATCGGGTTGATTCGCTTGTTGCTGTGGAGAATAATAAGAAAAATACAGCCAGCTTCGAATAAAACCTTGAGTTCGTGCTTACTCTTTGAATCTGACATTAGGCCTTGAGGATTGCAGAAGAGTTTTCGCTTCCGCTCGTGAGCCTTTGCGGGCGACGACTGAGCGTGACTGCCGCTTAATTTCCGTGGCCTCTCTCTCTCGCTCATCCGTTGACTCCTTCCAAATCAGTTTGTAGCTTCATCTCCTTCTTAAATGATTCCCTTTGCCCTCGCAGGAGAGGATACAGTCGTTGCTTCCCGCCGGTGGAGCAGCATCTGGCTCTGCCAGCAGTTGCTAGCAGACGGGAGTGGGCTTATTACAGAGAGAGGAGAAGTTTCGATCAAAGCGTAGGGAATATTCCGCTTAGTAACCACTTAGGTGTTTAAGTGCACTAATTAAATTGACAAAGGAATAATAGAAGACGCCATTAGATCACTTTTTCAATTCAGTGTAATAGTGTCGTGTTTATTTATTTCCACAATTCTGAAAACAACTCCAATGGCCTTTATCATCGAGTGTTTTAACATGTAACTACAGATGAAAAAAAACACCCAAGTCCTGATTGGTGAAAAATTCACTCGGGCCCGACTCAAACCCGCAATCCCCGGATTATCAGGCTACTACATTATCCTGTCACCGCTAGGGGTGACCGATTCATTTTTTATTGTTTTATTTGAAACTTAATGACTTTAATGTTGAAGATGTAAAATTATGTTATTGCCATTAAGCAATGCTCCACGTTAAGTTATCGTTTCAGATAGTTAGAGCGAAATATTATTTTACTTAGAAATCAATGAATTTGGTCTAATTTTAGAGAAAAATATCTCGCCCTTTTAATGACACCAAAAATTTAACCCCTCACCTCATTAATTTTGGAGATATTTGACAAAATATACCAGCCCTTTTACATGGGAAATGGTACGTGTATGCACTCATGAGAGACATTGTTTACCGAATGGGGAATTTTTAATACTTAGGTGTCGTAAAAAACTAACAGCGTGTAGTTTGTATGTTTTCTCGACTATTCTTGAAAATTAATCATATTGTCACCACAATAGGTTCTTGGGTATCACAATAACCCTCCGTTTTGAAGAAGTTTCAAACAAACCGCGTGAAAGAAATGAGTCAAACTAAAGACTTATTGAGTTATTTTTATTTAATTACTTACTATTTCTGTCATGTAAAACTAAAATATTGTACCATTAATAATGGAATATTTAATTCATGTGTCCTACAGCTGGTGAAATTAAAACATATAATTCGATGTGGTCTCCATTTTGATTAGGGAACTATCTCGCTCGGACTACCTTAAAGGGGGATTAGGGATCATTGAGCCCCCTTTGCCCATAATTTGGTTATGTTGCTCTCTTATTCATCCCTAGACCGTGAGTTATCGATTGGCCCTGTGCATTTGTGTGAAATCTACTGATTGCCCTAAATATGAAAGTCATTAGATACACATGTATCAATGCTGCTCATTATTATCTCAATTAAGGTCGCTAAAAAACTTAAAAAATTCATTACAGAATAATGATACCAAATTTTACATTAAATACAGACCAGCGAAAATACAACCACATTGGTTATCCTTGATCTTTCCAAACTTCCCTTTGGATAGCACGACAGAATGGACGAATTTGCGGATGTAAATCAAGAAAATCGGGGATAGGGCACATGTGCTACTTCCTTATTAATTTAACATGGTTGCAAAATTTGGATTTGCAAAATATGGAGTGAGTGGGCAGTTATTAAATGTTATCATGGCGATGTAGCATAATAGTAAAGCAAGTGTGAGAGTTGATGGGGTTCTGAGTGATTGGTTTGAAATAAATGAACAGGGCGTAAAGCAAGCATGCGTAATGTCACCATTGCTGTTTACTGTATATATGGATAAATGAGTTAGAGATTAATGTAGTGAAAACTACAGTGTTTTGATTGGAAACGTTAACGTGCGAGTTCTATTATATGCGGATGATGCAGTTTTGATCTCAGAGAGCCAGCAGAGATTATAGAAGATCCTAGATAAGTTTTGTGAATCATTGGAGAGAATGGAATTGAAGGTAAATGTGTGAAAGACTAAAGTAGTAGTTTTGGATAAAAATAATGGGAAGAATAACTGTTTGATGAGGGCAAATACCGAAGTAATTGAAAAAGTGGATGATTTTGTGTACTTAGGTAAGATTTTTACGAAAGATGGACGGATAGATGAGGAGATAAAGAGACGCGCGAATGCTGGAAGGAGAGTGGTCGGTAGCATGTGGAGCATATCAAGGAATAAGCGCCTGTCTAAGGAAGCGAAAATTGCCGTGTACAAAAGTGTACTTCTCCCCACTCTGTTGTATGGTAGTAAAACATGGGCATGTCAGGATAAACATAAAAGCAGACTAAACGCCGTGGGTATGAGTTATCTGAGAAGTGTTTGGGGAAAAAGTGGGAAGGATAGGGTCAGGAATGAGTGGATAATGAATGAATGTGGGTTAGATGCTACAGTAATGGACATATATGAAACGAGTGTCCTTTGGTTTGGCCATGTTGAGAGAATGGATGAGGATCGAATAACGAAACAGATACATAAAAGTGAAATGAATGGTGCGAGAGGTGGAGGTAGGCCGAGAAAGTTGAGGTTGAATGTGGTTGAGGAAATTCTTAGGAGGAGGAATATTAGGAGTCTTAAAAACAGGAGGGCGTGTATGAAGCAGTGTATGGGCATAAATGAGGCAAAAGAAGTTTGCAAGGATAGGTCAGTATGGAGGAAATAATTGAAGCAGAGTTAGGTGTATAAATATGTATTTAAGAGTGAAACTTGTTGACTTTGCCTTCCCCGGAAGGGAACGGCGTGATTGGTATGTATGGTATGTACGCAAAATTTTTATATTTCTTCTTCAAACTTAATGAGGCCAGTAACCTGTTCTTCATCGCTAACTTCTCGGCTGTCCTTCCTTCGTCTTCTGGTTCTTCCTGGGATACTTCCTCAACCAATTTTTTGTAGTCACTAGCAATCATTTGAACACTATTGTTCTAAACAATATTAAATCTGGCTTGCTCTTATCATATCGCCGTATCTTTCACGGGATAGGGAGGCTATTTCCTGAAAGTCTGCGAAGCCCTCTTATCCCTAACCTCAAGTTTAAACGTCAGGCTTAAATTTGTGAAAAAGTGATATGTGAAATAAAATGTTGCTTTGTACTTCCCACATTGTTTTATTGCTACCGACCATCGCTTCGACCAATTATGTCAGTCACTAGGTGTCATTACCTTGATAATGACATAGTTTTTTCCAAACCATGGTTGGTAGTAATAAACAGTGGGGAAAGTACATAGCAACATTGTATTCACTCATATCTAACGTTTTAATTATTCTCTACTTATTTTAGCTTTCCGATCATGTATCGGCTGCAAGTGAGATGGTAGGTGTAATAAAAGCTTTTAAATTTTGGTATTCGTATCTTCTCTAATGTAATTTGTCTCACCTATTTATGTTTCAAATATAGTCATCTATTGCTAATATTTTATTTCAAATTTATGTAAAACATATATGACGTCATATATGCGTCAAATTCTGAACCCGAGGAAATCATCCTTTATCCCTTTCATTCCTTGAGGAAGAAGTTTCGAGGGCAAGCACTTGGTCACAAATGCAAATAACGAGTCTGTTAACTCTCGACCATATTGCTTGGCATTTCAACCGGCGTTTCATTAGCATAACCCAACTTTTCTTGTTCCCACGGTGTCCTGACCCCACCATTCAGCCTCTGCCTTTGGGAGGGTTTACTGCGCACAAGTGCTAAATTTTCTAAAATCGGAATCCCAAATTCATTCCATTTGGTAGTGGAAAAGCTCTCCTTCGGGGACAGAGGAAGGGGAAGAGGAAGACTATGAATGAGTTCATCGACGAGGTACGTCAGTGTGGATGTCCGTGAGTGGCCGCGACACTGCTACTGATTTGTAGCTTCAATTGGTGATGAAAACGCTCGTCGGAACCAGCACCATCCATCTAGTCTATCACTAGTTTCGAACCCCTGAAATGAAAGGAAAAGGCTAAATATTTGGTGCTTAAAACGAATTCCAAATATTTCCTAAATATATTTCCTTGTCCTGTGAAAATTTAATACGATCCTGTCAAACCAGGCATTACAGAGAAACGCTTTATTGCATTTCATTGAGGCATAAATTCAGGAATAAATTTTACCTCGATATTTATTTCTCACATAGTCACCAGATAGAAACATGGAAAGGAATTTTTTTAAATTTTCTTAGAACCATATGATAATACAGATATATTTTCCTACCGGTGGAGTGAATCGGATCTAACGCGGTCGTAAATTACTAATTGTCAAGATGAAGAAAATGCTAACTTTCCTTCGCTGTGCAATAAACACTATAAATCCATTATTTTAGATAAAAGTAAAATGTAAACTGACATATTTAAACAGAAATAATTTTATCAGCGATAGTGTGTAAATTTGATGAAAATATTCTTGTTTATTGTGTGTAATGTAGCCAATTTAAGTTGCAGTGCATAGAGTTTTTCAACTATTGTTTTGTAAAATCAAAACAAATTTGCTACCAAGTCATGAATAGTTGAGAAGCATGCTGAAAGACGATGACTGAATATAAATGAAGAGATTACCGGAGAAAAATTTGGGGTAAAAGACCTAAGCGTATTTGAAGCAAAGACAGATTGATATTTAAGAAAAAGTTATAGTTACTCCCAGGGAAACAACCTTTAATTTATATTGAGCCTTAATAAGCATACTTTCTTTGTTGTACTTCCCATGAAAGGATCAACCGAGAATGGTGCGTTTAATTCATGGGGCCTTTCTTCACCGAAGTAGGGACTTATACCGTGGGTTTCTGCTCAAAGTAATTAACATACCATAAAAATTAATACACCAGTTTTTTTCGTAGAAGATTTAAGAGAGGACAGGTTCTGGCAATTTAAATAGCTATATCTCACTGCGGACGTTCCTGAATGGAAAAATTGCTTCTTCAGGTTTACCATGACTTCACAGGATCCGATAAATTATTGAGATTATCTGCCATTGAGTACTTACTTTTCCGAATGCAAGAGTACTCAATGGTAATTTTTTCATGAATTTAACTTTGGTAAAATGCTATTTCAAATGTAAATTACGTAATATAGTACCATAATGAAATTCAAGGACCTATCTTCCACCTCTATCAGGAGAAATACTAAAATTTTAAGTACTAAAATTGTCGTGAATCACATAATGTTTGAGCTTCAAGAAAGTGAAACTTGGAAAATTAAATGTAATCTGGGATGAGAACCCAAAAGGATGAATATCGCCAGAAAGCCAAGAAAAAATAGAGAAACTATGTTAAGCAGTACACGAACAAGATTAGGTTTGTCTAAGAGGGTGAAAAAGTCCAAAATAAATGGAGATAATGCGTTTGTGAGGTTAACTACCTCCGTAGTAGTTATTAAAAGCCAAGGCGTATGTGTTCAGTAGGGAAGATTCCGTACGCATTTCGGAATCGGGGGTTACCAATTTTGTTTCCTCCAGCAGAACATAATTTCAAAGCATAACTTATGAAATTTCAGAAAAGAGGAGCAAGAATTTGCTCGAAAATTGGTTATCAAATATGTGAAAAACTGTTTTTAACTTAAAATGGAGTACATATTGTGCTTCTTGGCGATACGTAACACGAAAATGAACTTTTTAGTGGTGTATGGCTATGCAAAAGATCTTTCTTTGGCAGTAAAAGGATACGTACCCTGGCTTTTAGCTCGGATTAATCCAATCACACCGGATATAATAAGTGATATATCTTTTTTTAGGTTTGTAACTCGGGAAATAGTCTCTTTGCATCGTCTCTGAGTGAATCACTTTTAGTTCCATTCTGCGGAAACTTCATTTCAAAATGTAGCTTACAAAATTTTCTGAAAAAGTATCTGGAGAATGGCTCGAAAATTGGTCAGCATACGCGAACAAAACTGCCGTTAACCCATCCAGAAATTTCCCCTCAAATGATGATGGGGTAGAAAGTTAATCCCCACGTCCCCTTGTTATGCGCTCTTTATTTCTCAGCTAATGCGTACTTACGACCCCGTCTGCGAAGTATGGGAGGGCCAGGGAGCACGGGTGGTTAAGAGTTGAATCGCCTTTTTTTCGCGAAAATCGAGGACAAGACGATTTTAGCCGTCCCCGCGTGGAAGGCGAAACTTTGGAAGGGAAATATCCTTATCCTCCTCGTTTATTTTTCCTCGAGAAATTTCGTCCCGAAGGGAGAACGCCGTGCCGAGGGACTTACATCCCCAGTGAAATAATACATCCTAATTTTAAAAAGTCTTCCGAGTCTTCTTCTCCCAACTTTTTCCTTCCTCGGGAAGTGGATGGGTGTAAGGAGGAAAATAAATAATAAAGTTTTTTTTGGGGGGTAGGGGTCGAGGCGGAAATAAGGCCGTTGCTAGCTCGTACGGGGGGATTCTCTCAATCGGGGACGCTCCACGTGTAAGCGCCTTGCAGCCGCCCCGGAAAAAAAAAGAGTCGCACAGGAGAGAGAGTCAAGCGGGGAGCTCTGACATGGAGACAGAAACCAACGCTCGCTCCATTTCCATCAATTATTCTCCAAATAAATACGCCTCTCTCTCTCTCCCTCCCTTCTCTGCCTCTTTTCCAAATCCCTTCGAGTCCGCCCCCACCCCGCCTTCCCATCCTCTATCTGCCACCCCACCGACCCTCGTCCCCAGAGCACCCGCCGATCCCTTCGGCGACTCCGTGAAGGGGGCGAGTCGGAGGAAAAGGGGACCCTGGATACTCCTTCGTTCCCGCCGCTAATGAGGGGACCTTGGGGAAACAGCAACGTCTCAGGAGAAAATGAACACAGCTCACCGACCCCCCCCTTTCCCCACCCTCCCGTAGCCCCCCCCCCACTGTCTTCTTCAGAGCCGATGACAACACCCCCACCCCACCTTCGCCCCTCCCCGTTCGCCCCCCGCCCTGTCCCCTCCCTTTCCTTGTTCCTCGTCTCCCCGATGGCGCTGTTTTTCATCCGAGCGAAATCCCTTGGTGTCGCTCACGCAACGTCCTCACGTAACTCCTTCCTCTGCCGTCCCCTCCTTTGCATTCTTCCCGCAGAGGAACCGCCCCCTTTCCGTGCCCAATTTCGCCACTGCATCCGTCCCACCCTGCCCCCTCAGGGTTAGAGGCAGCGGCGCAAAACCCCCCCAAACTCACTCCGAGTAAACGGCACATCCAATCCTCCAACTATGGTTCTACTCTCGTAGTTTCCCTCCGACTCCTGCAAATGTTTCAAATAATTATAAGTCCCTGACACAACAAAGTGAAGTCTCATTACACTCTTTTTGATACAGTATATGTAGAATGCAATGCGGTCACATTTTGCCTGCTTCAGCTAGACTGAAACATAGCCACTCCTGAAACTAGCTCTCGTGGTTCCCCTTCCATTCCTTCTACAGTTTTCCGTAATTATTCATCCATGACGTAACTAATGATTGATAATATTTTTGTAAGAGAAACCAAATCAGAAAAAATATACATTAATTCCTGGAATAGGATACGTTGATCACGAACCATGTAGACGTTTATAGGCAAATTGCGTTGCCACAGAGATAAACGTTGTTAGAATCGAGAATACCATTTTTTACATATTTACAGCGCAATGGCCAAATATTTTAGCAAGAATATTTTCATGATAAGATATTTGCCAATATTCTCCCAGTTATTTATAGTTTAACTTGCATGGAAGAAATATTTGAACTGAGATTTTCCCATCCATTTCTCTCGGCGAGGCTGTAAATGAGTATAATGCATTCCTATTGCAATTATCATAGACAAAAATAAAGAACAACATTATTACTATTACCGGTATTTATGATAATATGGCTAGAAATTTTTAAAAAATCTATATTCTCAACATCAGCTTCGCGTACTTCAGAAATAACGTAATTTGCTGATGGAAGACAGATTAATGACCAGTACATCGAATCGGATGAAGTGTCATTTTTTCACTTTTTCCTTTGCTTTAAAATATTATCCATTCATTTCTAATAATTTTTTATGCTCACAATATTAAATCCAGTACTCTCACATTGCTTTGCATTAAAATAGTGTAGATTTTTAAGAATAAATCCATTATACTCACAATGATAGAATGCATTACTTTCACCGTATGGTCATTACAGCCTACCCAAAACATAATGGTCCATCATCTCCTGGAACTATCATCTTAATCCCGAATTTCCCCTCTGATTTCTTTAAGTATTCACAAATGAACGTCCCAATTTTTCTCCCTCCGTGCCAAACTTCACGTGCACTCTTCCCCGTCCTGATGGGAGAGGATGGCCTACTTCAGTCAGGGGAAGTCCAAAGATGGAAATCGTCGCTGCTCGATTGAGGATAGGCCGCATTTCTTTCATAGTTTACTCATATGTTTTCATGGAGGTGACGATACCATTTCGTGATGACTGCAACTCTCCACTCATTGTAAAACATCTTCTATCGGAGTGCGTAAAATACAAGGTGATCCGTATATCACCTAGTTAATAAAAATAGATAAACTGCAAGCGTAATTTTTGTATTCAGTGAATTGTTGAAGTTTGAAGGAGAGGTCAAAATTGATTTAATCCAATGATTTAATGATCCAATGATTTAATTAAATTTGAACCGGAATACTTCAGACATTACCAAATGAATTACAAAAAATTGCCGTGTAGGGAGAATTCAATTTTGCCGCAAATAAGAAAAGTTAATTTTATGTACGT
This sequence comes from Ceriagrion tenellum, assembly GCA_963169105.1. Taxonomy (NCBI): domain Eukaryota; kingdom Metazoa; phylum Arthropoda; class Insecta; order Odonata; family Coenagrionidae; genus Ceriagrion; species Ceriagrion tenellum. The sequence continues at coordinate 23,901,377 of OY720638.1, read as the reverse complement.
ACATGGAAATAGTGCGTAAGCCAGAAATGGATTGAAGAGGTGGCGGGGTTAAGCATGTACTGATAAGTGCGTTTACGCTTCAATGCATCGAAAAGCTTGTGCAAAAAATTATTGATGTTAGGCAATTCCACTTTGCTATACCAGAATGTCAGAAACCATAAAAAAGAAAAATGCGTTGTGATTTTAACGAATGAAAGTCATGAGAATTAGTGTATGCTGGTGCCAATTTCACGAGTTGTTTTTTGGTCTCTCTTTTGTTTCGTTGTTTCCCGTACCGGCCACAGAGTTGCGTATCCATCGTGGAGGATATAAATCGGTTAACGTACTTCGCCAAAAGACCATTTATGTTTCTAGTGCCGTTCGGGAGACTGCTTGTGGGAACCCGTGGAGGTCACGGAGTTAGAAGCCGGGGTCATTGGAGTTAGGTCTCGTTATTTTGTTCAGTCATTCCCATTTTTCCTTTTCCATTTCCCTGATGACCTCCCTCGTACCTTATTCTTCCTTCTAATGATTCCCAATGATGATATCTGACTCCGGGCACTTGTCATGAGTGTAAGTCACTAAGGGCATCACGATAAGAATATATCTCCACTCTCCCACTCATCCCAGTACAGGCGAATTTTCTAACCCATACCAGATTTGGCACCCACAATTATTCATCTGCCCGACTCTTTCCATTTGTTCAATCCCCTCCCTGTCCGACCGCCCGGAGCTATTCGGGTCATAGAGTCGCCGTCACAGTAGGTCTGACTAAAGGCTGGGAAAGCGATACATTGCAACATATTTCACCTTTATGAGGCATCATTTCTCAGATTATTTGTTGGATACATAATTGCAATATCAATATATGAAAGTAAAATATATTCAATTACCTTTAACTTCTTCGGTTTTACAAATAATTGATCAGTGCACCACATATGCAAGCTGAGTGTTAAATGAAAAAGGATTTCGAAGGACTTGTTCAAAATAAGTCTTTGGGCATAAAAATTGTGATCCATGCCACCGATTTTCTATTATGCTTCCATAAAGATTTTTATGAGAGGTGGATGCAATTAAATAGGAGAGGGCCGACGATAAGTATGAGATAATTCATCTGTCCAGTGATGATGCTTAGTTCCGGAATGGGGGAAAAGAGACTTCTGGGACTCGTAGATATTTCCTATTGGTGGTAACGACGTAACTGATGGATAATTCGTTCAAACGTAAGGAAGCCCTCTTTCATCTATCTACATCTATGAAATACCGCGTAAGCTACCACTATGGAGTGTCGCTCGGAGAGTTCCACACCAGGCATGCATCACTCATCCAAGTTCAAATGAAAACCGCGCACTTCCTCGCAGCCGTTTGGCGCAGGCCAAGAGCATTCAGGATCACAATGCGCGGTCAGACCAGAAACTATGAGTATGCTAAATAGGCGAACTCTTGGTTACTTACTTGCTAAATAGGGATAGAAGAATGAAAGCGTTACGAGGGTGAATTATAACAAAATAAACGGTGAACCCGTTACATTTCAATTGGAAGAACCAAAAAATAATGATTCTTTAGCCCAGTGTATCACAGTTGGATTTTCGTCTGCAGTACGGGGATAAAATGATTGAAATTAATTTTTTTCATGGTAAATGAAATGCTCGCCCTCGAATGCCCCACAATAGTAATGCACAGCGCCATTACCATGTACTAGCTGTCGTCTCAAGGTGAAGATGACGAACGATGACAGAAAAACACACAAGCTATGAATGAATAATTCTGCACACGAAACACTACCACGTTCTAAATTTCCGGCGGAAGTCCGAGAGTTCAGTTGCCAAGCGCCTCGCGGCCGGCCCTGGCGTACGTGGACTGCCCTCCCCCCTCCCAATTCACCCTCTCCCATTGGTCAACGAGGGCAGAGAGTTGCCCGTGATGGACGGGTAGCAGGGTTGGGGGACAAGAGACTCACAGGGGGCTGGGATGACCGGCGGTCATGAGGGGAGGGATTTAAAACCGATGTTAGGTTAATCGGATCATTTTTACCCACCGGAACTTCCTCCGTGAAATGAAACTGACATTTTTTTCCTCACTTTTTATTCGTAATACGAAAATTAAATTCTCACTGGTAATGTGAAAACCTGTTGCATATCGTTAATGATTTTTTCTCAAATTAAACTTGAAATCCAATGAGTTTAAATGCAAAAATTTGGCGAAACAGATAAAATTACGTTATGTTATGTACTTTCAGTTTTGCACAACACTTTGTTGAGAATATTTTCACAAGTTAAAATGATAACAAAAGGGACAAAGTAGAGTATTTTATATTATTATCAATGTGCATATGAATTAAGGTAATTCACATGCATTACCATAGTCAGGTATTGCATTATACATAATACATACGAGTAATTGTGCACTGATTGGTCCAAGACATCGGACATTGACGGAATGGGACTGGATAATTTTGAAAAAGTAAATTGGAACTCGTATAAATGCAAAGTATTTGACAAAATAGTATTGGAGGTTGTGGAAGGGAGGGAATTTAGGAAGACATCGGGCCAATGGCGGGAAAACGGCACTGTCAGCACGCCGAGGAAGGCGAAAGTCATCCTCATCGATTACAAAGATTACAGAAGCACAATGAAAACTATTGCATCAATAAATGACTAAGCTCAAGGATAAAGAACCGCTGAACGCTAACCGTAATTTAGAAGGGAGCCATGGTCAAGTAACTTCAAATTTAGGGTTGGACCAAAACTGCTGGCTTTCGCAAAACCCCTTGCTAATGAGTAATGCCCATAGAAAATGGACCATTACAGGCGAAATTTGCGTTTTTCTTTATTTCGGATGTACCTAATTAGCAAACTCTCATCAAGCAAAAACTCCTGATGAAGTCACCTTCGCGATGAAACCAGACTTTCCGCGGTAACCCATCGTAAAAATTAACTATCCACTTAACAAGTAAATATTACCTCTTGAATTTATATTTTAAGTGCCAGGAGGTGGAAGTTGGATATTTTTTATTATTAACACGCCACTGCTGCGATTAGAACGCATGGGTCTCCAAAATCATTTCTCGTGTATTATCCACCCCCTTAACCCTCCGTTAGTCGCGTGGCGTCTACTGGACGCCAGGTGATATACTTTTCTTTGCCCACTTCATCTTTGCATAGTTCGGAAGCTCTTATTTTTTAAATCTTATTATTTTATGCTTGTGATATATTAACTAATTCGATTGCACGTTTTTTTCGCATAACCGGAATAAATACTAATATTTTTATGTTTTTGGCGTCTGATAGACGCCAGGCGACAACTTATGTTACACCAGGTAATTACCCTTGCGATACTTATTGTAAACATTCGAAATGCATTTATTTAAATAACTTACAGCTATTTAATGTATTAAACTTTCGATGCACGTCTTAATATTATACAATCTTTATTTCTGTCAGTATGACATATTGAATGAAACATATATTACGAAAATTTGCACTTTGGTTCTTATATAACCTGACTGAAATTCTACATATATCACACCAATATTCAAAGAGTATTCACACTTTGCCATCTAAAACTTTCGTCTGGTTAAGAAAGAATTTTTTGTATTCTTTTAGGTGGGTTCTCAGGTTATCGACTGGGTGAGGTGGTCCATGATAAGTGACATTTTAAGGTCTGTCCTCGTCATCAGGATTAATAAGTTTATAATATAATTACACACTCATCTTTTCTCTGATGATGAGGAACGATTTGGTCCTGGAAACGTCGATAATCATGGACTAACTTACTCAGTCGCAAATTTGAGAAAAAGTAATCCTGTTATTTCCGGGAAAGCGCGATATCCAATATATTCTTCATTTATGCTTTGCATTAATCCATTTATTTTCTATTCTATCAGACTTTTAGGAAGAAATTGCCTGCACGTGCGTATGAGTAATATCCTTTGAAGAGATTGGTTTTATTTTAATTGAAATGAGAACCTTGCACCGTAAATATATATAACACAACAAAATGTTCGAGTTGCGGTGGATAATGTGTTTTCTGTCTGGAAAGAGAAAAGTTTTTGCTACAAGTTCAGCTGAACCCACTCTCAAACTAAAATGTTTCCAAATTCGAAGTTTCCCCCTACTAAGTCTACAGAATTTGTTACATTGTCAACCAAATCCGAATGACGAGACCTCGGTGTTCCATTTTGTCGACAAATTAGTAATAGGATATCTTCTTCCACCCCTTCCCCTCTGACTCATACTAGCTCCAACACACTTCAACACCTTTCCCCTTTCCTCTCCTCTGACCCCTACACGCCTGGGTTTTGTAAGTATATGGTTGTAAACTAAACATTATTCGTTGCTCGACCAGTTGGCATGATTCTGAGGAAGTTACGTTACGACCCTTTTGTTACGTAGAGATATATCCTGGGAAACAGCCAGATGGCCATTTCAGGTTAGCAACAGTCCCTATGATGTTGTGAAAAGATTGACCCTACCAATGCGATGCAATGCACACTGACAACTGGTTTATTAGTTATGAACTAGTTACAGACATCCTAAAAAGTGACAAGCTTACATATGTTGGCACAATTAGGAAAAATAAAAGGTGGCTACCACCCTCCGTTACATCGACACAAGGTCGGCCACAATTTACTTCCCGTTTTGGTTTTCAAAAAGAGTGTACTTTAGTGTCATACATACCCAAATCAAGATACAATGTCATATTATTGTCATCAATGCATCTTCATTCAAATACTGATGATTTCGCGTACAGCCAAAAAACCTGAAATTGTCACATTCTACAATGCTACGAAATCAGGGGTGGACGTTGTAGATAAGCTATGCACGACATACTCAGTTTCGAGAAATACTAATCGCTGGCCAATGGTTGTATTCTACACATTATCTAATTTGGAGCAATTAATGCCCAGGTTATTTATTTAGAAAATATACCAATTCTCAGAATCTTCGAAAAAGGAGGTATTTTATCAAAGCTCTGGCAAAAGAATTGGTGGCAGAAAAAATAAAAAAGAGGTCTCAAATTATTGGTTTACCATCAGAGTTGAGGAAAAGGACGTTAGAACTTTGTGAAAATATTAATAATGAAGTTGACGAGAACGTAATTTGTAAGGGTACGCCTAAGCGTATCCGAAAGGAAACAGAGGAAAGGAGAACACCAGAAAATTTCACGGCCCGAAAGAGGTGCTACGTCTGTGGCCGAAAAAAGAATATAATGATCAAATTTAAATGTGCTAATTGCGGAAATTATATTTGCTTGAAGCATTTTAATAACATTTGTATCCTGTGTTCAAATAACCAAAGTTTTAATAGTTTTAATGCAATGAAAATGTGTTAAATGTTGAAATATCATGCATTAAATCTTTTATTGATATATATTTCTCCATTATTATTGTGCGGAAATTTGTACCCGATTTATACAATTTAACATTCAATTAAATGAATTTTAGCTATTAAAACAATTTTTTCTGCTTGTATGCAATTTCTTTAACAATAGCTAAATGGCGTCTGTGAGACGCCGCGTGACAAATTACGTTCCAGAAAGTGGCGCGACTAACGGAGGGTTAACGAGGTCGCGGAATACCCGATCAAGACTATTTGAGGCTTTAGGTGAACTCAGAATACGGTAGAAACGATGAGTTTCATTATTTGGTTTCAGGGATAAAAAATTACGAAAAACCTCATGTGAATCCGATTAGGAACTTCAGGAATAGGTAGGTATAATTATTTTCTTAGAGCAGGGTTGTATGCGCAGACTTCTGTTTCCTGATTCTCATGGCAATTAAACTGCCAGCATAGCAATTTCGGCCAATTGTTTTCCATTTTGATACATTTTTTTACTTGATATGATGGGCAAAATTCATTTCGTGACTTTTCAACTTTTTATTATCCTTGTGTTTTTTCGGCGTCCGTTGCTGAGATTATTCATGAAAAACGTATTGTCTTTACCAATATTTGTCATGCACCATTGTTGCTAACGTTCCTTACAATATGATATGACGAACGAACACTGAAAGGTAATTACAGAATACCTCAAGGTTATTTGTCAGCATTCCATTATGAATACATCTTGTACCCTTAAAATGGGCGATGGAGGAATATGTCATAAATTTTATATATTATGACTTGTGGTGAAATTATAAATTCAAAAACTGTATGAATTGAAGTAGATGTTGAGGTACGGGATGGAACCCTATGAGGTTGATCAAGAATTTTACCGGGAAAAAAGCAGAGGGCTTCGAAGAAGCGACTTTCCTCGAGGTTATATCAAAATCATCCCTTTGTCTATCATTAACTTCATGTATAATGTTATTCTTGGCCATCATTCCTTCGTGGATAAGTTCTGAGGTCGGATATCCAATTTTGGAACCGGAAATTTCTCTCTGGATGATTTCTACAATATTTAGTTTATTAATTACGCAAAGTTACCTGGAGAATGAGATTTCTGTGGCTGTATCGCCGTCGGCAATTATATTTTGGGTCAACATTAGTATTAATAGTGAGACAATATAACATTTTGAATTTAAGCCTATCTTTTGTTAAAAAATAAATTACAATATCTATCGTAAGATAAAAGAGTTTCAAGCCTTAAAACTCTTAATATGCGTTTGAGGAATTGTTCGATTCTAAAGACCCACAAGTATTATTATCTCCAGTGAAAAATATTGCCCGAATTCGTTTAGGCTTGCCGTTTAAACAGCTTTCCCATGCATTTACGCAAGATAAGAGGTATCAATGGCTCTCAGAGTCATCACATGAAAAAATTTCTAGGTAGCCCAAGTTCAGTTAACATTTAATTAAATCATTGGATAGTCAATTTTGACCTCTCATTTAAACGTCAACAATTCACTGGATACAATAATTACGCTCCCAGTTTTTTTTTACTTTTACTGCTGCAACTTCATATTTAATCTTTACCTACAAGTATAGGGTGGTTAATCTTACGAGAACCTCTCTGAAACAACAGAACCAAGGTATCCCTCAGGAATATATCAATATCCAATTCAATAGAACAATAATGATAGCTATTAACTACATCCGACGGATGCTTAATATTGGAAATACATAATTGCTCTTTCTTATATTTTTGCTGATATTTAAAAAGGAATCCAAATTTAATTGGACAATGGAATTTGGAGAAGTGGTATTAGAAAATATACCTGTTGGGGTTTATTTAGTGGACGACCCTAGCTGCGGCCGTGAATACTCAGCGAACTGTAGAGACAAAGATCTTGTGAGTCATGATAGTTTTCCTAGCGGTGGATGTCCAAAGAGTGACTAGATTGTAGCTTCACAACCTTATGAAAACTGCTGTTTGTCACTTGTTTCTCTGAGAAATTATATAATAAAATCGTAAATGTTATACATAGAACGATATATTAAGACCAAAAATCTATGAATGATAAATGTATATAACGTGAAACAAATAAATTTCAACAGATTCAGACGGGATATCATGGAAGTTCTTCATTTTAAAACAGAAACAACAATTTCACTATTTCACAAGGTATTTTAATGTGTACGACGCGTTTCAACTCACAGGGTCATCATCTCTCCTAGGTCTTGTACTTGATGATGCCTAATGTAATGTACCATTTCCCTTGTAAAAGGGCTAGTATTTTCTGGCAAATACCTCCAAAAGTAATGTGGTCAGGGGTTGAATTTTTTATGCCAATGGAAGGGGGATATATTTTTCTTTAAATGAGACCAAATTCAATGATTTCTAGGTAGAATGATATTTCGCTCAAACTCCCTTAAGGCTCCGATGGGGACGGAAATACCCAATCTCGCGACACAGTGATAATGGCACGAAAGTCTGAGGACAAACATTTCTCTGCAGTAGTGCTCGCCTGAATCATTATCAGTTAGAAAATATTTGCACTTCCTACGAAAGAGGGCCATGAATAGAATGAAAATTACGACGTGAATGCGAAGCAAATGGGATTTTTTTCAGAGGAAACTAAAGAAGAGTGAAATTAGTGCCTGGGTTTGGTGAAGATATCGGATTGCATTCGCGGAGTTGCCATTCTGGCGATGCGTTCACTTCACTCTGAGACACCCAAGCGTTCCCGAAAAAGAGTACCACGGGGAGTCAGACGCTCGTAAGGGCGTCAAGAAGGCAAGCCTCTTCCCCCGCCCCATCCCTCAGAATTATCCCATTTACGTCCACCGTACACCCCCCCCCCCTAGTCCCACAAGCGAATTATGCACCACCCTCTCAACCCCTACTCCCACCCACTCGACCCCTGCCACTATCATCTTCCTGAATGCAGCGCGAACTTTTCCGCGTAACTCGGTGTCCCACTTGACTTCCGCTCGCGTCTAATTGCGGCCACATTTCCGCGGGTGGAATGCCGCACATCCCTTGCCACACACATCGGCCGTGTTTTTCAAAAAGTCATTCCCTTGCTCGCTTCGTCCCCGAATGACCTCAGAAGGCAGGTTTCGGCCGGTGGCGAGCGAATCCCTTGCTCGATGGCCCATCACCCCAACCCGTGTCCCTCCCATTGGACGCCGGATGCAGAGGTGGAAATGTGTTTGCCCGAATTGCCCACTTCTCGCAGCCCATCACTTCACGCTGCCCATCTCTGGGAAGGCTGCGAGGGTTCCGTCGTTTGACCCCTAAAGCCCTCCCTTTCCTTACTCCTCATACCGATGGGAACATTCCTGTCCGGATATAAAAAAATGCCTGGCCATACTGCGATCTTATTCCCTTGGAAGGTGAACCCCAGGCGCAATGTAATGTGGAACCGTATACGAGAGAATGGAAAGTGGTGATGGGTTTGCTAAAAGGGGATTTGTTGCGAGAGTGTACGATTATTGTACCACTTTCAAAGAACGTTTCTCAGAGAGAGAATAAGTATAATCCCTCGATTGTATTCGCACAATCTCATGGAAGTAACGGCCATTTATCACCTCTGACTCAGACACGTGAGTATTGCCCGACATACATACCACTGCCATTTGTGTCATAGGTGGTAAAAACTGAAATATATCATACACGATAATGAATGACAACAATGAGGCTAAAGATTTGATGTGCTGATTCGAAAAAACTTATTGTGCTAATGAATAGGAGCGCATTCCTTAAAGTCTTACCAATAATATACATTAAGGGAAACAAGCACCAAGATTCCGATTTATTACATGTATGCGCGTGAAAATTTTTATCTTATTATCACTGAGACGTAATGGTAACGAGATGTAATGATGGGCATGGAGATGAACTCGAATTTAAATTGGTGTTGGCTGGATTGATGGTTTTAAGAAAGAAACGGTGAGTCGGTCTAAAAGTTCACATTCTGAAAATAGAAATAGACGGAAGTTAAACGAATACTTCGAAGAAAACAACGCATAAAGAGTACAAAGAATATGGATAGAAAAATCTGTGAGAGATGATAGTGATAATAATAATGCCTCTCCATTGAGGCGAGATTGACACTAGGGCAGTCCCATTCTTCCGTCTTACCCCTCATCAGAAAAATACATGAAATAGGTGTGAAGAAAGATGTATGCATTTGTTGGGAAATTGTAAGGAAATGAGGAGGTGAGATCCTTGACGAAAATATCCACTGCAGAAAAACACCCACACATGAAAGGGAATGTGAAAAACCTTCAAAAAAACCTACAGAGATCGTGAGTTGTGTAGCGTACTGGGCCTGGTAACTGCTTTGGTCGAGAGGAAGAGAAATTAGCGGTGCAATTTCGAAGAAGATAGAATAGGTGGATGGCCGTAAAGGAGGGTGGATGTATTTAAATGGTTAGTGCATATTGTAGAGGTCAATAGACGAAAAAGCGCCCGTTAAGCGCTGGTGAGGAAGGATGAGGGGAGGAATTTTGGAGGACCTGATGAGAGATGGGGATTATGAGGAGCCTTAACGGGTAACATACAACTTAGTGAGAGTATACTTACTGACAATGCATAGCATACCGTAAACAGGAGTGAAGGTTTTTGGGTCTTCTGTAATAACCTATCTTTTATTATTCAGTGAAGGTTTTACTAATGACACTTAAATCTATCAACTAATTGTTTCACTTTTGAATTTTATTAATCCAACCACAATAAGCTCAGGAAAAAATTAAATTAAATTTGTACTACTCTCACCCAACGAAGTTGTGTGAGAGTAGTACAAATTGGTTAACTGGTTTTTCAACAACAAATTTGGTTTACTAGTTATTCAAATTTGGTGTACCGTCTTCACCCAACTTCGTTGGGTGAAGGCGGTACACCAATTTTCGGTGAAAATCCATAGACATCGGCTTTTATTGGAACTACAACCCATTAGGTTAATGATCGGACCCCTTCCATAGACTCTGTGAACTTTAAAATACCTTACCAGCATTCTGGGCTTACAAGATTATCGATAGCAAGGGAATAACATGACCTCAAAGCCATTTCAGACTATATCGCATCTCTTGGTGGCGATCGCCTAGTTCGCCTCCTCAAGGTGTTCAGTTCCCAAGTTCCATGTTTAATAGCATTACCACGACATGAAAGATACTTTGTTAATTTACAGTTTTATTGCACAGACTCAGGTTTTGACAAAGTAAATCCATTATTATGGTATATGGGCTTAATTTTGTTAGGTTACATATGGTTAAGCGAAACTTTCCATGTTTTAACAAATTGAACCAAACAGACATGTACCAACGCACCTTAATAATCGCGGATTTCTATCTTCAGATAGTTTTTTGAGCACGTATAAATACGTAATCGGCGATACTATATACCAGGACGGAACAACAGCTGAGGTTTAGTGACTTAGTGATAACTTGATAACACTGAATAAAAAGATAGTGTAGCCACCTGGAGGTGAATCTCGGAATCATAGTATAGGCGCTGTCCAGTTATGAAAGCATGTGTTCACTTCAATCGACCAACCGCCGTCGTCTACCACATTCTTCCGGCAGTCCGCTAATTTCTTCCCAATTCGAAACTTTCGTGTTAGTGCCATCTTCACTCCGCCATCCGACTTAAACACGTTTTGTGGTACTGGATTACATTCCATTGCGGAGAAAATATTATTTAGCAGTGCCTGTGACGTAATTAACAAATTTTCAAAAATATTTTCTGTGAATGGGACTTTGGTTGAACTAAGTTATCTATTTAAAAGTGGCAGAGGAGAAATTGTGAACAATTTAATAAAGGCTTACAAAAATGGATTTTACAGTGTTATAGTCAGGAGCATTTATCTATTAATTAAAGTGACAGAAAACGGTCTGGTCCCTTGTCATTGTCATTACTACTGTTCGTAAGTATCAATGGCTGGTATACATCTATGAGTATTTTTTCGTGGCCTAGGAAGGAGATGTTAAGTAATAATGGGATAGAGGACCATTAAAGCGTGAAAGTACAAAATAACCGCGAAAAAAACAGCACAAACGTTTACTGAAAACTCGCTGCGAGTGAGTTCAGGTAAATGTAAATTATTTATTTTTAAAATACATGTGATATCTGCGGTCATATTTAGAGGAAAAACTAGTGGCTTATATCATGTTTCCTCATACAAAAACAGCATAGCGACGTTTCACTTAACGTTACACTGAAATCCATTTGTTCCTCATTTTCAAGTCCTCTGAAAACTGCAGTGAAGTCACTCCTTTCTTCTACAGATCCAGCCATAGCGGCAAGGTAACATAAGAAGAGTGTACGAACACAGGTAGGCGAATTCGGTTGCTTTATATGCTATTATCTGTAATAATTGTTTCGTACATCCAAAATGTTCTTAGTCTGTTCCTTCGACGCTAGGCAGGAAACCATTGCCGAGCGCTCTTTTCTTTTTGGTGAATTGCATGTTTGTTAATGGTACCAAAGAACATTTTGTGGCAATGGCCCTTTGAGTTTTAAATTATAGAAATCTTTGGGCAAGAAAAGGAGGCAAATCCAATTGAAAGAAAATACCAGCGGATTTTGCACGCGATTTATTTTTAAAGCTGTCTCATTATGTTTTTGTTTATGTCTTCTGCACGTTAGAGAAATATCATGAAAATATTGTAGAATGATTCAATCAGTTTACATGAAAACGCATATTCAATTACTTAACCGTATTGCTCTTTCCGTCATTGAATTAGGGATTGAGTTCATAATTTTTTTGACTGGCCTCAATAATATCCAAATGAGACATGATAAGCCTGCCGGGTATTACGTCCTAAAAATTATTATTCTTTAAAAAATCGTTTTTCGTCACAGTATGCCACTACTCAATGCTAGTTATATTTGGTTTTGCTGTGAGGGAACTTGCTATGAACTTGACGGACTGTGAAAAAAATGATTGCAGCCTGTTGCTTTTGGTTTCACTTCATGCTTGCTGCAAACTGCGTGCGTGATGTGATTTACTGAGTCTCCAAATCGAAAATATCCTACTTACAACTGGGATGATACTTCTTTAAATTGCATTATTTTATCAGAAAGATAGGGTATACAGATTTTACTATAGTTTTTTTTAGAGAAATAGTATTCAGTTCCCCATACAATGTCTAACTGAAATTGAATCAAGAGATATGGTAGAAGAGGTAGATGAACCTGACGAACCTGAAGACGGTAGTAGGATGGCAATTGAAACCATTGTCGAACCAAAGCCAACGAACGCGGATGGAGAACGCAAAAATGCGGGACAGTAACAAATAATTCTTGGCTGAAAATGTTCAGTAATTCAATTTCTCACAATAATTCCATATCTCTTGATTCAGTTTTAGTAAGTTATTGCATGGGAAACTGGATAAAATTTCTCAAAAAACTGTTGTTAAATCTTCCAAACGTAATGTGGCGTTATTTGACCTTTCAAGTTCATTGACCTTCGACCTGAAGACGGCAACAGTCTATTGAAATCGCCGTCAGCCAAAATCAACAAACGCGGATGGAGAATCAGAAAATGAGGAACAATAATGAAAAACGCCGCAGAAATCTTCGCGAGAAGAATTACTGGGGTTCATTATTATTTAGCAGTCTAATATGGAAATTCAAGTATAATCGTGATAATAAAAAGATTTTGCCAAATATAAGTATAGAAATGATGATTTTGTTTGTTTCCGCTCAAGTATACTTTTACGGCAACATGAACTAGCTGTTGAACTGATTTTCCGACAGTCATATTTGCTGTACCTACTAGACTTCTCATATGTACCTTTCAATGAATAGGATAAATGTATGTACAAAGCTAGTAATCAGTCAGCAAAATCTTAATGTTCAAAAAGGAATCTACGTAACAATCAAACCCACTTAAATGTAACTTCTCCATGAATCCTGGAATATTAATCCTAATCATACATAATCTTCGGGAACGTCCAACAATGACTATACACTTTACTTTTTAAGGAGATTTTTCATTCTTGATGACATTCCCATATCCGGAGGAATGCTCAACATGATCATTTAGAGCTGGTGGAAAAGATTTAAATTTACTTTTCTCTAGGCACTTAGTTACATGGCTAATGAACCACTGTATGTTATTCATGTCAACATTCATACATTTTATATGTCTATATAAAATGAATCAAATTCATGTATAAGTAATATTTCATCCCCAAGGAATATAACAGCCTAGGAATAACAATATTTTTGTTTTGTTTCAAATTCGACTAACATGCGGCCACGACGGAGTGGCTGATAGGGGAATCTCGCCCGAGGGGGCTGATTACTGCCACCCTGTAGACAACCCGACTAAATTTCCCCCTGATTCCTGTGTCCGCAGAAAGATGTATTATATCCTGCAAGGCCACTATGACTTGACATCAGGTGCATGTTTTTTTGTGGTGGTTGCTGAAAAACACTCAAAAATTTGATAGTCAGTCTTATATTAAAACCATACGATAATTTCATAATGAAAATCTTGATGAGTACAGTTATTAAGTTCAAAATACCCAATTAGAGATTGAGGAATCTATAAAATACTTCGGAGTTAAACTGACTAATAATCTCTCGTTGAGAAAACATATTCGGGAAATATCTGGCCAAGCTAATCATAAATTGGTATTTGTTAAATGAGTACTTGGAAAGTGCGACAATGAAGTTAGAGAAGTCAGCTACTTCTCCCTTGTTAGACCCCACTTAGGATACGCTGCCAGTATTGGGATCCTCATGAAGTTAGCTTAAAAACAGAGTTAGAGCGCGTGCAGAGACGATCATCAAGATACGTGAAAGGCCGTTATGATAGTCTCGTCAGTGTTACTGACCTCTTGCAACAACTTGAATGGGAATCGCTTAAAAAAAGTCGATTGAAAATTAGACTCAATATTTTATGTAAATTCAAAACCAATTTATATTCCAACGAAGTATCCAATATCTTACGAACTCCAACATACTACGGTAGATCAAATCATGAGAACAAAACAAGGGAAATGGGCTGTAGAACATAAAGGTTTAAAATTTCGTTTTTCCCGCGTTCGATAAGAGACCATAATGGCTACGTCAAAACTTTGATGTAGGATATTTGACAGGTAGTGTAGCTGAATAATTCATATGCCCTCTAATGCATGGTTCTAAATCTGCCGAATTGTTCTAACACCATGTTTTGCATGTTCCCTCCATGACACTTGTGTCACTTTTTCATTGTTACATTATGGATTATTTTAGTATTTTCTGTAGCATTTGCTGCATGGTGTAGTGAATTTTGGTGAAAGTTAATTTCTTCACTTGGATGGGAATCGCTTTCATCCTGTCGATAGACAATTAGACTCAATCTTTTATGTATATTCAAAATAAACATATTTTTTGACGAAGTTATGAATATCTTATGAACTCCAACATGCTACGGCAGATGGGATGGTGAGACTAAAATAAGGGAAATAGATTGTGAAACATGAAGGTTTCAGATGCTGTTTTTCCCGCGATCGATGAGAGACCATAATGGCTGCGTTAAGTCTTTGAAGTAGGTTAGTTGACAGGTAGTGTAGCTGATTAATTCATATGCACCCTAATGGATGTTTCTAAATCTCCCGGGTAGTGCTAACATCATGTTTTGCATGTTCCCTGCATGAATCTTGTGTCAAGTTTTCATTGTTACATTGTGGATTATTTTTGTTGTTTCTGTAGCATTTTTATCATGCCTATGATGTAGTGCATGTTGATGAAAGTCAGTATCTCCTATTTCGCTCATGTTAGTGATAATTCACCCCCTGCCAATCACCCTTGTGGTGGCTTGCAGGGACTTGAGTAGATGTAGATGTGGAATATTCACTGACATGAATACTCATGAGTAAATTTAAGCAACAATTAGTGAGCTACTTATGTTAGATTTCAATTATATATACACACTATGCAATCTTCAAGCATGATACCTACTTTTTCACACTTGGTCACGGCCAAAATGGAAAGTATTTCGTAATAAATTATTTCCCCGTGCATGAAACACTAGCAGGAGGGAAATGCGAAAAGCTCTGCTGCTCCACGACGCTAGATCGCACATTTCCACGTGTTTCATGCCCTGGAAGAGCTAATGTGAAAGGATGTGGCATCCGCAGAGTCAGGGGGGAGGGAGAAAGCGGAGGTGCGAACAGAGTGAGGGAAGAACAGGGAAGAGAGCAAATGAATGGAAATGTGCCCCAGAGTGAGAGATGAAAGGAGATGCGACCTTCCTAGCTCTGTCCAGCGACGGCAATTCTTTGAAGAGCAGTGACAGCCCTCGGGTTTCACATAGCTCGGATCGTTAATCCGTGAAGTAGGATGGGACGAAGGAAAACTGCGTTGTGTACTGAACGCAACATCACTGTAGTGGGGAATAAATTAACTTTAATATATCACAACTAGTATAGCTAAATAACTCGGTAGCACATGCACGCAAACCATTGTTTTAATTTTCTCTACTTAAGGATCATGAATTTCACGGGAAATACATCTACTTATTACCCTGCTAGCCACCACAGGGTTGTTAAGCAGGGGGTGACTAATCACCAACATGAACTGCAGTGAAGACACTTACTTTCACCAACATGCACCACATAATAGGTATGCTACAAATGCTACGGAAACTACAAAATTATTCTTTCATGTAACTAAGTAAACGTGAAAAAAAGTCACGCCGGGAACATGCAAAACATGGTGTTAGCAATACTCGGCAGATTTAGAACAATGCATTAGGTAGTAATCGAATTAATCAGCGACAGTACCTGTCAACTGACATATTTCTAAGCGTCAACGCAGCCATTATGGCCTCTTGTCGTTCGTGGGAAAAACGACATTTTAAAGCTATGTGTTCTACAATCTATTTCCCTTATTTTATTTTCTTGATCTGATCTACAGTAGTAGGTTGGAGTTTGTATGGTATTGAAAACTTCTTCTGAAAATAAATCGGTTTTGAATTTACTTAAAATAATAGAGTCCATAAAAAAGATTTGAGTCCAAATTTCAGTCGACGTTCTGATAGCGAATTACGAGATAATACAAAAAAGAAAGATAGCGAAATACCATTGGAAATATTTTGCTCCATTAAGTATTTCGTAACTATTAAAATAATTTCGAGTGAACATAGAGTTTTTCCTGGTCTCTTCATCAGTTGTAACAAGGATATATGCATAATTATTCTGAATCATAATTATCCACTGTATTGGAGTTTGTTTCAAGCAGCAGTGACATCAGGGAAAATATATACCCTATTGCGCTCTGGATAGTGACTCTTTTGGTTGCTTTTTGGTGAACGACCTCGCGGTTTAGTCATTTAAGTTTATCATACCTGTACATCGGTCACAATTTTCATTCTTCACATTTTTTTTCTTGTAATCTAAGTTCACCCTAATATTTATTCGGTGAAATGGAAATTATTGTCAAAATTCACATTGTTTAGCAAATTAAATTAAAACTTAGCTCATGCCCTTTTGGAAACCAAACTAAAACCAAAATTTAACCAAAGCTTTGTGCTTTCCACGAGGTGGACTCAGATTATGGTTTTCTCCCTAGGAGGGGATGAAGTTTCCTCAGAGACAAGTACTGAACCAATAATTGCCGTGTGCATGGATTGGTATAGTTTGATGGACTTAGTACATAGTTGTGACTGCTTGCGCGTAAGTTATTCATTTAATTAAATTTCCCTGCATGAGATCTTCCACTGTTCCAGCATATGGTGTGGTATGTTAACCAAAGAGAAGATTGGATGCTTGAATAAGTAAATCATGTATTTCATTGCGATATTGTTTCCAAGTGAAACTCACGCAGCATCGTATTTCGATACATCGTATTTAGAAATTTTGATTTTCCCGGGTTTCAAACTAATAATAATAATATATTTTATTCTTCAAGTTTTGCGTCCTTTGGAGCATATTACAGTTTATCAAAAGAAACTCTGTGGCAAAAGAACATATTTTTGCGGACACTACGGTTTACAATTATGTACATATAATAAACTTAAGGAACAGGTGTACTCACAGATAAAAACAATCATACATATATTAATGCAGTAATATTTAAAATTAGTATAATACGTATTTTTTTAGATTTAGAGGAATATTTATAGAAATTAACAAAGGAATAAAGTATACAATGAAATTCGGACTGTACTACGATAATATTTTTTATGCAAGAATGATAACATTTCCGATTTAAACTGTTGTACATAGTTTGATTTAATGTTGTCAGGAATACCATTTCATATTCTTAAGGATAAATTTATAGTGGATAACTGATACACATTAGTTCTACACCTTGGAATTTTAAATCGTCATCTACATCGTACTCGCCTGCATGGATCACTCTGGTTATTTATAATATAATCATACGAGTACAAGTATGCTACTTTGAAAAGCTATGTAACTACCCTCCAGCATTATTGCTTCAACAACTTGACAACTCATCGCCGCAGGCTAAATCCACATTCTCAATTGAACAAAAGAATGTGATTTGCGGTCAGATTTCATGGTTTATATTCCATTTTAGGTAGGGCTCGTAATCTCAAAAAAACTTTTAAAATATTTTGAAATCCGACAGATATTTGAAAGTAATAATCATCAGCCACATTGGGTGGGTCCATGAATCCAAATTATTCCCGATATGCCAACGTGTTTTCGTAATCATTCGATTTCTTATAGTCCAATCTCATTTTGCGTCGACGCATTACTCTTCTTCAATATTTCGTTCTGTTATTTTCTTTGACTCGTTACCTCAGACGGCATTTTGCTGTTTCACTTTCAGAGGCCTAGTGGCTAATTTTCTAATATCTCATCCATTTTTTCAAATATTTTTTTCGAGTTAACTGTTTGATATGGAGTCCGCATAAACTTTTTAAATTCTCATAATTAAATACTATTTTAATGAAATAAATACTCGAGGCAAAACCGTGTTAACTTGTTACAAAACTAACTTACATATAAAATCCGAAGATTCCTGGGATGTTGAATGGAATTTGTGCATGAAGCAGGAATGAAAATTTTGCAATTATCTACAGAAATAAATTTTACTAAACCTAGGCTTCGATGTTTTTACATCATCATCACGTTTGATCACATATGATGATGATGTAAAAACGACGAGACCTAGGTCTCAATAAAATTAATCTCTGTGGATAATTGCAAGTGTTTCATTTCTGCATCAAACTAACTTTTAACAAAATAATTTGATATCTGCACAGAGTTCGTTTTAAGGCTTCCTGCAGAACTCGCTATGTACATATTAGCTCCTTGAGAGTCTGAGGTCTAAACTTCGCATTTTGTGAGTTTCGTTCAGTAAATCAGATGTGTTCTTGTCTTCTTAGTACATCCCAGTCCGTCCACTCCAGCCTCACCCACTCCTGATTACAGGGACTCCATATTTCCCTCCTCCGGTTGGACTTCGCTTAACAGAGGTGCGCTACATTCCCATCGTGCCCTCGCTTTTGTTGCTCCTAAGTCTCCCCTAAGCTCCAAAGTACGTTCCACTATGAAGTTTTGATTAAGTTTGTGCAGACTAAAGACAGGGAACAAAGCGTAATATGCATGCGAAAATAACTCGAGGGCTAGTATATTCTTGTTTGCAAGACTTACCTTATCCACTCAAGGGGATATTTCATAATATTTAGGGCTTGTATAACTTTCCGAAAGGAAGGAGAAACAGACGTATACGTTCGTTTGAATCGTTGAGCATCTAAAAGCTTCCGGAATTGAAACTGTGGGGGGGGGAGGGGGAAACAGACTTGGGTGTAGGGAGGGTGGGAGGACACCTAATTCATTCCCTCAAATCAACGCCTTCCACATCCGAACTTTAAAACATCATCATCCCATTTCCCCTCGGGGGCCGTGGAGTTTCAAGAGATGGATGCCCTGCTTTCGTGGATGATAAACCCCTCGCTCTCCTCCCCCCCCTGAAACTCCTTCAACCTCTATGCCGTCCCTCCCTCCTCACTTCCCCATCCTCCGCCAGGGGGAACTGGTGAAGCGGCGCTGTAAATCTTTTCGAAAGAAAGTGTCTCTCTCTCTGGTGGCGGCTCTGATGGAGCCCGTGCACCGCAATGAGCGACAAATTTGGCATTTTCGTCGCTCAAGAAATCCATGCCCTCGTCGTGCCTTCCTTCTAAGCTTTAAATCTTCATCCTTCGTTTGAAGTTCGAACCGGAAATAGTTGAGGCTGCGGGCCGGTGCTCAGTTTTTCATCGACGGGTAAAATTTTGAAAGGTCTGAAGGCCCGAAGGGCTGAAACATGCTCGACTTTAATTGGGGTCGTCCTATTATGGAAATGTAATTTACGAAAGGAGTAGTTCCGTCACTTTTCGGGAATTGATAAAAAGTTGTCGACGTATGACTGAGAGGGAGGTTTCATATTCAAACTACGTTGTGCTCTCAAAAGCTACCAATGCCAAGAATATCATGAAAGAGCCATAAAGAGGTTTCTTTCAAGTTAGTCGATATTAAGAGTTCCCACAACACTTTTTAAAAATATTTCCGAGGAGGCAACATTTAGTAATATGGTTGCCACTATTCAATCCACTTTCAAATATTCATGACCAATAGTGGTTTCCGGCGAAACTTTATGGGATTTGTTAACATAATGATGATAACTCATAACTTTGTTTTTCCACATGTTTTTATTTGAAATGACCCGGATTACGACATTCAACGTCATCTGCAGGTCTCATTGGTAAATTCAGGTTCAGGTTCCACGGTCCACGTTACAAGAAAGGGCTCAACTGCATAACATCCACGGACCACGGTAACTGATGCCTTTGGTGAAAACTTGATAGAAGATGTGATATGCATTTTCACACACTGACCGGCTTTCAGGCAATATTAAGTGATACACTGAAGAGGTGGTTCAAGTTACCATTCTTGGGTGAATTTACCTAAGATGCGGCGGAGTAAATCTCCAAGGAAATGTTTAATGAGTGTTTTGAGTAATAATTGAGGAAATTTTCTCTTTCACTCTAAGGAAAGGTGAGTACAAAGGCAAAACATTATTTTGCTTATTGAAGTTCCGTGAGTTGGTGTATGTAACATGTAGGAAGAAAAATCAAAACTAAGCCCAAAATACATAGAAGGTGTGTGACATTTGAAGACCGTAAATCACACATATAATAACATTTGTTGAAAAACGTGCATACTCGTGATTTACAACCGAAAGTTTACATCATGGGAATAATGAGGAAAAATTCAATGGTGTCAGGTGAAACATGATGGAACTCCTCCATGATGACTCAGAAATGGGTGGTCTGATGATGATACCTTGTATCGAAACCGGTCACCTTAATAAATTATTGTGGAACCTGCAATTGCTTTTCCATTCTGAACAATATTGTGGATTTTTTTTAATTTAGGAAAATACCCGAAACCAATTAATAAATAATGTACAATATTTCATGATGTTTCTCTGTACTTTCCACAATGTTTTATTATTACCGACCATATTTTTGACAGAAATATATCATATCAAGCCTCATCATCTTGATAATGACATAGTTTTGTCGAAACCGTGGTCGGTAGCAGGAAAACAGTGTAGAGAGAACAAAGAAACATTTTATTTCATGTATCACTTTTCCAAAAAGCTTAGTGGGAAACTTTAACGTGTGTACTGTTTCCCAATTATTAGAGGGAGTTCGAGAAATAGGAGTTCTTGTTAGCCATTTCAAATTCGGACTCCCCACAAATCCCTCACACCAACAGAGCACAGGCGTCATCACCTGACTTTACATTTCATCGTCCTATTTGTTTTTATCTTTGAAACATAGGATAAGAACATACAGGACGAATAGTCTAGTCCAGTGGTTCCCCAAGTGGGTGCTACCGCCCCCTGGAGGACTGTGCTTTCATCTTAGGGGGCTGCAAGGTTGCGCTGTAGGGTTGGGCCCATACCGAATATATATATCCGGGGATGAGTAAGCTATCTCTCCGTTGGATTTGAAATAAACAATAGTTTAATCGCGAAATATTTTAGCTTTATTTTTATGAACATCATGCTTTGTTCATGTAGTCCATGACTTTATGCTTAGCTTATGGTTGTGTGCGCTGTGTAAAGGCCTGGTTACGCGATACATTAACCTATACGTGTTCACGTACAAGTTCATGAACGAGTGCATGAACCAAATAGAACAAGTTCTATTTTCCTGTTCACGTGTTCATGCATTCGTACAAGTCGGTGTGGTTACACGGTGAATTTTCGCGTTCATTCACGCGTTCATGCATTCGCACATTAACTCGTACGAGTTTATGTATCGTGTAACCGGGGCTTTATGGTAGGTGGAAAAAAGGTGGTTCGAAAAAGTTTTGATTACACTGGTCAAGTCTGATGTTTCACCCTGAGAATTATGTTGTGGCTGCCGAAATCGATAAAGTTGATGAATTGAGTACGAAAAAGTTTATTGTTCGTTACAGTGGTTGATCGTGCTTGCATTGTCCCAGCCATTGAGGTAAAGAAATAGGACACTTATTATCGTGGCCAATGCTAGATGCTGTGACGTAGACATGGCCTATCTGCCATCCGTTTTGACCGCGATTTTCCTACCAGGGATATGTCGGTCCTTTCCTTAAACCAGGATTTTGGAAATGAATGAATGATATGGATTGACAACGTATAACTGGAGGCCAAAGATAGCTTAAGGGCTGACGCACTAATTTTGCAATATGGCGCAGTTTTCCATCAATGACTTACTTAATCAGTATGCAGTTACTTCTTCAATATGCATTCTCCTTACATTTATAATTTATTAATGTAAATGAAAATAATCCGTATTCGTGATGAAGGCTATGGTAAAATTGAGTACAATCCTTAGCACTAAGTAGCCAATATGTGTTTCAAGAGTTATTCGCCCTTTATTTCGATCAGATGGTAGATATTCTTGCTTTGCATCCGCTAATTCGTCCATTCCGCTGTGCCCTGCAAAGAAAAGAAAGGAAATATCACAGTCAATATGGTTGATATTTTGGTTGTCAGGCTTGACTTTGATGATATAATACCCACTCAAAATCATCAATCAAAATCATACCTTCAATCAAAATCAGGTGGTGGATATTATTGCTCTACATTTGATAGTTTGACCATTCTGTCGTGCTCTTAATGTAGTCCGAGCGAGATAGTTCCCTAGTCATAATAGAGACCATATTTCAATTAAACGCTCTAATTTCACCAGCTGTAGGACACATGAATTAAATATTGCATTATTAACAGTGTAATAATATAGTTTTGTATGACAGAAATGGTATGTAACTAAATAAAAGTATCTAAATAAGTCATTAACTTGACGCATTTTTTTGCGCATTGCTTTTGAAACTCCTTCAAAACATTAGGTTTTTTGTGATATCCAAGAACCTATTGCGGTGACAATATGATTAATTTTCAAAAATAGTTGAGAAAACATACAAACTACACGCTTTTAGTTTTTTAACAACACCTACGTGTTAGAAATTTCTCATTTTGTAAATTATGTCTCTCGGGAGTGCACACACGAACCATTTCCCATGTAGAAGGGATGGTATATTTTGGCAAATATCTCGGAAAGTAATATGGTAAGGGGTTGAATTTTTGGTGTCCTTATAAGGGTGACATATTTTTATTTAAAATGAGACCAAATTCATTGATTTCTAGGTAAAATGATACATCGCTCAAACTACCTTAAAATGGTAGAAAGGAATGAGCAGGGTTAAACAATATGGTTGTTATTTCGGTTGTCCAGCGACTGTTTAATGACGTATTGCCCTCTTCTTACACCCCAATGGTTTCAAATTACCCAATCTATCGAGAAAAGTTTATTATAATTGTGTTATCACTATTTACTTTTGGTCAGAGTTGATGAATCTTCATAAGGTTCACGACTTCTACCGCCCTTGTACCACACGCGTTGGCCTAATTTGACGGCCATTTCCACACCAAAAATGAAGACACAAAACGTGGAAATTAAACTGAAATTCTATAAAACAGCGTAAAGGACGCTTTTACATTATTTGGCTCTTTAGAGAGCGCTATTTATGTATTTAAACCAGGGTTCTGGAAATAAATGAATTATTTGGTTTCAAAATGTATAACTGGAGACCGAAGAACCTCCCAAAATTCACGCGGAGAATTTCATAGTGGGGCTGTCCTTTCAAGTAGTTTGGATCGCCAGCCGCTGCGGAGTGGCACTAATGTTGAGATATGTTACTCTCAAGCAGATTATTTCAGAGAACACAAGTGTTATTTCCCTCTGCTCTGTGTCTTCTTTCGAGATAGTTCTCTCCGGGATATTACGGTTTTTGGGAACGGGCGGAAGAAGGCGACGCGATTCTTCCAGGGGGCAGAACCGTCGGCGACACCGTTTGTTCCTCCATCTCCCGCACCCCCTGCCAATCACTCCCCGACCCTCATCCTTAAACCAAGCGGCAGCTCCTCGCGGGGGCGTGGGACCCCAGGGCGCCACCCCGGATATCATTACTCCTCTCCCTATGATATTTGCTCGTCGCGGGAGGGAGAGGAGGGCTTGAGCGGAGAAATAACCGTCCTCTTCTTCGGGAACCCTGTTAGTCTTTTCGAATGGAATTCCGAATCCCTTTGGAGTTTCTCTCATTTGTATTTCCGTCCCTTTCCTCCTCCTATTCCTCCCCCCCCCCCAACCCTAGCCCCCGTCCCTCTCAGCCGTCGCCCCCCCCACCCGCCTCATCCCCCCCTCCCCGGAAGCGTATTTTCCGTTAAATTGGAAAGCAAAGTTTATGTTGTTCGTGAAAGCTGTGACGCGCCAGGTTTTCACAAGGATTATTTATATGTATATATATATATATATACACACACACGCTCTGAAAATGAATAGGGACGCGTCGAGATTAAATATATGTGTACACGTATATATGTATGCATTCCTTTCGGTTCTATTTACCCATTCATTTATATCGATCGTTTCCTTCAATTTCTTTTATTTGAAATGTGTGCTACATGTTAAAACTTTTTATGCATATTTAATATTCTCGGCGTCATTTACATTCCCTCGTACCCTTCGGGTGTTTGTTTGTATTTTACTTACTCTGGCTGAAACAAGATCGAGTTTTCATCTTGGAATCGTTGGAATCTTCTGAATTCTAAAACTCCATTGTGACTCTGGCATACTTGTTATGTTTGCAATCGGGAAAAATTATTTAGTCATCCCTTGAATTATAAACTTTCCGGATTTTAAAAAAAATAAAGGCATAGCAACCAGGCCCTCTGTTTGGTTGGAGTCATCAGTTTTATAGATCAACCAAAGTTTATTTCTGTGTACATCTTTTTCACCTGCGGGCGAATGAATTTTTTGAAGTCGAAAATGTATGTATCAGTGCTTTATGTAAGTAGCACAGTTACATCTCCGAAATAAGTACTTTTTCACAATTTATAGCATCTTGGGCGAATTGCTGTATCAAGGTCACCGATTCCTAATCAAATTGACAGAAAACTTTAACTTCGTAATTGGAACAAACATCATTTGTACTTGCTCCAAATTTCATCTTCTCTCTACCACACCCTCTGGCGGCTTTTGGTACCTTAAGTCACAAGGAAAATAAAATTTAGAGAATTTTCATTTAAGGTAGCTCGAGCAAGATAGTTCCCTAGTCATAATAGAGACCATATTCGCATTATGCGCCTTAATTTCACCAGCTGTAGGACATATGGATTAAATATTGCATTATTAATGGTTCAATAATATAGTATTATATGACAGAAATTGTAAGTAATTAAATGAAAATATTTAAATAAATCTTTCCTTTAACTCATTTTTTTCGCGTGGTGCGTTTGAAATTCCTTCAAATCGGAGGGTTTTTTGTGGTACCCAAGAACCTATTGGGGTGACAATATGGTTAATTCTCTAAGATTGTTGAGAAAACATACAAACTATACACTGTTAGTTTTTTACATCTAAGCGTTAGAAATTCCTCATTTTGTAAATGTCTCTCTGGCGTGCATGCACGTACCATTTCACATGTAAAAGGGCTGGTATTTTTTGGCAAATAACTCCGTGAGTAATGCAATGAGGTGTTGAATTTTTGGTGTCATTAGAAGGGCGAGATATTTTTCTTAAAAATGAAACCAAATTCATTGATTTCTAGATAAAATGATATTTCGCTCAAACTACCTTAAAGAGCTGTTTTGAATTATCTTCTCTTCAATTCTGTAGACCACGTTAAATAGCACCTCAATGGATTCCCTTATTTTCCTTTTAATTCTTCAATTATTTTCTATGGTTTTTCTCTGTTCCTCTTACCTAGCTTCTGGCCATATCTAAGCTATTTTCTTTTCCATAATCTCCTTGAAAGTGTGAAAATCATGAGTATTTTTTCCTGATCATTTTTCGGTGTTCTATTTCTGTCTCTGAGTGTTAATTTTCTTTGGGTCAATCATGACTTGTATCCTCCCGCCATCTGAGCTTTATGGTTGTAGTCGATAAAGTCTAATGTTCATGTCATCGGTCTTCTGTCATCCTTTCTAATCAGGTTTTCATGGAGGGCCATTCTTCTCTTCCTCGTGTATCTATTAGTATGTTCTGTTTTATTTCAAGTGTTCAAAATCTATTTCCAATTTTCAACTCTTGGTCCGAGAATTTATTCTTATTATTAGTCTTTCCCTTTTTTATATAATTAATTTCCTTATTTCATCCGAAAGCAGAGGTCTAACTTTTTCCATCAATTATGTCAATACCAATACGAAGGTTCCTCTTCACAGTAAATTATTTTCTTCTGAGTTTCTACATCCATAGACAACTGCCCAGGTAATCAGAGAAATACACAGAGTGGCCAAATTGGCCGCTTTGTACGGTATTCCACGAGGTGATTGTAGCTTGCATCCGTCACGTTCTCGCCCAGTCCCTTCGTCGCAAAGCTTGATATCTTTGCCTTGGGCTCAGGTATTTTTTACGAGTTGTATATTTTTCTGCATAGTACTGCACGTTTCGACGACGCACAATTACAGCACACAGCACAGTCACGTACCAAAATTACCATCCATGGAATATATTCGTGAATTTACATCTATTTTAGATTTTAGTCATCTGTCAACCTCGTAAAAAATGCCGTCGTGACTTCTGCTCCTTTCCTTTGATATCCTTCCAGTGTTTTGTTTTTCATTCTCCATGTTGCTGTCTCCTTTCGTCGATCGATATCCCACCCCGTTTCTCCTTGTCTTCTACTGGATACCATAAAAATGATGGAATTTTACTTAAAAACATTTCGGTTTCCAATTCATTTCTCTGTGGCGTTTTTTTCTTTTCGACCTGTCCTTACTTGTATGACCCTCATCATTCGAGTTTTTGGGTTTTGCTCAATAAACGCCAAGATTCTAAACCTCTGAGGGAATGGGAGATGCTGGACAATTGCTGAAGTTGACAGTATGGAAAAATACGGAACGACAACAGACAAATATAAAAGACACATAATCCATGAAGTGTATATTATTTGTACATGATGATTCCGTAATTCGATGAAACGCGTAGTGCATTGAAGAATATAAATTTGACATGTAAAATTGTATATAAATCCAACTACAATGAAATCCCTCGATTACTCCTATCAAGCTACCATCCCTGTAAACGACCACTGCTTAGTGGAACCGTCGGTGATCGCTTAATTCAGGTTTCGCTGTATGTGTGCTTCGAATCAGTAAAATAATTGACATTTCCACGGAGCAACTAGATTATGAAGAAATAGAAGCCATCTGTGTAGGTTTTAACAAAATCGTCGCTCTAACTCCTGTCGTCGACTAAACCCCTGTCGAACGAGCACCCCTCTATACGACCATTTTTTAGCGCAACCGTTTGTGGTAGCTACGGTGGCTAATACGAAGGCTTCTCTGCACAGTAAATCATTCCTTCTGAGTTTCCACATCCCTAGAAAACTGTCCGGAATTCACTCCCTACTAAATACTAATACTATACACTATATATAGTAAAGTAAAATACTAAATACTTCCTCTAATTAGATTCTGCTGTAGTGCAGTTTTGTTTAACAGACGTAGCCTTTGAAAATAGCTAAGTAATAATCGGTTGACCGGTTGGCGATTTCAAGAGAGGAATGACAACTACGGATGTCCACGCTATGGTGGGTAGGATGACGGGTTAATAAGGGAAGGGTCAGAGGAAGGGTGGAGTGTAACCCGGCGACAAAAGTAGTCTGACCTTATCTGAAGGCGCCACGGGGACCACAGTCCACCACATCCGACGAAAGGAATTACCATTAACTGGGATGAAGCTGGCGCAGTTTTTAGAATTTTTACGTCTTTTGTCCTGGCCCTTCCTTGCTTTGCATCTTTGCAAAGGAAAAAGGAATTTTTGCTCAGGAAACTTCATCTATCAACTAACCGTTTCATATTTGAATAATATCAATCCAACTACTATGATCTCTGAAAAAAGGAGTTACATTTTTAATACCGTCATCCCACTTCATTGGGTGAAGATGGTACACCAACGTTTTCTGTTGAATACTCGTAGACATTGGCTTTTAGTTAATCCTCATGCCATTCGTTTCATGCTCGGATTTTAGACTTTAGATAGATTTCGACAAAATTTTCATACTCCGATCTAGATTTCGGCATACGTATGCCATTATCAAGATACCTGAGTTCAATTTTTCGAGTTTATGAACGTTTACACTTCAAACGTTTCGCCTGGACGAATATTAGCTCGAAAAAAATAGTCTATGCTCTTTGAAAATAGCAAAAGAATGCCAAAACCTTGGTCAATTCAATAAAACGTAGCAAAAATATGCAAACTATCCTTTATTTTGTGATAATTTTATCATACCTTCATTTCCACAAGGTATTGTCCAATACGTTGAACTATATTCCTTTGGAAAGTCCGTGGCATCCAGAAAAATAGTAACTATGACAGAGAATTCATCTAATAAGCACACAACTTCAAAGTTCTACGTTTACCACTCTAACTGCTCATTTTAGAGTTGTAAAACATGTAATAACCTTTACTCAATGGATTATTCAACTCGAGCAGTTTCTCGAGAAAGGATAAACGGCGAAATCGTTTACCAGAATGGCACAACAACTGAGGTTTAGCGATACTGTAGTGATAGCGTGATTACGCTGAAGGTAAAGATAACGTTACTAACTGGAGATGAAACTCGGAATCGTGGCTTAAAAACTGTCTGGGAATGACAGCAAATTTCCAGTACATGAGCCAACCGCCGTCGTTTACCAGCCTCTTTCGTCAATCAGATAATTCCTTTCATATTCCAGATTTTCGAGTTTGTGCCATCTTCACTCCACCAACCAATAAAATCCCACTTTCGGCATGTCTTTTAATTGCCCTCCTTAGGATTCTCAATTAGGGATCAGGATCACGATTGAAAACTTTTGTTACTGCTGGGATTCGGACTTTGGCCCTTGGGTTCAGCAGCAAAATCTGTCACCGAAAAATTACGATACATGTATAAATTTATGGTGAAAATGAAACAAATTTCTTCTTTTCTCTCACTTTCATCTCTGAATTGCAGGATAATTGCATCGGGCCTGTAGCGTCCCATTTCCCCCAAGAGGGGACTGGGACTAGCTGGCGCTGTTGACGGGGAACCTCTCCCAGATTGAGAGGAATTTCGAGAATTCTCCTGAGCTCCAAAACTCACCATCTTGCGGAGGTAAGCAGCATTCAGCTTAATCAAGAAAATGCAGACTTGATGTTCTTAATTATGGAAAGCTTTCTGTGGGTGAAGCTGGAGTAAGTTTACGCTGCTGATGGTGTTTCCCGTATAAGAAAACAAGAACAAAAATGCATCGTTTCAAGGATATGTTCATTATCTCCCTTAATCGCTGCCCTAATGCAAGATTTTTAATGAAATGCTAATTTATTGAATACTTCGCATGTAAGATTGAAAATATAAGAGGAAGAGCCTTCATTATTTAAGTGCTTCCTGTACGTGTATCCAGAATCTGCTTCCACAATTAATGGTATTCCTAAAAAAATAAACATGCATAGAGTTGGATCGTTCTAGTTAAACATTGCTCTTCCTCCTAAAACTAGGATTGATATAAATATCTTGATTGAAATGCTAATTAAGTGAACAGATCGAACCATGTCTTGCTTTAAATAGTAAATCACAACTTTGATGAGATACTGCTAATACAATTATTATTCTTACTTGATTTTTAGAGTATTTCATTCTTTGGAATCCTCCTGTATATTTATCAGCTTGACCAACGCACAATTTCATATGAATGTTCTGGAAATGCGAACGAGGTAATATAAAACGAGGATAAAACTTCGTTATTTTCCCAGCAATAGAACCACAAGTTAAGCGTCCTCTGCCGCTGGAATGTGATGTGGAATACGGTTTAATAGCTTTTTCAATTTTAGAGCGATATAGCAATTTATTTTGACGTAACTATCATACTTTAGCATAGCAATGCTCAGGGGAGACGAATACGAATGAAGAGGTAATTATAAAATAATTACGAAATGAGCATATGGCATGGTGCACATCCATGTATGAGGATGCAAAAACATACTCTAATTGGATAGAATTTACCATTCAACAATCATTTGACTTGCCAGGGAATCGAATCTGGATCTCCTAACTAATGGTGAGGAGTAAATACTTTATATAATGCCATGAATGCCATGAATGCATAAACAATTTATAATGCCATGGAATGTTAGTTAAGGTTAACTAAAATCGTATTAACCACCGTTGTAATAAGCCTTCAACTAAATTTTAACCCGAGTAAACCCCATCTAAAATCTTTTAACACACCTGACCGGCTATTTGAAGATCCCGGTTCGTATCCCAGGTGAAATTAATGTTTTATTTCAAAGCGAATTTCATCCCTTTTAAGCATGCAAAATTTCAACCGTGACACTAGTGAAAGCATGAAAACCTGCCCTCCGTAAAATTAAGGCGGAAAGACGAAAATTGGCGCCAGCCAATCAGATATCACCTGAAACAAGTCATAACCATATACATAGGATGCAGGATTTGCCAACTGACATGACCCGAGGTCGATGGCGGAGGTAGTTATTGAGACGTCGGCCATTCACGGCCGCCTGGTGAATTATTAATGTCACTAAGATTTCATTAACGTCACTAAGTACCTCAGAAGACGGTCGCCTTCATAGCTAAACCACCAATGAACCGACTCGATTGTATTCCGGTTCAAATAAAGCACGCTCCGGTGATACTTAAAAATGACCACGAGAAAAAGATCAGGCTGAACCGAGAAGCGAACCATTGTTCATCGGCTGCCGTGCCAAAGCGTAGATCACGCTGCCCAGTACCCCTATTCTGTAACTCTTTAAGAAATCGTCGTTAGCCCATCCGTACCGAAAATCATCAGATGAAACGAATCTTTCCAAGTGACAACGCCATTCTGTAGCACTACTTAACGACAGGCAATCGTTACATTTCCTGTAACGAAATTTCGGTTCTTAACGACGAAACATAATATTTTTAGAGCACCTCGCATGGAGGCTACGATTTTCCACCAATCAGATGAAGCTCCCAGACGGACAAAAATGAAGCAATATTTTGACGCACAAGCTCACCTAGTGGTCAGTTTTGCAAGAGAAGAGGAAAGCGAAAGGGCAATGGCTGAATAATGCAAGTAAGTGGAGTAGAACTTTGAATTACAAGTAAAATGTTTTTCAATGCACTTTGTTCGATTTTATGTGATCAGTTACTGTGAAATCATTTTTTATAATTATGGATACAAAATGGAGTTCCCCAACAAGAGTACTAATAAATTGCATGCTTGCTGCTATTCAAAATTTAAGTTAATTCTCAGGAAAAATGTGAAATGTTATTTGTATGGTTGGGTATGTCCTTAGCTTAGAGTTTGAGTGCTTCTGTTGCTCCACACTTTCTTTAAAAACTGTTGTGAGAAAACGTCAATGATAACTGTTTTGAGCCTTAATGATTATTGGTTTAAATTATGACCCCATGCTCAAATTTCTAAAGAATTAATCAGTCAGTCCACAATGTAGTTAGTGTATTGTACTTAGAGTATTGATGGCAGGACATGCTTCACGGTTATCAAACTATGTTAGCCAGATAACTCATGGTCTAGTCCACCATATCACTAAATGTGTCTCAGCATCAATACTCTAATGACAATAGCTGTACAGACATTAAAATATCAGCAGCAGTCACATACCAAATCCAGGAGAATCCTAAGAGAAATTCATATTCAACTACTAGTAAAATACCAATCTTCAAATATATTATAAAGTGTAACGTTTATTCATGTCATACATTTACAGCATATTATTTTTAGGAAACTTTTCTCTCATCAATTGCATCCTTATCCTTTCAGCCACTGCTCTAGGCACACCTCTTGTACCATCATTTATCGCATCAGCATTATTATTACGTTCCTATTCTATCCTATTCCTTCTGCTGGTATGACCACATCTTCCAGTGGATGTCGGCTAATGTACATATTGTGCAGAACAGCACATGCATTTACAATTCAACCGGCTAGGTCTGGATTGTACACGAGGACACGCTACTGGCTACTTCATACAAGCCTTGACATCAAACTTCATTAATTATGTCGATTTTAATTTTTCATTCAAATATGCCCGAAGGCTGGTGTTGATGATAATGTGACACAGGAAAATGATTTATATAAAAGTGCGACCATACGGTTCCAACAAAAGGCAACATGGAATTATTGACTAGGAAAATCAACATCTTAGAGCTTCGTTTCGCTCCTATCCAATGCATAAATGAATCTTTACGAACGTCTGCGCTTACAATTCCCATAACGGTAGAATCATTTATTGGTTTCTAAATCAACTTTAGCAACATATCAGAGTAAATTCCTAAGCACTAAAACACGAGACAATTATTTCCAATTGCATTCATCATAAACGACCACAACTTATCTTCTTCGTCTCTCTTCAAACAAAAGTTTACACAATGTTTTTGCTGTCCCGATGTTATCAGCATTCCAACGAGACCTTATCGAGGGTGCTTCAATGCCTCGGTTCGTAGCGACGGATTATCGACGATTTTCGCTATCTACCGACGATGTTACCGATGAACGTCGGTAAATATTATTTACAGAATAGCAATTTTCGCTAAGGCGTTGTTAAGGAAGATAACGAACCGACAGATGTTGTTACCATGTTTTAACGAGTTACAGAATAGGGGTACAGGCATTATAATTTTCGTGGCATTTCCAAAGGTCCGTGCTTTGACTCCCGGTCCAGCCAGATTCTTTTTTTCCGTGGAATTTTCTTCTTATTTTCTCGCCGTATTTGCGGCAGCCGTGAATCTCTTCTCGTTCTTGTGAGTTTTCTCTAATTTTAGTCGGGCTTCTCCGCGTCCGTTAACTTTGGAAGCGACAGTTCCGCTGGTGTTCCAAACAGTCTTCAGTTCAGAGGAAATTCCTTCGTCCTGTAGTTGCTGATTTGAACCCCCGAGAAACAGTCTGTGAGAAAGCCAAGGCACGAGGTGAAGACCAGAAAAAATCGGGGGAAGATCCACTGATCAACGCCGCAGGAATCTCATAAACAATTCTCTAGCGGTATCGGAGGCTTTCGTGGTAAATGCCAAGTGCGAAGAGCTCTTGGGTGTGAAACCAGGTAATAGTGTTGAACTTCACTGACATTTTGACTACGTAGTCAGTCATGGGTGCCAAAGAACGGTGCCGATGAGATTAGTATGGTGGAATATTTATATTGACAAACAGAAGTTAATGAGAATCTCTAAAGAGGTCCAAGAAATAAAAATCAAATCGGAAGGCATAGAAATCGAGTAAGTGAGGTCATTTAAGTACATCCAAGCTTAATCACCTGGAACGGGTCATGTACACAAGAAATTAAGAGTAGAATTAATTAAATAAATTTCCGAATAAATTCAGGAACTTCCCAATCCATGTTTCAATGCTTAAGCATCTTAATCAGGCAATTAAAAAGTAAAATTCATTAGGATATTTTGGAAATGTATCCGACAAAATTACAATTTGGCTTCTAAAGGATGATTTTTATACGGTTTACAAACCTACATATACAATTAAAACATTTTAGTGCATTATGAGGTGGGTGCAATGAGATAAAGTGAACAAAAAGACTATGAACAGTGAAGTAACCTGTAAAGACTATGACGGTGTATCTGTGGGATAGATATGATAAAGTTTTAACATCATGGCAAAGGAATCATCTAGTCCAACGGACTGCAATCGATTAGAGTGCGTGTGTCATATTGCACTTTACGTGTCATGTGATAGCCCATAGAAAGGGTGTTTTATATCGGAGAGCTTTATTTTATCTCCAATTTTTCACATTCCGCTTGTCACATGGTGTCACACGAGCCATAGATTACTGATCGCTGCTCCGGTGCGTTGAAAAATGACCTTGATCTGATGACCAGCTTCGCGAAACGCCTTTTAATTGTTGATTTTAAAGTCAAAGAATTGTAGTGTACTCGAGAACGTCTCGAAATTTTAAAAGGAAGTCTTGATCCTGAAGTTGATCTCCTTAATAAGTGTCTGCTCCCCGGCAATGCCCCCAAAATCTCGGCTGTATTTCAATAAATATTTCACCACTCCTCAAGCAAACATTTTTTTATTACCCTTTCTCCCCCTTTTTACTTCATGTTTGATCTCTCACTGAACGTTGGACGTTTTCTCACTACCAAAGATGATCCTTAAAGATTGCTCTGGCCGTGTAGTTGGCGTATTTCTGTTACTGGAAAAATTTGTACTCGAAAAGAAATA
The DNA here is from genome assembly GCA_963169105.1 of Ceriagrion tenellum. Lineage (NCBI taxonomy): Eukaryota > Metazoa > Arthropoda > Insecta > Odonata > Coenagrionidae > Ceriagrion > Ceriagrion tenellum. The sequence goes on along the minus strand of OY720638.1, from coordinate 23,867,363 downwards.
CCAATTCAATGCCGAGTGATGCATTGGGTGATATCATGGTCAACCTACTCTCCTCCCATACGCACTTTTGGTAAGTGCAGCGCGAGCAGGCATTGTTCCTACTTAGAACAACAGCGGCAAATAAACGACAAGATTGGAATAATTCAATTGCATATCAGCATCCATGCACTACGCAAGAAGCTGCCACAAGGGTGTTTGGTAAAGGGTATTAGGACACGAGTCACAAAGAAGGGAGGGAGAACACTGATAAATAAAATAAATAGGGCAAATCCCACGAGTACTTGATGATGCTGTTACAAGCGAAACCTAGATCGTAATAAGTGTTGTACTCATGTATTTTGCTCTAGTTTTTATTTATCAGTAATATTTATGATCCAAAAAATATCACCTGAGTCTTCAGAATTAGAAGTGAGGGAGGGATGAATATTAATTGAAAAATGGAGAAGGCGAACTTTGAAACATGTGTAGAATATTTTAGCATCTTACACAATATTATGTAGTCATGAATGGTTCGGAGGAAGTAGAACGTTTTTTTTTGTAGCTATAAACTCAATAGAATATTTCTTTCATTTCCCTTCTCATTTCCATTGAGAGAATCATGTCATGGTTTCAATAGTATCCTCACTCTGAATCTCGCGTGATCTGAAATTTTCATCTAATCTCACCCTATCTTGTAGCCTTCGAGTATGTAGCAACTTCCAATCTAGTCCTCCCATCAGCTGCGTTTCAATCTCCTTTCGCTCGTAGGAGATCTTAACGAAACGCACAACTTTTAATTGTATTTAGTTAATTTTTATAACTAAATCTTTCAATATAGGGTCCAAAATGCTTCCCCATTCTCAGTTGCAGAAGAATGAGGGGATGATACGCAAGGATTAGGATGAGATCACTCTCTTCCAAGTTTCCAAACAGAAATAAATATCAAATTCCTGCAGAACTGTGTCGTCTATAAATTCATAGCAGTAGGCTTGTACTTGATAAACATCGAGATCTCTTTTTTTTCATAGAACGCTTTATATAAAAATTCCACTGATTGCATAAGATATATTTTGGAAAGAAAATCTCCGTGTACTTTCCACCAATACCAGGACGAAATGTGATGTCACCGTATAGAAGGCTCCATTGTTAAAGCCTTTTTGCGTTTAATTTCTATAATCAACCCACTATAATAATATAAATATCATTCCTCATTTTACATCCATACACGCACCAAATACGATATTTGGTCACTATGGAGAAGATAATTGTTACTGAGGAAATATTTCCCTGAGTACCAGTGATCGACTCATCCATAGCGAAAAAATTTGCTAACTACACAAACAATAAAAGCAAGACAAATAAAATCTTAAGCATGCAAAAGCAGGGTGATTCTTATACTTATTTTCAGAATAAATTTTGTGACCCAATTTGGTAGTCGAAAAATATGCTGGTTGTAATCAATTTGAGTACAGGTAAATCTTTTCACTAAAATGTCTCTCTTCTTTTTGTTCCTATAACTATTTTCTTGAATTTTTCTGAATTTGGTATAAAATTTTATACTGTTTAAGGGTATTGAATCTTAATGGTACCATCTCCAATCATCTTTAGTCTCATAAGTTCAGCAATGTCAGAAACTGGTCAGCGGAATAAGAGATTCAGAGCAGAAATGTTCCCCCCTGCACATAATTATATTCTTTTGTAACCAGCCCGTATTCATGACTGTTGTACTTTATCCTCTCAGGGTTCGGAAAGTTTCGTGCAAAATGTGTATGATGGAGGTCAAATAGTTGATGAGAGGTGACCGAGAAATTATGACAATGTTGCTTCATTATGCCACGGGGGTAGGCTCACGAGGAAAGGACCATTTGCGGAATGGGGGAAGGGTGGAGCGTAAAAAGAGGTAAATCGAAGAAAAAATTTAAAATGAACTTCCAAAGTGAACTAAGCAATCTGAACACGACTTCTGATATTGAAAACTTCGATTTCAACTAAAACTCCATTAAAAGCCTCTGATACGACAAATTTGAAATGCTTTTTTGTTTTGAAATGCCGTTATGTAGCAAAATTTCGTTAAATCATCAGTTCAAGAACGATGAGACTATTTAGTTCTTCGACACTCTTTCGACACTTCCTATTCGATTCGTGGATATTCCGCAAAAGATTTGGGCATTTAGTTCTCAGCAAGCTATCACCACTTCAAATTTGTTCAGTGAAAGGCCCGTTATGCCAGCTCATCAGGTTTTTGATATGCTATGCATCATTTACCATACAGTGCGTGGAAGAAATGAGCCAATTTGAGCAATTAATTATTTTGAGTAGTAGACAACTCGCATCTGGCCATCAACTTTCCATATTGTGCTTGGCTGAAAATAGCACAATAACATCTATTTTAAAGTTGTTGAATGATTGTAAATTATTATGTCGCACTTTGGTGTGGTGGTATAAAGGGAAAATTGAAAAAAATGCCGATATTGGACACAGTCTACGACTTCATTCTATTGAAAAAGTTAAAACATTTGTTTACCGAAGATTGTAGACAACTAATGCCAACCAATAAAGACCATTAGAAATAGGTGAAATATAGTTCTTTGGACCTACCTAGAGTGTTACTGTGCCCATCACAAGTGGGAAGGGAGCTGGCGTTGGTAGTAGCCTGTATTTAACGTAAAGCGTGGATGAGTCCACTGATTAAACCCCTTCGTACGACGGGCGGAGTGCTTAGCACTTGAAGTGCTTGGTGGATATATGGAAAATTTTCACATAGTCCTCCCCTCATTCATCGTTACTGATCACCCATCACTAAGTTTCGCGGGTCTGTAATTAATATTTTATCTCTGGTTTATTCGATCTGTTTCAGTCTATAAATGAACATTAAGTGGTCTATACCATATGACTTACGCCCTGAGCACTCACTGGTGAGCCAATTCACAGGTATGGTTCTACATCTACATACTATACCGCGAGCCGACGCATAGGCGTGAGGTAAGGGGTGGTAGGTCACCAGCCGTGTAAATATATAAGTTTCTGGGAGGTGAAATGGTGACATGCATTATGGGAGTGTATTTCGCGTTCAATTTTTATTGTGCTCGCTTATTGAGCGCGGAAAGAACGAGTTTTTGTACCTGTCTCTTCGGCAGTGTATCTCTCTTATTTTATCACTTCTGTCAGACCTAGAAATTTAGTGAGGCATCATGATAATATTCTCTGTGCCGCTCTGAAACAAACCAGTTCTGAATATCTCAAGCAGCCTAAGCCTAGCGTGCAGCCTCCGAGTCTCTAGGGGCTCCAGCTTAATCCCCTGACTGTTGTGTAACACTATATGGTTGTGTTAAGTCAGTCATTATATTTTGATATGTTAAAAGGACGTCCAATATTCATAAGTTAATCGATCGTTATTTTAAAAGAATTTTACAGGCTGACATAATTTTCCCGAGTCTTATAGTGTCACCACAATGCGGGCCTTTATTCAACTATTTTAGAGTTTTGCCGCCGACATTAATTGATAAAGATCCAACTGGACTCCCAAGAAATTTTACGATGGATAAAGCACTAATATCAGAGATCAATTTAGAAGCCTATTCGTGGATCCATATATTTTTTGTGCATACTGATTCAATATTAACTTGAATCATTAACCACCTTCACACGGCTGTCCGACACCCGCTGCCTCACACCAATGAGGCAGTTCGCAGGGTAGTACGAAGATGTAGTTGCAGTAGTACTTATCATTTCACGAAGATGTAATTGCAGAAATGCTTATCATTACTCCTCCATGATCTGCATTTTGTAAACACCAAAGAATATCCCAACCTAGTATCATAATCAATCAATCAGTCAATATAGAAATGAGTTCACAATCGTCCAAAACTGCAGCAAACATTTTCTTTGAGGAGGATTTTATGGAGTCATTTCCCGCAGTTCTCTCGATGTGCAAGAAGAAAAGGTACCAATAAATTAAGCTAACGTAAGTTTTGCGAAAATTAATTCCATAATGAAACGGAACGCTTGAATGTCCCACTTCTGCAATCCTCCGGATATCTAAGAGGGAGTGAGCTCTCGACATATGGTACCAAAGTCGTTTCAAGTGAAGCTTCCATTGAGGAAGTCACCAGTTCAGACCACTATTTCATCAGCTGAACACAATGTCATTGCTCTCAAGAAAAATTTTTGCCAGAAGTATTGGATCTTTAAACATAATTTGACCTGAAGCTGATATGTTTGTCGTCTTTCAAATGTGACTTCCTCAGTAATAAAAAACTGCCTTTCGCTGGGTGTCTCAGGTGTTTTTAAATCATTATTTGTTTTCACCAGGTCATTAATATGTTACCTCTGGGTCATTTGGTGATGAATTTGTGTGACTCGATAACTAAACGGTATACGAATTCAAGGGTTTGCACTGATACTAAGGCAGCCTTCGTTTCATTGCTCGCTGGTGACCTTAAGTGGGCCCTCAAATCTTTTCCTGCGGCTCGCGCCCTCGATGACGTCATATTCAGGAAGTGACGTCAGCAAAGTATCGTACCAATCTGAGAGGGGCAGGAATTGGATCGCGCGAGAGGTGCCTTTGGTCACACGGAGGATGGCGGTCATCCCGGCAGCAGTGGACTTGTAATCGGTAATTCTGTTCTTTGGTGAATATCAATAAAAGAACTTCTCGAAGTCCAGACTTGAAAAACATGCACACTATGCGTTCAATTAATAAAGCAAATATTCCATTTGCCCATCATTAGACTTATTTGCCATCAATATCTTTACGCTCTCACCTGATAACATTTATATACGTTCCCTATTTTTGGAAATGGCTAAATATTTCGAACATGTATCGAGTACGCTGGGAATAATAATATTACTCATAATAATAGCGTGTAATGAAAAGAGGCTACTTAAATTAGAAGTCTCAGTGCTTTGCAAAAAGCAGCCATTCTTTTACTCTCTAGATAAATATTGCCGTTTTTAAATGTCCTTTAGCACGAGGGTAATTGCATTAAAATTATCTTTAAAAAAGTGAACACTGTAATGATACCTTATTTCTTATGGGAAGGAGAAAATAGCCATTAATTTTGTAATTATAATTGTGTGATAAATTGCCAGGTATTAGTGCTTCATCAAGATATGAATGTTTTTCACTCCGAAGAAACGAAAACACAGTAACCAATTTTAATAGTACTATGATCTAGTTATTGGAATCAAAACTCAATTTCGTAATATTTGCTACAATTCCAATTGTTTGGACAATATTTCATTGTAGCTCCGGTATTGTATTCTCCCGTCTTTCGTGTTTTCTTTACCACTCATTCCAAAATTTTAATGACACGACCCTTCTTCCCTCTCCTCTATACATTAACATTATCTCCCGACACAGCACTATTTCACACCCGCTTTTCTGGGTAGACGATATATTGTATTGTAACTACGCATATTAGTTGGTCAGCGTTATGTACTTATTTGAAAATGTCACCATGAGTATTATAACGTGAACATCAGTTGATCTTCCGGGCTGTTCTTCTTTCCGGAGGATAATTATCTCGGTCAAGGTGGAGGATTTTTTTTACAAGTGGATTTCTCACTTTAGTATGCATTAGTGAGTACTCTGCAAAGACGATGCGGCAACTTCTCGATACCTTTTAAAATTCGTAATTTTCCAATAACAAATTGCATACTCCACATTTGAAGTTCTCAGGCTTTCTTAGACGTGAAATTTCATATTCACTGCAGTTAAAATGTACTATTTACCCATGAATGACGCCATTACGTCTAAACTTGATCATCTTCATTGTTTGTGTAATCCTGAGATCGGTTAACTACAGCCATCCATCCTTTCCTATCTAGTGCTAGGCCGCTTATTTCCTGTTTGCTCTTCCTATGGGCTTTCCTCCATTTTTGGTCTATGAACTTATTCCTGGGCTCCTCTGAGGAATTTTCTCACAAATTTACCCTCAATTATGTTCTTCACAAATTCATTGAGCTACAGAATATGTCCAACTCATCTGGTTCTTCCTTTCGGTATGGGGTTCCATATGGACCTTTCCTGTTCCACTCTTCTGTTCACTTCATCATCATTTTTTTTACGTCCATTTAATCTTCAGTATCCTCCTCCTGTACTAGGTTTCGAAGGCTTCTAGTCTTTTCTGGTCAGCTTTTCCAGTGGTCCATACATCCGATCCGTAGATTGACATACTCCAAACGAACGTTTTCTCATACTGTTTCTTGGTTTTTAGTCCTATCTTCTTTGAGTACAGCGAACAGTATTGTTACATGAACGCCTTCTTAGCTTGGGCTATTCTTCGCTTGATGTCCGTTGTACTTCCTCCGTCCCACATAATGGTACTTCCGAAATAGGTGAAGGAATCCACTTGCTCTAATTTCTATCCTCCCAGAGTGATTTCTGCATTTGGTTATTCTCTTCCAGCTACTTGAATTTTTGTCTTTGTTGTATTTTTTTCATGTTGTACCAAACTAGAAATATATCTTAATAAATCCTGGTGGAAATATACATTCCATTTTTCCACAGTACATACCTTGCCTAAATTATTTATATATAAATATAAACGTTTTCCTATTATTTGTGTAAATTTAGGAGAATGAATTAGGTCCTCCATTGTGGACCCATATATCTTAATATAAGAAACGAAAGCTTGTTATTTACCCGCACTCAAATTCATCACTGACGCCATATTTGGTAATTAATTATAATGTGAGTACATAACGAACTTTCTTTTTCTTTCAAAATATTGCGCAAATACCAAACCTTCCATCAATTTCATTATTACGTTTTAGCCAATTTAACTAGTTTCCCTCTATGCTCCCTTACGGGAAATTAAGACAAGTAGAATACAATGTGGGCCTATCTGATAACAGATCCCAGGCTTCAGGTCTCATATCTTGGCCATTCTGATATTTTGATTCTCCTCTCTATGCCATCGTCAGTTCCTTTCCAAATCTTATGATTTCACCTTTCCTATTTGAATATATTTCTGATTTATTCCCTAGGGATGATGATTAATGGACCACGCGGTGATAACCAAAAAAGAACAGATGAGACGGAGGAATATAGAAACGCTAACACGGGAGTAAGCAATACAAAAGGACGATTGCACTAATCTCAAACGAGAGTAGTCATTAAGTTACTCTCCGATCTTGCGGAGAATTAAGGTAGTTTGAGCGAAATGTTATTTCCCTAAAAATCAATGAATTTGATCTCATTTTAAACAAAAATATCTCACCCTTCTATTGATACCAAAAATTTAACCCCTTGTGATATTACTTTCATAGACATTTGCCAAAAAATACATCCCTTTTACATGCGATATGGTACGTGTATCCACTCCAGAGAAGATTTATTTACAAAATTATGAATTTTTAACACGTAGATGTCGTCAAAAAACTATCAGCGTGTAGTCTGTATGTTTTCACAACTATTTTTTTTAAATTCATCATATTGTCACCGCAGTAGGTTCTTAGGTATCACAATAAACCTTCCGTTTTGAAGGAGTTTCAAACGCACCGCGCGAAAAAAATGAGTCAACTTAAAGACTTATTTACATATTTTCATTTTATTACTTACCATTTTTGTCATATAAAACTATATTATTGCACCGTTAATAACACAATATTTAATTGATCTCTCTTACAGCTGGTGAAATTAAAACTTAAAATTTGAATATGGTATCTATTGTGACTAGGGAACTATCTCGCTCGGACTACCTTAAAATGGTACCTAATATACACTGACTGAGTCCCGAGATCTCAATGTAAAATACAGCGAATAATAAATTTTGTTAGAAATAGGATTGAAAATAGCACAAGCTGCTGGAGGGTCAGTGGAACAGTTATGGACATTATACTTCCCTTTAGGGAATAGTTCAATTATCCTGCTCGTCAATTGTTTTGCTCTCCAAATTTTCAAACTCATTTATCATTAATATAATTCCTCATTTCAGAAGTGATGAACTTGTAAGAGTTGAGTTTGATTTACATTAGAACCCGCTTGCAAGTCATGCACTTCGGATGTGTAATGTTTTTACAGTTTGAACTATATAGTTGAATCACTGTTGCGACGTTTGCTTTTGATCAAGGGTAAACACACTTCAAAATATTTTTCCCCAAATTTTCTGAAATCCAGCAAGGTTCTCTTAACTGAAATTATGTATACCAACTAATAAGCAAATTTGGAAAGCTTCAAATTTTAAGAAAGGAAAACTTGCTCAAAATTCAGCAAATTTTCCTGAAAATATTGACTTAAAATTATTAACCTAAATTTCTGATATATTTTTTCTCACAGTTAAAAGGCTACAACATAACTTCCAACAATATATATTTAATGAAAAGGAAATTTATATACCATCCAGCTTTAATTATAACTTTAAAGGCAAATGTAAATAAGTACTGGATAAATTACATATCTAGGCTAAAAATAATTCTCTTGTACTTAGGTTTAAGAGTAGTTGAAAGGACAATGACCTAGTACATATCTACACAAAGACTTAAAAATTCTAAATATGGAGGAATAAATATACTGACAAAATTGGTTGTGAAATTTAGGTAATTGTATTTAGCGAGACGTAGTGGAAGGGTATCATAATATCATTTCATCCAGATTTTTAGAGACAAATAATGTATTGGTTTGCTTATTTCTAAGACTAACCTCAATTGAGGCATTTTACAGAATTTCAGCAAGTTTTTTTACCGAAAAAGTCTGGAAAGTTACTTCCGAGAACTTGCTGAATTTAAGACATTTTGCTAAATTCCTGCAAGTTTTGTATGAACTGAAAATTTCTAGGTTTTGCAGAGCACATGACGCGGATTTTAGATGGAAAAGTGTGCGTATTGGTTGCTTTACTCGCGAAATGAGAGTTAGATTTACGGCTTACTAGATATGTTTAAGAGTACGTCGCAGGCGACAGTGATACCCTCGCGCTCATAACCTTGCCAACAATTCCCGTCCTCTTTCCGCCCACTGCTATTCCCCCGAAGTATGGGGTTCCCTCTACGCCGCACACCATCGACCGGAAGCTATTCAAGGGGATAAGGGCGAGTGCACTAATGGAATTGTGTCATTCTCGAGTCCTTACGGAATTACCTCCGATGCCAGCGGGTTGTTTTCACTCAAAATTACGCCTATAATCTTCGGAGTATTTTCAACATTTCTGATTTGATTTCTGATTTTTTCATTTGCTAAACATTCCATTGATGATCAGAAAACAGTAGCTATTTTCCATTCCAGTTGTAGCGGTTATCCTCTTAATAGCATTAAAATCCAGGAAGTCCATTCATACTCTGGCCTTCGGGACATTTGAGGATTCTTTCCGGTCCATCAAGAAATTGAAAACACGTATCATTGCTTGATTGCCTCCCATTATTTTGAAAATAATAATCTTGAAATACGTGAAATTTTATTAATGATTGATGCCAATCATAAAAAAATTTACATTATATTTATCGACGGTCCATATTGAATCTCTATTTACTTTATAGTGAACATAAAATTATATCGTGCATGTTTGAATTGAATTAATCCACAGCTGTAATATAACTTCGTTTAAGAGATAATTTTGACAAATCACAAATGGAAAGATAACTTAGTTTTCTTCCACTGATTTCTTATTTTGGTACATCATGCTTCAACGCATCAATATTATCATCAGGTACCATTATCGCTGCCTGATGATGACACCGAAGTGTCGAAACATATTGTACCAGTATAAAAAAATCAATGGAAGAAAACTTGTGAGAATAAACTCCCACATAGTTGAGTCTGCAACCATGGAGCAAAGTAATTATTAATTGAATATCTGATAAAATTAGTTACGCGAGGGAAATGATCAGTTGAAAACTTTGACGCAAACATATTCCCAAAAGTTATTTTCTTTCCGCAACTCGACGTGGTGGGATATTTGGCATCTTCATTTAAGGGCTTCATCGCGAGCCTCTGCAAGGGAACACCTGCCATATTTAAATACATTTATTTGAAAAAAAAAATTGCGCGTGCATATTTACGGGCATAAATTCTCGGCGGCAGCTCAATGAATACCATCACAGTAAATTCAACTTGAAATGTAATACAAAATATGACACAAATGTTTTGTGAAGAGTTTTGATGTGGCCAGATTACATAACTACAGTGCGACGCTATACCTTTGCTTTTTTTCAGCTTCCCGTAATTCATCAGCTTTAGCTCGAAGAATTTCATTGAAATTTTGTTTGAAATAGTGAACACTGTAACCCTACCTTATTTCTTACTAGAAGGAGAAAATCGCCATTTATTCTATACTTATAATTGTGAAATAAATTGCCAGGTATGAGTGCTTCATCAAAATATGAAGGTTTTTCACTCCGAAAAAACGAAAACACAATAACCAATTTTAATAGCACTATGATTTAGTCGTCGGAATCAAAATTCAATTTCGTAAAATTTGCTACAGTATCAATGTTTTGGACAATATTTCATTTTAGCTCCGGTATTGTAATCTCCCGTCTTTCGTGGTTTCTTTACCTCTCACAGGCATTCCAAAGTTTTGCAAAGGAGTTGTGCGAACTTTAATTAATAGTGGTCACAAAAATTACCACTGATTGTTTTCCAGAAACTTCAAACTTTCTGTTGTGAGTGGAGTGAAAGATAGGAGAGGGTAGATGAAAAATTACGTTGTGCTTAGAGTCTATCCATCCAAGTGAACGTTCCACAGTGAGCGTACCCACAACAGCATCTTGGAGTGGATTCCGTAGAGAGCGCGGATTCAGAGCACCTGTGCCCGGATTTCCGAGTCTTCCGGCCCCGGGGGAATGGCTCCCATTTCCTGAGAACGAGGGTGATAGCAATTCGGGTCAATTGGAGTTTGAGGCAACACTGTTAGGTCTCCGAGTCCGCCTTCTCCATTCATCATATGCATACGGCATTGTACGAGGCTCAAGTCTTTTTTAATCAACTTAAATGACAAATTCGGTGAAACTTCGCTTAAGTTGTTCCACCAACGAGAATGAACGACGTGGATGTCATTTTATCAATTTGGATACTCGTAGAAAAATATGCCATATACCGTATACATAGAACAAAATCTTACCTCTCCGTGCCATTTTTCTCGCAGTTCGAACTTGAAATGAATGGTAATCGACAACAGAATGGGAAAACACGCGGAAAAATAGTTTATTTCTGCGAAATTCCACAGAGGAAAAATCATCCGCTTTGACCAGGAGAGGTATTCTGTTTCATCATTCGCTATTATAACGCGGTGATATAATAGCGTTTGTAAGAGCTAGCGAATCACAGCACGCAATTAGATCTCTTCCAACATTATTACGGTGACGACAATGCAATAAATATGCCTTGCGTATGATAAAATGGCGCAAAATTTGAAAAACAGAATGCATTTTCGCGGAGTTGCTCTCTATTTTCTCTCTCTATAGCGTTACAAAGGCACAGAATCGCACTCCAGGACTCGAACCCGGATCCCTCGATTTTATACGCAGTGCTAAAGCCAAATAAGCTAACGGGGTGTCCTCTTCCTTCTAAACATTCACCGTCGAATAGGACGCCTAGGTAGCTTAATGGACATTAGTACTAGGCCGGAAATTGAGGGATCCGGGTTCGAGTTCCGGTCATGACAGATGATTTTCTTCCCTCTGTGGAATTTTGCACATTTGTGCATTGCAGGCGATCCCTTTAAGTTATCCGTGGCTAGTTCCGGTGTACTCACAATCAGAATTTTTCTATTTTATATACATGTCATTTTCTAGAATTACTAATTTTGAACTAAGATCAGAAAAGTTCCGGAAAGTTGATTAAATTTAAAACAGATACATGTTACTATTTTGCTTTCTGAGTTTCTAGCTAATTACTTCGAATACTGAAGTCAAAAAGGGATAGATCCGTGGAAATGGCGCTGCAATCGGCTTCAATGGCTCTAGAGATTTTCCGTTAAAATACATTCGGGGAAAAATCGGCAGTTTTTGAGCAATAACTTTGGTTTTCAACTGCTGACATATTTAATAAGCATAAGCATGACATTTTAGCTGTTTGAAAAAACGATTGAATTTAGTACAATCAAATTAAAACTACATCTACATACAACCCCACAAGCCGCCGCATTGGCGTGTGGCAGGGGGTGGTAGGTCACCAGCCGTGCAAAGATGTAAAGTTTTGGAGGTGACATGGTGACATGTATTATGGGAGTGTATTTTGAGGAGCTCGATTTCTATTGTGGTCGCTTATTGTCCGCGGAAAGAACGAGTTTCTGTACCTATCTGTTTGGCAATGTGTTTCTTATTTTATCGCGTCTGTCAGACCTAGATATTTAGTATGGCATCATGATAATTCTACCAGATAATATTACCACAGACGAGGACACTTATAGGAAGAAACACTATATTCAGGATGTTATTACTTGCTTAGTCAATTTCGAAAAGCCCTTTGTAACAGTACAGAGGTAAAAACTAAGGAAAATACTCGTGAAAAACAGGAATAGATTCGCGAGCTTATCTGAAAAAGAAAAATGATCGAAGGGGCACAGGTGAGAGAGAGATGTCGAAGAGGAAATAGGGTGGGCAGGAACAGGTTGCTGGGTAAGGCAAAGGTTTCCATTATCGCCCTTGCTTTTTAACATCAATGCTGAGGACATGGCAAAAGATACTTTGCAAGAGCTAGATGTAGGAGCAGGAGCTGAAGGACGGACCAACGACAGTGGGAAGAGATAAAACTCTGTTCGGCAGAGTATTTCTCTTATTTTATCGCATCTGTCACACCTATAAATATAGTTAGGCATCATGATAATATTCCCTGTGTCGCTCTGAAACATACCAGTTCTGAAATGGGACGGAACTGTTTGTTGTGACTCATTTTTTTCGTTCAGGGTAGTTTGAGCGAGATATATCCGTAGTCAATGATCCCTAGAGGTCATATTCGAAAAATACGCATTAATTTCAGGAGCTCTAGGATGCATGAATTTAGTATTGAATTATTAGTGATACAATAATGTACTTTCATACGACTTAAATTCTAAGTGATTAAAAAACATTATATTTAAGTCTTGAAAGTGACTCATTTTCCTCGCGTAGTATATACGTTTAAAATTCCTTCACTACTGAAAATTTTCTGCAATTCGGAAACAATTGTGTTAGGAATTCCCCAATTTTTTAAATTTGGTCACTCTGGAGTACCACACGTACCATTTGCCATGTAAACGATCTGGTATTCGTATCTTGTAAGATACACATCATACAAGCCACAAGCTCCAGCCCTTAGACCGTGGAGTATATGGCCCATTAAAAAAACAAATGAGCACGGCTTGTGATGTATTGATGTCGACAAATTATCTTCCAATGACTATTTACAACATCCCAGCCCTTTTATGTAAAGCTATTCCCTTAGCTGTGACACCAGTCAACATTTTTTCTGGGTTTAGGTATCCAGGAATTTTTCCTTTTAACAGAAATGTGTTTACTGATGATGATTTTATGCCAGCATACGTGAAAGACAGGCCTTCGCCATTGTCACAAATAGACCCAAGCCATGTCCCCTTTTTTTGCACAAGGTGTAAGAGATGGGCCCATGAAGAATGTATTCCGGGAGGCACAATGTTCTTTGTTGGTAAAAACTTTAACGATATCGATGATGTTGAATATCAATAATCATGAATCCGATTCCTCTTCTTAGTTAAATATTTTATTATAAAATTAAAGTTGCTTTCCAAGCTGAAACCTTGCTTTATTTCTTTAATCAACTCATTTAGGTACATGTGTAAACGTGCCCTACCCTTCGTGTAAACTTGCCCCGGTCAAGGGGCACGTGTGCACAAGTGACAAAAAATCTAATATTATTATTTTGTAATTAAATGTTATTTAAAAATAGTTGCCCACACCAAATTATCGTATGATAGCCACTGTTTACGCTTAGGTAAGTAAAACAGTAAAAAATTTCAAATTAAAAAAATGAAAAATAAAACAATAAAAAGTGTGTCAATGTGCCCCGGTCTAGCCTACCCTTCTTCTTTCTTAACCCACATGCAATCTTTCTTGAGAACGCATTAAGTCCCCTTTTAAAGCTCGTATTCCACCATGCAGACGATTGGAATTTCATCGTGGCGGAAAGCAGTCGCAAAAAAGCTTCAACGGTGAGCACGTATGCTATCATTCAAGTAGTTTCTTTTTCTGGGCGAGCCTTAACACGTGGAAATTTATCTTTTAGATGGAAATAGAAAATTCATCTTTCCTAAGGTAGTTTTCCGCCTTAACCTTTCAATAGCTGAGTACGATAAACTACTCTTGCTTGATTGATGCAGGAGCGGCGACTTTATCTTATTTAAAAAGGGAGAGCTTATTCTACTCTCATGAAAAGGATATGAACGTATAACCTTAGTGATCTTATCTTTTATTTATTCGTGTAGTGATGTAAAAAAATTTTTATATTCTGGGAACAGTTTGACTCTTCGAGAAATAATAAAGGTAAAAAATACGGGTTTTATTCTATCACAATGACCCTTTGACTCAGACACTTATTGTTATCTATTGATACTCACTCAAACACTTATTCATTATTATTATCAGACAGAATGACTCAGGCACTCAATCAAAATAAAAAAATGTATTTATAAATTTAAAAGTTAAAAATTTGTTCAATTAATTAACTCCTCTAAGTTTCAGCAATGAATTTATTCATGTAACGTCTCAATTATTAGAACTAAATAAATAGTGAAAAGTTATAATATAAATATTTACATTTATAAAATGAAGTTAATAACTAAGTAAAAATATTCTCGCAATGAAACTTATTCCGATTTGGTTATATCGATGAAAATGCAGAAAGAATACTGAGTCCAAGGTCGCGCACGGGGATAATAACAGGGCCGATGATGCAAGTGATGTGTGCGTAAATCAGAGACAATGCCCACTCCCACAAAATATAAATGCATATGACATTTACTGCGCTCTCTATGCTGAAATCACATAGATCTCAAGGATGAAATGGTTTTTGCTATTCAAAATAAGCCGGGAGCTGATTTTAAAATGTTGGTGCTATGGAACAGCTTTATTCAGAGAAACTTTCTCAGTGATCTAAAACCAAGAAGTAATTATTGACGGTTTCAGCTCTGATATGGTCAAAGTCACATTCCAACCCTCAGCCCTCTTTTATTCATTATTCATATTAATGACCTAAGTTCTCGAGCTAGCAGTAAATTAAGATTATTTGTAGACGATACAGCTATCTACCGTAAAATAAGCGCAAACTCTGACTTTGAAGTTCAGCCATCTGGCCTTAACCGCGTTCATTCGTGGTGCCAGGAGTGAAGGTTAGAATTAAATATCAGCAAATGCACCACAGCTCACTTTTGCAAAAGTCATCACACAAATTTCATACCTATACTGTGGGTGGAATAATATATAAAATCTTCAGCTATAGTAAAATATCTTGGAATTACCATAACTTCTGATGTATCGTGGAGTTTACATATACAAAACATATGCGGCACAGCATTATAGAAACTAGGCGTTGTTAAGCGTATAATAGGAAGGTCCTCGGATGAAAAAGTGAAAGAGAAATGCTACTTCGCTCTGGTTAGGCCACACCTAGAATACGCTGCGAGCATTTGGGACCCTTTTCATAAAAATTCAAACAAAAAATTAATAAAATAAAAAGGAAATCAGCACGCTTCGTTAAAAACTGCTACGAGCGTACATATAGTGTCTCACAACTTTTAGAGGGATTAAGGTGGGAGCATCTAGAGACTCGGAGGCTACGCGCTAGGCTTAGTTTGCTTGAGAAATTCAGAACAGATGTTTTTCAGAGCGACACAGAGAATATTTACATGATTCCTCACTATATCTCTAGGTCGGACAGATGCGATAAATATAAGAGAGATACACTGCCGAACGAAACTCGTTCTTTCCACGCACAATAGGCGACCATAGTAAAAACTGAGCTCCACTAAATTCACTCCTACAATACCAGTCACCATTTCACCTCCCAAAAGCGTACATCTCCACACGGCTGGTGACCTAACATCCCCGTGCCACACGCGTATGCGGTGGCTCGCAGGGTATTCTGTAGATGTAGATGCATGCCTTGATGCTGTAAGGGGTTGAGAATGAACAGTTTTCTGGTCAAGTATTTCCCCTTCTTTATGGACTCTGAGAAATAAAACAGACTGAAATGGGCGTGAATCTGAGCTAAGTATCTTCTTTGCATAATTGTAAATGTTTGAATATTCCCAGACAGGTTATATAAATTTTCCAGACTATGAAATTTTACTCTGGAATTCAAGAGATAATGCGTAGATGTAACGCTGATTCGTAGATAGATAGGGGGTTTGGTCTGGATTAATGGTAGTGTGTGATCAATGCTAAAAGGAATTTTAGATCGGAAATTAGCCGGCGATGTGAGAGACCTAGAGACAAAAGAATTTTAACTAGAGAGCTGTGTCTAAGGGAGGGCACGCGATGCCGGACTATGGCTAAAAAGAAATTTAGTTGAGTATTTTAAGTGTAGAGGGGGACGCAGTCAACCAGATGGGAGAACAGTACTCAAGGATGGACAGTACATAACCAAAAAACACAGACTTAAGGGCAAAAGGGTCGGTAATTTCATTAAGTCTGTATAGAATCCCCACTATGGACTTAGCTCTTTAAGAAATTGAAGAAATATGCTCACTAAAAAGGAGCTTTTGGTCAAAGGTGATCCCTAAATCATTGAAGGAAACGACGGAAGGTACAGGGTGTTTGGAAAGTTGGTAAGTAGAGGAGATAGTTTTGCGTTTTAATGTGAAGAACATAATAGCGGATTTACCTGGATTAACACGTAGTAACCATTTTTCGCACCAGCTATCATTGGCATTAGGAGCGAACTGTAACTGAAGCGAGTCAGCCTTACTGTCCACATTTTCAAACACTTTGCAGTCGTCAGCGTATAAGAGAATATTACAGCCCAAGGGTAAAATGTCATCAACTATATCATCCACATAGAGTGTAAAGAGAATAGGGCTGAGAACGCTGCCCTGGGGGACGCCGGAAGAGACAGGGACGAATACAGAGGAGTGACCATTGATCATCACACGCTGGTGACGGTCATGTAAAAATTGTGAAATAACTGAGAAGACGGTACCATGAATGCTTTACCGATATTGAAGTTTGTGCGGAAGGAGGGTGTGGTTGACGGAGTCAAAAGCCTTAGAAAAGTCAATATAACAAACGTTGAGTGGCGACCCATTTTCGAAGGCAGAAATGATATGATGGTGCAGAGTAGATGGATTTGTAAGACAGGAGCCGCCAGGAAGGAAACCAGGCTGAAGAGCTGAGATGTAAGGAAGGGTAAGGTGAAGAATGCGATCATGGAGAATACGCTCAAAAATAATTGACAAAACCGGTAAGATAAAGATAGGGCGATAGTTTTCAATAAGATCTTTCGGTCCAGATTTCAAAATAGGGTTTACATTGGAGTTTTTCCAGTGCGACGGAAAAGTTCCAGATTGGAAAAATCTGTTGAATAAGATGGAGATAGGGATATAAAGTGCATCAGACGTTAGATGAAGGAACATTGAGGAAATATCATCAGAACCGGTAGCTTTGCTAGTGGCTAGATGGGACAAATAGTTGAGAATTTCCTGAGGGGAGGTGGAGATAGATGCAAGAGAATGCGTGGAAACCGGGTGAACAGGGGGGGAGGTCGATATTAGGAGAGGATGGGGGAAATTGGACGAGAAATACTTATTGAAGGCCGAGGCCCTGGCGTTTTCTTCATATGACACCCCACCGGCGGACAAAGTGGAGGCGTTTTTCGTTTGGAATTGGATAGGAGGCGTTTTTCGTTTGGAATTGATCAGTGAACCGAATCTCTTCGAATTCACCTTAATGTCCCCAGTAATTCTTTTCACAAAGTCCGTGTAGTCACGACGAAGAATGTGTCGCGCGTGGCGGCGAAGAACAACAAAGACTCGCGGGTGCGAGGGTTGATGTGGGATTTCCAAAGTTTCCAGGCAGCAAGCTTGTTTTTCAAGGCCCAAGGTGCCTCTGATGTGAGCCACAGGGGCTTGCTCTTCGACAAGCGACGAGAAGGGACGAGGTCCGCGATGGCAGCGTGGAGAAGGTCGTAAAAGAGTTGGAGTGCGTCTTCGGGTGACCCAAGCTCCAGGAGGTCCCAGGAAGTAACAAGAGGGTCCGATTAATGGCAGGCCAGTCCGCTCTGTTCCAACAATGGAGGGATCGGAGGGGGGGGGGGCAAGAGGCACGGAATTTTGGCGTTGTCGAGGGAAGCGGAATGTTAGCGGAATAGAACACTCAAGGGATTTGTGGTCAGTTGAGAAAATGTTTCTGCCTTCTGCTAAGGAATGCACTTGTTTGGAGGAAACTATGAAATTCAGTGTTGCCGTATCTCTCGTGGGGAAATAATTACACTGATGGAGGCCGAGACCGTTCACAAAGTGATCAAGGAAAAAATCGTCACAATGGTTTGTAGGAGATCCAAATACGGAAGAAGTCCAATCGATGGACAAATTAAAATCACCAAAAAGTAAAACGTCACCATAAGCACGTGCACGGAGAACAGAATCGAAACAGGCCTGCAGAGACGATAAATCACACTAAGGTGGGCGGTAGAAACAGCCAATAACAAGTTTAGTAAAATGGTCACTGTTTGGGCAGGAGTTGACGCGAATTTGGGTCCAAATAATTTCACAATTGGTCTCGAGATCAGCCCTTCGAGTAGCAGGGTAATCGAAACAAATGGCCAATAAAACACCACCACCACGGGAACCACGATCACGACGGAAAATTCGTCGTTGGAGATCTTATCACTAAGCAATGTTTCAGTTAGGGCGATGATGTTGAAGGAGGAAAGTTCGGTGATATTGGAAGACAGCACTGAAATCTTGTTTTGTAGACTTCTGACGTTCTGGTAGTAGGCATTACAGATGGGGCCAGGGTTGACGTGTACGTCCCAGGAGAGTAGAACCAGGAGAGCGAGACGTCTCCATGCCGGGGAGAAGCGACCGCGGTTGCGGGGTGACGTATCGGTGCCGGTGGGAAAGGGCCGGCGGAAGATCGGTAGACCGGCTAAGGAGAGACCCTTCCATGAGATTGGCAGATTTCCGCGGGATATCAGAGAAAACCTCTCGATCCCGAAAGTATTCTTGAAGGGTAGATGATTACTCTCCGTTGGGTGCCGAAAATAAGTCCATGGGTGTAAAATTACCACTGCTACAACAACTAGAAGCGCAGAGGAGGAAACGCGTTGTACTGCACCGGCAGCCATATTGGAATTGGAGTCAGGTATGGTAGGTGATAGTAGTAGATAGCAGTAGGTATGGTAGGTGATTTACATATCATCAATTTCTACGCCCCTTCAGGGGAACAAAAAAGAACTGAGAGGGAATGATTCCTAATGGATCACCTGACCCCTTACCTTCATACATTTAAGGGAAAAGCACTCCTCGGGGGTGACTTCAATTCAATCTACCGAAAGGCAGATAGCAATAGTAATATCATGCGTTCAACCTACCGGACAAGTCGAGGTTTAAAAATGCTAATTGAGTCACTTTATGCTTCCGATGTCGCCCTAGCCCTCTCTCATGGTCAACCGCCTTTCACACACCACCAGTATAACAACAGGACTAGAGTTGACTACATTTTCATATCCCACAGCATAAAAACAACTGCCTCATCCTACTCCACCATGCCCGTTTCCTTCTCCGACCATTGCGCCATTATTCTAAACCTAGACTTGAAAATATCCAAATACCAAACTCTCAGAAAACACTCAAACCCTCCCCCTCTCTAGAGAATGGACAGACGAACAATAAATAACGATGAATTTCAAGAAAAAATCCGCGATAAAATTCAAACGCTAGCTAATCACCCAATGGCTAGACAAAACATTATTCGGTGGTGGGAGGCAATTTTAAACCACAAATTACCCGAAAAATAAAACTAGAGACAACAAATATATACAAAGAACAGAATCACACCATTACCTTCTACCGGAATGTACTTGAAGACATGCTTACAATAAAAGAAAAAACACCAGGCCTCGCAAACGACATATCCTCCATTAAGTAACATATCCTGACGTTAGAAATAAAAAAAATACTCCCCCCACAAATGGATGAAGGGGGTTCTATCAGAAACATGGGGCCCCCTAACCATTTCCAAACTAAGCAAAATAATAAAAACCAAACGCAACTTCATCTGCAATGTTAGGAATGAAAATACTCCCAACAGCACAATAAACGACTACTTAAGGGACCACTTCAAAAATACCTTCTCGAGATACCCCCCTTGGAGAGAGGACGATTGTCCTCGGCTTAGCACTCTTCCCACCCTCCCTGACGATCAAAAGGTAATACTGGACGAAGAAATAAAAATCGATGAGGTGGAGCGAGTAATGAAAAGTCTATCAAAAGGGAAAGCACCGGGGTCAGATGGCCTGTCATACGAATTCTACTCAACCTTCTATGATTTACTAAACTCAATTCTGACGAAACTATTTCACTAAATACTGAAAGAAGGAGGCTTAACCGAAAGTCAAAAGGACGCCATTATAACGCTTATACCAAAATGTAAACAACCTAAAACACCAAATGACTTCCGACCAATAGCACTCCTCAACTCAGAATACAAAATATTAGCTCATACTATCAAAAACAGGCTCCATGAAATCTCAGACCAAATGTTAGCACCCGTACAGTACGCAATCTCCAAACAGCGAAACATGATCGATGCAGCGCTACTAATTAGAGATTATCACACCCATCACAAAGAAATGACTTTTTAGCGATTTTAGCTATCGAACTACATAAAGCGTTTGTCAGCATCAGAATAGAGTGGATTCAAACTATATTAATTAAAATGGCTTTCCCATAATTTATAACTAATGCATTAAATGTGTTATACAAAAATATAATGGCTAGAATAAAAATAAAAATACAATTCCCCCCCCCCTTTAGCATTAAAAACTCTGTAAGGGTAAGACCCTGTACTCCGAAATCTAATAGCAGAAAATATTGGCCTAACAATAGAAATTAATCACGTTCTCGTTGTAACATACGCCGAAGACATCACCCTTTTTATAGAGGGTAAAAACCAAATACCTAAAGCTAAAAAAAATATGAAAGAGTTTGAACCAGCAGGAATATACTTAAATGAAAAAAATCTAAACTCTTACAAATCAAGGGGGAAGTGGAGACGTCAGACACTAGCTGGACCACCACAGATGAAATTAAAATTCTAGGATACATATGGAAAAGTAACAGCCAAGAGATCGTAGAAAAAAACTGGGAAATAGTGCAAAACAAAGCCCAATGGATCGTAACAAAATACGCCCTCCTTGCCATTCCTCTCGTAACCCGAGCAAAAATTATCAACCAACTTGTCTACCCCCATACATGGTTCTTGGAATACATATGGCCGTTACCAGGAAAAACCAATGCAAAAATAATAAAAGAAACCAATAATATGCTTTGGAACGGTTATCTGAAAAAATAGCGCGCAAAAAATTATAGAAACCACCAACGCAAGGTGGTCAAAATTCGACCGATTGCGAATTGAAGGCCAATATTCTCTTTGCGAAGCAGAACCCCCGTATCCTCGGTAGTAACCAGGAATGGCGCAAGAACCTGCTTAAAACTGAATGGCATGACGCTCCACACAACACGGGATTCCCGAAAGCAATACGCAAAACACAAGAAATAACCCAAATCCTCCTAGAAGGAGAAACGATTCAAACTAAAAGGTTATCCCAAAGGGCAATGAAGGCCGGAGGGGGGGAGGGAAACACATCCTGGAAGAACTCTTGAAAAAATTGTGCCGCCAGTACGGAGACAACATTTCAAAAGAATGCCGTTTTTGAGATAATCGCGGAACTTCTTCCCACGAGAGAACTCAAAACAAAAATGGGCCTACTTGACAATCCTTATCGCGGATTATGTGGTCGTGTTGACACGGTCGTCCACTACGTGATAGGGTGTGATGAAAAGTCAAATAATGGGAAACGCTAAAAAAGATATACAAAAAACTGGACACATTTGGTGGAGGGACGATGGAGAGCACCTACCGTCTGAAATTGAACTT
Source organism: Ceriagrion tenellum (assembly GCA_963169105.1). NCBI lineage: Eukaryota > Metazoa > Arthropoda > Insecta > Odonata > Coenagrionidae > Ceriagrion > Ceriagrion tenellum. The sequence continues at coordinate 23,845,340 of OY720638.1, read as the reverse complement.
TAAACTCTTCCCCAATTTTTAAAACTAGGTACTAACCTCCCTGATAGAAAAATTTGTGAATTGCAGAAAAAGACAAATAAATGCAAAATATGACATGCTTAACCACGCCAAAAGATGGTTGACAAGTGCACCGGTGACACTGGAAGATTGGTTACTTGAAACCCTATAAAATATATATAAGGGAAATTATGTTGAATGTATACTTAAAGAAAACTGCGAACTTGATGTAAACCAATAGTTAACCGAAAATAAATGTATTGAAACGTAGCTTCACTGGCTAAAGCACTCGGCCAGAAATTGAGGGATCCGGGTTCGAATCCCGGTCAAGGCGGATGATTTTTTTTCTCTGTGGAATTTCGCACAATCTGTGTGGAAATTTACCATTGTCTTTCATTTTGAAATGGGTTTGAACTCATCCATTTCATTATATGTCTCTCCCTCTCTCTTCACTCGTTGCGTATTTCACATATATATATTCCATCAAGCATATGTTTTCAATATCCAGGCAACACCTCGCGATTTGCAATGACGGAACGCCCGTCCATCATTTGAGCCCACCTCCATCCGACGAGCTTTCTCTGGGATCACTTACCCTCCCGAATCCGATTCTTCAGGTCCCGTTTCCTCTCCTTCGAGGACATTTTATCTCCAGCCAAGCATCTCCACTGCGACTCATGGTCAAACAACTTTCCCACTTTCCCTCCTATATGCGGACGCGAACCGGCGTCTTCGCAACTCATTTTCTACTGTTCAAGGAATGAGTGTTTCAACAGAGAGGCAAAAATCGCGGGACACAAAAGTGTTTTACTCCCGATTTTGTTAGTATACGGCTACGAAATCTGAGTGTTAATTCAATTTAATTTATTTATAATAATGGGCCAAAAAGTCCCATGAGAAATTTTAGAATGATATTACATTTGGATATATTACAAAAAGGAATTGTGAATAGTATATGAATAATAAAAGAGAAAAGAAGAAATAAAGAAATGAATAAAAAGTATACATTTAAATTCTATTGGGTGTGAATTCGCCGGCATTCAGCTTCAAAATATATATAAATATCACGGACATTGAAAACATTCTTCTTACGTACATATTTACACAATATTTTCCAAGTTTGGTAGAGAGTAATTCAGAACTGTAATAGGTAGTACAGTTCGAAAATATGTCAAAGAACAAAATTACATGTATATTCATTCGTTTTCACTTCGCATAAATTATTAGAGCAGCGTGATTAGTTATACAGGTAACTGTCATGCATTATTAAGAAATAGCTTGTACACTTTGGACTTTAACACTCGTATTGATTGTAAGTTTCTTATATCTGACGGTAATGCGGTAGATAAGACGGTATTAGATGGTAAGCATAAGCGAATGCCGGAAAGAAACAGTTGAGTAGAATATGGAGCATCATTTAGAATGGGTATTAGTCTTTGCAAGCGAAAATTTCCGCGTGGAAAAATGTTCTCCTTCCGACGTTAATATATGTCCGCAAAAAATTGTTCGCCAGGAATAGTATCAGAGTTGGCTGAGATGCAGCGGAAATTGAGCACTTGGGACAGAGAAGTGTTTGCTAAAAAAAGTAGGAGAGAGAGATTTAAGAATGAGTGGATCATGATAGAATGTGGGTTGGATGTTCCGGTAATGGTCAACCCGTTCCTTTTTACTCGGTCACCGTTCATTTTTGATTGGTGATGATGTAGTTTTATTTTTAATATGTTCTTGGTAGTTAATGAACATTAAATCTCTTGATACTGGTACAGTCCCAATTAAATAATATGAGCAAGGGATAGGGTAATGATTGTTGACAATTTTTTAAGAAAATAGCAGGGACATTATCAGGGCCAGTATCCTTTGTTAGATCTATATGGGATAGTTTATTGATAATGTCATTACAGGAAATATGACACTTGTTCAGGTTTATTACTGTTTGTTAATTAGGTATATAAAAGTTGTCAGGTTGTTCATCACTATAAACCTGCACCCCAGCGTGCTCCTATAAAAGACGTGCACCATGAGATCTAGGGAGAGCATCGCGAAGTGTTTCCACCGTGCCCAGAATTCTTAGTAAGATAAAGAGGTTGGAATATGACATATACGTGCATAACTATACATAAGAAGGCCTTGCTTCTTCCTTCTGGTACTTAGCACATTGCAATGCATTATGACTAGGGGCAGAGTACTTGTTATAATCAGGGACGGTCCTTTACACATATTTTCGTTTTTAAGGTAGTTTGAGATAAATATCATTTCACCTAGATATCACGTTGTGAAGGAGTTTCAAGCGTACCGCGTGAAGAATATGAGTAAAGTCAAAGACATTTTGTGAATATTTCCATTTAATAATTAGGATTTTTGTCATTTAAAACTAATATAGTACCATTAATTATGCACTATTTAATTCATGATTCCTACACCTGCTGACAAGGTTGTCCCCTATCACCTTGCCTCTTCAACTTTTTATAGAAGAAGGAATAGAAAGAACAAAATTATAGAGTGAGGACGTAAAGGTGAATGGCAAACTTATCCATAATATCCAGTTTTTATGACGAGATAATTGTTCTTGCAGACTCAGAAAAGGATATGAATCACGCAGAACACTCTTGGAAAAAACTGTGTAAATAAAAATTAAATATTAACACTTAAAAGACGAAAATTATGGTGGTAGACAAGTTAAATGGCAAACGGCTCCTCCTCCACTCATCAATAAGCTTCCTCTCATTTCAAAGAAAAATATCTCACCCTTCCAAAAATACCAAAATATCATCCCCTTACCGAACTACTTCCCGAGGTTTTTGACGAAAAATACCTGCCCCTTTACATGGGACGTACGTGTAGGCACCCCAGGGGGACCTTTTTTAAAACACAAGTCATTTATAACACCCACATTTGGTAAAAAATTAGCCGAGTGCATTTTTTATTATTTCCCTACTAATTTTTAAAATAAATCATATCGCCAGTGTGGTATTTATTTTTTCAGGGTCAAAAATCACCTTCCGTTTTGAAGGAGATAAACAAACCGCGTGAAAAAACTGAGTCAAGTTATAGACTTCCACCTATATTTGTATTTAATTGCTTAGAGTTTCAGTCGTATAAAAGCATAGGACTATGGCATAAATAATTTAATATTTGATTCATGCTTCCTACAGATGCTGAAATTGTTGGGTCAGGTGATACAATTCGAATATTGTCTCCATTATGACTGGGGAACTATTTCGCTCAAACTACCTTCACGTGATCCTGTTTTTTTTAGATTCTGACCTTCTGGATAAAAGTGCGCGTCGTACATAATTAAGGACTACAATTGTGCCATCTTTGCCATTGCCTTACAGCAAAGGTCAGGTGATATTAATTCTTATTCAGTGTCCGATCTTCGAAGAGTTGCCCTCCACCCAGCAAGTTGCATCATTGCACACTTCTGTCGCCTCGGTCGCACAGTTATCCATCGCCTCTGACGTCACCTCCTGCCCATGAGTGTCCTCCTGTTTGAAGGTCCCTCTCGTCCACATTCACCCATTCGGCTCCATCGCTCGTCCCTTCCTCTTAAACCAATTACTCCTCTCATATGTATCTGCTCAGCCGTTCGTCTCTCATCCATCGCCTCAACGTGGCCAGAACGACCGAGCGCACACTTCCATTCTTTTCGACCGTCACTACAGAAGGCGTCACTTGGTGGAATGACTCTGAGTCCACCTTAGCAAATCAGAAGACTACTCACATGTACATTCAGACAATTCAGGAGAAGGTTATATTCCACTCTTTCAATTTATAATTACCGAGAATGGGTTAGGAACTTGATACGGTGTTCAAGGTGTTTATGACTCGGGTTGACGAGGATATGTATACCACATTACAAAACGGGTGAAGGGAGAATTAGTAAATAAGCATGGTTAGAGAACTAGCTCCCTAGTCATAATGGAGATCACGTCCGAGTTACACGTATTCATTTCAACAGGTGTAGGAAGCATGAATTAAATATTGCATTTTTACTGGTACGATAATATACTTTAGTATGATTGGAATTATAAGTAATTAAATGGAAATATCCACAAAATGTCTTTAACTTTACTCATATTGAAAATGTTCAAACATGGCATGAGACATTTTTTTTTTAAGAAAGTGCCATGAAAAAAATTCGGCATGGACTGGGAATCGAACCACGGATCTATACGCTATCCAGACTTCCTAGTACTAATGGCAATTTTGGTGGATACAAAGCACAAAATCCACATACTTTCTATCCACAAAATGTCTTCAAAATTGCTATGAGAATTAGGAAGCCTGGATAGCGGTCTGCGCTTCGGTCTGGAAAGTCAAAGGTCCGTGGTTCGATTCCCGGTCCAGGCCGAATTTTTCTCATGGCTATTTCTTCTAAAAATTTACTCATATTCTTCACGCAGTGCGCTTGAAACTCCTTCACAATGGAAGGTTTTTCACGATTCAGAAAAAATTACTGCGGAAACTATATGATTTATTTAAAAAATAATTCAGAATGCACACAAACTACAAATTTAACTTTTTTTACGAGATATAGGTGTAATAAATTCCTCATTTTTTTAATGAGATCTTTTTGAAATGAACGAACTTAGCATTTTCTATGTCAAAGGGGAGGTATTTTTAGTCAAAAATCTGGGAAAATGTTTCAGCTGATATCTTGGTATTTTTGGATGGATGAGTTTATTCTCTCTACATTGAGACCAAATTCATTTCATCTAGGAATGAATCATTTGGATTGAGATCAAATTCATTCAATTTAGAATTTGATAATTTGGTCTCAATATAAAGGAAAAATTATTTCACCCTTCCTAAGACACCAAAATATCAGGCCCTTTCCGAAATACTTCCCGAGATTTTTGAAGAATTATGCCTGTCCTTTTTCATGGGAAAGATCCAGAAAAAAATCACTGCGGAAACTATATGATTTATTTAAAAAAAAGAGTTCATAATGCATACAAACTACAAATTTAATTTTTTTACGAGATAAAGGTTTTATAAATTCCTCATTTTTTAAATTGAGATCTTTCTGTAATGCACAAACTTGGCATTTTCCATTTAAAAAGGGCAGATATTTTTCGTCAAAAATCTCTGAAAATATTTCAGCTAATATTTTGGTATTTTTCTCTACATTCAGATCAAATTTATTCCATCTAGAAGTGAATGATTTGGATTGAGACCAAATTCATTCAATTTAGGAATTAATGAATTGGTCTCAATATAAGGGAAAAATTATTTCACCCTTCCTAAGATACCAAAATATCAGCCCCTTACCGGATTGCTTTCCGAGATTTTTAGACGAATAATGCCTGCCCTTTTTCATGGGAAACGGTACGTGTATGCACTCCAGAGAGAACTGATTTGAAAAAATTAGGAATTTCGTACACCTTGGCATATGTCTTCAGGAAATATACAGAAAGTAGCTCGTATGTCTTCGCTACTTTTTTTAAAAATAAATTATATTGCCACGGGGGAATTTTTTTCAGGAACACAAAACGCCTTCCGTGGCGAAGGAGTTTAAAACGTACAGTGATACGAAAATAAGTCAAATTAAAGACTCGGGTAGATATTTTTATGTAATTACTTAGAATTTCAGTCATCTAAAATTAGATTATTGCTTCATTCATAATGAAATATTTAATTCATGCTTCCTACAGCTGCTGAAATTAAAACGTATAATTCGAATATGGTCTCCATTATGACTAGTGAACTATTTCACTCAAACTACCTTAAAGGAACAGTGGTCAAATTTCATATGAGGCTCCGCCGCGACTCTGCGAGTCAAAACAAAGAGAACGCTCTTCCTATGATTCCTTCTTTCGCTCATGGAATGCCTTTGCTATTTAAAACTTAATTTAAGGTGGCTCTGGATTGACTAAGTGAGTCAAACCAAATACTAAGTTACATATTTTTATTCATCTAGATGAAAAAATTCTTGATTGCGCTAATGACCAGGGTTACCTATTGAAAACCAAAATTGAGGTACCAAATATGCTACTTGTTTCATGAATATATTTTTAATGGTCACATTTGTCCAGCCATAGGTGCCAACTGCAGTGCTATTATCATGGAACTACAGCATTTTCACTTCAATTAAGGCCGTAATTCACTAATAACTTTCAAAACTACTCGATAAGATCCCTGTATTTTATTTTTATTCCATTTCTAAGAACTTCTGCTTTTAAGATACATTTGTAATTAAAAGATTTCTACTAAAAGAAACTACCTTAAAGGAACAGTGGCGAAATATTTAAAGTTTTCCTACTTTTTGGTTCAAATTGACGTTATTTCTCTGTAATATGAGCAATCTCCATAAGAGCTCTTGTTAAATTGTCCAAAAATAGGTCTGAGTTACCGTGAAACTGTGCCGGAAACCCTATTTTATTTTCATCTTAGTTTAGAAAGTATGAGTCAAAGATGCCATATCACAGTTTTTAAAAAATCTGTAATAAGTTATTCTGAGATCATAGCCACCTTAAGATGTGTAAAAATGCCGATTAAACCACGAGAATATTTTTAATTTACCCATTTTTGTAGCCATTGTCACCGACTGCTGTGCCATTTCCACGGAACTACTACTGTTTTGACTTCGAAAATCGCTATAGTTATCTGAAAACTTAAGAAATATGGCGCCATGATGCACCTATTATATATTAATTCAATTAATCCGGGGTGTTAGCTTCTATAAAGTTTTCCGCAAAAATGACTTTTATATTAGATAGAGAAATACTGTTTTCCCTGAATGTTCTCCTACTTTCCCATTTTTCACCATCTAATTTCAAGTTAAATTAACAATAAAAACATCACAGAAAGATAATTTATTGTTGTTCGTGTCGGATGAAGGATATTTTTGCTATACGTTTCCAGAATGTAATTAAAAGAAATTCATGTCGTTCCTCAGGGGAACCACCTTAGGTTACACCAACGGGTCTGATATGGGGTTGAAGGGTAGTCGTGCCTTGAAAATAGGTGAGTTCATTGTGAAAACATAATAACTATAGACGTAAAACCTGGCAGGAGTATTATCAATTAGAAAATGCCGTGAAAAATCTAAGTTACTCCCCTGACTCATGACGAGTAACAACATTTTTAAAAACAACTATTTTTACATATAGGCCATCGCAATCTATTGAAATTTACCCTGAAACATGGAATCTGCTTTTTCTATTTATTATAACATATATAAGTTCTACTATAATTATAGCATATCTATATCATGCATCATATTTGTGCTTGCATTTGAATGTTACCCGAGACAGTACCCAAAAAGGGCAACAAGCCACCCTCATTCTCTTGCTTTTCAATTTACCCCATCTATTTATTTAGTTTGATGGAGAAATGTAATCATAATGGAGACCATAATTGAATTTTACGTTTCAATTCCAACTGCAGTAGGAAGAATGATTTGAATATTGCATTGTTAGTGGCGTAAAGCTTTACTTGTATATGACTACAATTCTAATTCTAAATAAACTAATAAAAATAGCTACCTATCAATGTCTTTAACTTGACTCATTTTCTGCACACGGTACATTTAAAACTCTTTCACAACGGAAGGTGTTTTGTGACCCTGAAAAAATTACTGCGGTGACAGTATGATTTGGTTTAAAAAATAGTGGAGAAAAGAATAAAAAATACACGCTGTTAATTTCTCATACGAAATCTAGGTGTTAAACATTCCTAACTTTTGAAATGTGGTCTCTCTGGAGTGCTTACACATATGTCCCATGTAGAAGGGCAGGTATTTTTCGTCAAAAATCTCAGTAAGTAGTTCGTTAAGTTATTGCTCCCTCAGCTCATGACGATACCGAAAACGATGAGTGCACTAAAGACAGCATCCACAACTACACAATACACTGCGAGTCCCCTCAAGGGTGTTTTGAAGGGGTGACTTAATTCCAATATTCATTACACTATACCCTATTACATTTAAATTAACAACGGTCTTCAGCTAACATCTGCCAACATTTGTGAAGAGACGAAATTTTACAAATACGGGCGGTACCATTAAATTGCTTCGTATGTAAGGCAGTTAAGGTCGGGTCGGAAAATTATCGACTGTTTAGCTTTTCCCTATGAATCTGATTCAAATGTAGAGACAAATCGGTCATGAGCATCAAAAACGTACGGATAAGATGAAAAAAATAGTTTAAATGGTCGTAGACTAATTACAAGACTTTGACTTCAACCAAATAGAGCGAATGCTAGATGAGCTCCGTAATGTCACCAAAATAGATAAATATGCGGCAATATTTATTTTTCTTTTGATAGACTTCCACGGCGACAGAGTATATTATTGAAGGAGGTAGTAAGTGTCACAAAATTGAGTTTTTATATTTTCATGCTGAATTCGGTCTTAATGCTTAAGCAGCCCTCATCTCTCCGTATCAATGATCAAATTATGCCTCGGAATACGAATAAAAATATATACAATAGATTTCGTGAATGCAATAAAATTTTCGTGAAAAACAAACGACCGACTGGCCCGATATCTGATTAACGGTCGGATTCGTTCATATGTATTTTTTTCTTTTAGGCAACGAAAAGTTATAGGATCTTTTTCTCAAAAATGTTATTAATGAATTTAAAATTGGTGAAAGAAAAAATATAAGTTTTAAATTTAAAAATTCACAAAAATACTAGAATTTTACATCATACTGAAAATAAGGCCCTCAATCACGTATTTTACATTTTTGTAACTATCCTTACGAGTCCTGAGCCGTAACTGGCTCATCAGAAGGGGCTCTTTGTTATAACTTTCAGATACCGTATCACTGTAATTTACTGGGTCTCTCCAATGATATGCAATGAAGTACATAATGTAAATAAATCTAAAATTGACAAAAGGAAAAATTTTAAGCTAAAATCTTTCCAAAATTTACAAAAAATCTAGAATTTTACATTATGCAGAAATATAAGCTCACAATCACGTCTTTACAATTTTTTACTAACTTTACGAATCCTTAATTTTAAACAGAATGTTTACGAGTCCTTAATTGGAAACAGAATGTTTACAATTAAGGACTCGTTTAAATGTAAAACTTTCTTTAACTGTTAGAAACTATATTGCTCTAAGTGCTGTCTCTCTCCAATGATATGCAATAATGTAAAATCAGTCTCCCAATTATCTTTGACGAAACACTTCCAGAAAATGCTTCTTTAGCTTTTTATTAATTTCCGTATGTTTTCAAATCATGCATGTTCTTTGGTAATTGATTGGTAATGTTAGGCAAAGTCACTATTATTCTCTTTCCACCGCATTCATTAAAAGACTAAGGAACTTCATAATAGTGAACATCTCTCTGCCCCATCATGTGTACATTTGGTTCCAAATTTTTATATTTGTCAGTGATTATTTTGAAATTCATCAATATAAGAAACTATGTATAATGAATTTCATCGTAATAAACAATAATTCATTGTTATCTATATGCTCGTGAGACTCAAACCTGAAGAAATTTTTGGTAACTGTGTCAGACTTCAGTCTTGTTGACGACAACATACCCCGCGGGATACACAAAACCCTTTTAATTTTTGGGCCTCTTTTCCTTCTTCCTTCAGTGGTTTTGAGTGATAACTATGCTTTTCCAACCGGTAGTAACTGCTTTCAATTTAAGGCACGCTGAATATGTTCATGAAATACTCACTTCTTCAGGTAGTGCTATAATTGTCGGTGTTCCAACATCGTATGCACACTCAGAACTTATCAGTTACTTGATAGTTTTAGAAGTAGCTGATGATCAATACGTTATAATCGCAGAACTTTAATATGCAAAACACTCCAATAATTTACAACACGAACGCTACTAATGCCTTTTATAGAGAATATTTATTAGCAAGGTAATCATTGAGGAAAGAACACTGAACAGATTGAGTGAGATTTCTCTCCGACATCATCGAATACAATATTTCTTCACGCAGAAACCTGATAATACTGCCACGGATAAAGGTTTTTATCGTTTTTTTACTTAACGCAATTGGTTGAAAAATTCTATTAAAAATCTTGAAAAATTGCAATGGAAACAGCATTATATTTCTAAGGTGATATGTGGAGATAATATCCTTTTCGTCGAATTAAATCCTCACGAAACGAATCCACACAACAGTTAATCAACACTCAGCGTTGGAGATGAAGAACAAACAACACAAATATTCGGCTTGATCCAGAGACTATACGACAAACCTCTGAAAAATTCAATGAAAAAACCTCCACCAGCATCTCTGGTATTTTTATCTCCAATCTCCTTAATGGTTTAGGTTTATGACCCATGGTGGATCGCCTATGACGGACTGCCATATTTAGAGGCGCCGATAAACAAGGCAGGGGAAGTTTTAAGAGCCAGATACTGAAATAGTGGCGCGCTTGACACCGCTAACCGGTGTATGATTGGTGGCGGCGCTCTATGAATATTATTTCATTGGTTGCTGCCAGTAAACTGGCTACTTTTCCGAGAATCGCTCATTAAGGTAGTCCGAGCGAGATAGTTTCCTAGTCATAATTAAGACCAAATTCGAATTATACGTTTTCATTTCACCAGCTGTAGGACACATGAATTAAATATTGCATTATTAATGGTGCAATAATATAGTTTTATATGACAGAAATTGTAAGTAGTTAATTGAAAATATTTAAATAAGTCTTTAAGCTTCACTCATTTTTTTTGCGCGGCTCGTTTGAAACTTCTTCAAAACGGAGGGTTTTTGTGATACCCAAGAACCTATTGTGGTGACAATATGATCAATTTTCAAAACTAGTTGAGAAAACATACAAACTACACACTGTTAGTTTTTTTACGACATCTAAGTGTTATAAATTTCTTATTTTTAATATGAGGTCTCTCTGGAATGCATACACGTATGTACCATTTCCCATGTAAAAGGGCTGGTATATTTTGGCAAATATCTCCGAAAGTAATTTGGTGAATTTTTAGTGTCATTAGAAGGGTGAGATATTTTTCTTTACAATGAGACCAAATTCATGGATTTATAGGTATACTGATATTTCGCTCAAACAACCTTAAAGAGCTGTTTAAAATTTTAAATATAATAATTCCTGCTCTAATTACCTCATTTCTGAAAACACGGAAAATTGGTGGCGAAAGCATGCAGCAGTTTCCTTTGCCTAGATCAAGGAATAATTACACATAGTATATAAAATTATATGGCGAGCATATACACCTACCTTGCGAGCTTCCGCGCATGGCATTGGGTGTAGAAGAATAAGCGAGCGAGTTGGAAGTGTGCAGGGAATAGAGGGAAAGGTCTGAGGGTTTATTCGGTGGGATCTTTCCATCGTTGAGCCGGAGGGAAAATACTGCCATTCCATATCAAAATATTTATTAGAAGTTTTAGGTTTCGCTACTTTCCAGCATCATCGGGTGACATTAAATAGATGGCCTTCATGATATATCCTTGCACGAGGAATGAATTAACACAAGTAGCCACAATCTATATGCATCCATAAATATCTATCAGACTGTCTTCCATTTAATGTTACCTCTTGATGCTGCAATGTGGTGAAACCCAAATGGTGTGATAAACCTTTCATTGTAGAATTGCAATGTTATTTTTCACATCGCGAGAGAACGAACTATATGAGAGATGTTTGACGGCATAGTGACTGAATCATTCTGGTTATATTAATGTAGAAAGGGAAGAAATTTCAAATATATCTGCTCAAATGCGAGATGCTCTATTTTGTCGACTTTAGATCTTCCACAGATTAAGTGCCCCGATGAATCAGTATTCGCCACGTTCACTTTAAAATATCCTTTTGTATTTTTTCAAGTAACCTTGGTCTAGCGAGTTCCCATATGCTCAAACTTTTTCTAAAGGAGTTCTGGTGTTTTTTTTCCACCTTAGAAATCACTGACCGCTTCCGTTTGCCACACACGCTTCCTTAACAAAATACCATATGACTCATCAAAAAGTTCTATAAAAACTTTCCAGATACCCACATTATCTTATTTTAGGTTTCTTGGGAATTACAATCCAAAAATAAAAACTAGTCAGTGAATTGCAAATATTGCAAAAATGTGTATGCCAACAAATATCTTCCGACCATCATTTTAACAATTCAATGTTAAATTCTAGACTTTCTGGGATTATTCAAGAGATGACGACCAATGCTAAAGATGAAGAAACAGTGGCTCATGAGTCAAAACTCAAATGATCTCTAAAAATGAGCACACTCACGGAATATATTTGTGTCTACCGTAAAATAACGATTCGGGCATAAAATGTGGACCCAAGTAATTTAATAAATTGTGTCAATTCGTTGATGAAATTATCCAGACTTAGTCTTTATTTTCAACGACGGATTCAGCAACAAATTGCCATTTTCGAGGTAGACTTACAATTATTCAAGAAAATAAAATCAGAATCATTTTAAAAGAACAAAATTGTGGCAAAAAGAAAAATGTTGTCCTAAATTAACTTTTTTCTAAATACAGCATGTTGTCAGTAAATTTAATTTACTAAACTAGTTTGCTTTACATACAATGCGTCGACTACTGATGTGAATCACGTAAGATTTTATCTCTTGCCTGGGTACATTATCGCAATTACATCTCTCTAATGTAGCGGGGCTTCAGCAATTTCATCCTCATAGTGCAAAGGGCTTTGAACCATGAGACAGGTCGCTTGCGTTAAAAAATTTAGACTAGACTAGTTCTTACAATTTATTATAAAACAATATCTCTGCGCCGACGGTGGATTTTTTTTAAATCTCAAGGGTGTATAGTTTAATGGTGGAAACGAAGTGAATGCGTTGATACTCGTTGTATACATTTGTTCGGAGTTGTTCAACCTCCCTCAGCGTAAGAAATCTCTGGTCATTTTTCATGTACTGGAGTGCAATAACTTTGGGGGGCGTCGATGAAGGGTACGAGGGCACGGCCGCAAAGGATAGTCCGAAGTGGGAAGCATCCACTTCGCGCTGCTCTCTGGTGATATACTGACTGACCCAGTTACCACATCGGTCGTTATGGACTTGTTCTGTGGAAGTAAATGATGCATGATATGGTTTTCTGGGCGGCATTATTCTTGGGCCACGATCAGATACGCAGCAATGGAGCACTGGTGCGATGTCGCACACGAGCCGAGTGCGGACTCGATAACCGTGCCAATTGGTATTGTTCAATGAAATGCGTGGAGCCGTTAGGTTATTAACCCCGCTACGAGCTGTCGTTATCCAGTCTAACGTAGGACTCATTACTTACGACGAAAACCTCATTCATGCCTCCGCTTAAAGTAGCTGGAGCGAGACATCACGTTCAGTTTAATGAATTTGGTTTAGTTGCAAGGAAAAATAGCTCACCTTTCCTGAGGTACCAAAATCTTTACCGCTCACCGTGCTTATATGTGGGAAAAGGAATCTCTTAAAAGCCCACTTAATTGATTTTACAAAATCCTTGGGAATTTGTTATATTCCCTTTGTCCTCATCATAGAGGAATATCACAAGGTAAATTATGACATTCATCTTTACTTGCCATGGTAATTTTCTACATATTTGCCAAAATATACTAATCGCTTTCATCAGGAATGGAACATCTTAACGCTCCTGAGAGGTGATATTTAAAAAAATGCTAACATTGTGACGCGTCAGAAATTTGAAAGTGAATAGTTTGCCTTGTGCAAGACTAAAGTAGCAGTTTTTGGCAAGGAGAATGGAGAGAATAACTGTATGTAGAGGGCGATGGCGAAATAATTGAACAAGTGGATGGTTTTGTGTACTCAGGTAAGATGCTTAAGAAAGATGGACGGATAGATGAGGAGATAAAGGGACGTGGGAATTCTGGAAGGAAAGTGGTAGGTAGCAAGTGGAGCATATCAAGGAATGAGTGCCTGTCTAAGGAGGAAAAAATCGCCGTGTACAACAGTGTACTTCTCCCCACTTTGTTGTATGGTAGTGAAACATGGGTAAGTCAGGATGGACATAAAAGTAGACTAAACGCCGTGGATATGAGTCTGAGAGAGGAGGAGACGAAAAAAATTGCAGTTTTGATACATAGCTTGCAAAGGTGGCGGACAATTGTGCCTGTTCAGACAATGTAATACTGAGCTATTGGCCGTTATACGTTACATCGCTTCCCTTTGAAATCAATTAAACATGTTGCAATCACATTCTCCAATCATGAAGAAAAGGGTGGCGTAAAATGCGGAAAAATTACTCGTCATGATATCCTTAGTGTGCAAGTAAAAACTATGCAAAAAAAAGTGTGTGGAAATCTTGGATTCCAACTTACATTAATAAGTTACCTCTAACATGTATTCAGCCGAACGAAAAAATTGTTGAATTTTCAAAATCTATTCTTTCTTTTAAAAGGATCCCATTAGATTCCCACTCTCTCTTAGTCCGTCTATTGCATTACTTTCATCTTCGTATCAGTTATTTCCCAGAGCAATTTCGAGATACCCCCAGCATACATGAATGTGGACGCGGCCCATCTGATTATGACACAATTAAGATTTCTTGAGCTTCGCAAACGATCTTACGATTCAATTTTCATTTTCATTCAGGCGAATCATTCAAACGAACAAACTTCTACATTCCTTTGGCAACTCCTTAAAAGTTGCTCTTGAAAGCGATTTGGGTGAGCGCTTGCTCGACACTATGACTAGAGAAGGAGAGAGAACTGACGATGGTGGCCCTTAGGAGTTTACGTAACTCACTTTTGATGACTGTCGGTTCGTTGAACTCAGTCAGGAGCAGCTCTCTATCTGAATGCAAAAGGTTTCTTGAAAATTCGAAATTTACATCCGGGATCGAGTTGGTTCTATGAGTAGAGTACAGGCTGATAAACTCGGGCTTAGAGGTAATGTAGTGGCAAATTACACAGGTGGTTGGAGAGCGAATCCTGAGCTCGTTTTAATAAATTTTCAAGTAAGTTGAAGAAAATCTTTGGACCACACTTCACTTTAGTATATCGATTTATAAGTTTGAGTTCTTACCTGACATTAATTAATCAAGGTAGACTGGCACATGTTGTAATGTAAGTTACACGAGAATTATGTTTAAAAATGTCTCATTAAAAGCATTTTCATGACACATGTTCATGGTGCGGAATTAGAAATTGAAGCAAAAATCATGTATAAATGCTTCTTTTTTATACATCAGTCTACCTTAATATTTAATAACGTTTCCGTTGTTGTAGTTTCAATGCATATCTGGCTAAGGTGGCTGACGGTTATGCTCGTAAATCAATCTAATACTGAGCTATTGGCCACTATGCGTTACGTTGCTGCCCTCTGAAATCAATCAAGTATGTCGCAACCGCATTTGCCGAAGAAAAGGGTGGCGTAAAATACGGAAAAATTTTAATTAATACTGTCTAAGTTCGATTTTTTTACACATATACTTCTCAGAGTGAGAGATTCACGCATAAATACATTTAAAATCAGAATCTAATTGAAAGAAGTGATTGAAGATTATTACAAACATCCTGCGCTTTATTTACTCGACATATTGCATTCCCTGACTATTTCGTCACCATATAGAAATTCTGCGTGCTTAAACTATGATTGGATTAACGAAATCACGTTTGTTGTATTTATTGTAATAATATAAAAAGCACGTTTTCCTGTTTAGATGAAAGTCTGTACCTATGTCATCGCATTACTTTCAATTCATGTCAAGAGCCTTAAGGCTACGTCTTAGAATAGCAATTAATTGACAAGAAACGATAACAGCAACATGCAATGGTTTTCGCTTTTATCCATACATATTACTAATGAGTACGTGTATGAAAAGTTTCACACAAATCAGTGCACAAACGAAAATCGCCCAACTGCCTTAAGTGGTCCCTTTGGAGCGTTTCGTTTACAGCAGGTCAATAACAACGTTGGATTTTACTCCAAATTTCCTTCGATTCCTCAATAAATTTTCCATAACCGATTTACACATCTACTCCTCAGAGTGAGAGCGATCTTAGTTGACGGTCACCTTTCCTAAATAACCAAACAATCAAATTGGAATCCAAAGGTTGTTTAATGAAATGGGAAAGATATGCGGATGTGCTCTAGTAGCAAAAGCATGGAAAAAAGAAAGCACATCGTAAAAATGTATGAGAAGAATGAACGGAGACATGGCAGTAAAGCTCGATCGATAGCAGCCGCAGGAAAATTGGAAACACTGGGTACGTAGCATTTTAGAGGAATCGTGAAGATCAAGTGAATGGGGTGTATCACCCATGAAGTAGTCATAAGATGAGTTTGAGAGAAATGATATGTAATGGAACCAGACTGGTTTTCATCACCGTGATAAAGATATAACAATTATTAATAATTATAACTCTGGCCAATTTAACTAGGCTCCACTTTTTTATAGACATGTTAAAAATTCATGCACAACTGTCATTCACACATTAATGCATTTTATATCAGAATCTATTTTTAAGAAAATGATTGAAGATTATTACCAATATCTGCGCTTTCTTTGCTCGAGAAATTGCCTTCTCTGGCTATTTTGTCACCACATAGAAAAATCGGAGCGGTGAAATCTTATTTGTTGTATTAATTAATCCATGAAAATATGTTCTGAAGCAACTGTCATTAATGCTCTTAATTACGTAAATTATGGTAATTTTTGTTTTTTCGCTCGAAAGAGCTCGAAAGAGAATGTATTTACTTTGTTATAAAAAGTTGCTCTTGAAGATGGCATGTAGTTGGTATGTGATGATGAAGGTGATTGTGTCGTGTCCTCAATTGTTAAACAAAAGAATGATAAGAATTAAACTACATTGATGTTATATGGCTCGTTTTCCTCTAATTAGGTGAAACCAAACCCAGGTATGCTCCGTTTTTATATGCTTCCTCCTCACAATTTATATGGTATGCATGAATTTCAATTTGAAACATCTACTTTGACTCGATGAAACTTTGTAACATGTCAAACCAAAATTTTTTCTCAGTGGAATTTCCACAAATATGCACTTGTTAAGAAAGAATTTTATTTTAAAAAGCACTGGTATTATGTAAGTTAAACTTTGCTAAAATCATGGTTTCATTCCGGCATGGAGAATCATTCCACGGATACTTAAGAAAGTTAGAGCGAATTAGTTCCCAGGTCATAATGGTGACTACATGCGAATTATTTTTTTTAATTTTAGCAGCTGTAGGAAGCATGTATTACATATTATATTCTTAATAGTGCACTAATATGCATGTATATGACTGAAATTCTTGGTAATCAAATAAAAGTATCAGTATAATCCTGATTTGACTCATTTTTTTCATGCGGTAAGTTCAATACTGCTTCACAACGGAAGACTTTTTGCGGTTCTGGAAAACTTACTACGGTGACAATATGATTTATTTTCATAAATAGTTGATAAAATATACAAGTTACACAACTGTTGATTTTTTGACGAGACCTAGAAGTGGAAAATGCCTCATTTTTAAATTATGGTCTTTCTTGAGAGCGTAACCTACTATTTCCCCTGTTAAAAGGCTGTTTTATTTGTCAAAAATCTCGGAAAGTAGTTCGGTGAGGGGCTGATATTTTGGTATCTTTGGAAGAGTAAGATATTTTTCGTTGAAATGAGACCAAATTCATTGATTTCTCGGTTAAATGATATCTCGCTCAAACTACCTTAAATCGTGACAGGTACTCTATTGATCGGGATGCATCTTAAACAATGTCTTTCAGAGCAATCAAAAGAGCGATTAGTCGAGGCATGAAAAACATTTGGCGGTGATGCGTTCCTAACACAGTTTGCTCGTAAACGGAATGAGCCATTACGGCGCATGCTTCGGCGAGGTTTGATTTTGCGGTCAGGTCTTCGGCCATTAACTCTGCTTCACGAATCTCTTCCAACGACCGGTTGTTTGTTTGCGTATCGCTCTCTAGTGAGAATCCTCCTGCTCCGGGGCTCTCTCGTAGTGAGCGGTGATGTTTTAAGGGACGTTTTCTTCGTTGAGATTTTTTAAGTCCTTAAGGCATTCCGAGCGAGATTGTTCCCTCGTCATAATTAAGACCATATTCGAATGATACGTTTTAATTTCACCAGCTGTAGGACACATCAATTAAATATTGCATTATTAATGGTGCAATAATATAGTTTTATATGAAAGAAATTGTAAGTAGTACAATATCTAAATAAGACTTCCACTTGACTCATTTTTTCACGCGGTGCGTTTGAAACTCCATCAAAACGGATTGTTTATTGTGATCCCGAAGTATTTACTGCGGTGACAATATGATTAATTTTCAAAAATAGTTGAAGAAAAACACAAACTACAAACTGTTGATTTTTTGACGAGATCTAAGTGTAGAGAATGCCTCATTTTTTAATTAATGTCTCTTTGTAGTGCATACACGTTCCATTTCTCATATAAATGAACTGGTATTTTTTGGCAAATATCTTAGAAAGTAATGTGGTAAGGGGTTTAAATTTTTATGCCACAGGAAGGGAGATATATATTTCTTTCAATGAGACCAAATTCATTGATTTCTAAGTAAAATGATATTTCGCTCAAACTACCTTAAACAAAAAGTTCTTATGCCAAGACGTCACGATTTTGCATCTTGAAACTATAAATATTAACTGCGATGTTATCTGTTGCAGTAAAAACCATAGTAAGTAGTTAAAGTAAGGAGTAATGCACATCATAATTAATCACCAAGGGTTGAAATTCGCCATGAATAAATCATTTGACATGACCGGGATTCGAATACGAATTTCGCAATGGCCGGTCAGGTGTGTTAGCCAGTCACACCACCAAGACGAGTCCTTCAAGACGAATTTCGAGGGGATTTATGCGAACTAAATGTTAACGCCTCAAGTCAACATTGTAGCACATAAAACGAGCCGTGCTTACAAACGCAGAACGTTCCGTTTTGAATTCCTTTTTATTTTTATTTTTCTCGGCGCTACAAAATGTTTTTATGATTTTTTTCATTGAAAGACATTATTTAGTGTAACAAAAAATAAACTAAATAAGTTTCCCTAGATCGGCAGACCTCGTTCATCCACATCACTTCTCTTTTCTCATCTCTGGAGGGTATCGCGCAGAACTTTAAGTTAAACTATGTACAACTTCACGGTCATGACTGCCAAATATGACTAATGCCTTTTTGTAATATACTCAACTCTGATCGTGAGTTTAGTTTCCAGCCAACCATTTCTCCTCCCCATTTTCCAATTGCTGTAGGAGGATCACGGCTCACGATCGTGGATCGTCTACATCTACATGTACACTATACCCCGCGAGCCGTCGTATGGGCGTGTGACAGGGGGTGTTAGGTCACTAGCTGTGTAAAGATGTAAGTTATTGAGAGATGAAATGGTGACATGTATTATGGAAGTGTATTTAGTGGAGCTCAGTTTTCATTTTGGTCGCTTATTGTGCGTGAAAAGAACGAGTTTTTATACCTTTATGTTCGGCAATGTATCTCTCTTTTTTTATCACTTATGTCCGACCTAGAGATGTAGTAAGGAGTCATGATAATATTCTCTGTGTCGCTCTGAAAAATATAATTTCTGAATTTCTCAAGCAACCAAAGCTTAGCGTGTAGCCTCCGTGTTTCTAGAGGATCCCACATTAATCTCTCTAAAAGTTGTGAGACGCTATATGTTCGCTCGTAGCAATATGGTAGCAGTCTAGAGTGTATCGGCGTTTAGGTGGCGATATTGTTGCGAATTCCTATCCCGAGGGACCGGTTTCGGATCTGGGCATTGTCGAAGGTTTTCATTTCAATCATTATTCTTACTTGGGAATCGCAAGGGGAGTATTTTATGCTTTGTGGCGTATCCGCGCGTAGAATGAGACGCTGAGTTACCTCAAAAATGAAAGAAAACGCTTGGTGAAACCACACGATTTGTTTGGTCGATCGCAGTTTCAATGCACCCACGTCATTTTCAGGATAACATATAGTCTAAAGCCTCTTATTTATACACCCATTTGGATTTTTTGGAAAATCGAGGGATTGGAGATGGAGGGATCGATTTGGGAAGTAGATAAGGCAATGGTAATTTCATGGGAATTGGGGAAGAACTGAAACCAGCAATGGCTTGAGCGGTGAAGGCCGCACATGAATTCAGCTATTTAGGCGGGTAACATCATGGGTTTGCGGTTTGGAAGATTTTTCCAATTGCTCTAAAAATTCAGCTTAGCTTAGCAAAACTTAGCTTTGTCAGTTATATGTAAAATATGGGGTTTCAAATCACTCTACTACCCAGTCTCAATTGGCTTATTTGCGAAAAATGATTTCCAAGCATTTTTTTGACGTACTCCTCTTGTGTACTTTAAAATTCATGCTGCTTGACACCATTACAATCGCTACAAAATGAACCACGAACACCAGTATTGTGTTTAAAGTCATACTAAAAGAGAGAGTAAAATAAAGATGGAGGTTTTTCAATAACATATTTAGTTTTTAGCTAATATAGCACACGGTGCAGAAAATTGGGAGACTTCAGGATGGATTGGAATTTAGAACGTATGGGTTTCCGGTATGAGTCCTGAGGCCTCACTTTTCAGTCTCTGCCCTCCAAACATCCACCAGAAACAATCTGACGCAGCACAGGGCGAGAACCCGAGACACATGCATCGCGGTCCCAATTTCGCCCGGCCTGGGCAAGCCAATTCTCGGGTTTGGCCAGTCCTCCCCCCCCATGAGACAAGCAGTCGGATCAAACACCGAGGGAATTCAAAGCATTCCAGCTTTCCCCGCCGCCCCTCCTCATCTTATCCAAGGGGGGAAGGGGCCGTGAGCCTCCCCCACGCGCAGGCCCCCCTCCTCCGCCCCCCGCCCCCGAGCCGCCGCCGCGACACCCACTACTTGACTTGCCCCATTGCCCCATCGCTTCTGCTCCCCTGACATCCCCCGCCTCCCGCTCCTCTTTTCTCATCTCCGCTCCTTTTGTCTGCCGCTCCCTCCCCGGCCGCACCTTCCTTGTGGTGTTCCGCAGCCGCCCCTCCACCGGCCCGCACCCCCAAGGAGCCGTGTGTCCCTCCCCACTCCGGCCATCCGTCGGAGAGTTGCAGCATCGCCAAAAATTCCTGCCCCGCGAGTGTGGATCGATGCTGGGTCTGCTCTCTGCGGCCGTGGGACCTCCTCCACCGCCCATAAACGCCGCCCCCCCCCCAACACTTCGGCACCCCTTCCGCCCCACCCCACATCACTGCCAATGGCAGGGCTACTGGCACTGTCAGCTGGACGCCTCGACGACCACGGGCTTTCGTTCGCGTCGCTCTTTGCACGGAGGGTGGCTCGTTTTTCTCATGCAAGGAGAAGATTCACCGGAGGCGGGGGTCGATGCGAGGAGGCGGCCTCGTGTGGCGTCGTCAGCGGTGGCGGGGACAGTGGAGGCGGAAGGAAGAAGCTGTCCACTCGGAGGCGGCGAGTCATGGCGTGTGGGGGGGCGCGGTAATTGAGACAAACCGGCCAATTCCCGCTCGCCGGAAAATAATCATATCTGCACTCCCAACGCTCAAGTGGGGGTGGGGGGGTTCGAAAACAGCTTCACTCTCAAGGTCGCATCACACGGTGCATTTTGTTGTACAAACGAATGTATGAATTCCCTCATGAGGAAAATTGTAGCGTGTAAAGCAGCAAATTGTATGATTGTCTGATTGACTGAACGGGTAATAGAGCCTGCACTAATTCCATTCAATTTTTTGTACAATCCATGAGACATTCATTTGTGCAATAAAAAGTAACGTGTAAAGCGGCAAATTGTATGATTGTCTGAATAAATTAACAGTAAAAAGTGCCCTTCTCTTATTTCTTACATTTTTTTCTACAATTCATGATAAATTCATTTGTGCAATAAAATGCACCGTATAAAGCGGAAAATTGTGCGATTGTCTGAATGACCTAAAATTAAATAGAAGCTGCTCTAATTCCATTCATTTTTTTGCACAAGCCATTATACATTCGTTTGTGCAATAAAATGTACCGTGTAAAGCGGTCAGTTGGGAATTTTCCACGTATTTCAAGCTTTCGATATTCTGATTGTCTCTTAACCTTATTCTATTGATGAACAATTTTCTCATCAAGTGGTTCTAATTTTGATTTTAAAAGCTAAAGGATGTTGTAGGTTGCGAATGTTCCCGAGCACACACCGAAAATAACCGAATGACCTGTTACGTCATTGTCGCTGTTTCCATGCAGATCCAAATGTTTTCTCATGCTTAAGGTGGAATGAGGCGTGATAAAATTCCATAAGGCTATTTTCCTGTTATTTGATTTGTCTTTGTAATGAGAGCTAAGGTATATTATGATGGTGTTTTATGCCACAATGTTCAAATGCATGGGTAAAAACTACAAACAAGATATTTATTAATTTTTCAAATGACGAAAGAAGAAGGAAACTGGTTACGCGCGGAACGCCCTGATTTCGTCCGCAGCAAAACTAAATTCTACTGTTAAGAAGACCATTGTAATGTATGTACCAACTATAGCAAACATTGTGATTACATATAAATTAAGATATCTTTTTTCGTAAATTTATGCAAGTGAATTCAATACATTTACTGAACGACCTGACAAATTCATGCATGTGTCGAGGATGGGTTGTCCTACTAAATAAAAAACTGAAGCCTCGATATTTACCTGCACTAAGCATGCTTTACTGCTCATTTTGTGTTCTTGACATATTTTTGCAGTGGCTTTGTACAGTGGTCTATATCTTTTAATTTGGAAGTATCCCATATCATTATAGCCAAATCTCAGGAAAGCTCTTTTAAATATATAAACTCAAAACGACCATGAAAAAACTTCAATGGAGGTAAAAATTCATTCAGGGGCTATTATGGCAGAGAATACACTTCGAGACCTCCTCTGCAGGTAATTTATGATTAGCGCTTTCAGTAAAGAACATTTCACTAAAATTCAAGAATATTCAAGTCGTAAGTTAGTGTGAATATATATTTAAATTTAATGCCATTGTTGACAATTTTGATTAACATCAGATGTGCGCTTTAATAACGAGGGCTGCATTTACTGTGAATATAACTTAAAATACGAAGGTAACACTCTCGCTGCTGGGCACTTCTCACTGCCGGACAGGTAGAATGCTGCGTATTTTCAGCTTTATTCATGCTATCACAGAAAAATAACTGTAGTACTTAGAAAATGCTGTTTATATTGCTTTAAATCTTGATTCTTCTACCTTATTTAATTGTAAGTTGGTTGGAATATGTTTCTCAGCAGCTAAGGAAACACGTCAAATGACGGGATTAGCAGCGAAAGTGGTAAAGAGGTACAAATAAATAGGAGACATTATTACAATGGTAGTAACAGTGTTAATGAAACACCAATAAACGTAGCAAGAATTCGGACAAAATAGGGTTTACTTCATAACACGATGTTCTCTGCCACAGTTACAGGAAATGTGTCACGTGTTCATAATAATGAAGCAAACCTACTTAAATTATGAATAAGTACCCGAAGTGATGCATCAAAAATAATAACCAGCATAAAATGAGGTCTCAGCAAGCATATTGTGTACTTGAATGTTATGGACTTGTGATCCAAAAATATTGCATCATTAATCCGCTCGTCCTTTTTCATAAAAAAGCTACAATTTACATATCTTCTTTGCTTAAATTGTCTGATGTGGTTTAAGTAAAACCGCTGTACCCTATATTCCACATTGAGTACAAAATATCTTCGTAAAATACGGTCTCTTCTACCGTTCTTCCCGAGCTATATCGTCTTTCCTCTTTCGCTCCGCGAAGATGACATCACACCAATCAGATTTCGTTTGCCTGTCACGTGAAAAAAATCTGAAATTCCAACTATTTTAATCTTACATATCTCCATGCAAATTGAAATATTTTTCAAAATATTTTCAATCGGTATGTTTTAAGGAATAAATATAACTAATTAATTATTATAACTTTGGGTCCGTAATCGTACAACTGAAACGTTGGAACATATCCAATTATATGATTATCAGAATGTCTAGACCGGAGAACCTGCTGTAATTCCATTCAATTTTTATAAAATCCATGATACATTCGTTTGTGTAATAAAATTTTTCGTGTATAGCAGCATATTGTATGATTATCTGAATAATTCAATGGAAAATTAAGCCTGTTCTTATTCCATACATTTTTTGTACATGCCATGACACATTCATTTGCGCAAAACAATGTACCGTGTAAACGAGCAAACTGTATGATTGTCTGAATGACTGAAACGGAAATAGAGCCCTTTTTACTTCATTCATTTTTTTAAAAGTCATGATACATTCGTTTGTGCAATAAAATGTTCCGTGCAAAAGCGGCCAATAGAATGATTGTCTGAGCAACTGAACGGGAAATAGATCCTTTACCTATTCCATTCATTTTTTGTACAAGCCATAATATATTCCCCTTTACCAAAAAATGAACCGTGTCAAGTGGCTAATTGTAAAAATGTTTGGATAACTGAACGGAAAATAGAGTCTATTCTTATTACATTGATTTTTTGTACAAGCCATGATACATTCGCCTGGACAATAAAATGTACCGTGTAAATCGGCCAATTGTTTGTTTGTCTAAATAACTAAAAGGGAAATCAAGCCTGTTCTTATTCAATTATTTTTTGTACAAGCCATGATACATTTGTATATACAATAATATGTACCGGGTAGAGCGGCAAATTGTACGATCGTCTGAGTAACTGGTCGGAAAATATAGCCTTATCTTATTACATACAATTGTTGTACAAGCCGTGATACATTTGTTTGCGCGATAAAATGTACCGTGTGAAGCGGCTAATTGTATAATAGTAGGAATAATGGATTGGAAAAAAGAGCCTTTTTTTCTATTCATTTTTTGTAATATCCATGTTATATAATTTTGCTCAATGAAACGTACTGTGCGAAGCGGCCGATGTAATGATTGTCATAATGATTGAAAAGGGAACAGAATCTAATCTCATTCCATCTATTTTTTTGTACAAGCCGTAATACAATAGTTTGTGCAATAAAATACACCGTGTAACGCAGCCAATAGTATGCTTGTATTAATATCTCAACGGGAAATGGACCCTTTTTTATTCCGCTCTTTATTTGAACAAGCCATCACATTTTCGTTTGTGCAATATAATGTACCGAGTAAAGCATAAAATTGTATGATTGTCTAAATAATTAAACGGGATATAGGACCTTTTCTTATTCCATACGTTTTTTGTATAAGCCATGAAAAATTTGTTTGAGCAATAAAAAGTACGGAGATAAGTGGCAAATTGTATGATTGTCTAAATTACTGAAAGGAAAATAGAGCCTTTTCTTATTCCATTCATTTTTTGTTGAAGCCATGACACATTCGTTTGTGCAATAAAATGTACTGTGTGAAGCTGAAAATATTCGATTGTCTGAATAATGTAAAACGGGAAACGGGTCTTTTCTTATTCCATTGATGTTTTGCACAAGCCATGATACATGCGCTTGGGCAATAAAATGTACCGTGTAAAGCGGCTAATTGAATGTTTGCCCAAATACTGAACGGGAAAGAGAGACTTCTTTTTTGTGCAAGCTATTATACATTCGTATCTACAGTAATATGTACCGGGTGAAGAGGCAAATTGTACGATTGTCTGAATAACTGAACGTAAAATAGAGTCTTATTTTATTACATACATTTTTTGAACAAGCCATAATACATTCGTTTGTGCAATAAATTTTACCATTCAAAGCGGAAAAATGTATGATTGTCTGAATCACTGAATAGGAAATAGTGCCTTAATTAATTCCATTCATTTTTGTACAAGCCATGATCCATTCGTGTACACAATTAAATGTAACGTGTAAATCGGAAAATTGTACGACTGTCGGAATAACTGAACGGAAATTAGAGACTTTTCTTATTAGATTAATATTTAGTACAATCCATGATATATTCATTTGTACGATAAAATGTACCGTGGGAGCGGCCGATGTTATGATTGTCATAATGACTGAAATAAAAATATTCTCGATCTAATTTCAGTCAGTTTTTTGTACATGCCATGGTTGACTGAACTGGAAATGGAGGCTTTTCCTATTCCGTTCATTTTATGTAAAAGCAATTATACATAAGGTTGTGTAATAAAATGCACCTTCTAAATCAGCAAATTGTATGATTGTCTGAACAGCTGAACGGGAAATAGGGCCTTTTCTTATTACATACTTTTATGTACAACCATGACATATTCGTTTGAGCTATAAAATGTAACGTGTTTGGCCAAAAAGTTATGATATTCTGAAAAAATCTACGGCTAAGAGAGCCTCCTCTTACTTAAATTAGTTATTGTACAATCCATGATATATTCATCTGTGCAATAAAAATTAGCCAGTATAGGGGCCGATGTTATGATCGTAATAATTACTGAAGAGGAAATGGAATCTGATCTAATTCCATTACATTTTAAACAGGCTATGAAACAATTGTTTGTACATTAAAATCTTCCGTCTAAAGCGGCGATTGTTTGAATGTCTGAATAACTAAATGAAATAAAAAGCCTTTTCCAACTCCATTTCTTCTTTTATTCATTCTTATTTCATTAATTTTAAAACAAGCCATTATACATTCGTTTGTGCATTTAAATTACCGTGTAAAGCGGCCAATTTATTGATTATTATAATAACTCATAAGGAAATTAAACCTCCTCGTACTCCACTCCTTTTGTTTTATAAATTATAATACGTTCGTTTGTGCAATGAAATATATATTGCAAAGGGTTGGTTGTCAGAATAAATAAATGGAAAATAGAGCCTTTTCTAATTCTGTACATTTTTTGCACAAGCCGTAATACAATCGTTTTTGCAATAAAATGATCCGTTTAAAGCGGAAAAAGGTTGTCGGTTGGACTAATTGAAAGGGAAAAATATTTCAATATTTCATATACATTTTGTACAAGACATTATACACTCTTTTGTGCAATAAAATGTACCGACTAAAGCCGTAAATGGTTCATTATCTGAATGACTGTACGGGAAATGGTACCTATACTTATTTCACTCATTTTTTTTACAAGCAATGATATATTCGTTCGTGCATTAAGGTGTACGGTTTAAAATAGAAAACGTGTGATAGTCTGAATAACAGAAATCGAAATAGACCTTCTTCTCATTTCTTACTTTCTATGTACAAGCCATGTAACATTCGTGCAGATAATGTCCCGTATAAAGAGGAAAATTGTATGGTTGTCTGAATAACTGCACGGAAAAAAGCCCTTTCTTAATCCATTCCTTTTTTGTACCAGCCATTGTTCATTCGTTTGTGCAATAAAATGTACGGAGTAAAGCGGCAAATTGTATGTTTGTCAGAGTGACTGAATAAGAAATAGAGCTTTTTCTTATTTCATAGTGCTCATTCCTCTTCCATCATTTTTTGCACAAGCTATGATACATTCGTTTGTGCAATACAATGTATTTATTTATTTATTTATCTTCACTATCCCGAATACAGCACAATGTGCCAATTTACGCCGGGTGGATAATAGTAATAACGGGCGAGACATAAACACCCATGTCCTGGGCAGATAATATTCTACCCAGGCGGGACTCGAACCCGCGACCCTCAGGGTAGCAGGCGAGGATTTTACCCCGCCGCCACCGGGGCCGACATGTATGGTCTTATGTGGAAAATGTTCGACTGCCTGAATGACTGAACGGGAAATAAAGCCTTTTCTCATTCAATACCTTTTTTGTAAGTCATGATATTCTCATTTTTGCAACAAAATGTATCGAGTAAAGTGGCAAATCGTATGATTTTCTGAATAACTTAACGGAAAAAAAGCCTTTCCTTAATCCATTCCCTGTTTTTACCACCCTTATTCAGTCGTTTGTGCAATAAAATGTGCGGATTAAAGCGGCAAATTGTATGTTTATTAGAGTGACTGATTGAGAAGTGGAATTTCACTTATTCCATACATTGTTTTACAAGCCACGATACATTCATTTATGCAATAAAATGTACTGTGTAAACCGGAAAATAGTATGTTTGTCCGAATAACTGAACGGGAAAAAGAGCCTATTTTTATTCCATACTTTTATATACAAGCCTCGTCATCATAAAGCGGCAAAGGTTAATTGTCTGAATGACTGAAAGGGAAATAGAGCCATTTCTTATTTCACTCATTTTATTACAAGCCATGTTAAATTCGTCTGTACAATCAAATATCCCGTGTTAAATGGCAAATTGTATTGTTGCCTGAATAACTGAATGGAATATACAGCCTTTTATTATTTAAAATATTTTTTTACAAGCCATTATACATTCGTATATGCAACAAAATGTTCCTTGT
This sequence comes from Ceriagrion tenellum, assembly GCA_963169105.1. Taxonomy (NCBI): domain Eukaryota; kingdom Metazoa; phylum Arthropoda; class Insecta; order Odonata; family Coenagrionidae; genus Ceriagrion; species Ceriagrion tenellum. The sequence continues at coordinate 23,817,123 of OY720638.1, read as the reverse complement.
GAGGTCTCAAATGGTTGAATGTTTGAATAATTAACGAATAAATACAGACTATTCTTATTCCATTCATTTTTAGTTCATGCCATGATTAATTCGTTAATACAATAAAATGTACCGTGTAAAGCGGCAAATGGTTGATTGTCTGAGTAACTGACTGGGAAAAAGAGTCCATTCTTATTCCATTCATTTTTTCAAAGCCATGATACATTTGTTTGTGCAATAAAATGTACCGTCTAAAGCGGAATATGGTTGACTCTCTGAATAACTAAAGCGGAAATAGTGACGCTTCGTATTTCATTTATTTTTGTACAAGCCATGTTACATTTGTTTGTGCAGTAAAATATCCCATGTAAAGCGGAAAATTTTATGATTGTTGAATTGCCTGACGAGAGCCTATTCTAATTCCATTTTTTTGTAAAAGATGCATCACTTTAAGCGGCAAAAGGTTGATTGTCTGAATAACAGAACTTTAAATAGAGTCTTTTCCTATTCAACATAATTTTATACAAACCATGATATATTAGTGTGTGTAATAAAATATATCATGTAAAGCAGCCAATGGTTGATTTTTTTAATAACTGACAAAGAAATAGAGCCTTTCCTTATTCCATATATTTCTTGTTCAATCCATTATACATTCGTTTGTGCAATTAAAATATACAGTGTAAAGCAGCAAACGGTTGATTTTCTGAATAACTGACAAAGAAAAAGAGCTTTTTCTTATATTATTCATTTTTTGTTCAAGCCATGACACATTCGTTTATGCAATAAAATGTACCGTCTAAAGCGGCAAATGGTTGATTGAATGAATAAGTGAACAAGAAAGAAAGTCTATTCTTATTTTATCAATTTTTTTACAAGCCATGAATTTGTATTTGTAATCAAATGTGCCGTGTAAATGGGAAAATGGTTAATTATCTGAGTAACTGAAAGAGAAATAGTGCCTATTCTTAGTCCTATTAGTTACGGAAAAGCTTATGATAGATTCGTTTGTGCAATATAACGTACCGCCTTAAGCGACAAATTGATTGTTTGTTGGAATAACTGAACGGGAAATAGAGCGCTTTCCTATTCATTACATTATATAATCCATAATACTTTTGCTTGTGCAATAAAACGTACCGTGTAAAGCAGTACATCGTATGATTGCCTGAATAACTGAACGGGAAAATGAGTCTATTTCTAGTACATACAGTTTTATACCAGCCTTGATACATTCGTTTGTACAATAAAATGTACTGTGTAAAGAGGTAAATTGTATGATTTTCTGGTTGATGTAACGGAAACTAAAGTCTTTCCTTAGTAGCTTCACTTTCTGTACCAGCCATTATTCATACGTTCGTGGAAAAAAATTGTACGGCGTAATGCGGCAAATTGTATAGTTATCTTCATGACTAAACGTTAAATAGAGCTTTTTCATGTTCCATTTATTTTTGTACTGGCCATGTTACATTCGTTTATTCAATGAAATGTACCGTGTACAATGGAAAATGATTCATTGTCTGTATAACGGAAGGGGAAATAGTCTTCTCTCATTACACACATTTTTGTACCAGCCAGGATACATTCGGATTTGCAATTAAATGTACCGTCAAATGCGGCCAATATTTGATCGTCTAAATCATCGAACGACAAATACAGCCTTTTCTTTTTCCACTCATTTTTCTGTAAGACACGCTAAATTCGTTTCCGCAATCAAATGTACCGTGTAAAGTGGAAAATTTTATGTTTGTTTGAACAACTGTACGAGTAATAGACACTTTTCTAATTACGTTCATTTTCTGTTCAGGCCAAGATACATTCGTTTGTGCAATAAATGTAACGCATGAAGAGGCAAATGGTTTATTGTATGAATAACTGACTAAATAATAGAGCATTTTCCTATTCCTATCATTTTTGGTATTAATCAAGGTCTATACGTCAGTGCAATAAAAATAACCATCTAATGCGGCAATTGGTTGATTGTCTGATCAAGTAAACCGGAAAATGGAGATTATTCTTATTCTATACATCTTTATACAAGAAATGATACATTTGTTTGTGCAGAAAAATGTGCCGTGTAAAGCGGCAAATTGTATGATTTTCTGGATGATTGAACGGGAAATGGGTCCTTTTCTTATTCCCTTCATTTCTTATTCAAGCTACGATATAAATGCTTGTACAATAGAATGTACCTTCTAAAACGGAGAATGTGTCATTATTTAAATAATTGAGGGGAGCCTTTTCTTATTCGATTCATTTTCATACAAGACAAATACGTAACGATTTGATTGCGCTAAACTAAAAAAATAAAGACTTTAAATATAAAATAAACCAAATAGTGCTCTAGAAGACCATAATGTGAATGTATTCATACCGTGAGTCGATGACCATGAAACAACGTCACTATCGCGCATTCCCAAATTTTTCAGGGGCTCCACGATGATTTCGGCCAATTACATCATCTTAAATCGACTTCATGATGAACTTTGATGCATCAAATTTATTTGAACGAAAAGCAACATGAGCATTCCATTCAATAAATATTCAAATTCCATCCCATTTAGTAGCATTGTAAGCCAGGAGACATGAGAAATTTGAAAGGCTATATAATTTCAAAAAATACGGCGATTGATGCCACAAATTTCTCTCAGAACAGTCACACCACCAATAACTAGGATTACTGAAAAAGAATTACACGAGTAAATATAGTTTTGTGTCAAAAATAACAATTTAAACATGCCAGGTGATTGCGGCAGACAGCTTTAAAATGGGTTTATCCTCCGGATAAAAATTTATCCGGAGGAAGAAGTAGCGGGTAAATTTATTCGGCGGATAAAGCTTAAACGACGGTGGACAAACGCTTTCCTTAGGTTTATCCGGAGGATAAGCTATCCGCCGGATAAAATCACGTTACCCGGAGATGGATAAACCGGCCCTAAGAAATGGATCCTTTTCTTATTCCACTCATTTTCTGTTCAAGCCACGAAACACTCCTTTGTGATAAAATGCACCGTATAATGCGGGAAATGGTTGATTGGTTTAATTACTGAGCAGGAAATAGAGCCATTTCTTAGTCAATGCATTTTATGCAAGCAATGGTACATTCGTATGAGCATTTAGATGTACCGTATAACGCGGCAAATTGTATCTACTATTCTCTGAATAACTGAACTAGAAAAAGAGCCTATTTTTATTCCATATCTTTTTATAAAAGCCTTGATATATTCGTTTTTGCAATACAATGTACCATCAAATGCGGCAAATGGTTGATTGTCTAAATAACTGACTAAGTAGTAGAGCCTTTTTATATTCCATTTTTTAAGCCATGATGCATTCGTTTGTAAAATAAAATGCACCCTCTAATGCGGAAAATGGTTGATTGGTTGAATAAATAAGCAGGAAGTAGAGCCTTTTCTTATTCCTTACATGTTATACAAGCCATGATACAATTCTTTGTGCCGTAAGATGTAACGTGTGAAGTGGCAAATCATATGATTTTCTGAATAACTGAACGGGAAAAAAGAGCCCATTGTTAATCAATTCCTTTTAATACAAGCTTTTAAATATTCTTCCGTGCGATAAAATGTACCGTCTAATGCGGAAAATTGTTGTTCCTCAACTCATTTAATGTATTTTCAAGTCATTTTTTTCTACAGGAAATAATATGTTTGTTTTGTAAAAAATTTTCCATCCAAGGCAGCAAATGATTGATTGTCAGAATAAATGAACGGGATAAACGGCCTTTTCATATTCCATATATTTTCTATACAATCCATTTAACATTCGTTTGTGCAATAAAATGTACTGTGTAAAGCGGTAAATGGTTATTTGCCTAAATAACTGGCTATGAAATAGGGCCTTTTCTTAATTCATTTATTTTATTTCAAGCCATGATTTATTTGTTTTTGCAATAAAATGTACAAATGTAAAGCGGCAATTCGTATGATTTTTATAAAGGCAAAGACGGGAAAGAGAGCCTTATCTTATAACATTCATTTTTTTACAAGCATTTATACAATCGTTTGAGTAATTAAATGCAACAAGTAAAGCGGCGAATTGTATCATTGTCTAAAAGACTGATCAGGAAATTAAGCCTTTATTTATTCCATTCATTGTTTGCAAAAGCCATGAAAATTCGTTTGTATTAATAATAATATTGTGTTAAAGGCAAACTTTATCATTTGTCTAAATAACTGAACGGGTAATAAAGCTTTTTTCCTTCATTTTTATATAAGCCGTTCATTCGTTTGTGCAATAAATTCCTTATAAAATAAAATGGATTTCACAAAAAATGAATGGAAAAAGATATGGCTCTATTTTCCAGTCAGTTAATCAGACATACATACAGTTTACCACTTTACTCGAAACATTTTATTGCACAAAGAAATATATTTTGGATAACACAAAAAATAAAAAGAAAAAGAAAAGCCTCTATTTCCCGTTCAGGTTTTCTGAAAATTATACAATTTGCCGTTTTACACGGTACAACTTATTGCACAAACGATGATATCATGGCTTGCACATGAAATGAATGGAATAAGAAAATGTTCTATTTCACGCTCAGATTTTTAGACAATAATAATACTATTTTCCGCTTTACGCGAGGAATGGCTTTATATCCAGTTAAGTCATTCAGACAGTTGTACAATTTGCCGCTTTACACGGCATATTTTATATCACAAACGAATGTATCATTGCTTGTATAAAAATGTATTGAGTATGAAATGGTTATATTTCCCGTTCAGTTATACAGACAATCAACCATTTGCTTCTTAAGACGTTACATTTTATTTCACAAACAAATGTGTCATAGCTTGTACAAAAAAATATGTAGTAAAAATGACTTCTATTTCCCATTCATGTATTCAGACAATCATATAATTTGCCACTTCACACGGGAAATTTTATTGTACAAACGAATACCTGTTGCAGAAAATGAATGGTGTTAAGGAAAGGTTTTATTTCCCGTTAAGTAATTCAGGCAATCATACAATTTGACACTTTACATGGTATTTTATATTACACAACGAGTGTATTATTTCTTATATAAAAATGTGTTGAATACAAATAGGCTCTTTTTCCTGATTATTTATTCAGACAATCATACAATTTGCCGCTTTATACGCTATTATTTGCAAAATCGAATGTATCATGGCTTATATAAAATGTATTGAATAAGAAAGTGCTCTCTTTCCCGTTCAGTTATTCAGACAATTAAACATTTGCCGCCTTAAACGGTACATTTAATTGCACAAGCGAATATATCATAGCTTGTAGAGAAATGAATAGAATAAGAATAGGCACTATTTCCCTTTCAGTTACTTATATAATCAACCGTTTTCCGCTTCACACGGCACATTTAATTGTACAAACAAGTATATCATGGCTTGTAGAAAAATGATTGGAATAAGTATACGCTCTTTTTCCCGTTCAGTTATTCAGGTAATCATACAATTTCCGCTTTTCACTTTTATTTTATTGCACAATAGAATATATCATGGATAGTACAAAAAATGAATGGAATAAGAAAATTCTCTGTTTTCCGTTCACTAACTTAGACAATCATACAATTTGCCTCTTATTACGTCACATTTTGTTGCTCAAAAGAATGTTTCATCGCTTGTACAAAAAAATGTATAGAATAAGAAAAGGTCCTATATCCCGTTCAATTATTTAGACCATTTAATTTGCTGCTGTTCATGGTACATTTTATTGCACAAACGAATATATCATGGTTTTATCAAAAAATGAATTGAGTTAAAAACGGAACTATTTCTTATTCAGTCATTGTGACAATGAACCCTTTGCCGCTTTACAAGGTACATTTTATTGCACCAACGAATGTATCGTGGCTTGTACATTGAAAGGAATGGAACTAGAGCGGACTCAATTTTCCTTTCATTCATTATAATTACAATAACATTGGCCGCTTTAAACCGTAAATTTTAGCGCACAAACGATAGTATCATGGATAGTAAAGAAACGAATGGAATAAAGGATCTATTTTTCGTTCAGGTATCTAGACAATCATACAATTTGCCACTTTACACGGCATTGCACAAACGATTATGTCGTGGATAGTACAAAAATAAATGGAAGAGGAAAAGGCTCTGTTTACTGTTCAGTTATTCAGACAATTAAATATTTGCCGCCTAAAACAGTTCATTTAATAGCACAAACGATTGAATCATAGCTTGTACAAAAATAAATAGAAACAGAGTAGGCTCTATTTCCCGTTCAGTTACTTAGATAATCATACAATATACTGTCTTACTCGGTATATTGTACTGCACCAACGAATTTTCATGGATAGATCACAAAATGAGTGAAATAGTAAGAAGCACTATTTCCCGTTCAGTTATTCATTTACTCATGCAATGATCCGTTTATAATACGTTACTTCTGTCGGGCCTAGATATGTAGTGCGGCATCAAAATAATATACCCTTTGTCATACTGAAATGAACATCCTCTGAATTTCCAAGCAACTTAAGCCTAACGTGCAGCCTCTGCGTATACTGCAGACCCAATTTTAGCCCTCTAAGAGCTATTCTACACTACATGTTAACTCGCTGCAGTTTTCTGCTAAGCGTGCAGCTTTCCCTTGATTCCTGTTTATTATTTTCGATTACATCATTCCGTCTACGGTCCCAAATTCTCACGGCATTTTGGAGCTGTAATCTAACTAGATCAAAATAATATTTCTCTTAAACTTTCGCAATTCGAGGACCTTACTATTATGAGCTCGATATATTCTAGTCTCTTCTAGGCAGTGATGCATATATTTTAATTTAAACGAATGCCATCGATGGAAATGAAATCGAGGCCTACGTCGAATACATCGGTACCTGCGGGCGACACAGCAAGACGCTTCAAATGGCAGGGGGTGTTAGGTCTTCAGCCATGAAAACGAGCGAAAGATAAAAATTTCGCTATAACCGGGGGATAATTGAAACCGTTATCCCCCCTCTGTCACCTGACCCCTCGTCAGTACAAGTACGCGAAAGAAGTAGTCTTTAGCAAAATATTTTAGCATAGAATAATAGATCTGCATTCGCAATATAATAGCTCATTGCACTACGACCTTCGGCAAATATTTTGTTTTCAAATGAACCTTTTTGTGGAATTCATTACCGCCAGAAAAAAATGTCAACTCTCCTCAGAACTTCAATGATAAATTTTACAATTTCTCATGGCAAATATAATGCTGTATTCCTGTGCTCGTTTTTATTTCATTTTTAATGTTTTTTACGACATGCTTCAAGAAGTAACATATATATTTTAAATACAACATTGAAGGAAATGTATTGTTTCTTTGTTGCTCAAATGGCTTTGTACCCAGTGCAATTTAATGCATTTATTCCTATTTCTATACAACACAAACATTTATGCATATCACTGAGCGATAAGGGGAGCAAAAAGTAAGTATCTGAATAACAATGGATGAGGAGTAGGACTGTATTATTGTCGTATTTGAGATATCTGTGAAGCGGTATAGAAGACCTAATAGAGTCATGGCCTTCGATTCAATTGCCTGTATATGAGAACCGAAATGAAGCTTGTGGTCAACTATTATTCCCAGATCTTTGATGGAGGACACGCGACTCAGTGGTATTGAGTTAATGGTGGAGTCGACATAAATGGGGTTTTTCTTCATAGTTATTGTCATTGCGCGGCATTTTTTGTCCTTTATCTTAAGACGTACATGAGATTCAAGTCGGCACCACGCTTCTTACCAGGAAGCGTTCATGTCCCCCTATTACTAATTATAGAGTCCAACCAATTTAACTTATAAAGTTTGTAGCAATATTTAGACACCTACTGACGATCAAGTTATGCAGAGAGAGAAATCGCAATTAGAGCGGACTCTCAAAATCCCTCATTTTATTATGTCAGCGTCAGTTCTTGGTGCCTTAAAACGTATTTTACAACTTGATAAGAATTTATTCATGTACGATTGAAACGAATAAACATACACAAATATCTCATCTATTTAACAGTATGACCAAAGATAAATGTGGTGAATGAATTAAAATTTCTGACAGTTCCTATAACACACTGTGTATCTTTGGAACATCAAACTGGAAAAATCTGCGGCCTTGGATTGAAAACATTCAGATTTATTTATGAAATTGTTGGAAGAGCTTTCACGGATCAAAATGAATGATATCTTAATCTATATCTATGAAATACCGTTTAAGCCACCACTAGGGTGTTTGGCACGGGGTGATTCACACCAAGCATGCAGCACTCATCCCAGCTGAAATCAGAACCGCGCATGTTTTCCCGTATACCAGCCGCAGACCAAAAGCAGTCAGGATAACAATGTGCGGGCTGACCAGAAACTAGGAGAGTGTTACGTAGACGACCATGCTGCCAAGAAGTACGCTACTTACGATACAACTACTGATTAGTATTATTAATGCAACAGATAAATTGCAAAATTGTTTCGAAAAATTGTCGTGCACTCTTTGGACCACATTTCGAGTGTACCGCGAGCAGCTGGCATCAAGGTCAGAAAATTTAACCCACGATTAAACTGATACCACAAGAATGTGACTGGCTTTGTCTATTTGACTGTAAAAATAGGTAGTGGGCCACTATAGACCGAAGGGATATGTACACTCTAGGCTAGGATTAAATACTGGAAAAATTTTTAATCACGTCAGTTTCTGGGCTCCACGGAGGACATCATTTTATTCCTCCCTGTGTTGCATCGCTAGGTCTGACGGAAGCCACATAGTGTGAGATATGAGTCGTTCTATTTGCTTCCAAGATAAAAAAAACTCCCTCTTCCAACGCATCGTGGATGACCACAACGAAAAAGGACGAGACACTCAGACCAGCCGTCAGCGTTGATGACTCATTATTCAACCCTTCCATCTTCAAACTCATTTCTCCAACTGCCCTTCTCATTACGGCTGTTGTCCTAACATTTCCTGCCGTACCATTCTATAGCGGATTGATCAGCATTTTAAGTTCTAGGACGACGCCAAGAAGTGCTTTCAAATGAGTGACTCGTTCAAAGTCGTCTCGGGTCTCGTAATACCAAAGATTCGTGTTTTACTGAGCGCTTATTGACAGCATAGTGCTGTGAAGCGAAGTTTGTTTCCATGTTAAGAAATATTCGCATTACTGCTCAAGTTAATTGGTAAAACGTCGTCGTTCACTTACTTCATACATAGCTAAAGAGGCGTTTAATAATAGAAGGGGGCTGATGACGGGGACCTTGGGTAAGGATGTGAAGAGGAGGATGGTGAATAGCTTGATATGGAGCGTAGCGTAATACGGGGCAGAAACGTGGACCCTCAGAAAGAAGAACGAGTATAGGCTGCAGGCATATGAGATGCGGGTGTGGAGAAGGTGAGGTGGACGGATAGAAAGATAAACGAGGAAGTGCTTGTTATGGTGGGCGAGGAAAGGAAATTTCTTAATAAAATTCAAGATCAGCAGAGAAAGTGGCTGGGGGATATGAGGGGCAAGGTATTGCTCATGAATGTGATAGAGGGAAGGATGTTGGGCAAGCGGGGAAGAGGGAGGAAGAAGATAGGCTTCATGGACAGGCTGAAGAAGGGTAGATCGTATGCAGAGACGAAAATGGATATGCTAGAGCGGGATAGGCCCTTGAAAATGTAGAAAACAGGGACGAGATTTTCTGACATTCCGCAAAACCTACCTTAGCCAGTAAAATACTTTTTAAAAATATAGTAAGAAGGTAAACAATTTCTCCTCCACTCTACCTTGGGATTCGTGAACAAGGAATCGTGAAAACTCGCGGTAATAGTCGTCGGGATATTGTCGCCCGGAAACAGTGGTTGTCATGCCATTGCTTTCCATTGTCTCATATCTTCCTATCAGATTTTCACTCTTCTCCCTCCCCAAAGCCTCGTTGCCTTTTAAGGAGACTACAAAAGCACTTACTCAATTGGCACCGCATCGAACATGACGGAATGTCTCCGTCAATAGTTGATTTCCACTTGAAAGCATCAACACGTCACACAAGTGACTCGTTATGCCCTTGGTATCCCCGCCCGTTGTCCCGCTTTGTGCAGAGACCGTGGAAGAAATTTTTTTCTTATTTATAAGGAAGATTTACTCACCGCATCTCGAAGTGTTGAAAACACTTTTTCAAAGAACGTGAATCGCAGAAACGAGTTGTTTGAACCACTGAATCGTCATAATCAGATGAACGGTGGGTAGTACGAAAACCTCTCCTTTCACTTCAACAATAAAAGGGATAACGACTCATAATATCTTTGCGCTTTAATGAATAGGTTCGACCACTGTATTTTACCCATTTAACTAAGGCAATATACGCTACAATCTGAGGAATCGCTCCTTGCCTGTAACCATAGTTTCTGAAATGCTCAACTAACTCCAGCAATGTTCGTTATTTTGTTAGTCTTCAGAAAACTTTTCCAATCCATGGATAGAGGAATTATTGAGATCCACAACTGTGTGTAATCCTATATCTCCTCATAAAATATTTCCGTATATTTATACTCTCTGACCCGTAACCACCTGCCTAATGCTATAGTTTCTGAAATGCTCAACAAACTCCCGAAAAATTCGTTATTTTTTAAGTCTTCAGAAAACTTTTCTTTTTCATGGACAGGAATTTATTGAGATTTATAACTAAGCGTATTCTTACATCAGTTAACAAAATATTTCCTCTTATCTCCAGTTAGGGTACCTTGGAAGGAAGCCTGAGATCACAGGCACCGTAAAAAATAGGCGGGTGGATGGGAAAAAGGAGGGAGTATTGCTGAATTTACGGGACAACGGAGGTAAACCTACTCGCGAGGATTGAAGCCTACGACGACAGCCTACTCGTGAGGATTGAAGCAGGAGGTGACCACTGACACGGCAAGGTCCGCAGCTCCTCTGAAAACCCGGACCCTCGGCTACCGAAATCGTAATCCACCACTCTAAGCCATCACACTTACCCGATCACAAGAGGTTATTTGTTTTTTATCCGTATATCTATACACTCCGTCCCGTAACCACGAGCGCCCACCAAGTGCTGCTCAATGACACCAGAAAAACGACTTCATTTGGATGGCGAAATTGAGCCCATCACTCCACGGGAGGCGGTGGGTGTCGCGTCTGGATGATTTAAGGGCGGGTGGGAGGGGGCGAGCAATTAATGGGGCGTGGGACAAGTGCGGAGGGGGGCGGGGAGGGGGGCGGAGGGTCGGAGGCGGGGACGTGGGGGCGGAGTTGGACGTGTCGGAAGGGTGTTCTCTCTGGGTTGGCGGTGGTCTGGGTTGGGAAAGGGGGAGGTGGGACACCCACCGCCGCCCCCGCACCGCCCTCCGCCTCTTTTCCCGCCCCCGATGGCAGGATGGAAGGTGGGGAGAGTGGAGGCCCGTAGCCTCTCTCTCCAGGAAGTGAGGGGACATTCGGGGCGGGAGGCTGGCAGGGGGTGGAGGGGAGGCGATTAGGGGAAGGATGTGGAGGGGGGGCGTGTGGAGAAGGTGGAAGGGGGAGGGGGAGGAGTGTTTGGAAGCGTAAGCGAGTGAGTGGAGGCAGGGGACTGAGTAGGGGGCGTGGATGTAATGGAGCCCGGAGGCTCGGGGGCCTTGCTCGCGTGGGAGAATAAGCGTGAGATGCCGTTCGTGGTGGTGGATCGGGGGCCGCGGGGCAGATCGTGCAAGGGGGCGGCGGTGGCGGGAAGGGTTCGTTGTTGGAGGGACGGGGGCGGAGGGGGGGAGGGAGCGGGGAGGGGGCGGCGACTCCCCAAGATCCGTTCTCTCATCAATCGGGGCCGCGGGCGAAGAAACTTCGGAGTTTTCGTCCTCCTTTCCCCCCCCCCCCCGCCCCCTACGTCCCCCGCCCGCCCGCCCCACCAACCCTCCCTTTCCCAATCTTCGCTCCGCTGATGACATCGCCCCGTGGAAGAAGAGAGAGCGGCAATGTTCAAACGATAAGAAGGGGCCACGTCCCGTAATGGAAGCGTGCAAATGAGAAAAGTCTTGTCGCCGGGTCATGCGGAAGGATCGCCCGGCCGCCATGGCCGTTCACTTCCATTCATACGGACCGACTTCCATCTTCCCCTTCTTCTCTTGCCCCGCAATCTTCTTCCCCACCGTCCTTTTTCCATTCTCCCACACAAAGCTTCGACGTCGGCGGATCGCTAATACTTTAAGAGAAATAGTTTTTGGCTGTTTATTATATTTACTTTTTTTCCAGGGTCAGGACAACCCTTCTCACGCTTCTATTCAAGGAACGTCGTATCTTCAAAGTTTTATAAAAATTTTTTCGGTGCACTTCGACTCAGGTCTAAATATAACCACATTATACTTTAATTTGAAGGACATCATTTTCAAGTACAATTTCACTTCTCGGTTTCAAGTTTCACAATTTTCACTAATTTGGACGATTTCTATTCTAACGAACGTTCCATATTTTTGTGACTGATGATACGTTAATTAGAAAAATCGCGTAGTTCATTGAGAAAAATATCGAATTGAATGCAAAGGGCTTCATTTCAGTCATGAATTCAAGTTAAAATGGAGTTCACTCTAGTCATTTGTTTAAACATGAGGAAAGCGTGCACTCTCAAATTAGAACCTATTATTTTTTTATTCCTTCCTCACTGCTGCTTACTTTGATTTGTTTCATTACCTACTAGAACACTTCAGTCTTCTGTGTATAAGATATTTTTTTCAATTCTTCTTTCGTCTCATCCACGAAGGAGATTCAATCGATATTTTCTCGGTTCACCACTTTCCCTTGTTATTAGTGAGATATCTTGACACTGTTCAGGAAGCTTTCGTCGCACTGAAAGTATAAAGGTTGACACTTACGAGCCTTTCTTGTGGTCATACGTTGTGCCATCAACTTCGAGTCAGATGAATCCTAAAAATACGAAATCGAGCGGCCTCAACTTGTGCTAATCCAAAGTAGACTAACAACTTCTATTCCTAAATGCATTATTCTTTTTTTCCCGTCCATTTTCGGGAACATTAGCTCACTACTAAAAGCCGTTTTCCTTTTCTCAAGGCCATTCTACATTTCCTTTGTTGCTAATCCCAGCTTTATTTTAGCTCCTTCTGTGCATAAGCATTGTTAGCAAATGCATTCTCCTAGAACTGAACAGCTAGAAATTCCTGGTACCTGTACAGAATCCTATTTATCTCCAGAAGCAACTATTTTGACAAATTGCAGCCAAAAGGGGCTATGGATGATAGTTTTCATTCACCGTAGTCGAATGCGCCTTTTTAACTACATTAGTAATTCCCTCTCCTCCTGCTACCGTTCTAAGCATGCAAGTATGACTGAGCTATACATATAACCAGCGATAGGTTGCTATTTTCACCCTGGGGTACAGTGAACAATCCCTCATACGGATTCCTGAATTTTGTAAAGGCCGCTTTACATGGAAAAACTTTTTATTGTAGTTGCATGTGATCTGGAGAATTAAAGCATTTTTTATCCTAAGTTCTTCTTTTATCGCATAGATTCTTAAGTTTCAATCGAGAAAAATATTTCAAAGATATCAAAGTTGTAAGAAAAGCATGTAAATTATCATTACATAGTTGACTAGGAATTCTAACCCACGACTGGCTGTGGGGCGATGAAAACTCATTACGTTTATAACTTCAAAGCGGTTTCACGAACGTGGACCTCATTAGTAATCCCATTTATGTGTCGCTTTAAATCTGTTTCCATTCATTCATAGTTTGAATATTCCCAGTTGCAATCGAGTGTCTCAGTGTTATCAAGTTGTCGATGGAAAAGCGATTTCAACTAGTTTACACGTACGCCGCATTCAGACGCCAATGAGCTTCGCGTTTAATTTTCCGCTACAGTACATTTTGTGGTACAAATACATGCATTGACTCTTTCAAGTTGAAAATTGTAACGAATATAGATGCTAATTGAATGATTGTCTGAATGACTGAACGAGAAAGGGAACCTGCTCCCATTCCATGTACATCCTATGATACATCCGTTTGTACAATAAAAGGCATCGTGAGAAGCGGCCTCAACGCAGACGCTGCGACACTCGGCCGCCATTAAGGTAAGATTGGCTGTTTGAATTGAAAAGTCGTATATTTTCATTCTGCTGAATGTTATTTTAATGCTAAATGACACTAAAACGCGTTCCATAGGATGAAATCGATAAAAGAAGAATGTTTTTTACGTATATATTACGAAGAAATGTATTTAGCTTTGGCTGGAGCATTCATTATAAATTACATGGCAATTACTTTTGTTACAAGTCCACGCGTTTATTTTCAATATACTGAATATTAATTTAATGTTAATTGAAATTGAAACGCATCTTAAGGAGTAATATCGGTAAAAATCAATCAAATATAATAGGTTTTGACGTATATTTGACAAAGAAATCTATTTAGCTTTTGTTGGAGCATGTATTAATAAATGTCATGGGAATTCTTGTGGTTACAAGTTCACAAGCTTGGAATATATGTGTTTTTATCGTACACAAATAACAATAATCGTCTATTTTTCTCACTTTTCTTTCTGGCGGTTCACTCTGGATACAAGAATTTCACCTTTATTTTTTCTCCAATCGCACTTTGTCCATCCGTCCTCGTATGCGTTATTCTACCATATTTTTGGCCAATAATTGAGGAAAACTATGCCGACGTTCCAACTTATTTACTTTCCATTGAAAATTTATTTCAGTAAAAATGATAGAGGCTGTAATCCGACAGACATCAAAAAGATTCATGAAAATGTACCCGACAGTCCGTTTTTCTCTTGCTCGTGAATGACTAACCTTTAGATTCGTCATCTCTCTTCCAAACGTAGTGACAATATAGAGCAACATCGTATGGAGACATCGTTTGGTTTAGTCCTTATCACAAGATAAGTACTAAAAACGTCACCTGCGATCCTTTAACCTTAATTGGGCAGTTCTCTTGTACCGTTTACTTTACTCAAATATGTAATGACTTGAAAAGGAAGACCCGTGAAAAAACCATTTACCTAAAAAATCTTTATTCCGCATTTTTTTGCTTGGACAGAATACATTTCGGAAAAAAACAACATTCTCTGATCCTAAAAATACTTTGTTTCTCTGAATCAGTTTTTAATCATATGCATAAACGACAACAAAATTATAGACTTTCCCTTTTTAGAGGCATATGATACAAATGTCATTGCTTTAATAAATTCAAAAATCGATTAGTCCTCGGCACGAGAACGTTTGGAAGAAAATTCATCGATATATTTTGATTGTTATTTTTTGCATCGCCCCTACCTTTGTCAATTACTATTTTTCAATTTATGTTCCAACTGAAGCGTTGTAAAAAATTTTCCAATTTTTCATTACATTTGATATCTCATGACAAGGACTAAAAGCGTTTTGTACGATCCTTGAAACTAAATTGGGGAGTACTCTTGCACCATTTACTTTTCCAAATAATGGAATGGAATAATGGAATGTCTTGAACGGGATAGTGAAAGACCTTTGAAAGAACCATTTTCCAAAAAAAGTCATTATGCCATATTTTTCTTTCTTGGACGGAATATATTGCGGAAAAGAACGCAATTCTATAATCCCAACTAACTACGCTTCGACAATAATGCAGTCACCGAGAAAATATTACTTTCCAAATGTCAAATTTATGGCATTCCAAATTGACCGCTTGTGTAATCAGACTTTCCTCTTTCCGACATAGTCCCATTAAGGTGGGAGCCCCTAGAGACTCGGAGGCTACACACTAGGCTTAGGTCGCTTCAGAAATTTAGAACTGATTTTTTTCAGAGCGATATAGAGAATATTATCGTGATGCCTCACTACATCTCTAGGTCTGACAGAAGCAATAAAATAAGAGAGATACACTGCCGAACAGATAGGTACAAAAATTCGTTCTTTCCGGGATCAATAAGTGACCACAATAAAAATTGAGCTTCACTAAATTCACTCCTATAATACATGTCACCATTTCATCTTCCAAAAACTTACATCTTTACACGGCTAGTGACCTAAAATCCCCTGCCCCACGCTCATGTGGCGGCTCGCAGGGTATTATGTAGGTGTAGATTACTGCCAAGCCACAAATATCTAATAATATTTTGAAACAAAATGCTGATATACCTAAACTGACCTGCAAAATGGTCCAAACAATTTACTCCAAACCCACTTACTTTGAAGGACCTCAAATGTACGGTTGCAATCAAGAGTCCAAGAAACGCTTCCATTTCGACGGTGCCCACACGAACCCAAGTGATATCTTATGACTGGAGCAATCTCATGGCTTTTAAATTAGTTAACATAAGAATTTCATCTGGCATTTTCCTTTCGAAAAGTAGTTTAAAGGAATCGATCGGCTCCTCAATCGTTTTTCCTAGAGCAATGACCACTTTAACCATTGTACATGTCAAAATATTATGGACGGTCGTTCTAACTAATGGCTGAGGATCACAGTTTTTCCATTTTGTTTTATATTTACATATTAGGTGTCATTCACTAGAAATCTCTTCATTACGTATTTTCTGCTTTATTTTTCCGAATTCTTGTTCGTCGGTAATATCCTCACAATATGAAAGAACGTTTACAATGTCTTTAACTCTAACCATTTACTCTTCGACAACGCTGCTTTCTGCATCCAGTCTAATATCATCGCTAAGAAATCTCCTTAAAATCGTTCAGATCAGAGGTAATCCCCAAGAACAATAACAATGTGCAGGCAACAATTCCTCTAGAGCAAGTAATTTCAGAAACCATATCTTCCATGAAGGGTTCCTACTAACTTGAATTATCCAAAAGGTGGGTTTTTGGTGAAATACTCCAGGATATTTTGGTGAAAAACCTCAGTATTCGAAAGTCACTGACTCTATTCTAAGTTTACTCAAAATTCTCGAGAGATATTAACTTTCCAGACCACTTCAAACCTCTTTGCACTCTTTCACAGTGATACCATTGACATACTTCCAAATAACACAACGCATGCTGTACCTGGCAAATGCTTGGCCTTTCTGAGGGACCCAGTAGCTACAATATTGAAAATATCTCTAATAGACTCACGAAGATTTAGCAAAAAGTTTGATGGAGGCATTACGAAAGATTTAGTTAACCAGTCCCCGTCCCTCTGGTTCCTGCTAATCTCTAATTCGTCCATATACATTCGTCCTCCTCCCTGTCTCAATTCAGTATAAAATCCCATGAATGAAATCACTCCAATTGTCTCCTCCTGCATGTATTTTTCTCTCGCTCTAAATTAGGGGAATTCAGTCAAGACCCCGTACAAGGGAACCAACCAGCCCTCCCTTACCGTAATCACCCATGGAAATATGGAACCCATTATCCAGCCTCCTTGCCCTCCTCTTCCCCCCATTGCAAAGAAACAGTTAATTACCTAAACAATCGACAGACGATTTCCCAGCGTTTAGAACTCCTTATAAAATATAGTTTTTCTTACCAGGAAACAGATATGACGAGCAGTTATGGCGAAATTAGAAAATAGATCCTAATTTCAACAAATAAATGCTTGTTATGCATACTATGTTATCGTAGCGATTATCGCTAATGATTGAATTTCAATACCCATAGTTTATATCTTTCACAACTACCTTCCTCTCTCCGAAAATATTTCAAATATATTAAATTCCTATCAATTACTTACATCGATTAAATAAAAAACGCTAAAATCTTAATCAAGACGGTAGGTGGTTTTCGACGATACTTTGTGGAATTTGCTAAATATTTTGAATGAATAGGGTAAACTTCGTTTTTCCACAATGAATTTAATGACTTACAACCATGGTTTCGACGATTAACGTCATCATCATGTTAAGGTACATTTTGGTTCAACAACTTATATACTAGGGAGAGTGGGGAGGGGATTGTAGAGGTGTTGCCCTCTTGCCCTCCACCTGATGATGACGTTAATCGTCGAAACCATGGTCGTAAGTCATTAAATTCATTATGGAAAAACAAAGTTTACCCTATTTATTCATAATATTAATCAACACTCTTATTTTCCGCTACATTAACTATACTAGTTTTTTTATAATTTACATATGATTCATTCAGTAGTTTTTACTGCAAAGACGTATCATAAAAACCTCGATATTTCCCAGCACCACGGCGGCGACAGGTATCAGTTAGTGCAAATTTGTCGAGAAACACTTCATAACATTACAAAAATGGCAAGTAATTATGTTTCCTTTGACTCTCTAATGGACTATTGGTGGTTTCAAAGCCCCATCTTAAAATTCGTTGTCTCGGGCGTGACTTCATGGAATCGACTTAACATAATGAAAAGTAAAGAAAACTTTGTAATTCCACATAAATATTTAATGTACGACCTAGGTTTCGACGTGGCACGTCATCATCTGGTGGTCATCACCAGATGATGACGTGCCACGTCGAAACCTAGGTCGTACATTAAATATTTATGTGGAATTACAAAGTTTTCTTTACTTTTCATTACCCATCTTAAAAATTGAATTCTTAAATCAACTTTAAAATTTCGAAGCTGCGGCGTCGCCATGCATACGAAAGGGATCTATATTTATTTACTTTATCGCTCATAGTCATTTAATTTACTGGATATGACTTTACGAAATTACGACCTCGACTTTAGCAGTAATCTATTTTAGCAGTAATCTATTTAAGTAATACATTTCAGTCTACCATTTGTTTATCACATACGTTAGTATTTACATAGGTGGGCAAGTTAGATACAATACCATGCTATATTTTACAGGAAATGTAATTACCAACCTGGAGCGTGCCACTGCTTAGTGAGGGCTCGCGATATCGGAAAGTAAAGTTTATAATTTGTTTTCATGGCGCGCCGCCAAAATCTTCCGTGTGTAACACGTGGAAGAGGTCGCCGATCGACGCTCTATAATATAACCCAATCTTCCATATCCGTTATATCATCAGTTCATCATCAGTCTCAGTTAATCAGATTGCAGGATTTTCTATAGCGCTCCATTTTACAATCCTCTCAGCTATCCAATTTCTTCATAATTCCTTATTTTCAGGACCAATAAAATCAAGGACTCTTGAACTCAACGGTCTTGTAATGTAATCAGGAAAAACCTGCCATATTACGGCCATTGGAAATTTGTCCTAAACTTACTTCAGGACCATCTTCCTTTTCTATGTTTATCCATCCATGATTGTCCTTGAAGAACTTTTCCCTTTCACCCTCTCCCTCCCCAATTCATTATCATTGCATCTGTTCTTTCTATTTTTCTGGGTTATCCAACGTTTCTTATTCCTGTTTCTGCAGAAAATATCGCGTATTTCGCGCACAAACCTTTATATTGATGTACTTCAAAGTTCTCCTAATATTTTATTTTTTAACACACGACGCACTGAAGGGCTTCATAATGACTGGTGGAAAGGTGTTGTGAAGGTAAAAGTACAAAATTTGGATGGCCAAGGTTCATAGAAGGTAATTGCAACGCCCGTTAATCACAATATAATTTGCTTTAATTGTGTTCTGCCGATGAAGAGGACGGCAATGAACACTTAATAAAGCGTAAGGTTAGGTTGATAGCCCAAGATTTTCACCAGATTTTTTGTTTAGATTATTCAGAAGTGTAGTCCTATTAGATATCATTATTGTCCTTTGGTGCCAAAGAAACATTTTAGAAGTTTACTTGCAGTTGCGATAGAAATAAATCACGATGTAATCGACAAAAACTCATATATAAATTTCAATCATGCGGAGTTAATAGAAAAATAGTAAATTGGATAGGTTACTTTCTCAGTGATCGAAAACAAAAAGTAGTTATTGATGGTTTCAGTTCTGATATGGCCGAAGTCACATTCGGTGTCCCTCAAAGAAGTATGATTGGCCCTCTTTTATCCATTATTTATATCAATGACCTAAGTTCTAGAGTTAGCAGTAAAATAAGATTGCAAACGATACAGTTATCAACCGTGAAATCAGCGAAGACGCTGACTTTCAAGCTCTGTCATCGGGCCTGAAGAACGTTCATTCGTGGTTCCAGGAGAGGGGGTTAGAATTAAATATCAACCAATGCACCACAGTTCACTTCCTGCGAAAGTCATCACAAAAATGCCAAACCTATACTATGGTTGGAGTAAACATAAAATCTTCAGATACAATAAAATATATTGGAATTACCTTAACACCTGATATATCATGGGTATTACACATACAGAACATATGTGGCGCAGCATTGAAGAAACTAGGTTTTGTTAAACGTACAATAGGAAGGTCCTCGGAGGAAAAAGTCAAAGAGTGATACTGCTTTGCTCTGGTTAGGCCACACTTCGAATACGCCGCGAGCATTTGGGACCCTGGGCAAATAGATTTTACCAAAAAAGTTAATAAAATACAAAGGAAAGCAGCGCGCTTCGCTAAAAACTGCTAAGGGTGTACATATTGTGTCTCACAATTTTTAGAGGGATTAAGGTGGGAGCCCCTAGACACTTGGAGCCTACACGCTAGGCTTAGGTTGCTTGATCAATTCAGAACTGATTTTTTTCAGAGCGATATAGAGAATATTATTATGACTCCTCACTACATCTCTAGCTCTGACAGAGACGATAAAATAAGAAAGATACACTGCCAAACAGATGATTAAAAAAACTCGTTCCTTCCGTGAACAATAAGCGGCCACAATAAAAATTGAGTCACATTAAATACACTCCTATTATACATGTCACCATTTCATCTCCAAAAACTTACACCTTACACGGCTGGTGACCTAACACCCCCTGCCACACGCCCATGCGCGGCTCGCACGGAATTATGTAGATTTAGATGTAGATATAAATATAAAAGATGAGGGATGACATATCTCGTTCTTGTCTCAATTCTACAGTCACTTTTTCCGCTTCTGCAGTGATGCCTCATTTAATCACCGCCAGCTATTTCCCCCATAATCCATGTACACTCTATACATCCTTGTGCCATTAAATTATTTTTATATTATCTTTACTGTAGTTTGCATTCTCTTCTGTCCCTTGCAGTCCAATGAGGTCTTTTGGACGGTCAATCCAATATGCGAGCGATGGTCTAATCGCATTCTCCTCTTCAAGAGAAGCTTGAAAATTTTCTTTTGCATTATATTTTACTAAAGCCAACATGGTCCTCCTCCTGATATTCTGTAAATCTTTCTCGACCCTCTCATTAACTTAATACCTGAATTTTGACGCTAGAGTAGTAAGGTTTATTGTATGAATGACGTCGTTCTTATGAATTGGGCTACTGTCATGGGAGTAATAAATCCCAGCTGAAATGACTTTTGTGAATCAGTGACAGCATGCATGAAAATTCGTATCACTACACAAAAGTTATTTCATGCATGAAATGCAAAAAAACATTTTTGAAAGTGCTTAATCCCTGTATTCGAAATTGAATTCTAGTGTTAACTTGATGGATCCCTAGCCATCTTCATCCAAAATTCCCTCATCTTATGATAACAGTGTTTTACAACGGTAGAGTTTCTTCGGGTATTCTTTCCACATCATCGACTTCTCTCCATCTTCTATCAAATTTTCATCTTCATATCGAATAATGAAGCCGTTGATGGGATCTAATAGGATGTGATGGAGTGAATATTTTCAATCCTGAAGCCAATTCAATCTTTTCTCTGGGACATATTACGTTGAGCTTCCTGGCAAAAGTTTTTCATCCACTCTTCCCGAGGCAACTCCTCCAACTTCTCCCCCATTAATACATTCCTCTCCACACATTATTAAGTTTTTAACATCTTCGACAATTTTTATTATTTTCCTATTCCTCTGTATATGTCTAACACTATGTCTTCTTCATAATTTGATATGGTTACTCTACCATAATTTTTAGTATTGGTAGGGTACCTGTTCTAACTATTACGACCCTTCATTACAATACACATAGCACTAGACTCCCTTACCGCTGTTCAGTGGAGAAGCATAATTCCCACATCTTCGTCTCAATCTGGCGATCTTGAACGGGCAATCCAGTATTTATCGCTCAAGAGATCTCCGTCTTCAGGTCATTTCATTTCGCATGGTAGCTAATGCATTCAGGCCCATTTTTACTGAACTACGAGTACTTTAGGAATTAGTCGTCAGCCGCAGCCTCGAAGTTACCATATGCTCCATGTTCAAGGGTTAAATTGCTGATTCACATAACTGATTGATTTTCACTCTCGGGTGGTTTTCATCCGGAAATTCGGATCAAGGATATTCGAATATTCCTGGAATATTTTATTTGAGGGGGTATCACCTCTTATTGCCGTGATAAATACCTTTACCATTTAAGTTAAGGTTGTATTTGTACCGGCATAAGCCGCCTTCTCCTTTAATCATATAGATGGAGTTCAGCGATATGGAGGAGCGTTTAAACATTTATCGCAATCGGATATTGATGTAGGCAATTTCAATAGGTTTCTTTCTAAGGTGAATCTGTCCTCATGCAGTTTTCAATTGAACTGCTCCCTCTATGCTCATCTATCCTATGCTGCCTCCCTCAGCTCTTCGCAACTCTTCCATTCATTATATTCGTCAACATAATATTTCTGCGTCTTCCTCTCCCTCTCTTTCCCTCAATCTTTCCTTCAAATTTTCTTTTCAGCAGGCCATCTTCCCTCAGGACATGTTTCATCTAGTACGCCTCCCTCTTTCTTATTTTTCTCAAAATGTTCCTTTCCTCATTTATCATTGCCAGAACTTCCCCTTTTCTCATTTTATCACTCCATTTTAATCTTTTCATTCTTCTTCATTGCCACATTTCAAAACCCTCTTGATATTTCTCCTCTTTCCTCCTGACTGTCCATGTTTCTGCTCGATAAAGCACAAAACTCCAAATAAAACATTTAGCAAATCTTTTCCTTGCGCCGATATTGATTGATTTGGCTGAAATTAATTAGATGACTTCACTGAAGGCTGCCCTTCCCTGTGGTATTCTGCTTCACATTTCCTCCCTACGACTTCCATTCCATGTTATAAAACTTCCAAGTTGTCTAAAGTATGGTATTTGTTCCATAGATACAATAGACGTAATTTCGAGGTGGTAAGATTGACAATTGTCTCCGCGAAATGTTGAAGGAAAACAGCTTCCATGGCAAAACAAACTGGGAAATACGAAGTAAACAGAAACGTTTTTCGTCACTCTGCTTAAGTTAGTTTGAGCGAGATAGTTCCCTAGTCATAGTGGAGACAATGTTCGTAATTTACATTTAAATTTCAGCTGCCATAAGAAGCATGAAAGAAATGTTGCATTATTATTGGCACGATAATGTTCGAGTTTATGACTGAAGTTCTAAGTAATAAAATGAAGTATGCGTAAGTCTTTAGCTTGACTCATTTTTTCACGCGGCACGTTTAAAACTCCTTCAAAGCGGAATTTATTTTGCGATTCTGAAAAAAATGACGGGAGTGTCAGTATGATTTATTAAAAAATAGTTATGAAAATATAAAAAGTACGAAATTTAAATTTTTGAAGAGATCTAGGGTTTATAAAGTCCTCATTTTTAAGTAGGGTCTCACTCAAGGGTGTACACATACCGTTTCTCAAGAAAAGGGCTGAATTTTACTTCAAAAATCTCGGAAAGTAGTGCGGTGAGGGGCTGATATTTTGGTATTCATTGGAAGGGTGAGATATTTTTATTTAAATGAGACCATATTCATTGATTTCTAAGTGCAATGATATTTCGCTCAAACTACCTTGAGCCTTATTTTAAAGTACTGTACTCATTGACATGATTTGATTCCTTTCTATTTTTTGCGTCTTATACAACCGTTCATTCCATTTACCTTTTCATAGCATACGCATGCTATACTTTTATATGACTACAATTATAATGAAACCAATAAAAATATCTATCTATGTCTTTAACTTGACTCATTTTGTGCACACGGTATGTTTAAAACTCCTTCACAACTGTAGGTGTTTCGTGATCTTGAAAAAATTACTGCGGTGACAGTATGGTTTAATTTCAACTAAAAAATACACGCTGTTAGTTCTTTTACGAAACCTATGCATTATAAATTCCTCATTTTTAAAATGTGGTCTCCCTGCAGTGCTTACACTATGTCCCATGTAAAAGGGCAGGTATTTTTCGTCAAAAATCTCGGAAAGTAGTTTGTTAACGGGCTGATATGTTGGAATTTATTGGAAGGGTGAGATATTTTTCTTTGAAATGGGACCAAATTCATTGATTTCTAGGTAAAATGATATTTCGCTCAAACTACCTTAATTCAATAACATTATTATATCAAAGTGATTAAATAGAATATCCAAGGGGAAAATAAAATATTAGCAATAACTTTGTGGTCGCAAATGGCGCTCTATAGGTCTTCAAATATACCTATCTACCCTCACGCCCCAATAATCTCTGCCCCCAGTCCAAGAGCTAAAGTTTCTTCCATGATAGTGTGGAGTTATTGTATTGTATTGAAAATACTAGGGTATATTGGTCCCTATCATGTCATCGCAGTCTCTGTAGCAATACTCATAGCATTGCTATAGAGACTGTTCCTTCATAGTTTGTAGTTGTTAAAAAGGTGTTGTTCAAAAAGTTGTTCAAAAGTCTGGTCGCTGGCGTTTTATCCATTCGTCTCTCTGTGCAGCGGATTTTTTTAATCTCGTTATAGGACCTGCTATCCATTTTTGGCTTTGCCCTCTTAAGCAAGGATATTTTTGGGCATCCTCTTGTCTTGTCTGGTCGCTGGCGTTGTATCCATTCGTCTCTCTGTGTAGCAGATTTTTTTCATCTCGTTATAGGACCTGCTATCCATTTTTGACATTGCCCTCTTAAGCAAGGATATTTTCGGGCATCCTCTTGCCTTTCCCCTCCACTATGTTTTTTGGGAACTCATTATGGCTGAGTATGTACCAAAAGTATGTTATTTGTCTGGAGTGAATTGCTTCTCGACGCATACGTTATTTCACTTATTTTTTCCAAAACTCATTTTTCATTTGTTTCTCTCATGAACCAACATGTCTTTGTCATTTTCACCTGAACCGCATTTCGGCTTTCGGGAGACTGTCTTTATCCTGCTTATCCAAGATCCCTGTTTCACAGCCATAAGTGAGAATGCTCCTCACAAGAGTCTTTTCAAATCTTTTTTAAGTCAATTGAAAAGTAGTCGTTAATAGAGATGGGCAAACTCGTTCATTTTTGGGAACTCGTTCCTTTTGGACCGGTCCTTTTTGAGACCCGTTCCTTTTTACTCGTTCACCGTTCCTTTTTATTAATGATCATTTATTATAATTTTCAATAGGTACGTACTTAGCATTTATAAATTTTAAATAGGAAACTAGAAATAATTTGTATGCTGTAATAATCGCAATACAATATTGAATAAATTATAACTAATAATATAATAATGAATAAAGTATGATTAATAATACAATATGGAACAAATTATAATAAAATCAAATTAACAACTTCGAAAAATAAAGCAAAAGAATATTAATAGATGCATCATAATTAATTTATTCCTGAAGCGAGAGGTCCGAGGAGATACAAAGTATAAAATAAAAAATAGATCATGGTGATATTGGGAAAAAATGGAAAAGGATATGAAACGTTGATTTACAAACGTAAGCCAAATAGGATATTTTCAAACTGAAAAAATATGCCATATGCGACTTGAGTGTACAGTAGCCAGATTGCCTTCGTTGCTGTAACCTATCCCAGAGGAAGTATAGTCCTTCAAAGGACTACCTCCAAAAATACGATTCTTGGTTTCTCTATAAAATTTACAAAAATAATTGTTGCACTCTTGACATAGGACAAGAAGCAATCTATATAAAGAGTGTATAGTCATCGAAGGGAATCACACTAAATAAACTAGTCGCTACGTTGTCGTTCACCAGTAGTTGTAACGCAATCATCAGAGTATTACTTTATATCAAAATAATGGCATTATTTTCAAAAGTAATAAACGATTGAATAAAAGGATTTCTGGAGAAATTTAGGCCCTTTGTGTGTACAAAAAAATACCGATATGAAACATTGACTAGTTTTCTTAAGTTTTGGGAACTAAAATAAATTCAATAGTTTAAGCATTAACTTTGTAAAACTTTTCCATAGTGTTCAGAAATTAACAAAGGTTTTGTGAGTTTTACGTAATATTTATTGGACAGTCCAATAAATATTTTTCGTAAAACTTACAAAGCGTTTGCGTATGCATAAAAAATAAGTGTTTGCATACAAATACATCGCCAAATTTTTATACTTCACATTTTTACAACATTTTAACATTTCACTAATTATTTTACGTATTTTTTAACCTCATGATATGTGCAATCTTGAGGCGCATATTGATATTTTTAACATTAGTTTTCTCGAATTTAGAGAAAAAAGACGTAAACTCCTTTTCCGTCCGAGGACCGAAAGGAACATTGGGTTGAAAGGAACGAGTGACCGGAAAAAACTAAAGAACCGGTCGTTCCGTAGAAGTCGGTCCTTCCGTTCAGTGCATGGACCCGTTCCTTCGGACCCATTCCTTCGCGAACGACCCACCTCTACTAGTAGTCGTTAACTAAGAGGTCACGCTTCCATTGAAATTCTTCCCTTGCCTGGGTAATCATTCCTTCAACCTCCTATATTGTTTTGTTTTCAATTGTTATTAGATTGCCTAAGTTTCATAATTCTTTGACATCCTCAATTTTATAGTTTCCTATTTCTATTTTAGTTTATATATTGTTATTAGGCCTGGCCACTACCATCATTCTGACGTCATGAGTGTTGATATTTAATTTCAGAATGCTAATTTCTCCTTCAAGAGTCTCCGATATGTGGTTCACCTCTTTTTCTAAATTGCCAAGAACGACAATGTGGTCTGCAAGCCGAATTTTATGGATGAGTTTTCCGTTTACTTTTATATACTTACGCCTTAATTTTTTTCTTCTAATTGCTTCTTCCATGGTAAGGTTAAAAAGATAAGGTTACAGAGGGCAGACTTATCTCATCTTTCAATTTATTTTGTCTTCTTGCCCATTCCCATTGATGATTATTTCGGTTGTCTGTGACTTTAAAATTTGAGGATATATCCTCTACACCTCCAGTCAATACGTCTAATTTTCATAACCTTGAACAGCTAACTTCGCGCTTCCGCATTAAATGCTCTTTTTAGATCAATGAACCTAACATAAGTTCCGCAATTCACTTCTACTCATGGCCACAAAGATTTAACCAAAGAAATTAATAAAATACAAATAAAAGCAGCATGATTTGTTATAAACTGCTACGAACGAACATATAGTGTTACAAAGCTGTTAGAGGGGTTAAGGTGGGAGCCCCTAGAGACTCGGAGACTGCACGCTAGGCTCAGGTTGCTTGAAATATTCAGAACTGGTGTGTTTCAGAACGACACAGAGAATATTATCACGATGCCTTACTACATTTCTAGGTCTGACAGATGCGATAAAATAAGAGGGATACATTGCCGAACAGATAGGTACAAAAACTCGTTCTTTCCGCGCACGATAAGGGATCACAATAAAAACTGAACTCCTCCAAATACACTCCCATAGTACATGTCATCACTTCATCTCCAAAAACAAAATCTTTACATGGCTGGTGACCTACCACCCCCTGCCACACGCCCATGCCATTGCTCGTAGGGTATTATGTAGATGTAGACTCTTTGTTCTGCAATCAGATTGAGGGCAAGTATTGCTTCTCTTGCCCCTTCACCCTGCCTGAACCAGAATGAGCCGTCTCCGATACATTGGCCCATTTTCTTTTAATTCTCTTTATTATGATATTCATAATATTTAGTGATTTTTATGAAAGAGATAGTAGGGAGATAGTTCTGTAGTTCATACAGTCATTTGCATTTCCTATTTTGGGATCATAATAGGCTTACTCTCAATATAATCTGATGGCAAGGTTCCTTTCATGTAACCTTCAACGGTTATTTTGAAAAGTTCACTATGTGTATTACATCCTAGACTACGAAGAATTTTATTCGCTATTCCATGAGCCCCCACAGCTTTTCCCTCATAATGGATTTCAGTGCAAAGTTGAACTCTGATCTCGTAACTGGGGGTCCTAATGAGTCTGTTTCTACAGTTTCTTCATTTTCTGTGGGTCCCATTGTGTCCTCTATGTCAGTTTTCTTTATATAGGTCTTCGAAATTCTCCTCCTACCTTGTACACATGTCCATGTTTCCAAAAATTATGTTCCCATCGTTATATTTTACAACACAGCTTTTTGTTTTCTCTGTAACTTGTATCTTGATGGTAGAATACACTTTAATTATGCTAGATTTCGCAAAGTCTTCCGCGATCTCTTCACTTTACTCTCTCATACACTTCTCTTTCCCATCCCAAAATTTCGTTGTTAGTTCTGTACTCGAAGTGCCCTCCACAAGATACTCCAGTAGGGATTGGGTTTCTTCGGAAAAATATCATCCTCTGCAGAGATTTGAATCCTGGCCATCCGTATGGTTAGCCAGTACTCTAGTCACCACACCAACCCGATCCCCGCTATCATGCATACAAATTCAAAGTGGCTATAGCATAATTTCACTTGTGTTTTATACTTTAGTTTCATTGTATATAGCCAGTACGGGCACTTTTTGGTGTCACCTTGGGCGTTACAAGTATATCTCCTTCGGAGAGGAACTTCAAAAAGGGTATTACATAGTTATGACCAGTTCATCACGATTCGCAAAATTCATGCATTTTTTCACCCCTCTTGTTTGTTACAGCTGATCCAAATTTCGCTGTACACCTTTGGTCCAGACTGGCACCAAATGATACGTTTAAATCCCCCATTATGATTATATTTCCACTACCTTTAATGCATATTAATTTTGATATTGGTTTATACATGAACTCTACCTTCTCCTCTGCATTGCTTGAGGTTGGGAAGTATTCTTGCATTAGTCCATTAGTTTGCCAGATACTATGATCGTAAGTACTCTGTCTTGACAAATTATTTTGTACCATGGTTCCCCTGTCTCCTCGTAATACCACTTCAGCCTGTTCTTTCTCTTCCACTATAGTTAATTCTGAATTCCTCCTATAGAAAGTCACCTTTGTCTGCCCAACTTTAAGCCAATATTATTAATTTCTGCTCTTTTCATTTCTTTTTTGACGACATTTTATTTCCCTTACTGCAACATATTGATGACGTTCCGCGTACCTATCATCACCTTATATCAGCTTTTCTGGCCAGGTTGACTGAATGACGACCTGAGAGACCATGGTACCTGTTGAGCCGGATCTTGGTTTCCGATTCTTATGATTAGTCACTTGTAATACACTTCTTCCGCCATTCATGATCACAAGCTTCATTGGGATATCGCAAGCGATATTTAATACAGTGGTACCCATTGTCTTCTGTATTCCAATGCCGTTGACCATCTAGTATTCTTGGTTCCTCCGCCTTTAAGGGGCGATTTCTCATCCCAAGAGTAATGAAGTGCCCAATCCTCAAATGAGTAAAGAGATATATCGTTTGTCCCGATGATCACTCGGTGCCCACTAAACTTGGCCACAAAAGCGTTCACCCCATCGCCAAGTTCTTGAGATTCAAGTAGTGAAGGTCACGAAGCGTCTCGTGAGCTTCAATTCGTGGCCATTCCATCATTGAGCTTTAGTCCATAAAGAATTTCCCAAGTCCTCGGCTCATTCAAGGGGTCCATAGTAAATAATACTAAATAATGATAAAACTCTATAATCCCAATTACTTATGAAAATCATTCAGTAAATTATGGCTTGCATCACAAAGTATTAAATTTCGTAAAGATTTAAGTGCAAACTAATAAACTAAAGAACCACCTAAGGGTTTCAAGTATTCGCGTATTCCACAAAAGACCATCAGTAGAGATGTTTTTAATTAAAAAAATTGTCATCAAATTGCTATCAGAGTAATTTTTTCAACGCTTTCCTATGAATGGCTAAATGTCAGGAAATATAGCAGTAAATATAGTTGTAAATCAGGTTTCGATTTTTTGTTAGATGGTTTAATCAGAGCCATACAATTTCATTTCAGAATATTCCAAAGGTGAAAGGTGAAATTTTTCTTCGGTTTTGACTACAATTACTCCTTTCGTACTGCAATACTTTTTTTATTAAAAAATTTCTTCTCAAAGAAGCAAAAATTCACATAAGCAGATTGATGTGATCATAACCTTGATTCCATGACTGCAGGAGATGGCTAGTTTAAATGTGATTCATGGATTTAACGTATGAAGATACCAGAAATGTTTGAATATTTTGTAGCCAACTCCACAGAACAAGGCAAGAATTTCATGCTCATGAGCTTCAAGCATTTTTACCACACTGAATAATTTTGTTTTTTTTTTAGTGGCAATAGATGAGATTTTGCTCGAAACGTCATCAAATTAATGGCTTGGAGGAATGATTCCTAGGAGGCTAATTCTGTCAAATGGCAATTACTTTTTCCAAAACCGTATAAATGCTTTTTTATTGTAGTTCCTTCTGGATATACATTTACATCTACATACTAACCCGCTATCGGTCGCATGGGCATGTGGCAAGGGGTGGTAGGTCACCAGCCGTGTACACTACGTACAACATGGAAAAAATTGTAATTGTTCTTTAAGGGGCCCAGTAAAATAGATCCGATTTCCGGTTCTCTGATTAAAGTAGAAATCGGCTGGCAGATAGTCCTGAAATAGCTATATAGGAATCTGCCCGCTTTAGAGATTATGAACCCAATACTTGAAACAAAAATGGAGTTCAATACTTTCTGTCAATATAAACCATATCACTGCGTCTTTTTCGGCGTACATTTTTTTAGTCTACGAGCGAAGTGATGTTTTATAGTATATCCTTCTATTTAAATCCGTCTACTTAATAATCTACTACAAGTCCCTCTTCTTATTTCCATTTTTTCATTCACCGAATAGTGATTTAACCGATCCATATGGTAAATACTTTCAAACTGTTTGTATGAAATGCGTTTAAAAAATTTTATAATATTTTTGGCACAAAAACGCTGACCTTAAATCTCTGACACCTGAAGAGATTCCTACTATTTTCTGTGACTTTTCCCTTCGGGATCTTTTAGTAGTTGTTTTAATTATTCGGCTCTATCAACTAGAAGTGCCAATAAACCCCAGAAAGAAAGATATATATCAATGCCATCATAGTGATCACCATTTGAGAGCGTATAGCTTTTTAATTAGGAAAAACTACTCATTTCTATTGCAAAACTTGCGTAAGTTGCTGTAAAAAATGTGGAGAATTGACTCAATTGAAACTTGAGCTAAGAACGTGCGCTGTTAAAAAATATATCTGGCAATTTTCACTTTGAAATCGCAAGTAGATAGATTCAAAAGCAATTGCAACTAGGCGTTAAAACATGGGCGACATGACTGAATACTTTTTGGATTTCTTTCTGGATTAAATATTTGGGAGTTGTCAATGTCTTTTATGGGCGATTTGATTTATTGCGCCAGGTACAGATAATGTTCAAAATAAAATTAAGTGATAATATATCCAAGGCTTCTAATATGTTGGCAGTACATCAGTTCTTCATTCACCATTTAGTTACTCAACCTACACAAAGGGTAAATATTATCAAACAGTATACACGAATAGCGTTTTAATAGTGTTATAGTATTTTTATACGTTTAAAATTAACAAGCCTTCTGGTTCATTATACTGCCTGGAATTTGGCCACGTCAGTTTGAAGTAAGAGCGTTTCAAACTCGAGGATTTCATTTCTTTACAGTGCGTAGATGTCGTTCTTTACCTCATGCAATATATTATAACAGTTTAATACAAGTAACGGTTTTTTCCCAAATTTAAATTTATCAAACTTTTGAGATTGAAAAAAGAACGATTTCCAAATCCTAAATCAGTATTCTAGGACAAACTGTCCGACAAATTTTATGAAAACCCGAAACCCGGTTGTGAGATACAACGCCGTAAGCAGCATTGCTGTTGTTTGAAGTTTGTAGAGGGCTGTGCGCATAATGTTTCCTGTTTTCACTCCTCAAAGTTTGAAGCGAGCAACGGTAGCGGAGTTGATCCCTCTCCGCGTCTTGAGAATGTGCTCGACTAACGTATTTCGAAGAAGTCGTGTTTTCGCAGTAAAATTCCGTGAGAGCGGAAAGCGAACTCCGACAAGAAATGGCTGGTTCCCCCATGAATATTCAAGTGAGAACTAAAAATACAAAGCAAGGGAGGTGAGCTTTGTAAGCCTTGGAGAAATACTTTGGAACCCGATATAGACCCGCCAGCAATGAAAAAAACGAGGAATATGCAAAACAGCGACGATTTCTCTCGGGTAATACGGATTGACAGCACTTATTGTTACTTGTGGAAAGAAATGATTGTTTGTCTTGTCTTTCCATGTAGATAAATACCCTAAACGAATGATAAATTTATAACATGAGCACATGAAAGAGTGGAAACTTGGATTGAAAATTTAATTTCGCCGGGATTGGCACGAGGAAAATCAAGTGGCCGATCATGTTTGTAAGCCAGAGAAGGATTTGCGGTTGAATGCGAGAAAATTTAATTATTTTTTCGCAGTTAATTTCATCAGTCTGGGTTTATAGCTTGCAATATTCAGCGAGTTACTGGCCGAAATAACAAAGCTAAAATTTACGCAATATTCATGGTTGAAATGCGTAAGCAGAAGCTTTAATATAGGCCAAAGTCAACTTTAACAAGAGATCCAGTGTGTAGCGATGCAAAAATAAACAAAAGAGGGTACGCAAGGATATGATACGGTAGGCTGGAAGAAATGACTAAATTAGAGCCTGTTTCTTTACCCGGTAGCATGGGTTCTCAATCAGTAGGGAATTCCTCCGCTAGGGGTATTTATAGGATTTTTGGCGATATTGGGAACACCATTCAGAAAAATGTGATGCACGGTAAATTATGGAATACCCCCAAGTTGTAATTTCGTTCAATTTATTCTCTTTTGTTTAGCAAATCTCATCGAACATCCTCAATTGAAACTGATCTTTAACCATACGCATATAATCATCACTGGTTGTTCAATCCTCAGATTGGTTAACTGCAGCCCTCCACCCTTCCCTATCTAATACTAAGTCTCTTTCTCCCTAGTCGCTTTTGCTACGTACTTACCTGTGTATTTAGTCCATGAACTTATTCCTGGATCTTCTTCTTGGGAATTTTTCCTCTATTTTACCTTCAATTATGTTCTTAACAAAACCATTTTGCCTCAGAGTGTGTTCAATCCATCCGATTCTTCTTTTCTCTAATGTGTTCCACATGGTCCTTTCCTCTCTACTCTTCTGTACACTTCATTATTTCTGATGTCGACCATCCATTTTATCTTCAGTATCCTCCTCTAGTACCAGGTTTTAAAGGCTTGTAGTCTGTTATAGTCAGCTTTTCTAAAGGTCCGAGCTTCCGTTCCATAGAATGCCATGCTCTGCACGAATGTTTTTCACATAATGTTTATTAGTATGTAGTCCTATCTTCTTTGAGAACAAAAATTTTCTTTTTACCAGGAGCGCCTTCTTAGCTTGGGCTATTCTTTGCTTGATATCCGTCGTTTAAGTACTTCCGAGATAGAAGAAGGTAGGCACATATAATATGAAATACATTTCTGAGTTGAGGCTATTTTTATACGAGGCACAGTCTGATGTATAGATGAATTTGCAGTGAAACGTTCGTCGCGTAAATCGGATACTTGCAAGAATTCTGCGCTACTACATAAGCAACTTACATAAAAATGGCGTGCCCGTATTCTCGCAATTCCGTACATCAAACTGCGCAATTAAGTGCTTCAAGTAAAACGGACTTCTTTGGAAGGGGAGCAACATCCTTAACTATTGTGGAGAAGGAGAATGAAGCAAAACGGGCTGAGAAGCACTTCACTGAAACCAATAATTAAGTTATTTTGACTCCGCCAATCCCGAAATGAAACGGCCAGGATGATTTGTTTGCATAGATATTTATTATTGCAACAGCGAATCATTCGTTTTTGTTTTTGAGGTCTCTGGAACAGAAGAAGAGGCACATTGCTCGAAGTAGAGTGTACTTTCATTTGGATTGCACAGAGATGAAAACGAATGAAATGCCGTTCCACGCGTGGCTTTGTCTCTCCCCATCGGAATATCCTGCGTTCACATTTCCGCCGCCCGCCCTCCCATCCAACCCAACCTCTTGAGTAAGTAATTACATCTTAAAGCCCTCCCCCCCTCATTCCCAACCCCTCCCCACAATCTTGAGGTTCGTCGCTACCTCGCCTCGACGCACTTAAACGGCTTTAAGTGGTAAATCAGACAATGCGCCTTTCCTTCCTCGGGTCATTGTCTCGGCATCTCCACTGTTCGACGAGTGGCATGGGGTGCGCAAAGGCGGGGGGGAGTCCTTTGGACGACCATTGTATGTTCATGCGTGCGGTTGCACTCGACGCCCCGAGGCCCGCGACGGGGCGCGCAGGAACCGATGGAGATACGAGGGGGCGCGCGCTCTGCGCACATTATACGCGGAAGGTGGGGGGAAGGCGCTGGACCACCGAAAGAGAGAGCGTTTTAAGGCCGTGGCAAAGGTGCAACATTGCCGAGGAAACATCTCCGTCAAATCTGCAATGGGAATGACCATCACCGTCGTAAAAAAACACAATTTTTATGTTAACCTGTGTTTATTTAATCACCCAACTAGTTCCAAAACATCGTCGTCATCATCATGTACTGGATATGTATAAATAATTCACCTCTTGTGGAAGATTTTAAAAATATGCTCGTATTTTTTACTTTAAATCATTAAAATTCGGCCAGGGTTCAAATCCCTGCAGAGGCGGATGTTTTTCAGAGGAACCCGATCCCTACTTGAGTGTCTTGTGGAGGGCATTTCAAGTACAGTACTCCGTCTGTAGGATGAGCCGTGGTCCCCTTGGCGCCTTTCGTTAAGAGTAGTCTAACGCCGACGCCGGGTTTCTATCCACCCTTCCTCCCTTACCTATCCCCTATGGCGCAAATGACATTAGCTGTCGGTCGCCTCCCCTAATATCCTATCCAATCATGAAAATTTTTGGCAATGAGCCAGAAGTTTTCATCAGGTCTTCTAAATTTAGCTTTGATGGCGTGAAATAAAGTGCTATTCTATATTTTCTCGGTCTAATTTGGTCTTAATCACACTTAATAAGCACGTATTAAAAAGAGCGTAAGGAAATGTATATTTCTGCCAAAAAAATTATTATGATACCACTAGTTTCGATGACTCAGGTACCTGATGCTCATGACAAGGTGTCATCTGTATCATAATAATTACTGGATGAAATCAATGTTGTGTGTTTTACTACAATGACAATCGATATCCATTGAGTTAAGCCTTAGAAAATCCAATATAGAGAATTGCCATTTCAAATTAAATTATATAATTTAACCCGCTTCGTCACCACACCTTTTTAAAATTTTCTGTCCACAGTCAGTGTATTATGGCGAGGTTGGCTCCAATCTTGCCGATTCGGGGTACGTTTTTTCCAATTACAAAGTCGCTTTCGAGAAAATCATTGTGTATGAACGGGCCACATGGGCATCTATCCAAGTAAAGGTGCACTAAAAATTATTGTCACGCGATTTCTGTAGAAGCATAATTTTAGATGATCTAAGACTGTTTTTAATTGAATTTGTAGGTGCTCCTAGAAACTGGTTTGCACTATTTTACCTACTTTGCATCAAAATGAATCATGACAAATTGCAGGAAACAAGGAAACGCGAGTGACAACTTAAATTAAGGTAACGAATAATAATTACTCCTCTTAGAGAGCCTACAATTAAAAATAATCCTAGCTAGATTTTTATAGTTTATAGGTTACTAGGGAGTTAGTTATATGTTATATATACATTACACATTTTTGAATTGCTATATATTTGCTTTATTTAATGAACCTACAGTGACAACATTTAAATCTAAGAGTTTTGAAGACATAAAATTCGCCCTGATAACAAATAGAAAAGACTAAATAACCTAGTGATAATCAAATGTAAGCCGCTTATTGTCCTACTATTTGAGATAATTTCCACAGCAAAAGAAGTCTTTTTTAATTAGTACGGCTGAGCGCTTTAGATTTGAGCACTGAATGCTCGAGGCTGAATACTCAAAGCTAACGTATTCTTCCCAAGGGTACTGTGGGATTCGGTTGAAATAGAATCTGCAAATTTAATATGATTATGCAAGCTACATCAGTGAAATTGGCCAATCCGAGATCGCCGGGCACATCCATGCTCGAGCACACCTGCTCACGAAAGCTTGACGGCCATCTGGAGACACGCTCTCGCCTTGGGGAGAGGGGGAACCGAAACGAAAACGGAAGTCGCGAAAAGAAGAAGTGGGTATCAAGCCGCAGTTTTTTTTTATCGATGTAGACACATTTAGTCTGTAAAACTCTTTTACCAAACGTTAGCTCATTGCTATTGAAAATATTTAGATTGTTTCAAGGAAGTGCATTTGTAATGCTTAAATTTCAGATTCATTCATTCACTGGTCGTTCAATCCTAAGATTGGTTGACGGCAGTCCTCCACCCTTCCCTATCTAATGTCCCTTACTTCCTGGTATCTCTTTCTATGAAATTTCCTCTTTATTTAGTCCATGAACTTATTCCTGGGTCTTCCTATGATGGCTTTTCCCTCTATTTTCTCCTCCATCGTTCTTCACGCACCCGTTGCCTCAGGGTGTATCCAATTCATCTAATTCTTCTTTTCTCTATGGTGTTCCATATGGTCCTTTCCTCTATTACTTTTCTGTAAATTTCGTAATTTCTTATTTTTCCGTCAATTTTATATGCAGCAACCTCCTCCAGCACCAGGATTCGAAGCCTTCTCGTCTTTTCTGGGGGTCTATTCTGTATATCCTCGGAATTTCCGAGTCTCGACAGTGACGAAATTTTGACGTCAGAGCCACGCAAAATTCAAAGGGGAGCTTTCGAAAGTTGAGATTTTTCGGGGAATATTTTGGGGGATATTTCGGACGGCACATCCACGGATTTACCGAGGTTCGACCACGTCGATTCCGTCCTAGGAGGCCTTCGAAGGCCCTAGGAGGCCTTATTCAGTAAGCATTGAATTTTACGTGGCTCTGACGTAAAAATTTCGTCACTGTCGAGACTCAGAAATTCCGAGGATATACATAATAGACCCCCTGGTTAGCTTTTCCAATGTTCCATGCTTCCGATCCATTGTGCCTCGCTCCACACGAAGGTTTTCACATACTGTTTCCTGGTTTGTAGTCCTATCTCCTTTGAGCACAGCAGTTGTCTTTTGCCCTTGAACCTCTTCTTAGCTTGGACTATACTCCGCTTGGTATCCGTTGTACTTCTTCCGCACCACGTGATGGTACTTTCGAGATAGGTGAAGGAATCCACTTGCTCTAATTTCTCTCCTCTCACGGTGAATTCTACATACTGCTTCTCTCTTCCGCATACTAGGATTCTAGTCTTCGTCTTATTTGAATTCATGTTGTATTCTCGGAGAACCTGGTCCATTACGTTTGGTGACCTTTGAAAATTATCGTCATTTCCAGCGATGACTGCGATATTATTTGCGAAGAAGAGCATGTTTGTTTCTTCTCCGATTACCTTCATTCCGCTACGTCCTTTTTTTTCATTTCATCTAACATTCTTTTACGCTCTCATTGCGGTATACCAAGCATTTCCACTTTTTTTAAATTTTTAAATTCTTCAAACATCGGAAATATAATGATTATATGTTCCCGATGTTTTAAATAACACTCGTCGAAAAATAAAAATAGGAATGGTGAACGAGGATTACGGAACAACTCCCGATATAGGACAGGTTCAGAGTGAATGAGTTCCCAAAAATGAACGGGTGGGAAAATCTCTAAGTTTGGCCAAGGTTTCAGTCCATTCTGGTCAATTGGCTCAATTAAGGAGCATAATCGTTCCGAAAAAGTCGACTTTCGACTTCGACTTTGGGCTTTGAGCGGCAACTAGACAGCACAAAAAGTCGACTTGAGCTCAAGTTACCAAAAAATAAGTTAACCCGTCTCTATTTAGAGAAGGAAACCAAAAACATGTTCTTTTATGATATTTAATCAAAGTTTATTTTGTTTAGATTTTACTGGTACTAAAATTGTTAAGACCAGCGTAATCAGCACAAAAATTGCGCATGAAACAATAATTTTATTTCACAAAAACATGCACTCTAAACTCGACAATATGACTTTTTATCATTTATGTTTAAAATTAAAAAAAACCAAAGCAATTGCAATAGCAAACTAAGATGCTAAAAAGGTAAACAAAATATCATCGGTGCAATTAAACATTTCCCAGTCTTTCCAGCATTTTCTTAGTTTCCCATAAGGTGAGCTCTAATTTCTTACACATAGTTCCCACTTCGAAAAAAATTGTTTTATTTGGCACCAATGTTGCCAAGAAGAAGGAAAGTATTTCTTGGCTATCATGTGAGGATGAGGAAATTCTGGCTAGAATCCCTTCTGCTACTAGACGGGTTTCGTTTTGCGAGCGCACACACCACGCACGTCCGTACTTAAGGTAGTGCGAGCGAGATAGTTCCCTAATCATAATAGAGACCATATTCGATACATACGTTTTGACTTCACCAGCTGTGAGACACACGAATTAAATATTGCATTATAAATGGTGCAGTAATATAGTTTTAC
This sequence comes from Ceriagrion tenellum, assembly GCA_963169105.1. Taxonomy (NCBI): domain Eukaryota; kingdom Metazoa; phylum Arthropoda; class Insecta; order Odonata; family Coenagrionidae; genus Ceriagrion; species Ceriagrion tenellum. The sequence continues at coordinate 23,778,633 of OY720638.1, read as the reverse complement.
ATGGCAGAAATTGTAAGTAATTAAATAAAACTATCCAAATAAATGTTTAACTTGACTCCTTTTTTTTACGCGGTACGCTTGAAACTCCAACAAAACGGAAGGTTTATTGTAATCCCGAAGAATTTACTGTGGTAACAATGTGATTAATTTTGAAAAATAGTTGAGAAAACACAAAAACTACACACTGATGATATTTACGAGATCTAGGTGTCAGAAATTCCTCATTTGTTAACAAAAGGTCTCTCTGGAGTGCATGCATATACCATTTCCCATGTAAAAGGACTGTTATTTCCCTGGAAAATATCTCGGAAAGTAATGTGGTGAAGGGTTGAATTTTTTGTGTCAATGGAAGGGTGATATATTTTTCTTTAAAATGAAACCAAATTCATTGATTTCTTGGTAAACACATATTTCGCTCAAACTATCTTAATCACGGGCGTCCTTAACAGCTCCTACCTTCCTGGAGAACCGAGTATGGAGTCCATTGGAATCTGTTAAATCGTGGGATCAGGGCAGAGGACGAAAGAAAGGGAAATATTGAGATGAATATTTGCGGAAATAAGGGACCCGATCGAAGAAAAATCGAGAAAAGTCAGAATATTCTCGGGGAAGATCGAGCAATAGCAAGCTACATTTTTTAATATCCTGCGAGCCACCACATGGGTGTGTGGCAGGGGGTGTTCGGTCACCAGCCGTGTGTAGTGTGACGTCGGGATCTCTCAAATGATACCAAATTCCCTTGGAATATTAATTTGGCATTGCCCCACTTTAATTCACGTCTCTCCACTTCAACGTTCTTTTTTTAACAATCCTCCCTTCTTCTAATCAACAAAAACATAGCAACCTTTTACACAAACAATAAACAATATGAAACATCAACATAGATATACATACATTAACATATAAATTAATTCCAGCAAAACTCGATTAACGAACGAAAATTAAATAAGTAAAATTAAAATAAATAAAACTGGAATTAAACAAAGGCAGGCACGACGTTACAGTCTTGCCCCCTCCCTCTAGACGAGTACAGGACGTGAGCAATCACGACCATACTCGACAGGTCAGTATCTCAGCTGGTAAAGATCACCAGGTTTGGAATCGGACCCTCAGTGGCAATTATTTTATACTCCTACTTAAAGCATCAGCATTAGCATGCAGTGGACCTTTCCGATGTTCAATATCGAAATTATAGTTCTACAATATTAGGGCCCACCTCATCAGCCTAGGGTTTGTCAGTGCTGCGCTCTGTAGCCACACTAAAGGATTGTGGTCCGTCTGTATGCGAAACCTCCTCTCACCGTCCAATTAGCAGTGTAGTTTCCGGATTCCCCATACAAGCGCTAAACATTCTTTTTCTGTGGTCCCATATCTCTTCTGAGTATCGTTGAACTTTTTGCTAAGAAATAGTACGGGGTGCTCCTCTCCATCTGTTCCCATCTGAGAGAGGACAATACCTATTACATTCTCGGATGCATCTGTCTGTATTAGAAATTCACTACCAAAATCAGGGGCCATCAATACTGGTCGAGCACTCAAAGTCTCTTTCAGTTTTTCAAATGCTGTATTTGCTTCTTTAGTCCACTCTATTTTACCCTTCCGTGTCCTTCCTTTTGTGAGATTTGTGATAGGAGCGGCTAAATCTGCGAACATCCTGATATATTTCCTATAATAATTACACAGTCCCATAAATGCTCGCACTTCTGTCTTGGTAGTTGGAGTAGCGTAATCCTTTATGGCCAAGATCTTCACTTCCGCGGGTTTTATCTTACCTCGACCTATTTCATGTCCTAGGTACTTGACTTTGTCTTGTGCAAATTTGCACTTTGCTGGTTTCAACGTCAATCCTGCGGCTTGGATGATCAGGAAAATTGGGCGTAAGTGATACAAATGATCCTCAAAGTTGTTAGAGAATATGGCAACGTCGTCCAGATACGGAAGCGCGAACTTTTCACACCCTCTCAAGAGCTTCGACATCAACAAGCTAAAACAATAAGGCGCATTCTTCAGTCCAGATGGCATCCTTAGAGGACGAAAATTCCAAAAGTGGTTACAAAAGCAGCATATCTCTGAGCATTTTCGGTCATTTTAATTTGCCAGTATCCCTTGGATAAATCTATTACCGTGATATACTTCGCTACAGCTACTGTCCCTATCCTTTGGTCGATGTTAGGAAGTGGATAGTACTCCGTTCTAATCTTCTTATTAAGGCGTCGATAATCAACGCAGGGACGCGGATCTCGTCCCGGCGATTCAACTAAGATCATCGGGGAAGCATAATTGGATTCTCCTTCCTCCACAATACCCAACTCGAGCATTTTCCGAATCTCTTCCTGGAGTATCTGGGTTTGCCGAGGGGACGTGCGATATGGCCTTTGTCTCACTGGGTCATGGTCCTCTAACACGATGTCATGGAGAACTACATCAGTCACCCCTGGTTTGACGGAGAATATTTCGGAAAACTCTAACACCAAAGTCTGAAGTTTTCCCCTTTCTTCTTCCATTAAGTGTTCTGATATTTGAATCTGTTCGCTAAGGGATTTCTCATTTCCTAAGCTTATTTCGGGTATTTCCATTTCAATCTCCTCTGCTTCTTCCATAAATTTCTCGTCCAAATAATTAACCTCTTCCTCTCGTTGGTAATATCTTTTCAATAGATTGATATTGAATACCTGCGTTCGATTTCCCTTTTCGGGGAGTTTTACAATGTAATTTGTCTCTGAGAGCTTCTTCTCAATTATCCCAGGCCCATTCCAATTCATAGACAATCTATTAGTCTTGAGCGGTGTTAGTATCAACACTTGGTCTCCTGGTTGGAAACTTCGATGTACGGCACGCTTGTCATACCATTTCTTCCTTTTCTCGCCCACTACCATTTGCTGATCAACAGCAATCTTCATGCTCTTGTGGATACGATTTATGATTCGTAACGCGTATTCCACTACTGGTGTTGGAGTCTCTTCTGTGCCTCCCGTTTTCCATCTTTCATATAATAGTGTCAGAGGCGTCCGTAAATTCCTTCCATGCACGATCTCAGCTGGAGAAAATCCTAAACTCTCATTTACTGACGTACGAATGGCGAAAAGCATCGCGGGGATAGCCTTTTCCCACTGTCTCTTCTCAACACAGGTATTACACTGTATTTTCATTATCTTTTTCATAGTGCGATGCAACCTTTCCACCGGGTTAGACTGAGGATGGTACACAGAACTATGTATCGTGTGTATCCCAAGTCTCTGTAAGAATTCATGTGTTAATGCACTCACAAAATACGAACCATTGTCACACTGAATTTCTTTCGGGAACCCAATTCGACTGAATAAATCTAAAAAAGTGTCAATAATCGTTGCTGATGAAATATTTCTTATAGGTATGGCCTCTGGGTATCGACTAGCCATGCAGATTGCCGTTAGAATGTATCTATTCCCGTTTTCCGACTCCGGCCATGGCCCACAAATATCAACATTTACTCTAGAAAAGACTTCTTCTATTACCGGTACTATTCTCATTGGACTCTTCCTCACATCTCCACTTTTCCCAACTCTTTGACATGGATCGCAGCTTCTTATGTAGTTCTCCACGTCTTTGTAACATCCGGGCCAATAGAAATAACGTAATAATTGTTCTTTTGTCTTTACTACACCAAAATGTGAGACTGTTCCCTCGAGGCAAGTTGCCAGCAGATCTTTTCTGTACTTCCGGGGCACATTAATCAATTCTTTTCTCTCCTTCAACCGATCATACTTGCTAATCAACAATACACAATTCTTTTCCTCATACCGCTGCCACCAAAATTATTCAACCTCTGTGACGTCGGGATCTCTCAAATGATACCAAATTCCCTTGGAATATTAATTTGGCATTGCCCCACTTTAATTCACGTCTCTCCACTTCAACGTTCTTTTTTTAACAGTCCTCCCTTTTCCATTCCCTCCATTAGTTCCATCACTACTTCCTGTAATACAATAGGGAGCATTCCATAGAATGGGTAAAAATAATAACACAGAAACTAATGTAGGTATATCTTGGAGCTTTTATTTCATTAAAAAGTATTTCAGAACAATACATGCGGATGTAGTACATGATAGTCCATTCCTTCTAGAAAATAATATGCAAACAGGACATAATCAGTAAAACATAGGCAAGACTTCAGAACATGTAGAACTAAAGAGAGTACAAAAGAGAATTGAAAAAAATAATGATTGGAATATTTGTGAACAATGCCCTGATAATAGCAGTCACAGCACAATCATTACAAGGCAAATGCATGGTGATTTGAGAGGCCATACACTGGCATTAACTTCATCTTACATTTACCACTACTAACAACCACAGATAATAGCAGCCAAAACCATCCTTACTAAATAAATATGTACATGGAGAAAGGTCAGACATTGCCTTTAACTGTACCTAACATATGCCACTAATTACCATGGCTAATAGAATGTAGAATAAAATCTAGCAAAGGAAACACACAATCTAAGCTCACTACGAATTAAGTGAGTAGATGGAGATTCGAAAGATCATGCATAGGCATTTACTGTACCTTACATATACTACTAATAGCTACAGGTAATGGCAATGACATGACTAATGACCATGGAAATGTACAGAACATACGAAACATTTTCATGGCACTGCTAGTTGAAATACTAAATGAGATGAATGAGAAACTACCCCCAACATATGATTTATGCATCATGAGCTAAATTGTATTCTCTCATTGCAACAAGCAGATTAATCACAGTATCATCTGAAGTTCGAGGAAAATCAACAAACACAAACAGCAGTGCTAGGCATATGAATGTTCAGCAGAAAGAGAAACATTATCATTGTCATGAAGATATTATGTTATGCAAAAATACATGAAACCCAAGCAGGGGAAATTCCATCACCACTTATGTAAAGGGCAGAACAATGCAAATTAGTGCAGAATACCAGCAGGATGATGAGGCAATTAAATGCTCTGCAATAACCTCTCACATTACCACAGAGGTCATATTATTACAATTATAATATTACAGGAAATACAAAAAGGGGAAATTCCATCACCACTAATGTTAAAGGCAGAACTAGCCAAATTAGTGCAGAATACCAACAGAATGATGAGGCAATAAATGCTCTGCAGTAACACACTCACATTACCACGGAGGTCATATTATTACAATTATAATATTACATTAAATACAAAAAAGGGAAATTCCATCACCACTTACATAAAGGGCAGAACTATGCAAATTAGCAAAGAGTATTAGCAGGATGATGAGGCAATTAAATGCTCTGCAATAACCTCTCACATTACCATAGAGGTCATATTATTACAATTATAATATTACATGAAATACAAAAAAGGGAAATTCCATCACCACTTACGTAAAGGGTAGAACTATGTAAATTAGTGCAGAATACCAGCATGATGATGAGACAATTAAATGATCTGCAATAACCTCTCACATACCACAGAGGTCATATTATTACAATTATAATGTTACATGAAACCCAAAAAGGGGAAATTCCATCACCACTTATGTTAAGGGCAGAACTATGTATGTACATTAGTGCAGAATACCAGCAGGGTGATGTGGCAATTAAATGCTCTGCAGTATCACGGTCATATCACTACAATGATCATAAAAATATAATGTTACACAATATTACATGAAACCCAAAAAGAGGCCATTCCACCACCACTTAAGTTAAAGGCAGAACTATGCAAGTTAGGGAAGAATACCTGTAGGTTGATGAAGCTATTGAATGCTTTGCAGTAACAGTGAGATAACTACAATGGTCATATAGCTTAAATGACACCCAAATACGGGCAATTCCACCACCACTATGTAAGTAAAAGGCAGAACTATGCACATTATAAAAGAGTACGTGAAGGATTATAACTAGCACAAACTAGTGGACACATACTGACCCCAGGGAGGTATGGCTCTAGAGTAACAAAACATTAATTGTAATGAGGTATTTCATGTTCATTTGTGACAAAAAACACAAGGCAGTCAGGCTACAAACTAGATAAAACTTTATGGGAGAAACTAAGGTAGAGAAGTACAGTGCTATAACGGGAAGGCAACAGATAAATTTAAAGACTTATGAAATACAACTTAAAGTGCACCTCCTCATTCTATGGTGGTTCATTAATAGAGCAGCACAACAAGAAATGTTATGTGCATAGCACACTTCCCTGTAGTCGGAAATTAAACATTTCATAAGTCTTTAAATTTACAGCAATGAAAATGTATCCTATTTAGGGTATTAAAAATTCCTAATCATACCTACACTTATCACTAAGTATATCTAATCTTAAGTTAATTAATTAATTCAACCTCAGAGTCCTATTCCTAAACTTAAGACTATAGTATATCCTAATCCTAAAATAATATCCTAAAACCTTTTTTAAAGGTGCTACACTACACAGTGGGGACCTTAATGTTGAAAGTGCCATTTCAAGTGACTTTGATATAATACCAATGCCCCCTTCATTTTCCTTCATGACACTTTCGAAAATGGTCTCACATGCGAGAAGGTAGTCCAAGAAACCTGTAGAAGGAACTGCAAGGCTCCCAAATGAAGAGGATTTATCAAAAGCTTTGAAATGTATAAACTTTTGATCCTCATTTATGAGCCCTTCACCAGATACCTCCAGCTTTTTACAGTGTGGGCATTGGTGCCACAACAAGAGTTTCCGTAGCACCACTCCTGCTACATACAGAAATGCTTGCCGCTCACCTATGTCCCACTTCATTAATTCAGCCACTTTGTCAGCATCATCAGGTCCAACAAAACTAGCATTTGAGGGACTGAAAGATGAAGACTGCTGACCCAGACCTACAATGTCCTTAAAAACTAGCATGCAATGGTCTGGGTCTAATTCACAGTTACCTGAGGGACTGGTGATAATCATTGACCTATAACTTAACTGTTTGTATGCTTGTTGGAATTGGTATGCTGTGGGATTCTTGCAGCAACCACCTCTTTGGCGAATTTGGCCAAAAAAATTCTCTAAGCAGTCTTGATTTAATCTTCGCAGACAGAGTTGATCAACACCACAACAGCTGTGAAGATGATTCCAGAGCATGACAGTTGCATTAATGGTAACCTTCCAACCCTTAATAAACTTACTTCGACTACTTACCTCCTTCTGCCCCAAATCAAAGACTCTCAAGCTCTCAAACAGAGCAATAGAGTCTTTCAGTACATTAAGGTGGTTAGTTCCCTCTGCCATGGGTCTTCTTAACACCTTTGTAGAAGGCTTAACAGTGCTATTGAAACAGTCGAATAATTGGTCCATTCGCCCAACGAATTCGGCTGTCCCAATAGCACTGCTATCATTCCCTTCACTTGCAACCTCAAGCATGGCTGCCACAGTGTTGGAGAAGACCCTACAGCAGAATGCAACCTTCATTCTCTGGAAATTGTTGGGGTACACACAAGCAGGGGTAAGTTTAGGGGCTTGCCTAAACTTGCGCTTTACATCCCGCTCATACACCATGATAATATCCCTCCAACTGGCTTTGAAACCATCAAAAAAATGGAAGTGGTGTCACAAAAAGCTGAGGATCCCTCAGCCACTTCCCCCAGATTTCTCTCTTCCATCAATCTCTTTACTGGGAAATAGATAAATAAAACATTGAGATTAGTTATCGTGACGCCCATTTTCCCTAACAACGAAGTTAATGTAAACTGACATCATCAGTAGAAATATGTATAGAGGTACACAGCCGCCTACAATCTATTCAAATGATCATGCGATACACTTACTCTAGCACATTGACGCAAGCAAAATGCAAATACAAGAAGTGCAACAAAGGATAGATTCGATTACATACCAGTTGGTTCACCATCAGGCTTCACCAGTGCCTCAGAGCCCACATCTGGAAAAGTAAAGGATAATCTTGGCTTTCAAAAGAGTAAAGTAGTGGTACTTTGAATAAATGAAGCACAAAACGTCCAAATGTCACACCATTTCTTATTTTGAGTCAGTTGCACAAATGGACTTTCTTGATCCAACTATATAATTAAAAACTTCTGAAACATCAGTTGGTATTTACTATAATGCCTAAGTAAACCAGAGAAGGAAATGATACATATTAAAGACAAGGTTAATATACATAATAGGAACTTAATATAGCTAAAGCCGTATCACATTATTTCAATAGCATCATTCTCCGAAAAATGTTGGCGAACAAGAGCGCGTATGTAGGCGCTATACGTTGTTTCATAGCTACATTCATCCCTCAGAGTATTGATAAGGCTCTGGTAATAAACCTTTCGGCACATAAAATTACAGTAATTTTCAACAAACTTTGTAAGAAGCCATACCTGGGACAGGGTGGACAGCAGTGGGACAGAACAGGTTGTACGTCCGATCTGAAAGTAAACCATTGGTAATAAATCGGTTCAGAACTAGAAATGAGAAAACATAGAACTCTCAAGAAAGTAACTATCAAAATATTGTGAGTGAAAAAAATGAGATCTCACCTTCAAAAATCGTAGGCTTTGCGTTCCACACAAGCCTCCCAGAAACAAAAAACTGAGAGGCGTCAAAGTGTTTCCCGCAAAGCCGGTAACACTTGTACCACTTCTCTGGATCTAATTCCAGCAGGTCCATTCTTCCTGCCCTCTCCAGCCACAACCGACCTTGCTCCACTTTCTTGGGGATACGATATAAACTTATCCCCACAGAATGGGTGGAATTTCTGCACCCCACAGCACAGCAGGGATATCCTCCACGACATTTGGATGGCATTTTTTATGAAAATGCAATAAAATGCACCAAACCGGTAGAAAAACTCGACAAATAACACCGCTGCTACGTCAATCGCAATGATCTCAGGAACTTCGCGCGGTTTTCCTCACTGGTGTTTACATCGTGGTTCGTAGAGTCACGAGTCAAAATAAATGCAATATTAATTGCAACTAATGGTTACAAATTTTCCATTTGTTTAATAGTTTAAAAAACTATTCTTATTTAATTAAAAGAAATATATCACATATGTGACCAAAAATCGTCTTAAATATTGCTCATTTGACTCTTTAGGTGATGGTGTTCACTGGTTTCCTGAATTCCCCCTAAGTGAGATGACTGTTTGTTTAGACTGTGCCGTCGCTATTCAGACGAGTTCTCTTGTTGCCATTTCCGGTATTCTTAAGTTTCAAGCACTGTCTGGATCTCGGCCCTCAAGTGAGCAATATGAGTTATAGTGCTCCCATTATACTTGAATTTTCTATACAAGCCGTGCACTGTTCTTGGCCGTCTTTCAACATCCTAAAATATTCCCACAAAACACTCTTACGCACCATTGTCGATGACAATCGCCACACGGTGGGACAGAAAACCACGTACCTCTGCATCTACTCGCCACCCTCGAAGCCGCCACGTGTGGCAAGGGGTAATAGGACATCAGCCGTGTAAAGATGTAAGGCTTTGAGGTTTTGGGAGGTGAAATGGTGAGGTGTATTATGGGAAGAGACGTTTTAAAATGAATAATCAGGGTAGGTTTTTTTCTGAAAATGAGGTGGTGGTCGGGTTTCATTGTGAATGGCTCATCGACATATACCATAACTTTTCATTTCTTATGTACCAATCTGGTTTTACAAAATGATTCGCAGATACTGCAGAAAAAGACTGAAGAAAGATGCTTTCAAACGGAATTTTAGTTGTACATGATGCAAGTCACAGAGATTTACTTGAGCATAACTGAACATATTCGGCGCGGGGATAAACGCTAAGCTCTGTGCTTTTATAGACCCGTAAATGAAATAAAAGGGAGAGTTTTTTAATCTCAGATTAAGGTGGATAATATTATGCATGAGAAAAACTTCAACAAATACTGTGGCATTAGAGTAAATAGTCATTGTTGCTAGCATCGAAGAAGGAGACCCTTCAGCGATGGTTGCGCCATCTGTGAATTTGAAAGTCGTTCTCATCTCAGAATGAGAACCACGGAGTAGGATATCCTACTCCGTGATGAGAACTTGGTCCGAAATATGACTGGGATTATCGTATGACTCCCTGAGAAATATCCCGTCTAGAAGTAAGAAAATGGCGCCTCTTTCCCTCTTCCTAATCATGTTTATGCCTCTTGAAATTAATAATTTGTGTTTTTAGGTGCTTATGTATGCTCGACAACAAATAAACTTTGTGAAAATCGGTCAATAAATTATTCGTAAAATCGAATTTGCAGTCGTACCAAAGTCGAGACTCAATTACTTGAACAAAAGAAAACTTCTATCTTCTCTTTCACCTACGTATCTACCGGCCTGAGGAAACTATTGAGGTTTGTACATGTTTTCAGAACGGTGCAAATGGAGAACAGAGTTGCCAAATTTACGCTATGCGTACTCGCCTTCAGGCCACGTTGGCAACTATTTTTCAACCTTGCTATAATAAAGCTTGTTACCTAATGAGAGAAGATGTTTTTTGGAAAAGCCAGGCGATACGGTCCAGTTCTGCTTGTTCCGATATGCACGGTGACGGTCCTTGGAGATTTCCTGTTTAAAAATATAACAACGCTATCTTCCCGCCAGCACAGTGCACAAAAATATCTGCTCATATATAAAGGACCTATATAAAGAAATACACCTGGGACATATTCCGCAATTTATTTTTGCACCGTTTCATATAGCTGAGCACCATTGCAGCAAAAATAATAATAATAATAAATAAAGTAACAATACAGACAATAACAACTTTATTGTGAGCCAATTTAGGACCGTACAGTCCTCTTTCAATTAACTCATTTAGCACACACATTTAACCTACCCAGGCGGGATTCGAACCCGCGATCCTCGGGTTAGCAGACGAGGACTTTACCCCCCCGCCCCCGGGGAAAAAATGTGTTTTTAAAATGAAAAAAAAATGGTTCATTTTTCACTACATTTTCCAAGGTTCTCTCCGATTTATTTAACATCTAGTTAATGCAAAAATAAACAACTCATAGTTACACCATTCAAACATAAAATAGTGAATGAATGAATTTTTCACTTCTTACAAGCCGACACATAGTAGTCATTATGCCCTGAAAAGTGGTCAAAATGACAAATAGTATTCCAATTTGAATGAAAATTTGCATGCTTACATTTTTGAGCGTGAAAAAAACAAATCCGAAGCCAGAATAAAACAATTCCAAATTATTCGCAGATTTTTTTTCATTGAAAGATAGAATAACCGTGATGCAATTACGTAAGCATGAGCTGCAGGGTTTAAGAAAACTAGTCTCATTCGAAGTAATCAAAAAATTGCTAATTTTTTTCTTTATCTTTACTAATTATCCGCTATCATAATTGAGTCGCGATGAAAATAATAATGCATATGCTCAATAATATATGAAAAATGAGCGTAATGAAAAAGTCACAAGTACAATCCATTTTAACTATTTGATTATTTAGTTTATCATATAAATACCTCATTGTTTCAAATAAATTGCTTTATATATCTACTTTTAAAGAGTTGAAATAATAACATTTCAAACAAAATTCCTACGTAAATTCCCATTTTTTCCATATTAGTGGATGTACTTTAAATACTCAAATGTACCAGTTTGGCTTAGACAAGTTTTCCCTTATTTTACTATTAATTTGATGCATATTAGCAACAATAATTTCGATATTTACCAAAATTTTACTCTTTCATTATGTCGTATGTTTTTCATCAAGTATTGTTTATAGATAGCCTTTTCAGCAGTACATTTTGGGAAGTAATTAGTGTAAATACCTACCAGAAAATAATTACTTGCTTGGTAAATTATGTTGGCGCCAGATATTCTATAGGTCCTCCGTGGCAGCCCAAAGTTCGTGCAGCCAGAGTTTTTGTTTAAGAAACTAGTATTTTTGTGAATCCTTCTATATTTGTGGCAATGATCTGTCATTGCCAAAGCAATGCCACGCTGTCTTTTCAATCGCAGCAGTTATTAAAATATGGGGGACAACCTTATTCTGCGCGAAATTGGCTCAGCTGTTTCGATTGCCATTCTTCATCTCAGGTTTCTGTCGAGGGGAGCTGGTTGGCCTGCAAGATAAAGTACTCTTTCCCATGACGAGAGCCTAGTTCTGAATCCCGGGAGTGGCGGAAAATATTTAGGGTAATTTTGATCCCTATTTGGGAGCTATGTGGAGAGCACTTTAAGCAAAAAACTCTCTCCGCTAGATAAATTGTAATAAACCGTCATTCCGTGGCAATCTTGGCGTATTTCGTTATTATTTTGGCTAATACGGACGCCTGGTATCCTTAAACCCTTCTCCCACTTCTCAAATAAGGCTTTCCAAACCAATTTCCTTAATATCATGCCCTAAAAGTCCATTTGATGGCTTTTAAATCGTCATGTTGGCATTCAAATAGATTAGAAAAACTCTGTAGTGACCATTTGATGCTTTAGTGGTGTAACTGGGAATTTTCAGCGTTGTAACGTCAAAGAAATTTGCCTTAAAAATCACCAGTTTTACTTAAATGGAACTCGGCTATGAGAATGGAGAAAAAAATTGGCTCTAAAATATGTCCTTGTTGGATTCATTATCCATCACTGCCCTTTAGGCTTTTGATTAAGAGTAGTCCAGTGCCGTGGCTAGATTTCTTCCCATTCCTCCTCCATTCTACTGAACGTCCCTCCCTTACCAGAGGATTCGGGTCTCCCCGCAGGGTAACTGCCTCCCGCTCGGCCGGAAGCTTTCGCTTGTCGCCAAGTCAGGGTGGTAGTGGGAAAAAGGGAAAAGGAAAGGGAAGGGAAAGTTAGCGAGCCACAACCCCTTCGAGGCCGACACCAATGAGGCGGATTAAGGTCAAAAGGAGCTCAATTGGGCCTCCGCCTCCCCGAAGTACTTGTATTAGTTATGTTACCCAAACAACGTAAGACGATTAGCCGTTAGTCTCGCTTATTCGAAAACTTTCCGCACATCTATGAGAACCGGAGGAGCCCGTTGCCCAAATTATTGGGATTGGGTGTCCTCCTGGCTCCATTTCCGGGTAGACGCCGTGCGGTCTGCCGGAGTACGTCATCGAATCAGGGGCCACCGGACCCATGGAGGGTCAATTCGGACCAATTCTGGTCAAAGCGTGGGCACATCCTTCAACTCAATACTCCTCGTCTATCCATCCCTCGAAGTTCATCCCTCCCTTACCAGTCTACCCACCTCATCAGTCAATATCGCCCAAATAAACTGAGTGGTCAGTTACCTTCCAATAATTAACTAACCATCCAGTCTTCGGCCACTTATGTCTCTGAATAGTATCTGTCCAAAATGAGAAACGCTTGGAGATTTAATTTTTTCTCATATTTAAGAAGTCTACACGGAAATAATCTCTCAATATATAACGAAACAAATCATCCATATGAATATACATCCATCTATGAATCCGGCGATATTCTCATAACTGTGCATTTTAACTAGAAAAGGTTGTGTGATCCAAATCAGCATTTTAATGGCTTGACGTCAATGCTCGATATATGTTCTCTGCTTTACTCGCATCAATTTTAATAGCTCTCCAGCACCCTGAAAGCTTGTATCACTCTTTGAATCGCCCATACACATTTGGCGTCTGAAAGACTCTGGTTATAATTAATTAATCACTTGGTGAATGTTAAAAAGGCAAGTTTAAAAAATGTATTTTAATTAACCATGTTATGCAGTGATATTATAAAATTGTTTCGATTAAATCAATTTATCCTTCTCCAGGTATGAAAAGTCTTTTTCGTACAAATCGCATTATCATAATATTTGACATTGATATCGCATGTTCTTTATGTTTACCACTGCATGGAGTTCATAAATCTTTTCTTTGGTCCATAAAGGTTCATTAATTCGGTGTCACATAGATATTTCGCTAGTAAAATACGTCATTTTGAATTTGGACCACATATACTCTATTGGTGTATATTCGCCTTGAAAGCATGGAAGAAATATATATTTTTACGCCCATGTTGAATCATCCACCAATGGTATGAAAACCGGAAAACGTTTAAAACTGGAAGATAGGTGAATTTAATTAGCTTTGAGCCCAAAATTACTTTAAAAATAAGACAACGAAACTGCCGCCTCTCATCTCCTCACGAACGCGAAAGAGTTTCAAATCTTCACATGATTACTTTGCATTGCTACCATCGATTCCCCGCGTCATAGTGAAGTTAGCTTGGACCGAATTTTTCAAGCACTAGGCCTCCGAATCTCTAGCCTCTCACAACCCAGTACTTCTTTTAGCATTTTTACCCAGCCTGTTGTCTTTCGTGGCAGTTTTAAGGAAGCAAGTGGCTTTTTTTGAAACTGCCACAGCTCCCTATGTTTTTATTTTTATCATTTCGCGGAACAAACTTAATTGAGTGGAGTCAAGCTGGCTTTAGGGCGTACTAAGGTGGAGGCTTAGCTGTAGCTAAGTTCTCTTTCTTTTTTATCCAAGGACCTTACAGCTGATTACTTTCATAAATCCTAGTTTTATCATATACTGCCCCATATTTTTCGAGCATTTTTTCTCGCAATAGGACTAATTTTACGATGCTCGTACGGTTCTCTTAGTCTTTAAACGCTCACGGGTGAACGCCAGTCAGTTAAATTTTGCTGTTTTAATTCATTTTTTTGCTCTAAGCCCCCCTCCTAATCCATTTACTTTCATGTTTCAAATACTTTTTCCACTGTTTCTTTTTACTTAGCAAGTTTTAAAAGAAATATGACCCATAATATTTGAATTTTTCTACATCACCGAGTCATACAAAACGCCACGCGTGTGTTTTAAAATCAAGGAAAATTATTTCACATTTCCTTCTACCTACTTGCGCATGCACAACAATTTGACAGGTAAGTTTTCTAGTTTGTTTTCCACGGAGCTTGAATGAACGCTTGATCTCCCGATGTACGGTTATTTCACCGCTTTGTTCCCTTTGGTGGACTTATATATCGCCAGCAACCCTGCAGGTTTTTTCCGGCTTCGTCAAACAGATCTGAAGATTTCTGCCGGATTTCCGGGGAAAAATATTCCACCAATAGAACGATATGGTTTACACTACAATTTTTTATTTTACGTTTATGAACTACTCTATTATTTAATTTTTAATTACAAGTCTGTTGGATGCCACGCGAGTAGGGGTGTTCTCAATTATATTTAAGAATAGTCAGTGAATATTTTTCTCTTTAATGTAATTTAATTGTTGTCAATGCTACTTGGATATTATTTTGACGCAACACTACATCCACAGGTCTGACAAAAGCGATGAAATGAGAGAGAGATATTGCAGGAAAGATAGGTACTAAAATTTGTTCCTTTTGCGCACAATAAGTGACCAGAAATAATACTGAGATCCACTAAATACACTTCCATAATACACGTCACCATTTCACCTCCCAAAACCTAATCCTTCACACGGCTGGTGTATTACCCCCTGCCACACACCCTTTGGGTGGCTTGCAGGGTATGACGTAGATGTAGATGGTACATCCCTTGCCATACGCCCATGCGGCGGCTCGCAGGGTAGTCTGTAGTTAAATTCCCTCCCCCCCAAAGAATGGACATTGTGACTATTTTTATCGGGCACATTTATGTTTATTCTCCTCACTTCACATTTTCTATGATTTGGTGCAATTTTCCCTGTCTCTACCAGTGATGTACTTGGTGCCTAAAGAGCTCTTGTAAGATGTCTTAAGGAGCCATTTTTATTACTTATAAGATATGATTCTGCAATATATTTTCCGTTAAAAATTTTCATGTCAAGGGCAGGCTGTGCAGTAGTTAAAGGTACTTTTAAGCGAGGGCTAAAAAGAACTGGTATACAAGAATTTGTACAATCTCTCGCCGAGGGATGCCGCGGTAACCCTCTTCAAGGATCTCTAATTTCACCAAAGTCGACAAAAAGGCACGCGAAGAATGTGATTTCTATACTGATATAATTTCATAGCAGTCACATGCTCCAGAAAGGTTAATTTATTTCCTTGTTTTTTAATTGAATTTCCTGGACTCTCTTCCGTTTTAATATGCAATAAATGCTAAAATTATCGTAAATAACCAATTAAGTCAATCATGAGATGTTATCCATGTGTACAGTTCACGGAAAAATCTTTACTATGATCCTTCTTTTACAGGATACCGGTTCCCTGGGCAAAAACGGCATTTCGGTAGAGCTTTGACTCACGGACTCTGAAGTTACTGGTTATGTGTTTGACACCACGGCCACTGAAACCAGAGGTATTTCTAGATTCTCTATACCTAAATATGTCACTCGGTCTGATTCCGCAATTTATTGCAAAAATCAACCCAGGTTTTGCCATAGATATCTCAGGTTTCCACAGGTAAACGCTGGAAACAGTTTCTCCTATATACAGATGGTAAACGAGAAACGTATTTTGTTCCGTATTCAGAGAAATGGCGTCACGAATGGGTAATGCCACGAATTTGTAAAACTTGTGCACCAACGTAGAATGGTTTGGATAATAATAGGCGCTTTATTTAGATTTGAATTAGTGTTTTGAAAATCAAGACTACTGTAAAGTATGCGCTCGAATGTTTAAATGTTAACTTAATAGTTCTATAAAATAGCCAAGAATTTTTAAAAACTACTTGAATTTTGTCATCCTTACGATATATTTTCGGCCAAATGAAAACTGCATTTGAGTCATCCAGCGTAAGTTTCTTGTGATACTATCCTTAAATGTGCTCATTCATGATAGTGCTTGAATTTCAATGCTGTTTAAAAATGTTGTGTTTGTCTTAGACTAAAAAAAAACTGATTACTCTTACATTAAATATGGTGGAAGCGTGACTTGAAAGAAACTCCCAAATGAATGAACTAGTACGGTGATGGCGATTTTATAAAAAATTCAAATCGCCGAAAAAGAACACGTCCATGACACATCAATGAGGAATGCTATGCTTCCTTCTTTAGCCTGTCTCTCCACAGCCATCCAATAATATAAAATTCTACGAGAAATTTAATTTTCAGTCAAAACAACCGATGCGAATGCAGCAGATAAGCACCTGCTTAGGGCACAGGCCAAAGAAGCATGTTTCTCTTTTGTTTGCTTTCCTGACGATTGTGACGGTCCGTATGCCCCTGAGGTTCGTATAGTCTCTTCTGAGGTTGTCATGAGAATTCCCAGGGTCCGTATTCTAGCTTTGGGTGGTGAAAAACCAGTCCAGTTGGCATTCGAGCCAGGGACCCCTAGATTAGCGCCCGAGAATTGAACCAAGATTAGCAGGCGAGAACTTCATTTTGCGTCTTTTGCCGTCTTGGGGCCGATATTGTTGATGATATTTAACAATTTGATGTTAAAAAAGCACTCATCTCACGGGGCAGCAAGAGTCACAAAAATGCGCATGATCAATCATACATTACTAGGGTTAAAATAAAGCTGCTAAAGCTATCTCACGTTAAGGAGACCTTAAGGAAGTGATAGGAAAACTTTCAATGGAAGGGTATTTACACTGTAAAATATTTTTCCCCGAATTTTCTGAAATTCAGCAAAGTTTCCTTAACTGAAGTTGTACCAACTTTTAAGCGAAAAAGCGAAGATTAAAATTTTAAGCAAGGAAAACTTGCCGTAATTCGGCAAATTTTCCTGAAAACTTTAAAACTGAAAATATTAACTGCAAATTATTAACCTACATTTCGGATTGGGATATGCTCACAACGACAAGGCTACAACATAACTTCAAACAAAATTTATTGAAATTTTAAAAGATATATGCCATTCAGCTTTAATAATAACTTTAAAAGCAAATGTAAAAGAGTGCTGGATTCATTACATATCAAGACAAAAAAGTAATTCTCTTGTACTTACTTATACTTGTAGTGCACATATTTACCCATAGACTTTTTCAAGATCATTTTTAAATATTGAGGAGTGAATAAGCTGACAAGAATGGTTATAAAATTAAGGTAACTGTGTCCAGCGAGTCGTAATGGAAGGGTACCATAATATAATTTCATCCAGATTATAAGAGACAAATAATGACAGGTTTGTAGATGTCTATGACTAACTTCAAATTAAGTATTTTTCTGAATTTCAGCAGGTTTTCTTTTACTGAAAATGTCTGGAAAATTTAATTCCGAGAACTTGTGGAATTTAAGACATTTCACTAAATTGCAGCAAATAAACTGAAAATTTCTAGGTTTAGCGGTGTACCGACTCATTTGAATACTCAAATGATATGAGGCATGGAGGCAAATCTGTAAAATTGACTGCGCCGTGATACGTTGATTCGGAACTTCGGTTGATTCTGTGTTCAGATCAAAGGGGAACATGGGTAGGAAAGAATGATAAAGCATCGGAGAGAGAATGGACGGGAACAAGAAGAGGTATACTGAGAGGAAAAGGGCCATTAAGGAGTGCGAGTGTCGTAGAAGGTTGCGAACCGCTCCTCTGAAGCGATCTCGTACCCTGGCAGTTAATTGCCTCGATATACCTCACGCCGGCGTCTTCCGTCACTTCCGTTCTGTAATTAACCCGTCGTTCTCCGCGGGAGTGCTTCATTACCGCAGATACATCCTATACTCGACAAGCTTTCGTATCTCATGGCCGTTTGACGTCCCATGATTCAGTTCAGAAAATCTAAAAAAAACATCAACGATGAGCTTCCTGGGGTGATGATTTTTCCAGCACTCATGAGTGTACTCCTGAGCCAAGGAAGCAACTATGAAACAATTCGAATATCATAAAAATAGAGAGCTTTTATATGATACATAAAGCTTGAATTTAATGAATACGAACTGCGATCGGGCGGGGTGGACAATTGAGTATAGTGTACGACGCAAAATCTGAGGGTTACGAATACCGAACCAAGTGAGGACAAATAATATCCTTATATGAAAAAGTATATCAATGAAAAATTTCTCAGATTCAGAAGATCGACCCGATGTAAACTGTCACGGCTTTGGGTGAGTATGAATTTCTCAGAATTGGCTGGAGTACTGCGATGTGAGAGGCAATGGGAGACCTCCACATTACTCGAAGTCTTCAAGAAAGGACGATACACAATGGCTAGTTCATATCATTGCTTTCTGAGCTCACTGAATCTCCTACACTCATCGTGGATTAGAGCAGTGTCCCAGAAAAAATGGAATGAAGGTTTTCATAGAATAAAAGAGCATCCAGGAGACCACCTTTCAGCATCATTGGAATCAATACTATGGTTAAATATATGTTACCGAGCACTAGTGTCTGCCAGTGCGCCAAGCCGTGGAAGGGAGTTTCCAATCACCTAATGTTATTCATATTTGTTAAAATTTCAATACTGGTAGATGCGCCATGGTTTTACTTTCGCAGTAGAAAGATGATACTGGTTAACGGTTAATCAATTCTATGCCTCTTAATTATGTCATAAGTAATCAAGTCTTTCTTTCCGAAAGGATTAAGTCGATAGAATTGTTCCACCAACATCATAAAGCATACTTCTCACTTGAAACCTTCATCATGGTTTATTATGCTAACCAGAAGACGACATTTTTATAATAGGACCTTAATTATGATTTAGTCTTCTTATCAAGGATTCCGTTGCAATGAGTAATATTTTATGCCTGATGGAGCATTTTAGTGCGAAGAAGGAATAGGAGGTAACGGGAATAGTTTTCAAGCGATAGAACATTGGTAAGATGTCCATTTAAATTTGATACAATTGAATATTAAATATGTTGGCGTTATTTATGTGTGGTGTACGTAAATCAATGCTTTATTTACGGCTCTAATTACAAACTATAACCACTGGTTTTTTAAATTTTGCTGGTTGGTAAGTACTGGGGGAAAGAAAGCTGTACAATTCACATAACACTAAATAAAAAATGCATTGAGAACTTCAGCAGAACACATTTTTTGGTGTTGCTAGCTTATTTCCTACGTATATTCATCCCGTTCATTAGGCATATTCTCTTTCTTTTCTGTTTTTCTCCATCCTCTCCGCCTACCCATCATTAGCTTCTCTTCCACGTGTTCGCCATCCCCTATCTCTTCATTAACAACTCCAGCCACCTACTCTGTCTCCCTCTAATCACCTCTAAAATCTTCCTCTCCTCGCCCACTCGTTCCTCGTACTTCTTTGTTCATCTTCCTTTTAATTCGCTACAGTTTATTTATCCAACTCCATAAAAACATCTACTACCTACTATCACCCTCCTTTCTGAGCCTTTGAGCCACACAATGCCTGAATGTGCATTAAAATGTTCGTCAACCGTTTATCTACATTCTCTCGCGGGGTCTCTATCCTCAGACTCATATTTCTGAACGTTTTCTGCATTAGCGCTATCGTTCTTGCAATGTCCTTCGACACATTGCCTTCCTCCCATTTTGGTACGTTTCAGATTTTCTGTCCCAAAAAGTTTCATTACTTTTGTAATCACATGAATTAGGTCCGTTCCGCATATCACTCGCCCATTTTCAAATACATCTACCAATTCCTTCAAGCCCTGGAATGATCGACTAATCACAAGTCATCTACGAGAAGTCGAAACTTAATGAATTAAAAGTAAGGAATACATTTCTACGGCAAAAGATATTTCTCTCTAATCGTTTATTTCGTCAGTCAAATACTATTACCGCATGTTTTGGATGAACATGCACACAGAAGAGGAAACATCAACACAGACCATCATTTAGTCAAATCAAAGACTTATATGTGGTCAGGAGGCTTGAGGCTTGAGAATCTGGAATGAGGAAATACATGATGCTATCTAACTGAAAGATAGAAAATATAGGGGATACTTACAAAAGAAATCTGAGGATGTCAACGAAAATTACCGTGTCATTAAGAATAGAACGAAATAAATTGTTAGACAAGCACATATGACCGTATGGGATACTTTAATAAGTGGCATTAAAAGCGAGGTAAAAGGCAGGTAAGTATTTCCAGGTTAGTATTTTGACATAGGCATTCGACAGCATTCGAGAGAGATACTTTGATCCATATTGGAAAAACAAATATACCATATTTATATAACTAAATTCATTATATCTCTATCAAAAATACAAATATTGTAATTGATACTCGGATAGTCAAAAATCCATCAAAGAAAATTATTAAAAAACCAATGGTGTTAGGAAAGGTTCAAATTTAAATAGCGAATTATTACGCCATCACCACCTGATGATGGCGTAACTGCCGAAACCAGTTGTGCTTTTAATAATAAATCTGTGGAAGGCACAAAGTTTTTGTTTACTACAGTGCTGGATAAGGGTGAACTTTGTTTCTACCGCCATTTTATGAATAAATAGATTATCAGAAATAAAATTCCTTAAATTTGTGAAAGGCTGTAAATGTCTGGACCGCATAAGAAATAAAGAAATGAGGCATGAATTAGAAGTACAACCAGTGACAGACGTAGCATCAAATTATAAAGAAAGATAAAAAGAACATTTTGAGTGTATGACTCAAGAAAGAATACCCTAAACAAGTATAAGCCTTTAGTAAGAAGAAGTATTGAGAGAGAGAAAGACTAAGATGGTGAAGCCTAAGCGGTAAGCAAGACGGAAAGAATTTAATGAGGATAACATTTGCTATTCACGTATGTACAATTCAAATGGTGATTGTGAAATTATATAACTTAAACATGATCATTATCATAAGGCTGTGAATAATGCTTAATTTTATATATTCAATAGTCAGGCTACAAAGTTATCATAAGATACGAATAAGTTTTCTCCAATTGATTGGATTGTTCGCATTGGTTGCGGCAAAAATGTGATAATCAAGTTTGTATGCTTACAATTTGTCGATAGAATTGTTATAAAACGGTGAACAATTCTGATACATCATTCATCATATAGATGCTTTCACGATTGGTCTTCTTAGTATTCATAAATAATTCTTGTCTGCATTAACGTTGGGAAGGTGGGAAAGTATGCTAAAGCTTTTCCTGTGGCGGTCGTCGAATCAGACTGAAGGAAATTAGGATACCTGCACTGAATTTCAATTGCTTTAAGTTAGATACATAAATCACGGGTAAGAGAAAGAGCAATATAAAATTGAAAATCAATTTTATTGTTCAATAACATCACGAAATGCAAGTGTAATGTGGAAATCAAGAATATGTTAATCGTGATACTGAGTTGTTTGCCAGAAAATAATGAATGCATCCTTTCCCCAGAAAAGACGAAGATCTAAAGTAAAAACGCTTAACCATCATCATCAAATTAATTCATTTTAATAGATAGAGGTGTTAATAGGGACTTCTGGGACACATATCTGGGAGCTGTGCTAGCTAATATGCTAGTTATATGACCTATATTTGAGCTAGATTTATGCTAGCTAATAGCTATTGAACTTTTAGCTAATATTACCAAAAACTTCAATATTGCCCGCGCATCTTGATTTTGATTTCTTAGTAGCAGGAAAAATTTTATGATATAAAACTCACAACTATCCTCTTAAATTGAAGGAAATATAACTAATTGTTTCCGAAAGGATTAAGGAAATGAAATATTTTGTTATGAAGAAATGAAGCATACTTTTTATTTTAAAGCTTCATCATGGTTCCTATCTTAGTCATAAAGTTATGCATCATTTGTACTCATAATTTCCTTCATGATTTTAAATATTCTATGCTTAAAAGTTTTCAAGTCCATACATATATGTGTAAGGTAAAGAGCAGGAAAGGATTTCAAGCTACAAAACACAAACAATTGTCAATGAAGGTTTAAAACTATTGTACATTTGGCGTCGATTATGCTCGGTGGTCGTTCATTATCACGTGTCTGTATTAATCTTGGCTATGTTATGCATTTATGGAAGGTAAACTCTTCATTAGCATAGCCCTACGAAAAATGTGACGGAACGTTCAGATGAACACAATTTCATTATTACGCCAGGAAGCGTCCAGCCTCTCTTTATTCCTTCTATAAAGCCCACTACCATTCTTAGGCATTTCTGCCCCAACTAACAAAAAAAGCTCCTCTCGTCAAAGTTAACTGCACAACTTGACTCCAAATTGCCAAATGCATACACCTGCTCTGCCTCCCTCTAATCTCCTCTGAGAATTAGCTGGGACGAGAAAGATGATAGTCTAAAAAAGGGAGTGGGCTTCATGGAGGAGATGAAGAGATGCAAGACGCACCGCGTCGTCCTTTAAATGAGTTCAATTGAACGCTCCAACACGCTCCTTCGCATAGTTTATGTCATTTGCAGAGTTTTCTTTCTATTGGTATAATTTACGTAACTTAGTAACATGCAGATGTGTTAAATAACGTACACAGAGCAAAATTTACGTCAAATTTTCAGTTGTTTTAGAATTACGTTGACATCTTACCTGAGTTTTACAGATTGCAACTTATTTCTGTTACTTACCATATTCATATATGGATTTAAAAAGCTTCAACATGTATAGAATGTTTACCCGTAGTAAGCAACTCATTAGTACAGGTGATGTATTAGTTAAAGACTCTTAACATAAAAATTACGGTTTCTATCAAACGCAATGAACAATGATGAAGCATTTATATAGGGAGCATGTTTCATTACATCATGGAGTAAAAAGTTCATTACCTCGGAGTAATGAGAATATGTTGCCAATTCCTAATATTAAATACAATTTAAAATGTTAGCATTAATTCTTTATTATATCTTTTATCTTGCTGGTAAGAAATGAGCAAAATGAAGGTGTGGGTAGAAGCATTGAAATTTTAACTTATATTAGGAATGGTATCCGTTAAGCAGCATTGATAACCCTGGCATCACTGAAAATACTCCATGTTGGAATCTTCGAAGCAAGAGTCCTTAGAACGACGGAGTCTCCATAGGTGGATCGGCTGGTGAATGCGGGTCAAAAGTTTCTTTGGAAAACACCAAAGATACTGGAAGAGAATGAAGGAGAACACTGGCCTGCGAACTGCTACTTTGGCTAGATCAGCCCGGCTGTAGAGTTAACATATCAGCTCCAGATTCATCAGAGATCATTATTGTGATCATCTGTGATCATCTATCATCATTAGTGATAATTATAATGTATTCGTTGGCGGAACAGTAACGATAAATTTTAATTTTAAAAATACATTTTAGCATATTGATAACAATTTATATCAATTAATTTTCGTTTTAGGCGAAATTAAGAACGTAACCTCCGGAAAGGCTTCCCGAAGATGTATATAAGCCTTTTAGAATATAAGTACTGAGAGAACTAAATTGCGATGTTGAATCCTAAGTGATAAACGAGGCACCATAATGTTCCTAATGTGCACATAATTCGAAAAGTGAACATGTCATATTATATATTGAATAAAAGTAATATTACGAGGCACTAACTTTATTTTTTAACGTTTTCTTTATTTTTAAATTTTCTTTTTTTTTTTAATTTTTTAAAAGTATTTTTTTATTTTGCATATAATTTTTAACATCTGTAAGACCTTAGGTTCTCCTAAGATTCGCTAACGTTATCTGATATTGATTGTATTGCAAGCTATCTTTGCGGCAAAAATCTGATAATCAATTTTGTACAATTTTACTTAGACAATAGTTATATGAAACGGTGAGAAATTCTAACGCCTCATCCATTCTACTGTACGAATGATTCTTACCTGATTGAACTGTGAGGAGGGTTAGTATTTAAAGCATTACGTGTGATGATTGTCCTGTCAGTCAGGAAGAATTTTAGATTTCCGCGGTCGATTGCTATTGCTTTAAGTTAGATTCATAAACGTGCGGATTAAAGAAATGAAAATGAAAAATAACAAAACAATTTTATTGTTTGATGTCAACACCGAATCTGCGGAAACGCAGGTAAGTGTGAATGCAGTTTTGAAACAATTGAGGTTTGGCGTAATTTTCACTCGGTGGTTGCTCTAAATTAATACATTTCTGTATATGTCTAAGTTCTGTTACCTATATCAACGAAAATAAAACTGCAATTTATTTGAAACCTACAAAAAACGTGTTTGAACGTTAAGATAAACATCTGAAGACGACGCCAGGATGCCTCTTGTCACTCTACATTGCTTCCATAAAGCCCACTCCAATTCTTAGGCTATTTTCTTTCCCCGTCCCAACTCATTAAAAATGTTACCCACCAACCCATTCTTAGCATCCACTCACCCGCGATTTCAATTCCCGTGCAACTGCTCTGCCTTCACCTAATCTCCTCCAAGATTTACTTCTCCTCGCCTACCTCTTGAATGGGCTCCAAGAATCTACTTCGTCGTTTTTCTACCTTTCCGCCCATCTGACTTTCTTCTTCCTCCTCACAACCACATCCACAACATATTCACATTCTCTTTCCCTTGAGTCCAGATTTCTGCATCAACGCCGCACTACGCATTTGAATCTTCGTCAGCATTTTATTAACATTTTGAGATGCGAACGCCTTTTAAATTCACAGATGGCGTAACCATCGCTCAAGGGTCTCCTCCTTCGATGCAAGCAACAATGACTATTTACTCTAATGCCACAGTATTTGTTGAAGTTTTTCTCATGCATAATATTATCCACCTTAATCTGAGATTAAAAAACTCTCCCTTTTATTTCATTTACGGGTCTATAAAACCAAAGAGCTTAGCGTTTATCCCCGCGCCGAATATGTTCAGTTATGCTCAAGTAAATCTCTGTGACTTGCATCATGTACAACTAAAATTCCGTTTGAAAGCATCTTTCTTCAGTCTTTTTCTGCAGTATCTGCTAATCATTTTGTAAAACCAGATTGGTACATAAGAAATGAAAAGTTATCGTATATGTCGAAGAGCCATTCACAATGAAACCCGACCACCAACTCATTTTCAGAAAACAATCTACCCTGATTATTAATTTTCAAACGTCTCTTCCCCAACCACAATTTCTTTTTCTCCTGGGAAGAGCATGCATGCATGCATTGTTTCCTGGCACCTCATCGTCAAATAGGTCATAAATTCGTTTTCTCCTATTTGTATTCTTGGTGGTGTAACTATCTTCCATTCCCGTAGACCATAGTCTATGAACATATGAAATAATTTGGCCGTCAGATTACTTAAATCCTTGCCTAGCACCTTGCTGGGTTCTTTGGCCTAAGGTCCAGCATCAATCTTTGCGAGATTAATCATATATTAATAGAGAGAATGAATGGTGTTTTTTTAATGATTAGGGTATCCTCGTTTTTCTAGTATGTACCAAGGTATTTCTCGGTGGATGCTGTCGAATTTCTTTTGTAATTATGAGTTACTTCAGATAAAATTAAATACGTTATCGTTTATCAGTTTCAATCTTAAAACATTGTGCAATCCATGATCGCACCTAACGAAATCCTGCTTGTTCTTCGAGGAGCCATTTTATCCTTTGACCTTGGTAACATTTTTTAGTCATTCATGAATAGTTTTTTCTAAATACCTTGTAAGATTCATTCAGTAGGCCTTGTTATACCTTTAGGTTTTCTGGCTGCATTTGTCTACATATTAAAATGTTTTACTACATTTGCATTTTGTCATTCGTCTGGTACTTCAAGGCATGTCTAGCACATAATATAGAAATTTAGCATTTGCTTATTTAAAAGGGGGCTGCCATACTTAATGAGTTCAGAATTGATATCATTTAGTCGAGGTGTTTTCTGTTTTTTTTGTTTTCTTTAAACGATTTTAAATTCTGTCATATAGAAGGGATCCAAACCGGATGTGTCTGTATTTTGAAATTCACCTATGATTAGAGTGTACCAGAGCTGTTGCTAATGCTTAGTCCATATTTCTTTAGTTATTACATTACTCTAAGCTACTCATAATTTTTTCAGGTTTTTCATCACTTTCTAAGAAAATTATTGTTTGCCGTATACGTCGTTTCAATACTACTCATAAATGTATTCCGAGCTTTCATATGCTCCTCTCTAATTATCGATCTCACTCTGTTACTAGTAACATGACAAGTTTCTTTTGATTCCTCAGATTTCCTCAGTAAGTTTTACCTGTATGCTCTGTCAAATAGTTCGTGAGGATCATTAATTCCTAGACACTCAAATTTATGCCGTTTCATACTTATTTCTAACTTGTCATAGTTGACATAATTAGCATCTGCTCTTCATAAATTTCCTAACTTTTTCCATTTGTCTGATTTACATGTCAGCTAAATTTTGTACAGATATTGGTATTTCTTTAGTCAATCTAAAATATATTTTCTATCACAATTTCTTCCAATCCAATGGAAATTCCAGATATTCTAACCTCTATTTCATTTATAATTTGCCTAACACCTTGTAGGATTCAAAATTCCTTTGTTGAGTTTTTGGCCAATGGCTCTGAATCAATTATCGCAAGACTAATCATATCTTAATAGAGAGAATGAATAGTGTTCTTTCAGTGACCAGAATACCCTTGTTTTTCTAGTATGAACCAAAGTATTTCTCGGAGGATGCTGTCAAATTCCTTTGGTAGTACTTACTACTTGACAAAGGGGAATAGATGGGTGGAAAATGAATAATCTGGGTGGGCACCTGCAGGTCACGGATGAGGCAAATTTTCCGTTTGCTTAATGAAAACGCAGTAGAGGTCACGTTTCATCATGAATGGCTCTATGCCTAATGGCTATGCTGTATCTTTTCTTATCTTTATATACCGATGTGGTTTTTCAAAATGATTTTTGTCTAGATAAAGTATTTGCTACTATGGAATTGTATATGCACTGGATGCAAGTCACTAAGATTTACTTAAGCAGGAGTAAAGATACTCGGCTCGCAGAATAACGTTAAGCTCTGTGCTTTAATCAACCCCTAAAAGAGATAAACCAGGGCTGTTTTACCATTCAGATTCAGGCGGCTAATATTATTTAAGAGAAAAACTCCACTTATCTCTCTGTCATCCGAGAAAAGTTCATTGTCGCTTACTTAGAAGGATGAATTCCTTAAACGATGATAGCGCCATCTGTGAACTTGGCAGCCGTTTGCCATTCCGAATGTAAATATAATGGTGACGATGATTGAAATGTGTTAAGGGGCGTTGTATGGTTCAAAAACCTGAACTCGAGGAAAAGTGTATAAGAATATTTTGCAAATGAAATTGTGTAGGAGAAGGAAGCAAGTACGAGGAAGCGAACTGGCCATGTGGAAGAAGAGATGTGAATCTTGGAGGAGATGAGGAGGAGGCCGAATAGGGCGACAGAAGTGTCAATCAAGGGTGTGGGGATGCAGTAAATGAGGTAGAGAGTAGCATACTTAGTTGGTTGGACGGGAATGAAAATAGTCCGTTTTAAAGTGAGCTTCATCGGAGAAATCAAGAGAGGCGGGACGCATCCTGGCAAAATCACAACTGTGAAGACCTCCAACTTGAAAATAAGAATTTTTACCACTTGACGCCCATTGAGACTCATGATCTACTCCTCAAGAACTATCATATTCCGAAGTTTCAGCCAATTTCACCGTAACATTTTTTCCAGATGTTTCTGCGGGGTCCTTTACGGCGAACATCTTCACTTCTTGCATACTGAGTTTACAATCACATGGAAATCTTCAGCACATTCAACCACACTCTCAAAGTTCATGCAGGTAACAATTATTCATGATTTTAAAGAGAACGGATACGAGTATCCATGTATTGGATGGATGACTTATAAGACTTTGCACCATTTATTATTAAAACTATCGTCAAATTATAAGTAAACTAACATTATTATCGTATCATGCCGTACAGATTGGGCCAATCCAAATAATAGAAGGAAACATGAGGAAATATTAGGATAAGCTGTAGCGTAACGAAAAAACATGTAAAGATAAAACATAATTCACACTCTATAATCATTATTGTCATCAAAATTATAACCTTTCACAAGTATGTTTCGAATTAAAAATGCTTAAAAGGAGACGGTTCTACTCATTACATTCTCCTGCCTTGCCTATTACGTATTAGCTAACGTTTTCACCCAGCAATGGTCGTGCATCATCTGGGAGATGACTTTTAGCTGCAATATCATGCCATTATATCAACGCATGAGCTGAGTGGGTGCGACTCATGCTATATTTTAGCTCTTTAATGCTCTAACGGACAGTATGCATTCACAAAAGGACTTTGTATGCATTGTGCTTTAATTTACGCGTTAGAATCTCTCAGATGACTCGCAACTCATGGCATTATTCTTTGTAACCATCCTTTAGATGACTCGTGTCCTCCGGCGTTTTTAATTATTTTACTTCTTGAAGTCTGTGCGAGCAACGTCGATTATGCCGAAGTCTTGCGATGCGTTCTTCACACACTCTTCCATCTTCTTCAGTGCCAAAATCGCCTGACGTATTTCAGTTGGACTCTTAACGTAACTTGCAAAGGGTTCAGAATTTGTCATTGTCCAATAAAGATGTCAATGATGAACCATTTGAAGAAGATAGTGACGTGAACATTGAGGAGAGACAACCATAAGATTGAGAGGCAGATTTGTACATAAAGTTCAGTGATGAAGACCTCGGTGCTTTAGACATCCTCTCTGATTCTGTTTTATTTTCGTCGTGAGAAACTTTGTGATTTGACAAAGCGGCGTCGTGCACTATTACCCATTGGCAAGAGAAAAACACTGGGCCAAAATGCCATAACTTGACTGCCTGGTCTAACTGGAGACGAAAAGATAGTCAAAACACAATTTGTGGCATGGGAAAGTTTTGCTACAAACGACATATTCGTGAAAGTGGTGTTTTACACAAAGAAGCACATCGATTTAATCCACGCAAAATCATCAGGAATAATGACGCACGCCACACCGATTCCATTGAAATTAGGGCTTTGTTCGGAATTCTATATCTATCCGGTATGTACTACACGAACCTATTACATATAGGGGAACTGTGGGGGGTTAAACAGCCATGTAGTTGAGAAATTCCACCTTGTAATGAACAAAAGAAGATTCCTCTTTCTACTGAAAAGCCTAAGATTTGAAGAAAAGGAAAGCCGTTCCCTGCGAAAGGAAACAGACAAAGTGGCGGCAATTAGAGAATTTTGGAAAAATTTCATCAGTAACTTCAAGAGACATTACTCCTTGGGGTCTAATGTCACCATAAATGAGATGCTGGCAGCGTTTCGAGGAACAACCAGTTTCCACCAATTTATTCCAATAAAGCCAGCAAAATATGACGTGAAAATTTGTTGTACTGGCAGATAGCAAATTGTTTTGCTCCTACAACTTGGAAACATAATTAGGAAAGCGGCTCGGATGATCCTTTTTGGGTTAGCAACAAGGCCCACGATTTATTAATTAGATTAGCAAAACCAACATACAAATCCGGGAGAAACATCACGGGTGACAACTGGTTTAGTGATATTCAACTCGTCCCGGCCTTGAAAAAAGAAAAGTTATTCTATTGGAGTACTTTACGAAATAAAAAACTGCAATTCCAATAGATTTTTTAGCAATAAAAAGTCGCCCCTTCAATCCAGCACGCTTGGGATTCAAAATAAAATATTCAGACAGTTGGATTTCACTCGTACCTCAAAAACAACAGTCAAACAATGAAGCTGGTTCTTCGCAAAAGCAAGGAAATAATAAAGAAAGAGATGTAATCCCTACATCAAGGATTCCAAGAGAAAACGATACACAAAGTTCAACAACAAATTCAACATCCCTGCAACAAATGTGACTCCGACATCTGCCTCGACCTCGTCAATACGGTGTGTGCAAAGTGGGTAGAACTGTGTTTGTGTACTCAAGCTCAAGAACCGCAAGATACGGACGCTGACTGAGCATTAATTTTTTTGTTCTATTTTGTCATTACTTACATTACCTTTAGCTTCAGGAGCGTAAAAATATGGGCATAAACTAAAATGACTTCAATAGTTCATATCTTTGTGGCAAACCTTACCATTATGGTAGAATCCAGTTTCCAGCAAAAGTCAAAAATGTGTGTTCTTTTTTACTCAGACAGAAAACCATTTGTGATATTATTCTTCTTCATGAAAAGTTACTTACCCCAAACATTTGTTGTGTTTCAATTGTTATTTAATAAAATCTGAACAGGAAAAATTTTGAATCGAAAAAAATACTGAAATCTAAATGGCTTTCTAGAAAAACCAAGATAAATATTTATCATTCAATAATCATCCCAGTACTACTATATGATTCGGAAACATTGGCATTAACCAAAGAATCTGAGAAAATCTAATTGTTTTTGAAAATAAAGTGTTTAGGAAAATCTTTGACCCAGTTCAAGACCAAAATGGATGGATAATTAGGAAGGACATAGAGTTGAGAGACACCAATACATACCCAGATATAGAGGCAATAGATAAGAGCCGAAGATTAAGATGGGCTGGACATGTGTGGAGAGAAGAAAAAACTGCGATAACCAAGACATTATACCTGAGAAACCCTGAGGGCAGAAGACCACCTAGTGGACCAAGAATAACGTGGAAGGACAAAGTTGAAAAGGACATAGATAGAATTGGGGCTACACTTCAAAAAGCAGAAGAGAGGAGATTCATTGTTGGTGAGGCCAAAATCCTGCTGAGGTTACATTGGCCAAGGAGGTAAGGTAAGGTATTTTATAAAATCGATTAAAAAGGACGAAACTGAATTGAAGATTCTACATGTAGAATCAATCACAATAATCGCAAATAGTCATCCCTGAAATGACTCCCAACTAAGCGAGTAACAGGATATTCGTCTTTTCAATAATAGAAGGTAATTTTTTTAGTATTATTGTTTAATATAAGAACAATTAATAATGCTAAAATTAACATCAAAATATATTCTCCTGCGGATTTTTGAACCAGATATGGCGATATACTGCGAGCGGAATAACGTCAAGCTCTGTGCATCTGTGGAGCTTAATTAAGAGAGGCAAGTGCTTTTCTATCTATTAGAATAATGTGACGAAATTCATGAAATAGGGAACCCAAATTGATTTAGGTATTAGAGAAAATAGTCATTTTTGGGTACTATTTCCTATGCTTAGTTATTCACATTATGAGTTTATATTCTATATGTTCCACACACCTTGGTTTGGCATTCTTCGAAGCAAAAGAAAAGTTAAATAATAGGTAGCCAAGTACTATCCTCTTGAATCCCATAATATAACAAGTGTTTCCGAAAAGTTAAGACGATGACTTTTTCTGCCATCTTATGGTTTATCATGCACCTTATTTGAAAACTTCAGCATGGTTCATTATGTTAGTCAGTCCCCATGATTGTTATGTTTAGACCCTCAAAGTAATGTCCTAAGTAATGGGTTACTTAGTAATAGTAAACTTTCTATGCATGCTGTAGTTTTTACGTCCGAATATATAAATTGTAAGTAAGAGGAGTATCTTCAATCTACAAAACACAGTGAAGTGTAATTGCAGGTTTTTAAAAATTAAACATTTGGCATTACTTGCGCTCGGTGGTCATTGATAGACATATCTCCCTTTGAATCTAAGTGATGTCACCTATATTTAAGGGAGGAAACTCAGCAATAAATTTAAACCCGAAAAAACGTGTTGAATCTCTAAGCTGAACACTTTGAAGATGACGGCAGGACCTTCTTCTAAATGCCTTCTTCTGACGGCAGGAAGTCTTCTTCTAAATGCCTCTTAAATTCTTCAATACGGCTCACTTTAAAATTAGACTATTTACCTTCCCCGTCCAAACTTACTAAGTATGCTACTCTCCACCTTGCCTACTGCATACCCTCTCCCTTGATTGACATTCCCAATGCCATATTAGGCTTCCTCCTATTTACCTCCAAGAATCACATCTTTTCTTTCTCTTCTTCCACATGGCCAGTTCGCGTCCTCGTACTTCCTCGTTTGTCTTTCTTTCCATCCGTCGCACTTGCTTTATTCTCCTTCGCAGCTTCATTCGCTACATATATTCATTCACTTTTCCTCAAGTCCAGATTTAGGCACCGAACAAGGCGTCATCCCACATTCAAGAATTCGTCAACAATTTATTTACAATCTGAGATATAAATCCCTTCAAAATTCACAGATGGCGTAATCATTGCTAAAGGTAATCCTGCTACTTGTGCTAGCGGCTACGATTTTTTTTCTCTATTAACAGAGATATAAATGGAGTTTTTCTCTCAAATTATATTAGCCGCTTTAATCTGAGAGATGAAACAGAACTGGTTTCTCTCATTTAGGGGTTGATGAAAGCACAGAGCTAGACGTTATACGGGGTGCCAAATATGTTCACTTCTGCTGATGTAAATCTCAGTAACTTGTATCTAGTACGCATTAAATTCCATAGTAAAGAAAATATTGTCTAGTCATAGATAATTTTGAAAAACCACATTGGTATATGATAAATAAAAAGGTATATCCTATGGTAGTGAGCCATTCGTAATTAAACGTGATCCCCACCTTGTTTTCAGGCAAGGTGTACACCGATATTCAGCATACGGAATATTTATCTCACCCGTGACCTAAATACACACACCCTGATTATTCATTTATCACCCTTTTCTTCCTGTATCACATTTATAAGGTATGCTCTTCGGTGAAATGGTAACAGAGACGCTACTTTGAGTAGGCCATATCTCAAGTACGGCGCGTTTGATTTGGGGCCGTACATGAAAATTTTTATTCGGCGCATAAAATGAAAGATGAAAAGCACTTGCGTTTCTTTAAAAACTGCTTGAAATGGATATGAGTGTACCATTGCAGCAGGAACGACTAGGTTTTCAGCTGAAACTTTGAGAGTATACGATTGGCTTGAATACCTTGAAAATTCAGATTAGGCAAATTTCATTACACAGAGGACCTCGTCAACGTCTTAAGTTTAGAATGCTACACATCCGAGCTGAAAGGTATATAATGTACATCTGTCATACAAAATTATGTAAAATATGAAAATAAGTGAGACATCAATTATTTGAAATTAACGATGTCCCTCTCTCCTTCCTATTTCCCCACTTATCTACGCTGGTATTCCAACAACCCCTGCCACATGCCTCTGCCGTTGGTCACGCAGTACTAGGTATATAGAAATGAAACGCTTCATTCCAATCCTTGAACTCTATCGCGTTTATCTATTCTGGATCCTCTCTAACTATCTCTCCAACTGGCTGGCCAATACCATTTATATCTTCCTCCCTACTAAGGATTGTAGGAATATGTACCTGGACGGTTGCTAGAGTAATCCCGGAGAGTACTGGTGGGATACTGTGTGTGTGGATTTTGAAAATACTTTACTAAAAATCGTGGTCTTAAATAAAAGTTTTAAAATAAAAACTCAAAAATTACATTGATTCTCCATTCTCTTCTAAAAACTTGGAATTACAATGCATTCCCTCTTGCGGGTGAGTCACGTCACCAGGGGAAAATTTTGCCTTTTGTCGTGTGTCGAGATGACCTGAGAGTACGAACTCAATTTCAAGCGAAATGAATGTTGATTTCATACCTTGATACAAATATACTGGAATGCATTATTCAACTGGCTTTAATGTGGATGCTCCGACGACGAGTGCTTTATAATTTTCACTTTTTCGATGAAATTCGAGCTCTTATAGGAAAAACGACAGCCGGGTTGTACGTTTTTTTATTTATTTCACCCCCAAAAACGGTACACAGGCTATTACCTTGGCTGAAACATTAAATAAATAAATAAAATTTTCAATAAAAACATAATTAACATTAAATAAAACAATTATGAGGCAAGCGTAAGAAAGGGACTTAGGGATAAGAGAGGGGTGAATCAGTTTACTTCCAAAATATTTGAAAGTCCTTACAACAATGTTCATTTTATTCCTGTCCAGTACCCTGCGTGTTTCTCAATAAGACTTAAGATGCGATTAAGTCTGTTGAACTCACGCACGGCAAAACCGTTTCTCTAATGACTTCTGCTTCTAAGTTACCAACAACTACTTTTTCACCGATGCCAGGTTGGTTGGTTGGTTAAAGGTTTATTTCCCAAAAACATTACATTTACGGGGCCCTGTTATAGGATTTCTCCTCTTCAGGGTGGATACATATATAAAATTTTTCAAGTTTTTGCAGGTGCTGTTGCATATTTACAAAAAACAAAAAATAAAACATGTACAAAAAATGATTTGACATTGACTTTGGATTTTGGAACCGGAATGGCGTGTGGCCTGGCATTCGCCCAAAGGCGTGAGGAAAACCGGCAAAACCTCACGCAGGCCGCCGTATTATGTTATGTATGCGTCTTGTAGCTTGTAGGTAGGTGTCCTCTTGGTCTTGTCAGGTGTCCTCTTGGTGTGTGTCCTCTTGGTGTGGTAATCTTCTTGTCGATCTTGGTGTCTTCTGTGGTCCTTGCGGTGCGGGTTTCTCGGTGGTGGTGGACGGGTTGATCGATGGTTCTTAATCTTAATGATCTGATACCGGTTTCTGGTTTCTGCAGCTGATTACGGGGTGTTGAGTGCTGGAATAATTTAAAGCATATTTTATATACAATCTGATAATTATTTACATGCAGGCGATTATTTATAAATGGGCATAGATCTCAGTATTTACATTAATTGATTGGTGCATTGCACATGGTCATGAATATCAATATAGTAGTTATCTAATATAGTATGACAAGTATTTTCGATTGGCTTCTCGGAGATATTTTACGCACAAGTTATATACAAGCATTACCTATTGGCTAAATTTAGGTTATTCAGTGGCGGCTGTATATACAAATGATTTAGGTGGATGGTGAGCCGTGCATAGCACTTGGTCTACATAGATTAAGATGAAGCCACTCCTTAGTTTAATACACATGAATGCGAATAAATTTGTATCAACTATTCTCCAGAAGGAAGCACTTAACGAAATATAGAGTGAAGCATGATAGTCGTTAATACTATTTACAGAGTCATATCATGCTTTCAGAAGGAAATAGAGTTATGAGAAAACTTAGCCGTTCTAGTAGTTGCTGCGTCTCATCTTGGCGACCGTTGCAAATTGAGAGTGCCAGGAGTACGCTGTTTTCACAGAGTATCCCAGTATCTCGTTGGCCGCTGCGTCCACGATTCCAGCGACAGTAGGCCGGTCGGTCGGGTGGAGGTTCGCCAATACCAGGCTCAGGAGTCTCAATAGGCCGGAAATGGTGACTGGGTCGTCATCAGCGGGAGTCCCTGGAATGAGGGGGAGAGGGATGGCTGTGAGTGGGACTGTCAAACCCAGCCCCGCCGGTTCCTTTGGGCGCTGAGGGCACTTCCAGTCGCCGGCGTGGTGCTCTCCGTCGCAGTTGGCGCACCGAAGGCTGTCAGAGCGACACGCTGCGGAGGAGTGGTTACCACCACAGCGAGGGCATCTTAGAGCCTTAGTGCACGCTGCTGCCAGGTGGGAGAATTCCTGGCGCCGCTGACATCGAGCAGGCTGGGGTCGTGGTGGGTGGGAGGGTTCGGTGCGGTATCGTTTGCCGCAGTAGATAAGTCCGTCGTGTAGCAGGCGGTGGGTGGAGGAGGCGTCCTTAAGGATAATCCGCATCAAGGTGGTCGGTCGCTTTGTAAGTCGTGCCACAATTCTCCTCACTCCATTGTGGTCGATATTGGCAAATCGGAGGGCGTCTTTGATGTCCTCCTCATTCGTCAACAGGTCCACCCCTCTCACCACGACTGAAAAGGAGAGAGAAACTGGATTAACATTTGGGGGGGTTCCCGCTCGTCTGACGGTTGCTATGCATGGCCGACCGAGGCGGACGTCCAGCTTGCGCTTGCTCGCCTCCTCCCGAAAGAGATCCGCGAAGACTCCGGGAATTATGAGTCTCGCGGTTCCCTCCGCGGAGAAGACGGAGCACTCGCAGCCGCAGAGTTGCGGGAACAGGGAAATGAGGGCGAGATGGAAAGATTTCTGGGAGAAGGTGGGAGGGATGTGGGAGAGGAAGACGTAAGTGTCATTCCTGAGAGAACTCAGGTTGTCCGGGATCTGGGGGAGGAGTGGGGGGAGGGGAAGGGGGACTGTTGAGGGGGGAGTGGAACTGGAGTGAGGAGGGCGGGGGTTGGGGAAGGGGGGAGGGTGAGGATGGGACTAAAAGAGTTGAGGAGTTCTCCCGAAATCTCTAGTAAGTCATTCGCCGGGGAGGGGTGGGGTGATGATTGCGCGGTCGTGACCGCCGCCGCTTTCCTCCTGTGGGCCTGCCTTTGCCGGCTGCTGGGCTTGCTCCTCCGGGTGGATTCCATCTTCTTCAGCCTTCCCGCTTTTTCAGAAGTTATGCACCTATTGGTCCTTAGAAGGACACAAAGACCAAGCGTTAGCTTCTGATTGGTCCTTAGAAGGACACCTAGATCAAGCTTT
Source organism: Ceriagrion tenellum (assembly GCA_963169105.1). Classification (NCBI taxonomy): domain Eukaryota; kingdom Metazoa; phylum Arthropoda; class Insecta; order Odonata; family Coenagrionidae; genus Ceriagrion; species Ceriagrion tenellum. The sequence continues at coordinate 23,741,586 of OY720638.1, read as the reverse complement.
AGTTTCTTTCTTCTTACCGATGCCAGGAGAATCAATAGATTTTATCCTAATTCTGTGGGAAAGTTCAAAATTGTATTCTTTAATTATGAATACTATTGACTTCCACGAAGTAAAGCCTGAATCTGTAGAGTGTATTATATTATGTTACTCTATGGAATGCAATTCCTAACATAATAAAAACCTGTACGACTATGTATTTATTCAAGTATCAATGTTCTAATTACCAGTTACAGCAATATTCAAATTAATCTATTTTAATTTATTGCTACCGTTATTTTATGAGCATGTAATTAATTTGTGTTTTTATTAAAATTTTGTATTAGTTTTTCATTTTGTATTTATTTAATAACAATTCAAAGTGTTGTTGCCTGGAACTGGACTGGACTGCAGAATCATTCAATTGTAAATGTTATAGTTACCTGTAACTGCAGTACTCAAATTATTTAATTTTACTTTAATGTTACCGTTATTTTATGAGCATGCAAGTAAAATGCCTGTATTTATGCAAATTTTGAATTAGGTATTCATTTTGTATTTATTTAATAACAATATACATACATTTAATAACATTGTATATTATACTTTTGTTGCTTTTAGAGGTATGTACGCAGAGCATTGTATAAATCCATTGTATTCTATTCTATTATGTAATATTCGCTCGCTTCGCTCGAACGAGTTTCTTATATTTAGTTTCTCGAATTAGTTTCTCTAATTTAGTTTCAGCGAAAGCAAAGAGCTTAACATTATTCCTCGAGGATTTTTTCGCTGAATATGATAAAATGAATCTCAAAGTCCTTCGTCACCTACTTATCAAATTCTATTAGAACGTAGAGGAGTAATTACGTATATTTTTTTAACCGCAATGGCATATAAATGAATGTAATCCTTTAGAATGTATAGGGATAGCCATTCCAGAAAGTTAAAATACATTCTTATTTTCAGAAAAGAACTACACTTCCCATCAATAATTCTTGAAACGGCGGGAATAGACATATTTCTACAGTTTTATGAAAATATCTAAATGAAAACCTTATGACATAATTTTGAAAGCTCAAAAATTTCATAGGGAAAAGAATAGCAAAAACTATCGTATATTTAGGATCTAAACCATATGGGCCTTTATTTTCAAATTCACCGTCTATGTTTGGAGTGTACCAGACCTTTGTTAGTTCTTTATCCATTCAACTACAGTTATTACAATTATCCATACTACATGCCTTTCTTTTTCACAAGTGTTTCAACATGTCATAAGCAAATATTTGATTGCCGTATTCATCGTATTCAATACTACCTCAATTTGTATACCAAGCTATCATATGTACTTGTCTTTCAATCGATTTGGTTATATTTCTAGTAAATTGGTAAATTTCATTTTCTTCTTCAGATTTTCTTCGTAAGTAATCTTTATATGTACACTCTGTCAATCAGTTCGATGGCGTCATTTATCCCTCATTCCAGATTCTCAAGCCTCTATTTCGTTTATATTTTGTTGTCATGACTATTGTTTCATTTCCAACTTGTTTTCATGCTATGTCAATATTTTTTCATGCTTCGTTCATATTGGTAGGTCTTTATGCTCCTTGGAGTGGCTGTGACTATGCGGTCCCTATTGCTGTAATGCCTGGATACTTTCTTCCTGTAAATATTTACTTCATAGACTTTTTCGTCTCTTTGACATTTTTGAAGTTTATTTTTTTTCCACCTTGACCACATCTGAATCTTCAATTTGACTAAATAATGGTCAGTGTGGTTTTTCGTACGTCTTTACATATGTGTATCTGTAAACTTTGGAGTCAGTTTTTGATAGTCTCAATAGCTAATCTTTTGCAGACTCTGTGAATCTATTCTTAAAATTTTCGCTAAAAAATTTTCGTCACTTTTAATTCATAAGTTTTCATTATTTAGCAATTTTTAGTTGATACGATCCATTTTGATTTTGCTTAGCCCCTCAATATGTTCCACTTAATCCTGTGGTTGTGAATTTTACAAATCTGAATTTAGATCTCCAATTTAGAGTATGTTATCATCTCTTCCTCTTGTAATCTACCTTTCTAACACAAAGTAAATGAGGATATAAGTTATAGTAGAAAAATAACTACAATTCCCTTAGATTCAATTTTAAGAACAATATCGGTGTTTCCGAAAGGATTAAGGTGATGGAATTTTAACCAACACGCAAGAAATCATTCTTTTACTTTAAATACCTCATCATCATATCTCAGTTAGTCCCCAGTTTCAAACGTTAAGATCTCTTAAGTTATGCATCATTTGTACTCAAATGTGCCTTAGAATTGGAAAACATACTATTCATGCTGATGATTTTTTGTTCATGGATATAAATGGTTAGTTAGAGTTATACTTTTTGAGCTACATATATACAGGCAAGAGATCAATAAAATTTTGGAACGATTGTGCATTTGGCTTGAACTCTGTGGGTGTTAGTAGAGACATTTCTTTAAGCTTTAAAGTAGAATTACCTATATGAATGGAAAAATTGTACTGCAATTAACATAAACGTGAAAACCCGGTAAAAGGTCTAGGTGGACAGATTTTAAGATGCCGGCGGAATCGTCCTGATATCTTGATTACATCGACAAAGCTCAATTAAAATTTATGCTCTTTTCCTTCCCTGTCTTATTCTACTAGGCATGCCACTCTCCACCTCTTCCACTGCATTCCATCAACCTTGATGGACATTCCCCTCACCCAATTCAGCCTCCTCGTAATCTCCTCCAAGAATAATATCTCCTAGCCCACGTAGCCAGCTCCCTCCTTGGTACATCCTCGTTCATCTTTCTCTCCGTCCGTCGCACTTGCTTTCTTCTCCTCAACGACTTTCTTACAACATATTCTCATACCATTTTCTACGAGTCCAGGTTTATCATCATACAACGCCGTACTCCGAATTTTGACCTTCGTAAGCATTTACTTACATTCTGAGATGCGAATGACTGCCTAATTAACATATGGCGCAATTATTGCTCAAGGGAATCCTCCAGATAATGTTAGATACTTCGATTTTTTCCTAGTATCAGAGAGAAAATGGGGTTTTTCTCTAATAAAATATTAGCCTCCTATATCTGAACAATCATTCAGCACTAGTTTTTCTCATTTATTGTACAATGAAACCACAGCGCTTTACATTATTCCGAGCGGCGAATACCTTGACATATGCTTAATTATATCTCGGTTACCGGCATCACGTACACATAAAATAAAGAAGCATTATTCACTCATAGGTGAGCTCCAATAGTTTACGGTGTGCCTTTTTACGTCTTTATATACCAATGTGGTTTTTCAAAATGATTTATGTTTGGATAAATTTTTGCTTAACAGTGGAGTTGTATATGTACGTGATGCAGGTCACTGAGATTTACATATGCATAGGTGAACATTTTCGGTGCGCCAAATTACGACAAGCTCTTTGTTTCATTGTCCCCTATAAGAGAAAAAATCAGTGCTGTTTCAGCTCTCAGATTAAGGCGGCTAATACTATATAAGAGAAAAACTCCATTTATATCTCTGGTACTAGAGAATAGAATCATAGCTGCTATCAAAGCAGCAGGATTCCCTTGAGCGATGATTGCGCCATCTGTGAATTTGTCAGGGGTGCACATCTCGGAATGTAAATAAACTGCTGACGAATACATAAATGTGGAGTGAGGTCTTGTGTGGGGCAGAAACCTGAACTCGATGAAAAGTGAATGAGAATATGTTGTAGGGAAAGGTGTGAAGGAGAATTCAGAAAGACAAATTTTTGCTTAACAGTGGAGTTGTATATGTACGTGATGCAGGTCACTGAGATTTACATATGCATAGGTGAACATTTTCGGTGCGCCAAATTACGACAAGCTCTTTGTTTCATTGTCCCCTATAAGAGAAAAAATCAGTGCTGTTTAATAATTCATATTAAGGCAGTTATTATTATGTAAGAGTGAGACTCCATTTATCTCTCTAGTTCTGAAGAAATAATCCTAGTTACTAAAATTAGCAGCGGGATTGCCTTGATCGACGGTTGCGCCAACTGTGAATTTGGCAGGCGCTCTTATCTCAGAATGTAAATAAAATACTGACGAAGGTTCAAATGCAGAGTGTGGCCTTATATGGCGTAGAAAACTGAACCTGAGGAATAGGAATGAGAATATGCTGTAGGTAAAATTGCGAAGGAGACAGAAGAAAGTCCAAAGCGTGGCACTACTAATTAGTAGTACCATGGTCCAAAGGACGGAAAGTGAGGCGTACCACGAAGTACGAAGAGCGAAATGGCGAAGTAGGCGAGATGTGAATCATGGAGATTAGGTGGAGGACGAGCAGTTGGATAGGGTTTACGATGAAGGGTGAGAAAATGCTAAAGACGAGGTGGAGAGGAGGATGCTTGGTAAACAGGGACGAGAAAGAAAATGGTATAATAGAGGAATTGGGCTTCATGGAACGCACAAAGGAAAAAAACAGGTATCCTAGCGTCTTCTTACAATAAGTTCTGTTGAACGCTTCAGCACGTTTTTCTCTATGGTTTGAGTCAATTGCGGAGCTTTTTTCCATAAATACAGCCGAATAAGCCTGGAAGTATGTAGGTGTTAGTTAAATAATATACACTGAGCATAAATTACGCGAAATATTTTATCGGTTTAGACTTATCTTTACATCTTGTATTAGTTTTATAGCTTTAAAACCTTTATTCCTTTTTCTTACCGTATCATCCACAAAATAAGAGGCATTATCATAAATAGAATATTTACAAATATTATGAACTGATTAGTGCCTATGATTTACTAATTAAAAGGTTTTAACATTGCCAGTACGGCTGTAGTCTAGAATAATTAACCATTAAAAGTATGAATTTAAAAACATGGTTTATTATTTAATGGCAGTAAACCTCAATGTCTTCAAAATTTCGCAAATATCAAGGTTTTTTAAGTTCAATTTGTGATTTTTCCACTGTGACTTTCTCACAATTATGAGAACATTAGTTACTTTCTAGCAATAAATTGCATCTTACTACTATGAGAGCAAAACTGAGGTGCATTTGGGAATATTTAAATTAACTTATTATTAGTATTGAAATTTGTTTAGATACGGACTCTCTTCTCTTCCCCCAATAACCATCTAGCTTGGGGCCCTGGAAGCTATTAGTAAGGTGACCATGCTTCTGGGTGATTTCTGTTTCTTATGATTTCTAGATGACCATGCTTCTGATCCACCGAGAAATGTGGGGACAGCCGTTAATTTGTAAGATTTAGTTTGAGTTTCCAAAACGGAAAAATTTCCTCCATCCGCCCCCTAAAAGTGCACACCCTGAATATTCATTTTCATATTGTCTCTTCTCCAATCACAAGCAGTAGGTTGACTCTTCAGTGAAAAGGTAAAAGTGAGAAGCTACTTTGTCTATGCCATATATCTAATTAGGCGCAAATATTTAGAACTCAGTATGGAAAATTTTAGTTGGCGATAAAAATGAAGCACAAAAAACACATCCTTTTGCGTCAAAACTGATAGAAGTGAATAATAGCGTAACTTTGCAGAATGAACGACTAGATTGTGAGGTATTAGATTCCCTGAGATTCAACTATAAGCATATCCCATGAAACCCATGAATTTTTATATGAAAATTCTAACCCATGGAAATCAGATTTGGCAACTTTCAGCATGAAACCGTGTACCCCACAAAAGTCTCAAATTTATAATTAATTACCCGAAATGATAGGCTAAAAAATGTACCTCTATCCACTCACCGTTTATTATCATGTCAAAATGAACACGACAAATGAACACGACAAAAATATAAAACTCGTCAATTCGTTTAAATTAACCACGTCTTCTTCCCTCTCCTTTTCCCTATTCCCTCACCTTCCTAGGCTCTAGTCTAAATCCCTCCTCTGATTGCCTCTGCCGTGGTCTGCACTGTGGTAAGTATATAGATTTAAACCTCTAAATTTCAATCCTCCATATCTTATGTTGTCTTCGCCTGGAACTCTATATCTATCACTCTTAGTGGTTAGCCTATGCCATTGACATCTTTCTCCTTGCTAAGGCTATGTTGCGATATGTTCCTGGAGAGATACTAACATTCGGGTGTGTTTTGAGTGTTACGATGAGGGAGAATAGAATAGGGGTTGACCAAGGTACATAAAAAAATCTTAAACAAACAAGGCCACAGGAAAAATAATTCACGTATTCAGTACTTGAAATTTATTATTATATATTACTAGTTTTATTCCTTAAATGGCGAAAATCCTCTTTTGAAACACATTAAGATTTATAGGAAATTTGTTAAATACTTCTCAAGACAAATTGTTCCACTCACAAAAATTGCAATACTGGCCCAGAAAATATCTTTTTAAAGGAAATTTTAAAAGGAGAGACTTAAAATTCAAATGGAAACTTAATTCCGGCCTCACACAATGGTTCACTCTACAAAACACCTGTAAATATAAAAACATAGGTAAAAATTGAACATATGATATAACTTATGCTTATTGTACGATTTTTAACGCATTTATGAATACTTCTAAACTATATTATCTATTATAATGGAAATAAAACTCTGCAATTGACATAAATCCCACGAAAGAACGCGTTGAAACGATCATCTGAACTCAATTTAACCACGCGCCGTGATGCGCCCTTCTTCTCTTCATACATTCAATGAAGCCGACAGACTTTCTGAGACTTTTTCTTTCTCGTCCCCTCTTACTAAGCAAGCTCCTCTTAACTTCGTCTTCTGCATCCTTAACCCTTGACTGCCAATCCCATTCACCCACTCTGCCTCCTCCTAATCTCCTCTAATAACTACATCTCCCTGCCTGCATCGCCAGTTCAATCCTCGTACTTCGTCGTTCGTATTCCTTACCGTCCATCAGCCTTTCTTCTTTTACCTCCACAACTTCACTTACAACATATTCTCATTCACTTTTATGGAGTCCAGGTACCTGCACCACACAACGCCTTTACTTGAATTGGTCACCACTTTGGGAGGGGGTGATACTGATATGTAAAGAACAAAGCCTTGTATTTAGAACATTCCCTAATATAATGGAAATGAGGAGCGCCATGGTCGGGACGAGAAGTAAATTCTAACATCACTCTTTTTGAGAATTTTTATTACATTTTGCTCACAAAATATTTGTATCGAAAGTTCTGAGTGCCCTTTCCATCATCTTTGGCATAGTTTTGTGGTGCCTGGAGATTATTTGGAGTAGATGCTGCATTTGCTCTCCATCCTTGGTCAATCCAGCCTGAGAACACTCCTTAATGAGAGTAGCTAGGTGAGATCGTTAACGGCTCCCCTCCCAAAGTGGTTACCACTTTAATTCTACATATCAGAACCTTCGATAAGTGGGGAAAGAAATGGTGTGGGGCGGCGCGGAGGACCCGGAGCACGGGCTTCTCACACGGACGGCGCGCGCTTATGGGAGCCCCCATGTTAAACGAAAATCTGCATGCGCGACCCCTAAATATAATATGATTTCAGAAATTTTTGCACACCTTATTTTCTCATCAAATGCCACCATCTGAGACCCTAAGACCCATGAATTTCAGGCATCGATGCAAAATGGGACACCCTAGGGTAGCCTATACTATTTACACTTTCTCTCTTCAGAGGTGAGAAGTAAAACCTTCGTTGAGATTTGCTAATTTAATTTCTATGTTCTTGGTAGAAACTGCGCGCTTGAATTCATTGATAACATACAAAATAGCTTTACTTGAAATGAAAACTCAGATATGTGAATGGCCATCAATATAATTGGTTAAGTACGGATCAATCTGTAAAATTAGGCAAATCCCTATGAAGGAATAAGGGAGAAGATGAGAACTAAGATGTAACTTATGCCAAAAACCAATATCCCCTTGATCAAGGTTAAACCAAAAATAAATAAAATACAAGGGAAAGCAGCGGGCTTCGTTCAAAGCTGCTACGAGCGAACATACAGTGTTTCACAGCTTTTAGAGGGATTAGGTTGGGAGCCGCTAGTGGTTCGGAGGCTGTGTGGTTGACTTATTTTGCTTGAGAAATTCAGAATGGGTGTGTTTCAGAACGAAATATGGATTATCGTTTTGACGCCACATTGCATTTCTAGGTCCGAATGAAGCGATAAAATAAGAAAGATACATCGCCGAGCTGACAGGTACAAAAATTCTTTCTTTCCCCGCACAATTAGTGATCATAATATAACTGGAACTCTACTTAGAACACACTCTTAAAACACTTCATCATTTCTCTTCCCAAAATCACTTGTTTTACACCTTCACACGACTGGTGTTAACCCCTGCCACACGCCCTTGAGGCAGTTCGCAGGGTAGTATTTACATCTACAGCTACGTCATACCCTGCAAGCCACCCAAAGGGTGTGTGGCAGGGGGTGCTTCCACACCAGGCATGCATTAATTATACGGCAGAACACCGAAACTACATTGAAACCAGCGTACCACACATGCAACGCGCCCGTTAAAATCTGCTAACCAAGAAACATTCTATCGTCAATCGTTCCAACATGCAAGGGGTACAGGGACTACTACTACAGATTCAAAATATGATGCATAAATAAGAACATCAATATTTACATCATGCATAAATAAGAACGTAAAACATAAAGAAAAAGATCTACAGTCTAGCTAATGCCACTAAGTGCACTATTGATGACGACGATCACAGCTGTTATGGTCCCAAATGGTACGCGGAAAAAATGACATTTTATACCTATCGGTTCTACAATCTAGCTCTCTAATTTTATTGGCGCGATCTAATCTGCCGTAGTACGAGAGGGCTAATAGTATGTTTTTTACGTCGTCAGAGAAATGCTTTTCCTGAAATTTAGCTAAAGATGTAATGTATGTAGATAATGTTTGTTATTCCGGAAAATCGGTAACATGGTGGCATACCTGTTTTATAAATCAACTCTCTTTGTGAAGATTGATGCAAAGAAAAAACCTACCAACGCTCTCGAGTATTTTCAGCCAAGAATCTCTCGGGATGTTTAACTTTCGATGCCCACATCTAGTATGCCATGTCTAGGATTAAATTTTGGCGTATGAATGATCTCGTCTCTCTGAAACTTCTTCATCAACCGGCAGCCTGAGTTTCATTCCCAGATTCAGCGGCTCCCTAATGGCAGCTCTGATCGTGCTTTCCGCTGGCCTCCCCCGCGGGTCAATCGCGGGGAGTGTTTCCCACGGCAGGGGCGGTCGCCACGCCCGCCCCTGCTCTACTGACGCACCCCCGGTGGTCCGTTCATTCCTCGGACGATCCGCCCTCGCCCAAACATTGCCCCCAGCCTCATCCTAAATTGAACAAGGGGCATCAGCGGTGGAGCAGTTCCTTTGTGACCACTTGAGCCTCATTATGCTCGAGTGACTTTTGTCAAAGTATTATATTTTGAACAAGAGAATACCTTAGCTTGACTTTTCCCAGTAAACATCCCAATCATCTATTAGTTGACATAATAATTTAACTACAACATACTTTCAATATGATTCAAGGTCTAAATGAAACTGTAGGTAAGCCTCAGGGGAAATAAATTCCTGACTTGAAGTAACAGATAAACTTAATGGTTGAAGGCGTAACTTTGTGGAAGGTTACCGCAGACATGGCAAAAAAGAATCTCTTAGTAAATTCCACACTTAAAACTTTTATTATTTTCCTAGGTTTCGATTGCCTTGCTATCATTTTCAAGAATCTCTCAGGATTATTAACGTTCAATACCCACATCTAGTATACCACGTCTAGGATTGAATTTTGGTGCGTGTCATGGATGATCTCGTCTTTCTGAAGCTTCTTCATCAACCGGCAGCCTGAGTTTCATTCCTTTGAAAATGATTGCAAGGCAATCGAAACTAGGAAAATAATGAAAGTTTTAAGTGTAGAATATACTAAGAGATTTTTCTTTTTCGTCATGCCTGCGGTAACAGGCTCTTAAAGCGTGAAAAAAGGTGATGAAGCACACAAACAAGGGAAACGTCCTAAAGTCCGCTTTACACGGCGAATGATCATTCGAACTATCAAAAAGAACGACGTTCAAGCACCGTGAAGTGCTGAAAACTCGGAAAATGAAAATTCATAATAATTCGAGAAAAATTACAACATGTTCTATTTTTCCTCCCAAGATCCCATGAATTCACACATACTTGTATAATAAAGATAAGATATTTTTAACATTAATGCACGGAAAAGATTGAAGAGAAACGCAGAACTATTCTAAATCCCAAATTTCCGTACTACTGTGTACGGTAGATCTTTTTATGTAACTTCTTGTCGGCTATGGAATGCCTTACCAAAAGAAATAAGGGCATCAACGAATATAAATTTATTCAAGAAACGCCTGTACACACATATAATGTAATAAACCACCATGCAAATCAATGAAATATAAAATTTTGCATTTATGATTTATCGCAGATGAGTGAATCAGTTAATTTTGTATATATATATATATATATATATATATATATATATAATACTTATATGTACTCAATATTTGGGTACCATAAAGCCTCATTTTTGTTTGTTCGTTTTTTGTCTTTGTAATAACTAAAATGTGTTCAACTGTTATCAGCTGGTGCTTATGTTTACCACTAATATTAAAACAATGTCTTGGCAACCCTCTGCAGTTAAATTATCATTGCAAACGAGACTATTGATTATTGTTTGTTTTATACTCTGCAAATGTTCCAGGGGACAGAATGTCCCTGAACTTAAATAAATATATGTAAATGAATATGAATTCCCGCATTATCCAAGCGCACGAAGTCCATCTTGGCGGTTTTGATCAATTGGACCACCGGAATTTCATGGGAATTTGATTTTTTGTAATTTGATTTGGAAAATTCGGTTAATTTCGTCGATGCGTGCGATTTGGTTCATTTTTCTTTCAAATAATTCCAATTACATTCGAAGATGACACTTTCAAATTATATGCCTACAGACATGCAAAGGTCATGTAAATAGAAACGTTCTAAATTCTGTAATAGATAGTAAAATGCGTAATTCACTGCCATAGAAATTATTGAATATATAGAATAGTATGTATCACTAAAGATATTTACAACTGCTATTCTCCTTTTGCTCTTACGTCATCCAGAATTTCACATTTCACCACAACTACCATGTGATGGGAAAAATTGAAATTGACATGAATCGAATAATGAAATAATCCGCTTTCATATTCTGATGGATACTTACAAAATACGGGAATAATTAGGCTCATGGTGTTCTCGGGAATCCTTTTTCATCGAGTCTGATCTACCATAAGCATTCCAGGTGCGAATTAAGATAGCATTAAATTTCTCTTCCGTCATCTTTAAATAGGATCACTATGCTCTATTAGAATATCATTTTGAACCAGGCTTAGTGACTCTAGACCTCTCTTCTTCCTCTATGTCCCGGGTCTTGTCCAGACATTCCGTCTCAGAGCTTTCTACATGCTACATGATTAAGGCAGCCACGATAATAAGGAACATTGCGGTAGCGGTCATTATAGTTACATCATTCCGGTCCGTCACTCGTAGCTTGTCTTTCCCCGATATAAAGTATATTTGTGACCCTAAAACGACATAGTTCCCGCATATATGCACCGCCATACGGCGTAACTTGATGTAAACGAATCGCTTCTGCCGTCCAACATCAACCGTCGATGGTCGATAGTAGATACCCATGAACTATGATCAAAAAAGCTGCGTAGTTCGGAAATTTTCCGCGGAGTGATATCAGCTATCGATAGTCATACTCCTGGACTTTAATTCATCAGGTATTACAGGCTCCAGGCCATTCCAGGTCATCATTAAAATTCATTCGCTCAGTAATGCTGGAATGTTCATATGCATTATCATTCATCAGGTAAACCGGACTTAAGTAAATAAAAAAATATGAAAGTGCCATGTGTTGTCTGTAAACTCATTTTAAGAATTCCTGGATCTTAAAAATAGCTTGTGGATTTAGTAAATGAGCTTTCAGATTAATGCTTTGAATGTTTTATAGCTATTAAATATTTTCACATTTTCGTAAACCATCCGCGATTGGCATACAAATGTTTGGAGAGAAGTCGTAGTTAGTTTCCGGAACGTATCAAGAAATGGACATGGTATCTGAGGAAGCTTAAACCGCCCTAACAAGAATGATACGTCGCTTCTCCCTTGCATGGCAGTGAAACTTGGGTGAGTCGGGATAAGCACAAGTGTGAAATAAATGTATTAAGTATGGAGTAAATGAGAAGTGTTTACGGTAGTAGTAGGTGGGACAGGGTGTCAATGCCGAAATGAAAAAGGGTCACGAAAGAACGTGGAAAGAACACTCCGGAAAGGGGAACATATGAAAGAAACGCACTTCGATAATTTGTCATATTCAGGGAATGTTTGAGAATGACAAAACATGTTGACAGTGGAGGAGTGATTGATGTGAGAGTAATGGGTAAAACGAAGAAGGTTATGTGATACGAGAGGAATATTATGAGTCTTAAGAACATTTGGGCTTGTATGAAGTAATGCATGAATCTTATCGAAGCAAAATAAGAACGTTAATTTTGCTTTTTTAACCACACCTACACGGAAAATTTATAATTAAGCTCTGAACCGCACCTTTCAAATAGTATTGTGATATGCGCCGATTCAATTTATAAGTTTTGCGCACTTTTGTGCAATAGCACCTTGCACTTAGAAACCTCTTTGTCCCTACGCAAGAGGAACGGTACCCGAAATCACGCGTGTGGAGATAGCACATTTTGGAACTACTCTTTCCAAAGTAATGATTCCATTAAAAAAAGAGATGCAATGGGTTCGACATATACATTTACATATTACCCTGCAAGCAACCATATGGATGAACTATCACCAACATTCACTAGAACTATAAAATAAAAGAGAGATACTACTTCGCTCTGGTTAGGCCACACCTCGAATACACCGCGAGCATTTGGGACTCTGATCAAATAGATATAACCAAAAAATTATTAAAATGCAAAGGAAAGCAGCGCGCTTCATTAAAAAGTGGTACGAGCGTACATATAGTGTCTCACACCTTTTAGAGGGTGAAGGTGGGAGCCCCTCGAGACTCGAAAGCTACACGCTAGGCTTAGCTTGTTTGAGAAACTCAGAACTGATATTTTTGAGAGCGACATAGAGAATATTATCATAACTCCTCACTACATCTCTCGGTCTGAAAATGCGATTAAATATGAGAGTTACACTGCCGAACAGATAGGCACAAAAACACGTTCTTTCCGCGAACAATAAGCGACCACAATAAAAATTGAGTTCCACTAAATACACTCCTAGAATACATGTCACCATTTCATCTCCAAAAAACTTACACCTTTACATGGCTGGTGACCTGATACCCCCTGCCACACGCCCATGCGGTGGCTCGCAGGGTGTTATGTAGATGTAAAATGTATAGACCAAGATCTTTCACCAACATGCATGGATACACCACTGAAGGTATGCTACCTGTGCTACATAAACTATTTGTATTAATGAAATAGTGTACATAGTCATAGTGTACATTGCAACTAGGTCATAGTGTACATTGCAAATACGTCATAGAGTACATTGCAACTACGTAAAAGAAATACTAGCGCCATGCAGGCAAAACATGATGTTAGTACCATGTGGTGGATTAGGGAGGAAATCAGCTAATCAGTAGCACTACCTGTACACTTACCTGCTTCAAAGTCTCATTAGTGGCCATTTTGGTATCTTTTTGATTGCGGGAAAAACGGCATTTTAAATCTGTTCTGCGGTCTATTCCATAATTTTATTCTTATGATCTGAGAAAACCCCGATGAAGGATTCGAGCGGCTTAGATTCTTTTTCGAAAGGACGAGCGAACAAACAGTAGGGAGTTGATGCGAAGGCTTCCGCGGTGCTCCGATGATATAGGCAGCATTTTTTTGTGTTTTCACCGCGCTGTTGTTTTTAGCGACAAAAGTGACGTCTTCCACTTGAAGATGCCTGCTGAAACTCAGGCGAAACTGTTGTCACTAAAATAAAATGCTGCCTTTATCAGTAGGGAAGGAGTTAAAACAAAAACCAACCTCTATAGGATTTTCCCACTTCGAAAGGAAACGGTATGGTGGATAATGTTGTGATTATTTCTATTTGTCTTTACGTTTATTCGATATGAACGACTCAAAAATTATTTGGAGTATGTTCCTTGTACTAATCCCAGTATGCGAAGAAAATAACTGAATGGAAAAGTCACACTGAGAGAAGAGAAATTAGAGTAAGTGGATTCCTTCATCTATCCCGGGAGTACCAATACGTGGAACGGATGGAGTACAACGGATATCAAGCGGAGAATAGCCCAAGCTAAGAAGGCGTCCATGGGAAAAAGACAGCTGCTCTGCTCAAAGAAATTAGGACTACAAACCAGTAAACTGTATGTTAATTCATTCGTGTGGAGTGTGGCTCTCTATGGATTGGAAGCATGGACCATTGAAAAAGCAGACCACAACTGACTAGAATTATTCAAAACCTGGTACTGGAGGAGGATGTTGAAGATAAAATGGACGGATAAAATAAGAAATTATGAATTCTATAGAAAAGGGGAAGCAAAGAGGGCCATATAGAAGACCATAGAGAAAAGAAGAACCAGATGGATTGGACACACATTGAGGCACAATGGGTTGGTGAAGAAAGTAAAATAATAGAAATAAAATGATCGAAGGTAAAGTTAAGCAAACAATTGAAGGTAAAATTGGAAAAATATCCCCAGAGTAAGACCCAGGAATAAGTTCGTGGGCCAAATAAAGAGGAAAGTACGTAGAAAGAGCTACCAGGAAGTAAGTGGCCTAGCATTAGATAGGGGAGGGTGGAGGGTTGCAGTCTACCAATCCTAGGATTACACGGCCAATGTTGATTATGTTCTGAGGTTATTCCAGGAAGTGACCGAGAGCAGGGGTGATTGGTTAGAAAAGGTACGTTCTTTGGTAAATGGAGGAGGAATGAGCAGATCCCGGACGTAGACATCAGCCTATTTTCGACGATGGACGCCAAGGGAACCACAGTTTAGCATCCCAACCGACGAAGTCCAACACTCGAGGAATTCTCTACACAAAACTAGGGACCGGATACCATCTGTAAAATCTCCGACACTTCCGGGATTCGAGCACCAGCCATCAGGATGGGAAGCCAGGACTCTGGCCACCCATCTGACCCCGATGCCCTCGTCTGAGTATCTATCGGTGGTCACCGGTGTTAGCCGCGGGAGAGGCGCCCGCTGGAGTGCACGTCCTCTCCTCATCCGCCGCGCTCGGCCCTCGCCGCTCCGTGAGGGCGAGACGTTGTCACGCTGGGCGGGGGGCCTTTCCTCCGCCCCGGCCCCCGCCGCCTCCCCTCGATGCCCCCCACCATTCGACCAATTTATCGCCCCCGGAGAAGGCAGAGCGCGGACGAGGAGGCAGGCCAGAGGAGGAGGGTGGGACCTTCGTTAACGTGGGGCCATAATCATCCCTTATCGGGGCTGATCGGCTGGTGTCACACAAGTAGGGGCGGGAGAGGTCGGGGCGGGGGCAGGATGAAGGGAGGCAGAGGGGGAGGGCACCAATCTCAAGTAGCCACTTCCTTCCCGCTCGCCCCACCTCTGCTCCCCGCCCCGTCCCCTCCCTCAATTAATACTTTCGCCCCCGCCGCCAGCCTGGCCTCTGCCCCCATCTTCACGAGGGCACCCACCATTCGAGAGGGAGGAAGTGCGCGGGGGGGCAGTGGGAGTGGGGGTGGAGGGGCGGTCGGGGGCACGGGGGACGTGGGGCGGCGGGGTGGGAAGACGAGGAGGCGGCCCCGCGATGAGCGAGTACCATGTCGCCCGCGCGGCCCCCACCCACGGCGGGAACACCTTTCCATGCCCGCCTCTTCTCACCTCCCGGCTTCCTCTTCACGCAGGCCACTCCATTTCGCGCAACAGCCGAGCGGGCGGAGGTTATATTGTAACTTCCGCACCCATCGGGTCCAGGGTAAATATCCGAGCTCTGCGTAACAGTTGAGCTGAATGCTTTTGCAGAGATGGAAGATTTCAGGCTTTTCCGGCAAATGGTTTAGGCGGAATCGCCTTGCTTTCCGAAGACTTCGCGGCTATGGGTTAAATAATTGTTTGCTCACATTTTGACAGCTATCACTGTCAGAGCCCTCGTGGGTTCTCACCGGGTCTGCATGACGGCCGGTGTCTCGATGGACGACAATTCCATCATTCTCAGGGCTCTATATGTAGTAGGGAGGAGACTTGACTACTTTCACGAAGACCTAACATTTCACTGTGGAGAGGAGAGGCCACACACCATTCTGCTCCCACCGCACACAAAATTTTACTTTGCATCTAATATTTTACTCTGGACTCCTATAACTGCACACTAATTCAACGCAAGAATTGTCATATATTTATTAAGAGGTTTTTGACATTATTTTAATAATTATTTACAATAATTTTGTTTCTTATATTGATCAAATCACCTCTTTCAAGCCTCATGGACATATTTGGTTCATATGTAGGAATATACGGGTAACTACTCGTAATGTTAATATATATACACACCATTCTGTCTCTTTTCTATCTGAAATATTTCGGTGATATATGAAACTCCCTCTTTGTTCTAATCTCGAGTGACTATCGCCTGAAGTTGATTCGAGGATGTTCTACTGAAATGCGCCGGGAATTTTTATGAACAATGTACAAAGAAAAATGGGAAATATAGAAGTGTTGCATGCTTTCGTAATCGATCGGAAAAATAATAACGAAATGGACAAGTATCGTAGATTCGATCAATAAGTTCTGATTTTGTTGATGTTTTTAATCAATGCTTATAAGCTTTCGTTATTCCAATTGCAATCAATTGCTTGCACGTTCATATCGGACCATGATTTCCTTGTCCAACGCCAAGTTGCTGAGAGGGGTATGCTTTCTTTGATAGTAGAGTACGTTCAGTAAACCTGGTTCATTGGTTCAGATGGCGGTATAGTCTCACAGCCATAGGCATAACAGTGAGTCTAAGAATAGCCCCTCTCAGCGGCTGGTGCTTAAAAATTACATGATTTATAGCCCAACCAAAGAAGGAAGTCGATCGGAATGGGATGCTATTGACAGCTAGCAAACCAAGCCTGAAAGAAAGGAAGCACTTTATTAAAACATACATCTGAAGCATGTAACCTCAGCATAGTCATGTGGTAGTGAAGCCCGGACGATAACTGCAGCAGAGCATATAGTTTGGAAGGAGGAAGAGAAGGAGCATCATAGGTTGATTTTATAGCAAATAGGCTGTTGAAAATAATATTTGAAAGATTCACTCAACATCACCTCCATGCAGAGAGTTTTCGGTCTGTCACCTGCCTATCAGGAATGTTACGCACATACACCAAAATATTTTCTGGTGCATCAGAATGCATTTTTGGAAAATATACCGATTGTACTGAAAATGTTACTAAAATTGTAGATAAAGAAGCTCCTTGAAGTCTAATTAAAAATGAAAACGAGAAAGAAAAGAATAAAAGCATTGAGAAGTTACCCTAAGAGACCATGAACCCGCAATTCCGTCGCTGTACTGTGTACACTTTGCTCTACACTGGCTCTCTTTGCGACAAATGAGTAGTAGAGAATGTTTTCTAGGGAAATCTGGAAGCAAAAAATAATAAGTTATTTGCGACCCACGCAAACCACAATTACAACAAGATAAAACGTTCATTAAATTTTCAAAAACCGTGTAATTGGCCACAGAGTAACTCTACCGCAGTTACCCGATAATAATCACAAAAATATACATAATTCAGAGTGAAAATAAATCGTTCGCTTTGACTAGAATTCGACCCCATATCCTTTGGTAAAATTTCTATGAATGAAGTTGACAATAAGAGTGAACGCTTGGGTACATTTACTGGTGAGAGCACTAGATACGATATCAAGGTGTGTGCATCACTATTTATGTCAATTGCATCTGGTCTTAAATATAACGTCTACGATATAATGAAACTGTTCGATAATAAATCTTAATTAGAATGACAAAGACCATTCCCTTTCAAATAGGGTGAAACAGGACTATAAGCTCTTGATGTCGTCTACACTGTCCCTAATGTCAAGCTTGTTGCATCCCTCTCGGCATAAGTTGGCCAATGGCAGGAGGTGACTGGCACCTCAGTGTGACACCTCTCATTTCATAAATTCGGTCGATATGGGTAATTTATGAAGGCGAACTATCACTGTCAATATTTACCATTTGGGATTGGGCTGGTTGGTATTGGTAAGTAATGGATTATGCGGGAATATGACGATGAGTGGAGGGATAAAGATGGTGGTTGTATTTGCGTATCCTTGACGATAAAATCCATGGAACTCGTAGTTTAACCATCCGATGGACGGTGTACACTTTGAGTAATTTTTGGAACTTACTGCGAGGAAAAAATCCGACAGCGTGAGTTGGTTGGAGCATTGGCTCGTAAAACCAAAGATCTGTGGCTCCATTCCCACTCCGGACCGATTTTGTTCTCATGGCCATTTCTACACATTTCATCATCGTATCTACCGTTTTAAATTTTTTTTCGTGTTTTATGCATATTTTTAACTTTTTCATATGTTTTTATAAAAATATGTGCCCTGAATCATGTTTTTATGTTTATCTATTGTTTTATTCATTTTAGAGCAACGATATTTGTCTCATTTTAAAGCTGAACCTTTTATAACGATGGCTATACTATTTAAAATTTATTTTATTGAATTTATTATTATTGTTTAGTTTAAAGTTAACAAAATTTTAAGTAACGTTTTTCTAATACTCTATATCAGAATCAGCCAAGACTTTTTCATAACTTATACGTTACTAAATGGGATTGTCACACATCCTCCACTCGTGATAAGCTTTCAAAAGCCATTTATATGCTACGAAAATTGAAAATGCTAATTCCCACTGACTGTGGGCTGATCTGTGAGCTGTTTATTTGCTTTTTTTCCACTGACATTTAAGCTACGACATTTAGATATGGGGTTATGCTTCCACAGCAAAAGACATGTTTATTATAAAGAAAAGAGCTGGGAGGGTCATTTCCAGTTCCCACTCAAGGGAACTTTGTAAGCCACTCTTCAATAAGCTTGGCATCATGACATTGTATGGCCAATATATATTTAAATGTCTATGTGATGTTAAAGAAAATCTCCATATTCTTAAAACTGGTGCTAATATCCATCAGCACAATACCAGGAGTAAAAATAATATGGTATTGCCTCACTGTAGGCTTACAACTACCTCAAAATTATTCGATTCAGTTAAACTATGCCTTTTCAATCATGTACCCCAGGAGGCTAGAGATGTCCCCTTACCAAGGTTAAAACGGGCTCTCCATTCATGGTTTGTGAACAAAGTATTCTATTCTTTAAATGAATTTTTGGAGAGCAAAAGTCTGAATATCTGTATGTAACTTAGTATTATTTATTTTTAATCTTTTTTTTCAATTCTTTTTGTGACGAAGACTATTACATTGTATTATGTTTAATGCCAAATAAAAATATTATTATTATTAAATAGCTTTCGCGAAAAACATCCATGACGATTCGTAACACGCTATTGAAATGTTTGAATATTTGCCTTTTTTCACGCCAGCCTCCGGGGGCTCAGCCCTGGAAAAGGCAGGTAGCAGATATGTGATACGTTCATAGGCTTACACGAATACCTCCAGCTCATTGAATTAAGCATAAAAAACCATATAGTGAACGGCTAACGTTTTATATTTATTATTTATAGTGTTAAATAAATTCTATTATCCATATTCACCCCAAGATTTATGTTGAGAGCCTTTGATAAATCTGGCAACTTGCCACTGAATATTGAAATAATTAATTTATTGAAAAATTGTCCACTCTCATAATTGATATCAGATTTTAGTGTAACATTTAAAAAATGGGATAAATATTTATTGGTGAAGATGTTAGATGATACAGAAAGGATCAATATTACCGGGAAGCGAATTCAGAGAGAGAGTGGAATGGAAGCGTAAAAAACGAACTATTGTTGAGGTATAGTTAAGGGAAAGGCGATACGGAGCACTGAGCGTGCATAGGTAGGCCAAGTAAGTATTCTGAAAAAGACGAGAAAAAGTAGTCTAGGAGATTCAATGATGGAGCTAACAGTTTTATGAATAAATTTCAAATTTCTTTTAAAGCACAGGCTATGAGAATCGGAAATGGAAAGGGAAAACGGAATAGCACCATAGGATATGTTAAATAGATGGGGTACACCGAGTTTAACGAATAAATGAGTATTCTACAGTAAGTACGTCAGTGGAGCAAGAACTCAGATTTCACCGCCAAAGCAGGTGTTAGACCCCATGCACTTGTTTTATTTATTCCAAATCAGGCACGAACATTTTAACACCCTACTTCATCTGTAGAACGGACAAAAGTGACCACGTAAAAGAAATGTATAACATGTCAAATTTGAATTCCATCTTCATATGCTCCGTCAATGTTTACAGCAGAAACTTAATGAAGCAATAATTCATCAAAATTATTTTCACTCCACGCCCTTCCCTAATTCCCTCCCGCAATGCCAATTCTTTTGATGGTATCTGTTCTAAATGGCCATGTCACAAGCCCTTGCGGCATTTGCGGATTAATAGTACATGTACTATACTTTTTAATTGCATATTGTTATTTTATTTCATAAAAAATGTATTAGTAATTATGTGCGTTTGGTTTGTCAGTGTTTATTTAATACATTTTTATGGTCTTAATTATCTACATCTCCACCTACATAATACCCTGCGAGCCGCCGCATAGGCATGTGGCAGGGGGGTTAGGTCACCAGCCGTGTAAATACATAAGTTTTTGAGAGGTAAATGAGTGACATGTATTATAGGAGAGTATTTAGTGGAGCTCAGTTTTTATTATGCGCGGAAAAAAATGAGTTTTGGTACCTATCTGTTCGGCAGTGTATTTCTCTTATTTTATCGCATCTGCCAGACCTAGAGATGAAGTGAGGAGTCATGATAATATTCTCTGAGTGACTCTGACGTGACGTCAGTTCTGTATTTCTCAAGCAACTCAAGCATAGCGTGTAGCCTCCGAGTCTCTAGGGGCTCCCACCTTAATGCCTGTAAAAGCTGTGAGACACTATATGTACGCTAGTAGCAGTTTTTAACGAAGCGCGCTGCTGCTTTGTATTTTATTAACTTTTTTGGTTGAGTCTTTATGACCAGGGTCCCAAATGCTCGCGGTGTATTCGAGGTTTGGCCTAACCAGAGCGAAAGAGCATCTCTCTTTGACTTAAATTATGAATTTCATTCTTTCGCAAGACTTATTTTTTGCCACGTGTTAATATATAGATATATCATTCCATTTCAAAGGTATATATTTTCTATATATGACTATAAAGTCTTGTTAAATGTATTGTTGGTAGCATTAACACAAAGGGAAAATGACAAAGCTACGGGATAACTACAAAAGGGAACAGCAAAATGGGCTTGCATGTATCGATTTTAATTTGTACATCAGATTACCATTTCCTTGAAGCTACCAAAAGTTTCCTTCTTATATTAGGCATTACTTAAGTTTTTTTCCCACCTTCATAAATGGAGAAATAAATTCATTCATTCAGAATCACTTCGTAATGCAGTCCTTCATCCGCCATTCGAACCCAGTCTCATTGGCTGGTGACCCGTGAAATATGAGAGCAGATTTTCGTGAACTTCAATTTCACTTCCTATTTCAAGCAGAGCGAACTTTTCCGGTTCGTCCTAATAATTGTACCAGATCGACAAAGAATTGCTGCGGCGGTAGCGAGTGGAGGGGGGGTTGAATGGGGATGGAAGGGGGAGACTAAGGGAAATCGACTGAAAGGATGCGCTCATCATTCGTGCACGGGAATCAAAATCGACCGCTGAATAGTCTTTCTTTTGTGACCACTATTGTTCATGTATCCAGATGACGGGATGTGTGACATTCTATCTTGCCCCTCTACTGGCCTGCCGCGCTGTATTCCCAGCCAATTCGTCGTTTTAACACTAGAAGGACCGGGGTTGGATACCTACCAAGAAGGACCATTACCCGTCATTTTGACGGGTATGAAAAAATTTTAATATTAACTCTTTTTTCGTCAAATTCGCTGATAAAATCATTAAATATTACACTTTTATTTATTTATAAACACAATAGAGTAATACCGATAACAATTAATTAAGCAAAAAAAAATTAGAATAAGATGTGCCTTTTTCAAATTACATTCCACGAAATGTGATACGTTTCACGGTCGGTATGGCAGATGTGGGGCTTCTTTTCAGTCAAAATATTTTGAGAAGTATAAAGTCCTTTCTTACACAAACTAAAACATTGAAATGCTCAGATGTGACGATGACTAGTGATGTCATGAAGAAATAAGCACGAGGAACCACAAAAATAAAGTAAAACACCCAACCCGTCATTTTGAAGGGTAGTGATTCTTTAAGGTAAAAAGTATTATAATTTAATTTCTATTGGAAATAAAATTTCTTTTCCATCAGGATATGTATCATAAAATATCATTAAAAGTAAGAAAAAATTGAGGCAATACAAAAAGAAATATAGGAAATATGATCTAGTAAGTAGAGGTCAACCGTCAAAATGACGGGTTCGGTCCTTCTAGTGTTAAATCATTTTACTTTACAAGGTACTTCGCTCTGGTTAGGCCTCACCTAGATTTCGTCGCGAGCATTGGGGATCCTGGTCATAAAGAATTAGCCAGAATTATAAATAATATGCAAAGAAAAGCTGCACGCTTCGTTAAAAACTGCTAAGAACGCATAGTGTTTCACAACTTTTAAAGGGATTAAAGTGGGAGCCCATAGATACTCGGAGGTTACACGCTAGGCTTAGTTTGCTTGGGAAATTTAGAAATGGTGTGTTCCAGAGCGACACAGAATATTATCATGACGCCCCACTACACCTCTAGGTCTGGCAGATGCAATAAAGTGTAAGAGATACATGGTCGAACAGATAGGTACAAAAACTCATTCTTTCCGCGCACGATTTGCGACTACACTAAAAGCTGAGCTCCACTTAATATACTCTCATTAAATACGTCACAATTTCACCACCAAAAACCTTATCCCTTACATCTTCAACCGGCTGGTGTCCTAACCTCCCCTGCCACACGCGCATGTGGCGGCTCAAAGGGTAGTATGTATATGCATATGTCGATGAAGTGTTTGAACTTCGGAATAAAGGAAGACCTGAGAAAAGTATTTATATCATGCATTATATTTTTCCCATGAAATACAGCGGTCAACTTAAAGATTGGTTTTTTCAGCCCTTCTCTCGTTTTTTCGCTGATAATAGCTATATTTCCTTTTCATGGGATTGGATTTGGGGAAGCCGACCGACGGCTAAGGTCATTTGCACCATAGGGAATAAGCAAGGGAAATAGGGTGGATAGAAACCCGGCGTCGGTATTAGCCTGCTCTTAACGAAAGGCATCAAAGGGACTATGGTTTTACGCCTCATCTGACAGAAGGAGTACTGTACTTGAAGTGCCCTGTACAAGAAATTCAAATAGAGATCAGGTTTCCTCTGAAAAACATCGTCCACTGCAGGGATTTGAACCCTGGCCGTCCGTATGGTAAGCCAGTGCTCTAGCCACCACACCAACCCTATCCCCTTCCTTATAATTCTTTATATTTAAGTCCATGATAATAAGTATAGTGTATGCCATAGTTTTTCTTTCTCCATATTTTATGAATTTCTATCCATTTCTCTATTCATTATTGTTATTTTATTAAAACAGTTGGGGTTGATCTGATCTTCAACAAACAAATGTTCAATGACGGGGCTTTGGTCCGATTACCTTCATTTGTCAACATTTAATGGCTGATTGACTTAAAATTGAGGTTCTAGAAGGAAGGAGGAACTAATTTTAGATAGAAAGAGGCGAATGGCTGCAGTCAACCAATCTTGGGATTGAATGACCAATGATGATTATGCCGCAAACTTGGTAAATGCTTATGGTAATTCTGGATATAATATCCTCAACGATTCACGAATGTGAAGAGAAACCCTGTCATTTCATTAGTCTACCACAAAGCATTTCCTTTATTTGAAGTGAACAATCTCTTGATAGAATCAATGTAACATCATCAGGCTGGACTTGATTGAAGTGGTCAATTTTCATGATGAGTACAAAGCACTTAGTAATCTTCCACAAGTTTATTTGCTGATACGAAGCGTTTCACCTCACTGTGGTATATTCATATGCCACTGTGTGGTGAAACACGTTGCGCCAGTCAAAAAGTCTGTGGATGATTTCTGTGATTCATTCGTCATTAAACTTTTAACAGATATGTGATGAAGAAATGAATGGTGTGTGAGTCAGAGATTTAAAAAAATAGTCATGGTTGAATTTGGTGGATTTAGACTTAAGAAGAGAAGTATGAGGAGTCTTGGGTACAGAGTAAATGGTGTGAAGCAGTGCATTTTTGCTATAGAAACTGAAGAGGTACGCAAGATTAAGCGGTTTGGAAGGAATAACCAAAACTGGTCCAATTTATCTAGGTTTCCAGAGTTAATGTTTGTATGAATAACTAAGCTCTCTTTGACGAAGCCTTCCTCAATAGGAAAAAGTAAAATGAATTCGCATGCTCCTATTTTAAGTGATAACATCATGTCACTATATCTGGTGAACATTTGGAAGTCTATCAGTCGTGTAGGGACGTTACCAGCAGGATGTCTGGAAATGCTACGAATTGAATTAAGAATCCAATCATTGTTTTCAATCATTAATCCAGAATATCTGGAAGTGTTAGAGTTTATAGCTAAAGAAGCGAATCCTAATGCCTATAAAAATCCAGCTTCCCTTTAAAAATCCATCTCTGTAATACAAATCCTATCTCAAAAATGGAACAACAAAGTGGGCATGCATGTATCTGTTTTAAATGAAAACATCATATCATTATCTGTAAAGTACATTTTGAAGCCTATCAGGCATTTAGGGGCGTTACCTGGAGGATACCTGGAAATACTGTAGAATTAATTCAGAATCCAATCATGGTCTTCACCCAATAATTTAGAATATCTCGAAATGCTAGAGCTTATAGCTACAGAAACCAAATAGGTTCGCAAGATGAATCGGTATGGAAAGTATAGCTAAAGCCGAGCCAGTCAATCTAGATTTCCAGAGCTAGTTTCCTATAAAAATCCAGTTATTTTAGACAGAGCCTTTCTCAAAAGGGAGCAACAAAATGGGCGTGTATGAATCTATTTTATATTAAAAACATCATATCATTATCTGTTAAGTACATTTTTAAGGCTACCTGTAACTAGCTTTTGGTAAAAAAAGGTTGATGGCTGCAGTCAACCAATCTTAGGATTGAATGACCAATGATGATTATGCTGCAAACTTGTTAAACCCTACCTGGAGGATATCTGGAATGCTACGGAATTTAATTCAGAATCCAATCATTGTTTTCAATCATTAATTTAGAGTATCTAGAAATGTTCGAGCTACAGAAGACCATGTTTATTGCTACAGAAGTCATATTGGTGCGCAAGAGAAATTGTATGAAAAGAATCGCTAAAACTGAGCCTATTAACCTAGAATTTTAGAGATAGTTTCCTATAACTAGCTTTTGGTAAAAAAAGGTTGATGGCTGCAGTCAACCAATCTTAGGATTGAATGACCAATGATGATTATGCTGCAAACTTGTTAAATACCTATGGCAATTCTAAATAAAATATCCTGAAGAATCCACGAATGTGAAAAAAACAACTTTTATTTCTTTAGTCTACCAATCCCATCGGCTATCCTAAACATTTCAGCTCTGATAGACGGATCTTATCTCTAAAGGGAACGTTCAATGGGCGTGTATGTATCTATTTTAAATGATAACATCATATCACCATCAGTGTGATATATACATTTCGATGGCTACCAGGCGATTGGGGACATAACCTGGAGGATGTGTGGAAATGGGGAGAACAAGGGCAAGGGATGAAAGGGCGAACAATTGTCACAGCACATTCGGAGACAATGAGACGCCAGCGAAGGAGAGGGAGAGAGAAACAGAAGTATCCAATGGATGAAGCCGAGAGAGAGAGGAGAGATGAGAATGAGAAACCTTTCGGCGCAGGTGGGGGAATGGGGGGGGGGCGTTGAGACTCGTGGAAATGTGTTGTATGAAGACGACGTGGAAAGGCGATCTCCCCGAGTGTACCGGCGAAACTAACCCTCGGACTGCTTAACTGTTGAGGATGAGATCGCGGAAGAGCACGCATTTGTGATTACTTTTCGACGCGAGAGAGCGCGGGAGATGCCTTGGTCGCCCCGTCTCCCCTCCCACTTCGCCCCCTCCTCCCCTCCCCGGGGGAGGGGGGGCGGCGACGACGCACGCGTCGGAGTTTCGGGGGGCGGAGGTCCCCAACCCGCCCCCGACCGCCGCCCCCCGGATAATCCCGCGTCGCCCACCCCCCTCATCAAGCTAACACCTTTTCCGGCGAACCATTTCATCTCCTCTGCGTTCTCCCGCCTCCTCTGCCGTCCCACCCTACACCCCATCCCGCCCCCGGGCCTCCTGCCCCCACGGCCTCCTGCCCCTCACGGCCTCCTCCTCCCCGTCCTCCCCCCCCATTCACCTCCAAATCACTCCCGACCCAGTCCATTCTACCCGAATCCTCCTCTCTCCCATCATATGGAAGCGGAGCCATTTCCAATCTGGCTGCCGTGTCGTTTTGTGCGGGAGCGGCTTGTGAGAGAGGGAGCACCACACATGTTGGTGCCATGGTTGCACACACACACTTTCACGGTGCCACGGTTCATGGCGCGGTATCGTGGGGGGGGGGGGGGCTGGTTGCTGCCGCTCTCCGAGTCTCCTCCACACGCATCACATCTCATCCTCTCTCTTTGCCGCCCCCGGGGGCAGGCATCGGGGGGCAGGGGTCGATGGGGGAAGGGAAAAAGAGGGGACCGCATGCCGCCGCCCCTCGCTCGGCTTGCCGCCCCTGCCGCCGTGGCCCGCGGACTCTTGCGTTTGAAGAGACCGCAAAGAAAGCTTTTGAAATGAGTGCTTGCTTGCCTCCACCCTCTCGGAGTTCGTATTCAATCCGGCGAGCGAGGTGTGCTCAGTCACCGTTGTCACCAGAGCTCGGCTTTGTTCGGCGGGCGACTCGGGAACGCGACAGTGCACACATTTCATGCATAGAATATAACAAAAAATTTCGTGACTAATCGATAAATACATAAGGAATATAGATAGAAATTGTTTTGCGTTAAAAGTTTTCCTCCGGCTCCGATAGAACGGATATTTCCTCAGTGGAAGCTGTTTTTAAACCCTCACATTGGAGCCAATTTACCGATTTGCCTCCGTTGCCTCTTTCTCGACGATATGTGCACTGTTAAATGATCATAGTTTCTCCCCCAAATAAAACATATTTCTTAAAAGGTGAATTATACAGTGCATCTAACATTTCCCCATATTCTTCACAGGCAAGCGTCGCCCTTAATTCGGCGCGCTCAGTTTTTGTCTAACAAGTGGGTGTCTAGTAGACCCCCAAAATTTAAAATAAATTACTTAAAATATATTATTTTCTGAACTTATTTCACCCAAGAATGTTATTAGCATATCAGTTTTATGTACTGGTATCATTTTTACAACATAGATGATTGATTTCATACTATCATCATTGTCGTGGATGGCTGCGATTTTGCATACAATTTCGCGGAGTTCTGATAACCTGCTACAAAGACGGATATATGCATCCTTTTTCTTTGTTACAATGAAATGGTCATGCATATTAAGGGAAAATATTAAAAATTGTAAAGCTACCATGCGTGGAAATTACAGCATTTGGGCTCAATGCACAAATAGGGCGATATTGCTAAAAGCACCGAGACAATGTGACACTAATGACTTAAACATTGTAAGTAAAATTGTGACCATTGCGTATCATAAAAACAATTTTCTTTGTAATGAGTGAATACCAAGTTTCTTCAGGGTATAAAAAACGTCATAATGTTTAATGTACGTCTCAAAAGTTGGAAGCAATGCTAAATTCGTGGGGATCTAAAAGAATCCCTTCGCGCCTGATTAAAGGTAATCTTTTCTTTTTTGCTTTATTCCTTTAGAATCCCATCTTTATTTGTTCATTTACATATCTATTTTGAAATGTGAAATTTAGAATATTGTTGATATTTGGTTGCACTTAAGGAGATCGCAAAAATGTCTTTTGGAAAGAATGCCTTATAGTCTCTCGGTCGAGCATTCCCTCTCTCTATGCATTTGCTTTTATTCCTGGGATGCGACGAGTATTTAGTCACCTTCGTCGCCAGCGCTGAGTTTCTCTTGGGAAAGAGAATCGGTGCGACCGTTCACACATTTTACGCACCATATTTACATTTACATACGGAGCGTTTTCTATCTTATAAATGGACAAGGAACCATTTGGACACTTATTATTACTTTCACTTGAAGCAAATTTAAAATAGGATGTGGAATAACAGCCAGGGCAATTTTTGAGTAGTTTAGAGCGTCATGGTTATAAAATTTGTAATAATTATTATTTTCATTTATTCTATCAAAGTTCAGCACTTTGATGGATTAGGTACGCATTTGAGGGATACATCATAAAATGAAATACTTTTATATTGGATAGCGAAAGCTTTTTCAATTAACAAATTCATATTCATTCGCCTAAAAATGTCGGCCAACATGAATCGGACCGTGGCAACTTTTGAGCATTCACAGTATGGCGATAGTTCAATCCCCCGGCAATACAATTAAACACAGTTAGGAAAGATGTTATTGGTTTTCATCGATTTCGTATTCTATAAATCATTTAGCCACTCCGCTACTATCTCAGGAGGGCCATTGGAACGCCCGTTTGTGCTCTTTCATCTTTTAAGTGCTGCTCTTTCATTTTCCTTAACTACCTCGGTGAATATCTTTAATGCATTAATGCTCATTTTTTGACGGAAAATTTTCACGTAAGACGCCATACAAATCAGCACGCATGCAGGGTACATCTACATACTAACTTGCGAGCCGCCGCATGGGAATGAGGCAGGGGTCTTATCCCTTTCATCTTCACCAGCCTTGTGAAGATGTAAGGGATAAGGTTTTGGGAGGTGAAATGGTGACGTGTATTATAGGAGTGTATTTAGTGGAGCTCAGTTTTTATTGGAGTTGCTTATTGTGCGCGGAAAGAATGAGTTTTTGTACCTATCTGTTCGACAATGTACCTCTCTTAGTTTATCGTTTTTATCAGACTAGATATGTAGTGATGCGTCAAAATAACAGTCAAATAGCATTCGAAATTGCATGAATTGAATGCATTACTACATTAAAGAGAAAAATATTTACTAACTCTTCTAATCCTCTTTTCTTAAATGTAGTAACCTAATGAGGCGTCATGGTAATATTTTCTGTGTCGCTTTGAACCCTTATTGCTAGGGAAGGTACTACAAATTGGTGTACACCAAGCATTTCTGAGTAACTCAGAAGTTATAGCAAGTCTCCTAATATTTCCTCGTCCATTCATAAGAGACAAGTTGATAGAATTAAATCAATGGCCATTTTGTAAATTTGATCTCCTCATACAGTATTGATGTCAGCACAGAAAAATAAATGAGACTTGAAATTTTTTATAAAAATTTTATAAGAATTTTTTACCAGCACCGGAAGAAGGAGGTAATAGTGAGTTAAAGAGAAATGAGCAATAAGCTTAGGTACAGATGATGAAAATATATCCCGCTTTATGAAATCACAAGGTATCGGATAGGAAGCTCGCACAGTAAACATGAAATAGACACAATCTATAAATAAAGTTATGAATTGATAACAGACAGAGATAAGCCCAGGGTGAAACTTTTAGCCAGTAGATGTCATGGAGGATTTATGAATAATGAATATTGCTAACTGGTAAGAGCTAGGGAAAGAAATTTAATGTTGCTTGTTGAAGAGACAAAAATTCATGAAGAGTTGTAGTTCCCAAGTTCCCAAGGACTAAGAATAAGAAAGCCTCACGCAAATGATGATGAGCTCCAATTATGAGTATAGAAGAACATGTCGCTGTCAGTGTAAAATTTATATCTGGAAGAATGACCGTGCATAAGAAGTTCTTAACTATTTTGGTTGGATTTAGATCCTCCTGAGGGGTAATACTAACTATCAAACTGAATCCAAAGGTGCTGAAGCATTTGCAAGAATGGGGTCATTTCCTTAAGCCCCGATTTCAATTTTATAAATTGCATATCATGAAAGGCATAAAAAACTATATTCACATATTATTGTAAGCGTAGACCGAACAGACAAATATTTTTAAAAATATATGTAATGACTTTATTGCATATATCAATCCTTCGTCCTTCTATGCAATATGGCTTGTCAGAAGGTTCCACAATACTCATTCAGAGCGGCATGTTAAAAATACAATTTTCTTGTAAAAGAATTGCTATGTTACAATTTATATATTTTTAGTTGTAAGACAAAAAAATCAATATAATGACATTGAAGAAGCCTGTAAACCTGTACGACGAAAATATGGACAAATAATTTGCCATAAGTATAGCAGATTATAATGAGAGATTACAAATTCTTAATTTCGGTAATTAACCATTCTTTGACCTTTTTCTAAATATATGCCAAACATTTTAGATTATATTGTTGCTTAGATATACAATGAAAGGAATTTGGTATAACGTATTTGGCTAACCTTTTGACATATAAATTATAATAGTCATACGTTCTCAACATAAGAGTATTTCGTTTAAGCATACAATGCGCATTGTTACAAGGAATTTTGTACCCTTTTTAAAAATAGTTTTCCACTGTGATTAACCATTTTAGCAATTTATCTACACTGAAAATACAGAAAAATACAAAGTTCGCTCTAATATTTGAATTCCATCAAGAAATGAAAACGCTCGCTGATTGGTTGACGCAACCGTGACGTCTCAGCTCTGTCGCGGGAGTTCACAGCACTACTGAATAGCAGGGACAAAATATGGATCATTTTTATAAGTGCCAAGATCAATCGCAATCAAACACTGGAATTGATAACAGCGAGATGGATACCTGGTTTTTCTAAGCATACACGTGAAATCCTCCCATAGTTGTCGCTGTATTTGTGGAATTATTTTTCGAAAACGAAGACTGGATGAGCGCTGAGATGGGGACGAGATAAGTGGAAAAGCAAGCGTCATCTGATACCTTCAGTACGCCAATTTTGCAAATAGAAACGGTACTTTACTTTTATCTCTTTACTAATTCTGTACTCATCAAATAATTATCCGTTGTGGGGAAGAAGTTACTGCCGATTAATTTCCCCCCTAGAGTCTGATCGGTCATCCTTGGGTGACGATGTCGTTGAGTATTTAAAAAATCATGCATTTCAGGGAAAGTGTCTAAATATCAACGAAATGATAAGATTATTGCTTGCAGTAAAGGACAAATAATTGCGAGAGCATTGAGTTCTTAATTCCGAGAAGTTCAGAATTCCATCCAGGGACTGTCCCAAAATTTTTGAGGTGTCATCACTAACTCGCTACTTATGAGACCCACCCTAGGTAACATTTTATGATACTTAGTGAGACTCATTTTACTACCTGATAATAACGTAATATATCGGAAAGTAGTTCATAATAGAAGTTGTATTTTTTCGTGAAAATCTGTTCATCTTAGTATCCATTCAAAACCAATGGTAGTGTCACAGACGCCACCTGTTTGTTTTTTTAATTTAGCATTAAAGAAAGTTTTAGGCTGCCTAGAAAAAGGTGGATGATTCTTAGAATGTTACTAAATGTACCTAAAAATGGCATGAAGTATCGAAACTATGATCTGTTCACAATGAAAAGTGTGGAAATCACTACTGAGTTATTTTGTTCTTACGATCAATTATATAGAATATTTCCACCAAGTAACGCCAGAAAATCTTTCATACGTACAGTATCAAGTCTTAGCCACCAAAAGGTGGGGTAGCGATACGCCATGGACATCCAACGTAAAAAAAAATTCGTGTCTTCGAGTCTCAACGATTATCCATTTTGTAACGGTAGCGGAACATGGTGGCATTAGGGCAAAAAAACTTCAGAGTTCACCGGAAGCTCCATCGCTCCGAAACTAACTTCGTACGGAGGAAAAAGGTAGTTTCCATGTTAGGATACCAGTTTATGTGAATTCGGCACTGAAGATGCCATCACAGCCGGAAAGTAATGCAGTTTCATAAAAAATATTAAGAGATTTCAATATTCAGGTTTAATAATAATCGAGACAGTGTACGAACTTCTCAGCGTTACATTTCTGACGTACCCTACTTAGCTTGATAATGATTTTCCTCAATTTTATGATTGTGTGTCTCCGGAGAGCATCGTCGTATCATATTCCAGGAAAACGGGTTGTTTTTTTAGGAATAAAATCTCCAAAATAGTAAGGTAAGTAATTAATATTTTGGTGGCATTAGTAATATGAGATCTTTTCCATTAAAATGAAGGCAAAATTACTACAATGCTGCGTGGAAGATTCCAAATGACAAATAATCGTTTATGAATCACTAAAGAAATCATAGTCGGTGTGTACGATGTTCATGTTTTACTTATAGTGTTAGCACCATTTTTGAATTCACGCCAACGGGATCTCACGGTGGAAGGATACCCAGCAGATGATTATCTGACTCGGCGGAACTGACGCCACGAGCATGCGCAAGGAGGTGGAGGAGGAGACCAAGCTACCTGTCTGGAGGCGGCATATAGTTATGTGAGCCCTGGCCTGTGGAGACGCATGGTCTCTCGTTATATTTGATCTCACGACG
The DNA here is from genome assembly GCA_963169105.1 of Ceriagrion tenellum. Lineage (NCBI taxonomy): Eukaryota > Metazoa > Arthropoda > Insecta > Odonata > Coenagrionidae > Ceriagrion > Ceriagrion tenellum. The sequence continues at coordinate 23,708,864 of OY720638.1, read as the reverse complement.
ATAAAGGTGCTTGTTTGAGAAGGCATGGGTCTCATTTCAGTCTCCGCGATTGATTTCCTGCTCTTATCCCTCCCGATATCTAACATTATATTTTTTAGCTAATTCCAAATTATATCGACTCGAAAACAAATCTACGCTTATAAAAGAATACATACTTTGTCAGATCGAGCATCTTATATCGGTCAAACATTGATGTCTCAGATATTCTTGCAGCAATATCGCATTGGTTTGTACTGTTCGAAATCCAGCAATAAAATTATGCATAGCGTAATGGACTAGTAGCAAATGCCGATCAAGGACTCTTGGGTAAAGCCATACCGTCTGTCTAGGAGGAGCGAACTATATAGGTTTTCTAAAATGCGGAAGTCTTAATAAACATTTTTCTCGGTACTTTAAGTTTAACCTCCTCAACGCATGTTTATGTTTAAGCATCAAACATACGCATCATAAGCTAATTACACTTTTATGTATGTAATGATGATAATTGATCTCAAATGAAGCGGATACTCTATTGGGCATCATCATGGCCCTATTTCACGGCTTCGCAACCCCAGCTTCGCCCTTCGTTCGTGTTTCATGACCTCTTTTCCATGATCTTCCATCACAGGCGAAGGTCACCGCTCCGCAGTTCCCATTCATCTTATCACGCTACTGAGAGAAGGACATGCTCTTCACAATGGTCTTTCAGATGTGGTATTCTACGGCATTATTAACTTCGGCCCGAGGGATGAGACTTAAGCCCCCTGGGGGTGACGTGCAGTCAGCCGCTCATACCGAAAAGGGAACGTCGCTAGCAACTCATTCGTCCTCAGCCTGGAGCGAAGAAAAGTCGGGAACTTAGGTTTCTCATGACCAAGTAATATTTTTAACGCCAATCGTAAGCGTATCTCTAATATAATAAAATTCTCAGTAATTTTATCCATATTTAGTCGAAATCCTTCCCTGAAGAGGAGGATGTTTTTCAGAGGAGACCGGATCCTTACTTGAGGGTCTTGTGGAGGGGACTTCAAGTACAGTACTCCGTATGTCGGATGAGACGTTAAACCGTGGCCCCCTTGGCGACTTTCGTTAAGAGCAGGCTAACGCCGACGCCGGGTTTCTATCCACCCTTCCTCCCTTACCTATCCCCTATGGCGCAAATGACCTTAGCTGTCGGTCGCCTCCCCAAAAATCCAATCCAATCCAATTTAGTCGAAATGCAGATCAGACCTGAGGAAAGTATTTATAATCATGCATTATATTATCCCCATCAAATATACACCATTTACACGGCTGCTGTCCTAACACCCCCTGCCATGCGGCGGCTAGTAGGGTAGTAGTTAGATGTATGCCTTGCTTTGATTACGTTTCCCCATGACAGAAGTTATGTGTACTCCCAGATATAAAACTTCACCTGCAACATTAATGCTTAAGCTTCCACTCTATGGGTTAGGCTTTAATGCGATTTCTTCCACCAACAGTTTCCTGCATTGAAATTACCGAGCCCCAAGCTCCTTTGATAGCAACAAGAATTTAACTCATCAAGACCCCAAAGGGACAGCCTCAAAGCTCAATATTGTCGTATTATCCCAATAAATTACCGCCTTCTCAGAAAACAATCTAATTTTGCTGTTAATTGTGGATTAAATATCTATGCTGAAATATATAGCAACACGTGGCTGATCACGCTTCCTTGCAAAACGTCAATCTAATCCTGACGGAGATAACTTTGAAGATTCGGTACGCTTGAATTGCGATAGTTAGAGGAGGTCCATTATCCATAAAGTTTATTGTTTTGTCATTTAATCTACATGATTGTTAAACTTGATTGTGGCAGGCGTCATTCGTGGAAGTTTTTAAGTTCGCTTTCAAAATTACGTAAAATACCCAGTGCATTTCGAATAAATTGGATTGGATTTTGGGGAGGCGACCGACAGCTAAGGTCATTTGCGCCATAGGGGATAGGTAAGGGAGGGGTATAGGTAGTGCATAGGGTAAGGGAGGTAAGGGTGGATAGAAACCCGGCGTCGGCATTAGCCCGCTCTTAACGAAAGGCGCCAAGAGAACCACGGTTAAACGTCTCATCTGACAGACGGAGCACTATACTTGAAGTGCCATCCACGAGACACTCAAGTAGGAATCGGGTTCCCTCTGAAAAACATCCACTTCTGCAGAGATTTGAACCCTGGCAGCCCGAGTGGTAGGCGAGTACTCTAGCCACCACACCAACCAGATCCCCAACATAAAAATTACTTGAGTTTCAGGGTGACACGGAACAGATTATGTAGACCTCGCGCTATTTGAACCGGCTGAAGTGACCAAATGAGATGTCTGCCCTGTTAAATAGTTAGGTACAAGAAATCTTCCCGCTCGCAAATATTCTTCATCTACATACTACCCTGCGAGCCGCCTGATGGGCATGTGGCAGGGGATGCTAGGACACCAGACGTGTAAACATGTAAGGGATAAGGTTTTGGGAGGTGATATGGTGACGTGTATTATGGGAGTTATTGAGTGGATATCAGTTTTTATTGTAGCTGCTTATTGTGTGTGGAAAGAACGTGTTTTTGTACCTATCTGTTTGGCAATGTATCTCTCTTATTTTATCACTTCCGTCAGACCTGGAGATATATTGATATTTTTGGTCAGGATTGATATATTGATTGTATCAGGATATTTTTCTATGTGTCTCTCTGAAACTTACCACTTCAGAATTTCTCTAGCAAACTAAGTTTAGCGTGTAGCATCCTAGTCTCTAGGGGCTCCCACCTTAATTGACTATTGACTGCGGAGAAGACAGAACGAGTTGCTATTGCCACTTGCTTGCACTGACATTGCATTTTATCACGTTGCTTATCATGCATGCGCACACACGACGACGTATGTCACTGTCAGCGTCGTGAGGAATGGCCCACGCGAATGCCTACTAGGTCCTACTGTCTCCATGTGGACAAGCCGTAAGACACCTCACCAGCATACATCTCAGTCTGTAGGCTTCTAAATTACCCTTTAAGTTTGGGTAATATATGATTGAATCATTAGATAAAAGTTGAAGCATTAGTTAAAAGGGTATTCTGCGATTGAATTAAAATATGAGAGTGTTTCAAATGGATATAGAAACATAGGGCATAAAATAGAATTAATTACGAATTCTCTCAGAAATCCTTGCAAATTCTTCACGCATATATTATTTTTCACACCTATATATTCATGAACTCTCACAAACTTACCTTAGAGGAAAATTTTATTTTTATTTTCCTCACCTCCATTTTCCGTTCCAAATGAGCGGAAAATCTTGCAATATTAGCCTGCCTGAAAAATTTTCTACCCTGCAGAAAAAATAATAAGGAATTGGATGGATGGTTCTCCCCTCTCTTCCTTTGATTGATAAATTGTAATTTGAGGTAGTTCGAGCGTGATAGTTCCCTAGTCATAATAGAGACCATATTCTAATTATACATTTTCATTTCACCAGCTATAGGACACATCAGTTAAATGTTGCATTACTAATAGTGCAATATGATAGTTTCATTTGACAGAATTTGTAAGTAATTAAATGAAACTATCCAAATAAATGTTTAACTTGACTCATTTTTTCCGCGCGCTACGTTTGAAACTCCTTCAAAACGGAAGTTTTTTTATGAATCCCAAGAACCTACTGCGGTGACAATATGATTCATTTTCAAAAATATATGAGAAAACAGACGAACTACACACTGTTGACTTTTTTACGACATCTAAGTGTTAGAAATACCTCAATTTTTAAATAATGTCTCTCTGAAATGCATGAACGTACCATTTCCTATGTAAAATGGTTAGTATTTTTTTGCAAATATCTCCGAAAGTAATGTGATAAGGGGTTTAATTTTTTGTGTCATTTGAAGGGTGAGATATTTTATTAAAAATGAGACCAAATTCATTTATTTCTAAGGAAAATGATATTTTGCTCAAACTACCTTAAGTGTAGACATTTCTTTAACTCCAAACTCAAAGCAACCAACCTCGCTGTGGAAACTAGAAAAACCACTTGGTTGTCAAATAAAGAGTTTCGTAGAATTTTTTCATGTTGGATTTCATTTCTGTTAAGTTTAAGTCTCCGAGATACACGGAAGGTGTTGACCCTGCTCTATTGGAAAAAAAAAGAAATATTGTGGAAAATTGTGTACAAAATTTTATCCTTACCATGTATTATTAATAGCCTCAACAAAAATAGAACGAAACACCTAGACGAGCGCTCCGTCTAAATAAACTTCACTTCTCGTCCCATTCCTCACTTTTTCCCTTTCCCGAATTTCTCTCGTCAGTTCTCTCCTGCCTTCATGACTGGTCCTGATGCCTCCTCCCTGTATGCAGTGTAGTATGTATGTGTGGATGAAGAAAATAACTTTGGAATTGTACTTCGTTAGCACGCCGAGTGCTAAAGAGACTCTTCGGGGGTCATGCGCGACAGATGAGACTATAAAGGCCCAGAGTCGCGGGGGGCAACCTGCGGAGGCAATATTTAAGGCTTGCTGAAGTAATAAGGTGAAGGATGAGTGTTTACAGCCCATAGCCATGGAGTTAACTACATAAGAATAGATATGACCAGGCAATAGTTATTCTCTCTTAAACGTAGTATACAGCAGAATGTGCAACATAAAAAGACTTACTACATACATATTACCATATGGATCAGAAGCATAGTCACCCAGAAGTCAGAAGAGGCAGAAGTTACCCAGAAGGATGGTCACCTTACGAATAGCTTCCAGGGCGCCTAGCTAGATGTTTGTTTTGATGAGGAGGATCCGTTGTGGCACAATAGTTTAATTTAAATATTGCCAGGTGCACCTCAGTTTTGCTTTCATAGTTAAGAGATAAAATATATTACTGAGAAGTAACTACTGTCTCATTAATTAGACATAAAATGTTTGTTAGACAAAAAGTAATTAGACATAACTAACTTTTTTATGCGAAAGTTTAAAGGTATTGACATTTTTCTACCATCAATAGATGAACCATATTTCTTAATTGAAGCGTCTCAATCGTTAGGTATACGTTAATTACTGCAGCCGTACTTGCAATGCTAAGACATTTTAATTTGTAAATCATAGGGATTCACCGGTTTGTTAGTATTTCTAAATATTCTATCCATGCTGAAGCTTCTTAGTTCCTAGATGATACGGTAAGTAAAAGCAATTGTTATCAAGACGCAAAATATATATAATATGACAATGTGAAAGTAAAAAGAAAATATTTGGCGTCATTAATTATCGGTGTACGTTATTTAACAAATTTCTGCATGATTGGAAGGTGTATTACTTACATTTATGGAAAGAAAATACTGCAATTAACAAAAAACATACGGAAAATCGTGTTGGAGCGTTTATACGAACTCATTTTAAAAGACGGTGAGATGTTTCCTGCTTCTCTACATCTCTTCCATGACGCCCACACCCTTTCTAAGACTATCCTCTTTCTCGTCCCAGCTAACCAAGCATGCTTCCCTCCACCTGGTCTTCAATATCCCCTACGATTGATTGCTTATCCTATTCACCCACTCGTCCTCCACATAATCTCCCCCGTGAATCACAACTCCTCGCCCATTGTAGCCACTTCGCTTTTCGTACTTCGTCGCAAGTCGCCATTTTCGTCCATTGGTCTTTCTGAATTCTCCTTCACACCTTTCCCTACAACATATTCTCATTCACTTTTCATCGAGTTCAGGTTTCTGCCCCACACAAGACCTCACTCCACATTTATTTATTCGTCAGCAGTTTATTTACATTCCGAGATGTGAACCCCTGACAAATTCACAGATGGCGCAATCATCGCTCAAGGGAATCCTGCTGCTTTGATAGCAGCTATGATTCTATTCTCTAGTACCAGAGATATAAATGGAGTTTTTCTCTTATATAGTATGCCGCCTTAATCTGAGAGCTGAAACAGCACTGTTTTTTCTCATTAAAGGGTCAATTAAAACACAGGGCTTAACGTGATTCGCCTCGCCGAACATGTTCACGTCTGCCTATGTAAATCTCAGTGACTTGTATCCGGTACGTATAAAATTCCATAGTAAAGAAAACATTGTCTAGGTGCTAATCATTTTGAAAAACCACATTGGTGTATGATAAATATAAGGGTATAGCATATGGCAGAGAGCCATTCATGTTGGCACCTGACCTCCGCCACGTTTACAGGAAAGGTGTACACCGCCACATAGTAAACGGAAAATTTGACACTACCACGACCCCTCAGTGCCCACCTTGATTCTTTATATTTCACTCTTCCCTTCCAATATCACAATTAGTAGGTAGGCTCTCCGGCGAAAAGTTAAAAAAAAGATGATAATTTGTCGTTGTGACATCTCATTTTCAGTGCAATCATTTGTAATGGGTGCAATCATTTGTATGGAAATTTTTAGTTGGCGAAAAAATTAAATAAAAAACTTTTTGTCTATAAACTGTAAGAATGAATACGAGTGTCACATAGTAGAAGGAAGGACTAGGATTAAGCCGAAACTATTTGGAAACAGTACCGGCCTAGATACCTATATAATCCTAATTAGGCAAATTTCATTTCACCGAGGATCCCGTCAACGTCATAGATTAAGAATGGTAGACATACGAGCTTAAAGATACAAAATATATCTCCATCCACGTACCATTGTTTATTATGTCTAAATCAACATGACAGTAAAATGCGACACGTCAATGAGTTACAATTAACGATTTGTCTCCCCTCTCCTTCTCCCTATTTCCTCACATCCCGATGCTGATGTCCCAACAACCCCTGCCACATGCCTCTGAGGTTGCTCATACAGTAGTAGGTATATAGAAATATACCGCTTCATTCCAATTCTTGAGCTCTGTCAGGTTTATTTATCCTATATCCTCTCTATCTCCCTGAGTGGCTAGCCAATGCCATATCTATCTTCATCCCTACGAGGATTTGTAGGAAAATGTACCTGGACGAAAATTACTGCTAGAATTGAATAATTGAGCCACGTAGCTGCAGGAAGTACTAGGTTGTGAGCCGTAATCACTCCTGAGGCTCTAAAATAGCCATAGAGCCATGAAAATTATGGAAATATACACGTAACACATATATAGGATTGTAATGCAGTGGTTTACTTCTAATGCTTGCCACTGTGTGAGTAACGGCAGAGGATTTATGGACACAAGCCTAGAAAAAAGGAGGTTTAGGCAAAAGGCGAAAGAAGAAGACACGGAAAACTTAAACAAAACGACGAGTTCAAATTCGTAATGTTGATTTTGACATAAATAATAATGGTGAGTTGAATGAGCCCATGAAGATCCGGACTAGGCAAGTTGGATCACGACCCCGTGGACCCCGCAAACGTTTCAAATTAAGATGGATATGCATCGAAGCTGCCAGGTTCCAAATAGTCTTAATTCAACATACCATTATTATTTATGTCAAAATTAACATTATGAATTTAAACTCGTCGCTTAGTTAAAGTTTTCCGTGTCTTCTTCCTTCTCCTTTTGCCTAATCCCCCATTTCTAGGCTTGTGTCCATATATCCTCTGCCGAGTGCCTCTGCCTTTGCTCACACAGTGGTAAGCATTACATGTCAACCACTGCATTACAATCCTATACCTCTGTTGCGTGTATATTTCCCTGATTTTCGTGGCTTTCAAGTTTTTCGTGTCTTTCAAGTTTTCCGTGTCTTCTTCTTTCACCTTTTACCTAATCCCCCATTTCTAGGCTGGTGTCCATATATCCTCCGCCGAGTGCCTCTGCCTTTGCTTACACAGTGGTAGGCATTACATGTCAACCACTGCATTACAATCCTATATCTCTGTTAGGTTCATCTTTCTCTGGAAATCTCTGACTACCACACCTCGGGGCTAGCCTATGCCACTTACTTATTTCACCCGACAAAGGTCAACAAAAATATGTTCCTGGACAATTACTATAGTTATAGTCTGTGTTCACAGTATTCAAATTGAGCATGTATTTTGATAATGGTCCCAAGAGTAGCTTTGTTTTAAATCAAATTGTTAAAGAAAAAACTAAAATTTCACATAGGTATTCCATTATCTACGAAAAAGTTTGTCTCATTTTGTGGTCAATGTCAGTGCTGTTTTTATTTCTTAGATTATGCTCGTAGGATTTTCAAGAACAATGTATTTTTTAGGATAATGAGTTTGTCACCTAATGGGATTGATGTTCGAAAACATAGGCATGATTATGGTCTGTAGCCTGTTTTAATCAGTGCAGCATAGATCTGTATTGCCAAAAAAAAAACTTTGAGGAGGCTCAAGTAAATTAACGTAACACACAGAGCAAAAATAACTCCGAAACGCGAATTCAAATAACGGCAAAATTTCTGAGAAAATCTCGTTTCACAGCAATTTTAGAGAATATCAAAGATATAACACTCTAAATCACAGAAAACAGGCAACCTACGGGCATTAAGCTAAATGCAATGTGAATTTGTCAATTGAAATGAAGTTGGTGACAATGTATTGCTCCTGATTACTAAGTGTGGTTTTTTACGTCCTTAATATAGGATTAAGATTGTATTGTTTCTAATGTTTAATTCAGTAACTTGCCATATCAAGAGTCATATTTGTATTGCAATACGAATTCGTGCGGTGAATGGATTTTTGGTGAGATAACTATTCTCAGACCAGGCCGAATTTTTCTCGAGGTAGTTTCAAGGGTGTGACATCATCGCTACTTAACGAGAGCATAAGCTGGTCTTTTCAATAAGTTAAGATTTACTGGATTGCCAGTGGGCATTGGAAATGCTGTTTTCCTTTTCAAGACGATTACTATTAATATTTACTTTCGTAAAATTCTTCGTAAAGGGAAAATGAAGCTTTGGAGTTGATTATAATATGATATGAACGAAAGAATTATATGATGTCCTTCTTATACCGTATTATCTTTGGATTTTATTGATGAGGACTTCGTGAATTATATTCACCGGTTTGAAAAATTTAGTGTATCATATTTCATTAAAGAATTTGAAGGTACAATAACATTATGATATACCATCTTTTGTCGACTTTCAACTTGAACTAAGAGACTAAAGTTTTAATAAAACATTATAAGAGGCAAGAGTTCCAGCGAAGTGAAAGTCAGTTTGCACTTAAAAATGAATGCTTGGAGGATAAAAAGAGGTTAACCTGTAATTACTTTTAAAAAATTAAACCCAAAATGTGTGCATTGAACTCTATGTAAAAAGTTTTAAAATTCCCCAGCGGTATCGAATTTATTTTAGTCAACATTTTTTTATTTTTACCTAGTGTACTGGTTGCCCAATCCCAGGGCCCTAGTTTTTCTCCATGAGTCGCCGGAGAATACCAATGGAATGCGGATCCCTAACCGGGTTTCATATGAAGAGCACTTCCAGGCATTTGCGTCCCCTTCCATGAGATAGAACGTCAGCACGTGTTCCCCACGGCGTCATTCGCCAAGTGTTGACTAATTTAGGTACCGGTTTTCTCTCCACCCCTCCTCCATTCCTCAAATAGTCTTTCTTTTACCAACATGATAGCCAGTTCTCACTCTTCCATGGGTCGTTCAATCCTAAGATTGGTTGACTGCAGCCCTCCATCCTTCCCAATCTAATGCTAGTCTCCTTACTTCCTGGTCGCTTTTCTTATGTACTTTCCGCATTATTTTGTCTATTTATCAATTCCTTGACTTTTCTCTTGGGCATTGTCTCTCCAGATTTCCTTCGATTACATTCTCCATAAACACATTGTGCCTCAGGGTGTGACCAATCCATCAGATTCTTCTTTTCTGCATGGTGTTCCATATGGTTCTTTCCTCTTCTACTCTTTTTTCAACTGCATCGTTTCTTGTTTTGCCCTTCCATTTGATCTTCAGCATTCTCCTCTAGCATCAGGTATTGAAAACTTCTAATCCTTTCTGGCATATTTCTCCATTGATCTATGCTTCCGATCGATAGTGTTTCTCTTTGAACGCGACGCTTGTCTTTTCTCCGTGAACGCCTTCCTAGCTTGGGATATTCTTCGCTTGGTGTCCGTTGTACTTCTTCCATCCAAAATAAGTTCAGCCTGTTCCTGTTGGTGCAAAATATCCAACCAGTGGACCTGAAGAGGATGCTATATGATTTTTAGATGGATGGTGCATAAGTCATCAAAGGGTGATCAGTCATGCATTCAGGAGCATTATATTGTGGCTCTCAATTGATGGGAATCATTTTTGAAGTTACGCCTAATGTGGAAAAGAAGACAAACTACTCTGAGATAGGGCATTTCAGAGGGGAGCGGTGAATGGCCGACGATTTCCGAGTCCATCACAAGAATCATGCTCTTTTTGCCGGAGCCCATATCGACAGGGATTGGAGCAAAGGATATTGATTACAATGAACTCCGCCTTGATGGATGGTGTCATAATCACTCTCTGCCACACGCTCATGCTTGGCGCTTGATCACCCATTGAGGGCAAATGAAGCAACGGCGGATACTGTCTATCGCCAGCACCCCTCTCTTCCCTTTCATAGTTTTCTGTCCCATTAGTGGATTATTTGCCCGGGATAGACCCCCCCAGGGCGGGGTGGCGAGATCTGCCATCCTATAGGGGGGGAGGGGGCATAGGGGCATAAGGGGCGGCGAGTGGAGCGGGACGAGCCCCCGAGGCGGTGACCACGGCCCTCCGTGTTGTTCAGGGCTCAAATGCTCTGCGGCCGCCACCATTTGCCCTCTTATCGACCCGAGCACATCATTCTTATGGTTCATCTCCGACAAACCCCACAATCCACGGCAAAGTCTCACCCCATCCCCCCCCCCACCGTGTTAAACCTTGACGACGCAACACCCCCTGCCCCACGCCGACTAATTTACCCCATCCCCACACCGCGGAATGACGTGGGTGGGGGGTCTTCAAATACTTCCATCTCCCCCCTCATTAACTCACTTAGCCTCCACCTCCGACGCCCCACCATCCTCTTAATAACGCCCCCGCCCTGCCCCCAGGGTTGCGACTGTGCCGTCCCCAGGGGCCCTGCCCCGCCCCTCCCCCCCCAGCAACACCCCCATTCCCTTCGTCCCATCTCGGCTTCATCCCCTGGCCCTTATTATTTAAAAACGCCATTCCCATCAGCACCCCCCGCGCCTCACCAAATTCAAAATCCTCCCACCCCCACATTTCCATCTCTCGACCTTCTCCACGTGTACCCCATCCAACCCTTTTCAGCCCGCCAGGTATTGAACTTGCCCAACCCCCGCTCCGCCCAACAGCTTGAACACAAGAGGGATACAAGCATGTAAATTCATGCCCCTTGGAAACATATGCATGAAGTTATCTTTGTATATAATTTTTATACCATGCATATAAATCACCTGCGAATACCTTTTCGAGCACAAACATGTGAAGGACGAGCTCGCACGCCGGAGGGAGTCTAAACTTTATTCCAAAAACTCCCTTATCAAAGGTTTTAAATATATTAGTTTCCGCGACAGACGAAGCATTTTTATTTACGCATGTGGCTTAAGTCTTGGCTTATGAACTATTTTTTGCAGGACGTTCTACATATTTTGCTAGAGCCAAACTATTATGGTAGGATCGAATACAGGCATAAGATTAAGGAGATAGACTACCCAACCGATAGGTTTAAAATGTCATGTTCTCCACCTACAATAAGGTACCATAATAGTTGCGATAGATCAATTCCAGGATACTTTGAACCTGACTGGGTAAAATAGGTTTTTGCACTTGTGCTAAATATCTTAACATCATTATTAGCTATTAACCTCGCATGCAATTTCCGCCATGATACAGCTCTTGTATGATTTAGTACCTTGTAGAACTATTTATTTGTCGCAGTAATTATAACCAGTAGTTGTATCTTAAGTAGTGTACTGCATGGTAGTATGTTCGTCAACGTAGCACTCTCCTAGTTTCTGGTCTGACCGCGCACTGTTATCCTGACTGCCTTTGGCCTGCTCCTGGCGTCAGAGGGAACGTGCGCGGTTTGGATTTCAGCTGGGATGAGGGATTCATGCCTGGTGTGGAATCATCCCGTGCCACACACCCTAGTGGTGGTTTGCACGGTGTTTCGTAAATGTAGATGAAGTTCCGTTGTCCTTTTTACCTGTTTAAACCAGGATCGTTTCCGACATAAATCAGCGAAAATCATCTTCGTCGGTCAAGAAATAAGTGTTTGGTGTTTTCCGATCACTATAATTCTACAAAATGGTTTAGATAGTCTCTGTCGCGATTAGCAACATGATATCAGCTTGATAACGACGGTAACTGACGAAATAATGACTGGGAATATATGAGTGAGGAGTATACAATGTATGTACTGAGATGTTAGGTTTTTACTTGCTCTTTGGATTGAAAAGAGTGATTAACTCTTCTAATAATCCGTATCATCCATTATTCTTGGAAGCCTATGTTTGATTGACTGTAGCTTTCCACTCTGTATTGCTAACTCCTTGTTTAAGGTAGTTTGAGCGAATAAAATTAATGGTTAAAGGCGTAACTTTGTGGAAGGTTACCGCAGGCATGACGAAAAAATCTCTTAGTAAATTCAACACTTCAACACAGTAACAACAACAACATCATTTTTGAGGTAATTGAGGTAGGTTTTAAGGTAATGGAGGAGGCTTTTCAAGGTAATCTTGCAATTATTTTCAAGGAAATTATTTCAAGGCAATCGAAACCTAGGTCGGTAATAAAAATTTAAGTGTGGAATTTACTAAGAGTTTTTTTGTCAAGTCTGCAGTTTGAGCGAAATATCGTTTCACCAAGAAATCTATTAATTTAGTCTTATTTTAAAGGAAAAGTCTGACACTTTCAAAGATACCAAAATATCAGTCCTTACCGCACTACTTTCCCAGATATTTGCAAAAAAATCCAGAGGACGATGGCAGGCTACGCCTTCGAAACGTCGGTGCCAAAAACCACTATCACCCGGTTGGAAACCAGTGAGCTATACATTTAAAAAAAACTTCCATTGTGCATGGGAAATGGTACGTGCATGCACTCCAGAGAGACGTTATTTTTAAAAAATGAGGAATTTCTAATATCTAGATCTCGTCAGAAACTTAACAGTGCGTGGTTTGTATGCTTCCTCAAATATTTTTAAAAAATACTTCGTAGAGTCACAAATAGCCTTCCGATGTAAAGAAATTTAAAAGTCTTGCGTGAATGAAATAAGTTAAGTTAATGACTCTTATAAATATTTTGATTTAATTACAGAGAATTTCAGTCATTTAGAAGTATATTGTTTCGCTGTCATTATAAAAATATTTACTTAATGCTTTCTACATCTGCTGAAATTATAACGTAAAATTTGAATATGGTCTCCATTGTGACTAGGGAAATAATCTCGTTGAAAGTACATTAAGTCCTTGGAGTTCTCCTCTATAATGTTCTAATAAACGTATTCCTTAGTCATATCCAGGAGGCCACTATACTAAGAATCAGTCTGTCTCCTGCTTATACATTAGCACCTTGCATGTTGGTCTTTAAATTGAAGTTCCTCTGGGAAAAACAGGATATTACGCCCTTACCTGGATTGTGAAAGAAGATTCTCTTAAATCTAGGTTAATCAACTTTTATTTACCATTAAAAATTATTTATGCTTTCTTTGGTGCAATGTATGTCTACCAAAAAGGCTGCAGCTATACCATTACGTCCAGCTGACGTTCACTAACCATATTACATGGACGTTCTTGTACGTCCATCTACCTGAGAAAATATAAGAGGACCTTCCATTACGTCCATAGCACTGAAAGTGTAAAACAGGATATTTATTTTCGCTACGCTGGTGACGTTATTTTTCTTTGAACCTGGAGCTTTAGACAGCTCCACCAATTTATAGTAATCTTAAATACATTACATCCTTCCATTTCTTTTACAGAGGATGTCGGAGTTAAAAACTCGGGTTTTTTGTGGATCTCACCATGCCTTTAAGGATGATAACCAAAAAGTGAGGAAAATTACAAAATCGATACAAATTCGATACCATTGCTCTATTTGATACACTCTGACATTCAACCAATTTTCTTTTCTAGTCCTTCATACTCTGCTTTTCTTCGCCTTATTTTTCCTTATTCCATCTGTCTATTTGACCTTCAGCATCCGTTTCCAGTGACAAGTTATGAAAGCCTCTATTTTTTTTCAAATTCCAGATTTCCAATGTCCCACGTTTTTGATACAGCAACGCAGAAGACCCAAAGTCGTAAGTATGTCAATATTTTCCTCCGTAACCAATATTCTGCCAGGTCTTGAAAAATTGCCTGCCCCGTGGTAGGCTGCTCAAGGTGGTAGTTAAAATAAACATAAATTTATGTATATCATATCTATTTTCGGGTGCAGGAACAATGGCTCTCGTAGTTCATAACAATACTTGCGTTTTTGAACGCTATGCCTAGTCTTCAACTTCTTTATTGACTCTATGTATGTTCATCTCATGTATGATACTATGTATGATACTACTCATACAAATTATAATAGTCGACGTAAAGAAATAAACAAAAATATTAAAAAAAAAATAAATTACAAATTGAACCGAGACCAAGGTTTCGGCCTCAGTGGCAGCTAAACTGATGGTCATGGGTTCGAGTCCCGCCTGGGTGGGGTTTTCACCACCCAGGGCATGGATGTATGTCAAGTTCTGTTGGTTCGGTCCCTGGAAAACCTAATGACAGGCTTAGCAGCCTATTGGGATTCCAGGAACATTTGGGCCAATAGAATCGTCCGGCAAAAAAACTCATATGCATTGGACTCCTTGCCCTCAGGCCGCTTAAGTTATGAAAGGTATTTTGTGAAACCATTGAACATATCAAACATTTCTGCGATGGAAATCGAACGAATACTTGAACGAGTTCCGTTACTGGCCTAATTTTGAGATTTCAAATATAATCTCCAGTTCACAAATATTTAGTTATATTTGAAATATTTCAAATAAAATATAATACTTCAAGTTTAAATTTTTTTTCCAAAATTGGGGAATAGACCATATTTTAGCGACAAACCTTTGTACCGCAGCGGCTCTGAAAGTATGAATGTAATATCAAAGAGAGACTGATTACAGATTTACTACGGCAGAAGAACGAGCACCAAGTGAAGCACTTTTATTTATCCCGTCCACAATGATCATGCCCCGCTGGTTTGATGAGGAAGGTTTACATGAATTGAAAATATTTTCCAGTAACAATTATTATAAGAATTATAAATCATAAAACGCAAAGATGTAATTAATATATTAATAACTTAATATTAATATTAATGACTGCAATATACGATACACGATAAGGTTATCATACGGGTGATCTACCGGTTAAGGTAGGTTTTAGAAGGAAAATGGTGACAATCTCCGACACTCTGAGAGACTCAGGCCCATATCTCGTAACACGATTCCATTCTTCGATCCGACACATGATTTCCCTCTCTATATCACATCCATTAAGTCTATTTTCTGCATTTCCCTCCACCGTTTACCCAACATCCTGCCCTCTATCGCGGCCTTCGTTCACTCCTCATTACCTGTTCCAATCATCTACTCTCCTTTCCCCAAATCTCATTCGCAAGTTTCCTCTCCTCACCCACCATTTCGAGCGCTTCCTCCTTCGCCTTCCTCTCCGTCTATCAGTTTCTTCATTCCACTACGCACGCACATCTCAAAGCAGCGAGTAATTTTTTTCAGCTCAACATTTCAGCTTTTTAATACTATGCGAGTCATAGCAATTCATATTTTCTGTAATTGAAATAGATAGAGAGTGAGAGAGAGAGAGAGAGGAATTATTCTCTCGATAAATGTGTGCACAAATATCTTTTCTTTTTCTATGTCGAGAACAAATATATCCTGGGATCGACTGTCAACGCACTTCTCACGGAAGAGATAAATGTTTTCCCCACAACAATACAAATACAGTACACGATAAAATATAGTCACAAAACTACTGATCAGGTATTTAGATTTTGTAATGGATGAAAATGTGTAAGTTGGAAAAGATTCAGCGTAGTTTTGCGCTAATAAGTGCAACGTCATGTTGCAAGGATTTACTTCGTGTGACTGACTGTGCCAAAGATTTTGTGATTGACTGTGCAAAGGATTGACTACGAGTGACATAAATGAGCGAGACTAAAGTTCGTTTAAATATTTAAAGGTAACTTAAGAACAGGTATAATGATTATAGTAGTCATTGTGTTATACTATATATTCTTTTAAAAAGTCTTTTATATTGCATATTTTTCTTCCACGTTGTACGGTGAGAACCACTTTATTGGGCGGTATTGAAAAACTGTTACTATTTGGACATTCGTATTTGGTAACATATCCACTATCCAGCCCTCACATTTGTTATCAACCTCATATGTACCAATATCCTAATATCCTGTGGGCTAGTATATGGCAGCGAATTATATGGATAGGGAATGATGGCAAGGTCTAATATCTTGACGAAAATATTTTCTTTAATGCTCCCTGCGTAACGAAGTATGGGGTCAAAAATCGATTAAGGACAAT
The DNA here is from genome assembly GCA_963169105.1 of Ceriagrion tenellum. NCBI lineage: Eukaryota > Metazoa > Arthropoda > Insecta > Odonata > Coenagrionidae > Ceriagrion > Ceriagrion tenellum. The sequence continues at coordinate 23,692,427 of OY720638.1, read as the reverse complement.
CGAGGCTCAATTTAACGAAATAGCCTACAAGGATTTAAAACAACGTTTGCACTGATATACTCGAGGCATATTTTTATTTTTCAGTCATCCGTATATCTTAAAGTGATGAATGGAGGTAGTTTGGTTTGATTAGGCATAAATATTGTAATAATGTTTATATTGGACGCAATGCAAAATCTAAATTTTCTAATGACTATTGTTGCATCTTTTATAGAAGTACTGCCGACTAACTTGTAAATACTTGAGGTTCAATGGTAAAATTTGCGCTTCTTTTCATTTTGAACAACACTTCCTCCAGTGAACTACTCGAAAAAGTGTTTCTTAATCCTTTTATAACGCAGCCAAGCTTCCCCTCAAGAGTTATTTTTAACAGAAATTCTAATATTATTTCCGTTGTCAAAGTCTGCATTTCATGTTTTTATGATCCGGCATAAAAATTTTTTGAAATTATGAATTTTAATAATCACTAGATGATTGACAGCTAGAAAAACGCCTTGTTTTATTTATTTATTAATCTTTATTTTATTTGATCATTTATATGGTATTACTTTCTTATTATTTGTTTATTCTCTTATTACTTATTTAGTTATTTTTAACTTGACATTTATGCATAAATAACCCTTTTTATTATTACTATCATTCATGCGTATTTCATGCATTGTTTTTTTTTTGTGTTACATTAGCTTAATCTGTCTGTAGGTTTTCGCAGGTTTTTTACACTCCCCTTCATGTGTGGGTGTTTTCCTGCAGTGGGTTTTTCGAAAAGGATATCTCTTCCATACTTCCTTACGTTTTTCCCACAAATGTATACATCTTTCTTATTTCATGTATTTTTCTGACGAAGGGTTAGATGGAAGAAAGGACTGCCTCAGTCTCAATCTCACCCCAATAAAGACGCTGTATCATTATTATTATTTGGGAATAAAAGTCTTCATCTTTTAAGACATTTCCTTGAATCAAACTGAAACCTGAGGATTTATGTATCTATGAATGAAGTTTATATTTTAAAAAATCGGTCAATAAGGACCAAGAGCTCGGAAATAATTGGTAGATTCCTAGGCGATTCAAAATTAAGATAGAAAAGCATCGGGTCGGTACCATCAAGTTTTATTATGAAATAAAAGTAACAGGAGAAAGACAGTTCTGATAAACTAACAGGAGAAGACCTTGTAAAGGGCAAATTGATTAGCAAATAATGGTGACAGTATAACTATGGTGCACGAAGCACATAGACAATAAGGGATTGCGAGGATAGTCATCGAGTCTAATTCCTTACTGATGAGCTAAAAAGACGGAGGAATACAAAGTTGTCATAAAATATTGTTTGTTTAGCACCGAGTTTAGCTGAGTTTAGAACAATAACTGAAATACTAGGATTAGGTAGTGGTTGAGATAAAACTATTTTCCGGGTGTGTGCTTTAGAAGTATGAAGGATTGAATCACCAAATCCTACGAATAGCTGGAGATAAAAGCTGCTTTATAATAAAGCTAAATAGAGACGTGACGCGTCTCGTCGCGCGCGTGCGCGTATGACGCGTCCATGAAATCGTAACTTTAGACTGACAAGAAACCAAATCGGTAATATGCAATTTTTTTCGCATTAATTCATACATATTACTAATTGGTGGCATATTACTATCATTATAATACATACTACTAAATACATATTACTAATTACGATCATGAACATGAACCGGATCATGAATTCGCATGCAAAGTTTCACACAAACCTGTTCATGAATGAAAATCGCTCCAACCACCATATTGAGAAAAATTACGATGAAGAACAATGGGTGGGATAACTCAGATTATGCGGATCGTCTGAGTGAATAATAATGTAGAAAGAATACAAATGGCAAGGGAGTTGCTGCAGGATTATTCGAGTATATAACAGCTCTTGTTTTTTTACTCGCGCTGAATTAATGTAACACTCCCTTGTATTTCTAAAATACTTTCGAATCAGTTTTTCTTCGGGAGGAGATTGGTTTAGCAAATTATAGATCATTATTAGCATATCGTCGATTTTTTGCCGATTTGTACTTGCTTTGGCAAGGTTATTATTTTTTCCCTGTGTTCCAAAAGTAACGGTGGTCGTTTTTTTTCTTAACTCTTCCAATAGTTGGTATGGAGAAGGAGTAGTTCATAATGCTTCATACAAGTTTTGAGAAGACATCGAAAAATAAACTTGCATACTTTGCAGAAATAAAATCTTTCAAAATCCTGAAGTCGCAATAATTAATTGCATTGCGAAACGTCGACGATGAGCTAATGACGACCAATCATTTCACGAAACCTATCTCTTCCCGTTGAAAACGGATTTTAATGAAAACAGGATAAAAATGTCTAACATCTGGGCATACACCTCCACAATCAGCATGAGGAATTTGATTCATATTTGGTTCCGAATGTACAGAATAGAGTTAGGTCATTCCCCAACTAACGGGACCGAAGGAACGGGTTCATGAGTTAAACGGAAGGACCGAGGAGCGACTTGAACGTGAACGATCGTTCCTTTTGATCCTTCGTTCCTTTCGGTCCATCGTTCATCTCGGTCCGTCGTTCATTTCGCACCTTCTTGCCTTTCGGTACTTCGCACTTTTGGTCTGTACTTCCTTGGGTCCATTATTCAGTTATCTTTATCGTATGACTTTATAAAAACTAAAATTTCACAATTTAACATTATAAGTAAAGTTAAAGGCAATTTTTAAAACTTTAAACTATAACTATATAATTCCTTTTAAGTGGAACGGAAAATTTTCTCCTATTTCGAACTTTCAAGCGGTGAAAGCGACTTTGACGTTTCATTTTGAAAAATTGAGGCAAATGACTCTAAAAATTTTTAAATATGTTGTTTATAACAAAGCATAGCACTTTTGCGAAAGGAAAGTTGATTTAATTTTTATATTCAACAATTTGAATTGAAGTAACATATTTATTTGCTTTTTAAATGGTATATATTTATACGAAAAAAACACCGAAAAGCGAATTTCGCATTTCTCTACAAAAATGGATGTTAGGGTGGGTCGAGAGAATAAGCGTCCAGCTATCGACTTCTGATAGGACACAAAAGGTACAGTACATCATTATAAATTAGTCCAAACATCTCCGTGAATTTCTCATGCACATACCTTCAACTTAGTGTAGTTTAAAGTGTTTAGTTTCAAAAAAAATAACAACGATTAAATTTTGAAAAACTATAAAAATATTTTCCCCATAACATATCATATCTCTCTGAAAATCTAGTTGACAAAGAAAAGTAGAGCTGTCGCCAGCACACGACGATTATATCTGACAAAACTCTTCAAAGCTATTAGATCTTCATCTTGGGTTAGTCGACGTTTATGAGGTTGAGCGTATCTCCACAATGAGAAGAAACTAGTTACTGCCTTGGAGATGTTCATTATGAGACCCCAGAAATTCATCTCTGGATGCTAGCGGTCTAATGAGAAGTACTTTTTTTTCTTTATAATGGCGCCAGTCCACTCACTATAGTTGGCCACGCTCGCAGCTGAGGCTAAAATAAACAGCTGATACTCTAAGGCGCGCTCAAGCAGATGTAACTCATAGAGTTGTTAAGACGAACTTTGGTTAAAGATTTCATTCTCCGCCTCATCAGTTGCATTCTGGCCTTTGTGCTGTGAAGCTGGTGGAGATCTTACCCAGACTAGCCTTCGGACACCACGCGGTGTGTAAATTGGGAGAAATTGCTACAGTGCCGTCGCTACACGTACGGTGCAAAAACTGCGGTGACACGCAAAATTACGAACACCGGATCAGTTGCTTTTCCGCTTGCAGTGCTGATGTTTCCAGTTTCTTTTTAACTGCTTTAAATTGCACAATTTTAGCATCCTTTTAACTGTTTTTTTGCACTTAATTTCTCCTGGGAGGCTATATCTTTAGAAATAAATTACGTATGAGCCATATATTAAACATTTTTGATTTATCATGTTAATAGTTTGTAATAACATTTCCTAGCTTTTATTTTATCCAAAATTCTTAAACGTAGTCAGTAAGGTATACCACATATTTCATTTATTTCATTTTAACTCTCTTTGAACATCATGAATACATTGATAATCAAAATACACGTCCATCAATAAAAATGATCAGCAATTGGGTGAAAAGGAACGGTTCCCAATTAGGACCGGTCCATTGAGAACGAGTTCCCAAAGATGAAAGGGTTTTCCCTTAGTACAGTAAACCTCTTAGCAATTGGTAGCCGGGGAAAATGTCCAATTCTAAGGAGAAAATGGAATCAATTTACTGTTCTCCTTCCTCTTGCCATAAATGGGAAGTTGTTATTGAACCACAGCTAGTTCTTTACTCAGAGCACAAAACTACTTATCGTCGTGGATAGCTGTTAATGGACGTAACCGCTTGTACATCTAGTGAACTGCTCTGTGAAATTTTTAAGACTCGTTTTTTTGCATATTTTTTCGCAGCTCCTTTGAGTCTACCTCTCGCTAATTAGTTCACCTGAGGGACCGGCGTTTCTTGCTCCTGCCCGCGTTAGAGAAATTGGAAGCTACAATAAAAAACCTTAACGACTTTGCCGTCGCCTTGCTGATTTGCACGCGCCTCCTTTGCTGTGTCATCCAGCGCGATTCGCGCCTCGCCCGTCGGCAAAGCAGTGACATAAATTATTGACAATACTTTTTAACGCTTTGAGCAGGTGAGCCTCCCATCGCCCGCGTGAGTTTCACAGGGGAAGCAAAAGATGGTGATTATGAAAGACTTACGATGCATTTCGCTATTCGGAAATTATGCCAAGTCAGCCCTCCATTACAGCCATCATGATTATGATTCGCCAGATATGAAGGCCGAACTTGATGATTTCGCGGGAAGAATATCAATTAACTTGTAAATCATTGATACTAATCGCCTACATAGCTAAGACGTGTTTAATAATTAGGAGAGGGATAGAATTATGAAAACACTATCGTAATTTTCAATCTATTTCCACCTAGTGGTGGTGGTACCAGTCGAAATGGAAATTTTGCATTGTGCGCGGATAAATGCTAAATTAATGTTTTAATAGTTAATAGGAATTTTCTGCACCCCTTTGACCTTGTAATATTGCAGTTGCAAGGCCATTATTAGGATATCATGAATAATAGGAAGGGAAGATGCTGAAGAATATTTCAGTATGTCACATTACAGCAATTTAAGGCATGCAAAATGATTAAGTCCAAGTCAGGAGAATCAAAAATTGAGACTCTACGTTAATTATTGATTAATTCATTGTATCCCGGGCCACCATTCTATTTTTTAGATTCAAAGGGCACCCGTTAAAACAGAGGGGTTCTCTGTTAGAGCTTGTACAGTACGAAGAGAACATATTTACCATTCATCTATTGGAAAAAACTAGTCTTGTGTCACTTTCAGCAACACTATGGAAGCTAAAAAATGCATAAAAATGCATATTTAAGAATTCAGTAGATCTAATCTCAATGGAATAAGTTTTTATTTACATCCGGAGGCTGTGAAAGCCGGGAATAATGGAATTAACGCCACATAGTGGGCTAAAATTGAAGAAAGATGGTCAGGAGTATAAAAACGCACCTGGCATTGAAAATTTGTCATACGAAGTCTCTTCAGTGGTTTCTCCATGTGCTTTTGCATCTCAATTTGTACAGTTGTTACTCATTAGCAATTAGAAAAGGTGCAAAGTTAGAGACATTTCGTGAAAAACGTCTGCTTTCGATTGTTTCTGAAATCCTCCGGGCTCAAAGGGTTGCAGAATCTCATGCAGTACAGTTACGGAATAAAAATTGGTTTTATGAAAAATGTATACATTCCTTGTATAACCAAATGGCTAGCACTGATCTGGCACTGATCTGGTCAATTTTTTTATCCCTTCAAGTAGTTGAATAGCTTATTTATTCACCGACATACGTTAATCCATTCATAGATGGTCTTTCACAACTCTTCACATTTTTATGCTGAGACACCAAAGGACACGTATGCGTTTTTTCTTTTAAATTGAACTTACGATTGTACAATGGAATCTGGCCTAGCCCGCGGGCAACTTGGCCTGCTGAAATTTGGCTAATTTATTCATACGCAACTGACACTAATTTGCAGTTGCAATTTTAAACTGTATGCAATAAAAATATCCTCAGATGCTTTTTGAATTTTGGAGAAACTAATGTCCATTTTTGCTAGAGAATTGCCATCAGCCTGGACTACTAGAATACTTCGATTAATGTTGAAACTGCATGCTTTGCTTTAAGCAAGTGGTAGCCACCACTGATGTAAAAGCATAAATCATTAGTCTCTTCGAATCATTTTCATTTTATGCTTCGGCAATGGAAACCATATGGTTAATTATGCTATTTTTCCGTTAAGGTATTTAGAACGTATTATATTCATTTTGATGAATAGTGCATTTTGGAAAAATATGTATGCTGCGGATTAGTTTTCTTTAAGGTAGTGCGAGCGAGATAGTTCCCTAATCATAATAGAGACAATATTCGAATTATATCTTTTAATTTCACCAGCCATGTAACACACGAATTAACTATAGCATTATTAATGGTGCAATAATGTAGTTTTATATGACAGAAATTACAAGTAATCAAATGAAAATATCTATATAAGTCTTCAACTTGACTCATATTTTTCTCGCGGTACGATTGAAACTCCATCAAGAAGCCCCCGGCCGAAGGTTCATAGTGACCCCGAAGAATTTACTGCGGTGTCAATATGATTAATTTTTAAAAAAAGTTGAAAAAGCACACAAACTACACACTGTTGATTTTTTGACGAGATCTAAGTGTAGGAAATGCCTCATTTTTAATATAAGGTCTCTCTGGAGTGCATACACGTACCATTTCCCATATAAAAAGGCTGGTATTTTTCGTCAAATATTTCGGAATGTAGTGCGGTAAGGGTATGATATTTTGGTATAATCAGGAATAGTGAGATATTTTTCTTGAGGTTATATTATATTCAAGCCTCATTCATTGATTTCTGGGTAAAGTGATATTTCGTTTAAACTACCTTAAGGCGTGAGAGTCAATGACATGAGCACTGGAAGTACTACATTGAATATTCATAGATATGGCAAAATTCCTATTCATCTTAACATTGTATTTTTTCTTTTGAATTCTTAGTAAATTTAATTGAAATTTCTTATTGAAGAAAAAACGCAGTTTGCTTTGTAAGTCCCAGAAAACAATTACTTATGTTACAGTACAACCATTTTCGCGAGCTTTGTCATCCTCAGGTACACTTGCATCAAAGTAGGTAAGACGGCAAAAGTGGCAGAATGTAAACGTACAAATCGGAGGGGTAAAAATAATGAGCAATGTCAGGTTTGAAAACGTGGAGAGTAGTGGTATTAGAGATTAGAGCTAGGGTGTGAGGCTTAATATGGCATCCTGCGGTTAACGTCAGTGAGGGAGGAGGAAGGCGCGGGGTATGGCGGGGTGGTTAGTCCACCCGGGGGTGACTGAATAGGGAAAAGATTATCTTTAGCCAATTTTAAGCTGGTTGGAGCACAAGTCGTGAGCCATTGAGTGCCCACTTGAAGAACTTTCCAAGTAATTTGAAAAAAAAATCATGGGCCACACTTCTCTGAAGTACAGTAGGAAAGGCCTCTGTTTTAATATAAGGTCTTTCTAGGGTGCATACACGTACTATTTCCCATGTAAAAGGGAAAACATAAATTTTTGGATGGGCTTCGTTTGTGGCCACTAAGTTGACTAGCCTCGTCAAACGTTCACGAAGCCATGTGCTTCTGTATCCGGCCTCCAAAGGCACTCGCGATGAACCCCAAGTGGCCTTTTACCTTCTTTGCTATTTGGTATTATTTAAAATCAATTTACGGACTTAAGATGTTAACTGAAACAATGGATTTCGTGATTGAATAATTGTTTAACTTATTCTTTGGTGGTCACCCAATGATTAAAGGCTATTTATCAGAGAGGAAGACTACGTGAAAGTCATTTCATTGGCCAAGAATTGTCAGATTGGCTGCTGATTCCTAAATGATTAATAACACATTAAATTTTAAACATGCTAGATACGAAATGAAAAAGTTAAGTATGAAGCTGTAGCGATAAAAAGGTTTAATTACTCTCGTGGTACTTTTGAAGTAAATAATCAGAGTAGTGTCGACGTTAGAAGGCGAATCGCGATAGCGAAAGACAGGTTCAGTAGCAGTGGGAGAGAACAGATGTCCGTGACCTTGAGAAAAACTTTGAGAAGTCTGGCTAACAATTTTTAATTCAAACTTTGTGCATGGTGCAGAAATTCAGACTCGGAAGAAAAAGGATTGGGATATATTGAAGGCGTTGGAAATGAGGGTTCAGGGGAGAATAGAGAAAGTTCGCGGACGGGAAAGTGTTCGGGCGTGAGGTAAGTGCTGCTGGATATAATAAGAAGGCGAAGTACGTGGTTGGAACGGGAAATGAGTGACGAGGGGATGCTGAATACTGAGATAGAGGTAAGTTGTTGGGTAAGCGAAGGAGAGAAATAGAGAGAAGAAATATCTGGTGTAATTATGAGAGGCACGGTGTGTGCTAAGCTGGGCACTGAATTTTGCCAGAGGATTGGGGCATAATTGGGGCAAGATTAGTGAGGGTGGTCTTATCTTCATTTACGCCTACGTTAAGCGGTAAAATTAGAAAAATCAATCAGATAGATAATCTACATCTACATAATACCCTGCGAGCCGCCGCATGGGCGTGTGGACCCTTACCGGTAGAATGCTTAAAAAAAGAGCAACCCATCATAATACTTAGGCTTTGTGGACAGGGTTGAAAATAATTATCATCATATATCAATTAATCCTTTCGCCCCGACTGGTACACATAGATGACGAGGATTATCCACGCAAAGGAACCAATGCCGCACGTATGCGACGCGGAGTGAAGGAAAGTGACCGCCGCCAAAACAATGAACCCAGGTATGCAGTCGCCCCTCGAGACTCAGCTAGGCGCGAGTCTAAGCCCTCTCCTTTGCAACTCAGCTCGACCTATCGTCTCAGTAGCACAAACGGAAAAATGTTATAAACGTCGTAGTCATAGGTTTTTATCATGAAATAGCCGGTTTTTGCCAAAAAGTCATGAAATGCGACTTTGCAGAATGAACGTCATAAAATGATAGTAATCACTTTAGGATTAACTATGTGGAACTTCTTCACATCGGAAAAAAATTACACTTTGTAATGGTCCACTAAATTGATTTATTTCTTACAACCCGGGTTTCATCACATCTTCAGGTGCATTGATCGTTTTTACAGCCGTAGACATACAGAAATCCAGGTCTCCATTATGACTTGTGAACTATCTCGCTCAGACAACCTTCCAGCATCACTGCCCACACAAAATGCGGCCATGTTAAACCTAAATTCAACCTGCAACGGTAGTAAAATAGCAATCTAGTTTATGATGCCTTTTCCAACGTTATCTTTACGTTTGTGTCATACGGCGTTGAAATAAGGTGAAATCAACTAATGAGTTATAAAAATAAAGAACAAATACTACCGCAGCCTTAAGACTTCGTAGATTTTGTTCGCTTTCTATACTTATTGACTGTATTCTGCTAACAACTGAAGGTGCACAGAATGTATGATCACTTTGGATATGTTTCAAATTATTCCATCGAGTCTTATCACTTACATTTTGCTGTAGAAAAGTAGTGTTTCTGTCGATCGTCCTCCGTAATTTGGAGTGTTACGGCCCGCTATAAACTAAGAATGTTGTACAACAATGTCCCCTTGTCAACCAAGAAAGATTGTCATCTAGACTCTTTCCTGCGTTATTTGTTGGTATCATATGCATGTTTTACATAAATATTTGAGAAAATGCCGTGAAGCCTAATATATGTTTTATATACTAGTTCCTTATTCTTAAAGACGCGATTTTTATTTAATTACTTAGAATTTTAGCCATATAAAAGTATACAATTACACCATTAAGAATGCAGTATTAAATTCATGCTTCCTGTAGCTGCTGAAATTGCAACGTATAACTCGTAAGTAGTTTCTATTATGACCAGGGAACAATCTCACTCTAACTAACTTGAGGGTTTAATCCTTTGGAGGGTCTTGGCGAGCGGTCGAGAGGTCGTCTGTCTCGTTGAGTTGGATCCAAAAACAGAAGGGGAGCATAACTTTGTCTGTCGTCGTCGCGAAGGAGTTTCATGCAGGGGAGGAGAGTAAGCGATGAAGAGAATGATTTTCAGGGGGTTCTTCCGCGTTCATCCATTTTTAACCCTTTGAGTGCGGCATGATCTTTATAAATTGTAATCATGCGGAGTTAATAAAAAAATAGTGACCTGGATAAGGGACTTTCTCAGTGATCTAAAACAAAAAGTAGTTATTGATGGTTTTAGCTCTGACTTGGTCGAAGTCACATCCGGTGTTCCTAAAGAAAGCGTGATTGGCCCTCTTTTATTTATTATTTACATTAATGACCTAAGTTCTCGAATTAGTAGTAAATTAAGATTATTTGCAGACGATACAGTAATCTACCGTGAAATAAGCGAAGACGCGGACTTTGAAGTTATGTCATCTGACCTAAATAACTTTCATTCGTGGTGCCAGGAGTGGGGTTTATAACTAAATATTAGTAAATGCACCACAGTTCACTTCCTGCGAAAGTCATCACACAAAAACCATACCGTGGGTGGAGTTAACAAAAAATCTTAAAATAGAGTAAAATATCTTGGAATTACTTTAACTTCAGATATCTCGCGGGAAACACACATACAAAATATGTGCGGTACAGCATTAAAGAAACTAGGTTTTGTTAAGCGTATAATAGGAAGGATCTCAGATGAAAAAGTAAAAGAGAGATGCTACTTCGCCCTGGTTAGGCCACACCTCGAATACGCCGCGAGCATTTGGGACCCTGGCCATAAAGATTTAACCAAAAAAAATGAACAAAGTACAAAGAAAAGCAGCACGCTTCGATAAAAACTGCTACGAACGAACATATAGTGTTACACAACTGTTAGAGGGATTAAGGTAGGAGCCCCTAGAGACTCGGAGGCTGCACGCTAGGCTTAGGCTGCTTGATAAATTCAGAACTGATATTTTTCAGAGCGACACAGAGAATATTATCATGACGCCTCACTACATTTTTAGGTCTGACAGATGCGATAAAACAAGAGAGATACTCTGCCGAACAGATAGGTACAAAACTCATTCTTTCCGCGCCCAATAAGTGACCACAATAGAAACTGAGCTCCTCCCTCATAGGACATGTCACCATTTTACCTCCAAAACTTTTACATCTTTACACGGCTGGTGACCTACCACCCCCTGCCACACGCCCAAGCGGCGGCTCGCGGGGTAGTATGTAGATGTAGATGATGTGATATCACGTCATAGTTGTCTTAACGCTGGTGCTGGTGACGTGATATCACGTCAAGGGTACCGCGAGATTTCTAGATTTCACTGGAGAACTTTACTAAGCCCTCTAGTGAAAGCTGGAACACTCACGGTGCCCTTGACGTAATATAACGTCATTAGCACCAGCGCGAAGGCAACAATGACGTGATATCACGTCATGCTGCACTCAAATGGTTAAGGACAATATTTCGCCAGCGTTCCAGCTGGCTTCTTCAATTGAAGCTGAAGTGACTTCAAGAGCATAAGAGGACGTGAAAAATAGACTACTCCGCCAATCGGCGGTCGCAGAGCATCAGTGCAGTGAGCCCACACGTGGTATTTCGACAACACTTTATTGACAAATGAAGCCCGCTATTTCCCTAAGGTCCACGGAGTAGAGAGAACTCTCTATACTCCTTGCTAGAGTCATACGTGAAGCAATAGAATAGCGAAATTTCAACCGAGAGGGCGGCTACACACTCGTCTTAGCGTGGAAACGGCTTTCAGCAGAATGAACCAATCCCGACACACCTCTACACGAAGGCGCAAAAACGGAATATCATAAAAGACGGACCAAACCCTTCATCGGCACTTCAGCAAACCTGAAGAAGCCAGCTGGAATGCTGGCGAAATATTGTCCTTTAAAATGGATAAACGCGGAAGAACCCCTGGAAAATCATTCTCTTCGTCAAAAAGAATCCGCGGAAGCCTTCATAGAGGAAGCGATCTTAATACTCGCAACGGGGAAGTATTTCACAACCTGAGGCCCCGGAGCGAAAGGGTTAATTAGAGAATGTGATTTGTCTGGACACATCCAGAGAACGATCATGCATTCTTAGGAGCACAGATTTGTTTAGAGAACGCATTCCTGCGTACTTCTTCCGGAAGACGTAATTTAAAGTGTTGCCTTCGCTCCTATTCTCCATTCTTCGCTCCTCTAACCCCACCACCATCTTCTCCGTCAACATTTTACCCGCCTCACTCTATTTCTTTAAGCTACTTCTTATTTTCAGGTCCCTTTCCTACTAACCAAGCATATTCCCATATATCGTTGTCTTCCAATTTATCCTACCTCTCAACATGCCTTCCATTCATATTCTCTGTCTTTTACGAGTTCCACCGATAATTTAACCGCTTCCCCCAACAATTTTCTTTCTTCCTGAGGCGTTCGGCCGCGGCAGGGCAGTCATTTGACTGATGGCGTCACGCTGAAAATAATATTGGGGAAGGCAACGGGGAACCATCTCAATTATTTCTCTCGAGGCCTCAAGATGGAAGGAAACATGGGTTTATGTGTCAAAAATTATTACCACAGGAATCTAAATGCCAACGGGAAAGTTGAGATGCAAGGACGGAGGCTATTTGTGTCATGACGGAGAAAAAGGTACTCGACATCGGCATACAGAAACGGGACACCTAAATTTACATCCCAGGTTAAATGAATAGCTAAAACACATTACGTTGACAGGCCAGACCACCCAGAGGAAGCACAAGATTTACGGACGAGTTCGCAGCCTACCATGCATTAATTTCTCTGTCAGCAGGCAGAATAATGCTCAATGTATGTTTATCTTGACTTCCTACTAATGGCTTAAATTTCCGTAGAACGCGATAAATTAGTTTGTATAATTAAGAAGCAGTATTATACCAAACTAATTCTCAAAAGAAGAATACATAGCGCTTATGTACCATTCTTGTTCTGTGTGTATAGTTAATTAAATCAACCGTCTAAAGTCAGCGACATATAAGGATGCCCACGATATGCCTTGAAAATAACCCTTCAAGTCCTATTGCTTCTTCTAGTTTGATGTGGTCTTATTTATCATTCATCACTCTTCAATTTTTTGTGGTGAAATGTTGGAACTTTTTAATAAATTCAACTTTTATTCTTGTTATTCTGCCATTGGAGCAATGATTATCCATTAATACATGTTGGTGTTTGATGAAGTATAAATGTATGGAAATAATCGCTAACATAGGAGCCATAGAATGGGTGGGGGAGAAAATATACATACATATATACATACATATAAATCACGCCGTTCCCTTCCGGGGTAGGCACATTCACAAAGTTTCACTCATAAATACATATTTGTACACCTAACTCTGCTTCAATAATTTCCTCCATACTAACCTATCCTTGAAAATTTTGCCTTATTTACCCCCATACACTGCTTCATACACGTCCTCCTGTTTTTAAGACTCCTAATATTCCTCCTCCTAAGAATTTCCTCAAACATATCCAACCACAACTTTCTCGGCCTACCTCTCCCTCTCGCACCATTCATTTCACTCTTATATATGTTTCGCTATTCGACTCTCACCCATGCTCTCAACATGGCCAAACCAACGAAGCACACTCCTTTCATGTATGTCCATTACTGGAGCATCTAACCCACATTCATTCATTACCCTCTCATTCCTGACACCCTATGCATCCAACTTTTGCCGCAATCACTCCTCAGGTAACTCATACCCATGGCAAAATATGCTTCCTGAACTTTTCGGAACAGAATGAATTAGAATTTTTTGTGAATATCTCGAAAAATAGCGCGGCATGTGGCTTGTTTGTTACCATTGTACCTCTTCTTCTTCATCATGAGTTCAAATTTATTGAATTTTAATCGAGATTATATGTCCCTAAAAAGGCTTAAAAGCGTTGAATCAGGTATATTTAAACGTTGACAGGACAAACGTCACGCTAAGACTAAAGGAAAATTCAAGTTGGCCTGAATATGCCAAATTTTCGAGTCTCACCCATAGTCAATGCTGACGCAGGCAAAGTGAATCTTATATGGCTTTCCCAGATTTTGGCAGTATCTGCCTCAGTGTTACGATTTTGGTGATAACAGGAAACCACCTTATTATTGTTCCCATTAGATGAACCCTAGAATAAAAAAATGATGATCTCAAATATCTCTCATGATGGCATCGTAAAGTTCTTACATTGAGTGAAGGGAAGGAATTTCTCCTTCAGTCAACTTCGATTTCTTCCGCACTTCCGCGCTGTGAACTCTGGATCATCAAGTCTCAAAATCTTCCTTCGGAATTTTATCACTGCAAACCAATATTTGGAGCCTGATCTTGCAGTAAAGTTTAAATTATTACAGGAACAGAACAAAGAACTCTTAAAGCTATCGAGTATATGCCTATAGATATGTTTTATGAAAACAGGATTGGATTGGATCTCGGGGAGGCGACCGACTGCTAAGGTCATTTGCATGAGAAGTATGATCAAAGATCATGAGAAGTAGTATCAAAGATGAGGAAGTAAAAAGAGCTCTTTAATCTGCGCATGAAAGGAAACTGGATCCTCGACCCAATATTCAGTCAGTCGATTCCTTACTCATCTTTTCGATTAGTATTAGTCTCGCTCATCCATCTCGATTGAGGATTTTTATTCGACGTCTCGCACTTCCAACGGTAATACAATTTTATTCGATTTTATTTCATATTATTATTAACCTTACCTAGAATAAAAGCATAAATGCGCTCGTTAAAATTTTTTTATGCGTTCGTATTTAATCTCACGCCGACCTCCGAGGGCTGAACCTAACACCTCTAACCTAAGACTATATTCATATTAACTCTGAAAATTCACCGATGAATTGTAATGGAGAACTAAAAGCCGATAATAACAGTGGGCTATCACAGAAAATGGATAATAATTTATATCATTGAAATCCGCTTCAACACCATTCAACATTCGTGTCGACTACTTCAGGATATGATTGTATAAAGCAATATTTCAAACAGAACGAACCAACAAACTTTATTTGACAAAATAATCATCGCTATTTCACTTGGACGAAAACAATCACACAATTTACCCTCAAACAAAAGAATAAGCCTCGACATGGCCAAAAATTCAAATAACTACGTCTATTTCAACTAGTTATCACTTGCATTAAACGTAGATGAGTTTATTATTGTCGCAAAGTGACTCTTGGTATGGCAAGTTACTGCATTCAAATTAAAAAACACTTCAATATTTATCCTTTATTGAGGACGTAAAAAAACCACACTTAATACTCAGAAGCAAACCTAAATCACCAACAACATTTCAATTGACATAGAATCCAAATCTCAACTTAGACATTTGATGGAAGGACGTTATAGTTGCTGCTATCAGTCATCTCCGACATTTGTTACGCAATTTAAGTCTTTAAGCACAATACCTGTCACAACACACAATCTCAATAGATGAAGTATAACTCTTATTAACCGTAATATGTTAATACATCACCATGAGCACACACAAAATCCATCACAGCGCATAAGTAACATTTGTAAGCACTGGTATGCCACAATAAACACTGCCGCTTAATCACACGATAAACCTTTCCACTATCCTCAGCAATTATGACATCCACGTCCTTACAGAAATGAGATTTAAAACTTCCAACTGCAATTAAAAGTGAAAACAAATCGCTACAATAGGATAGGTTGCGACAATTGGATACTATAATTAATCGAAAGAATACGCGTTATTGAAATACTTTTCCAATACATTAATGAACTGCTATCTAGGCCTCCAATTATAACTAAAGTCAAGAATGGTGTGTTACATTTCATTTATAGTATGTAAAACATTCCAAATGACGATAGCTATTCAAATAACAATCAATTAAGCAACAAAAACAAACCCACCTTCGAACGCTAATGGCCCCTTCGAAAGATATTTTGTTGTGTATTGTAAGCCGAGGATGCGAGCGTGAGGCAAAATACGTTCGAACTTTGGATACATAATAGGCACCGGCAATTGTTTTCGAAGTATTACCCACAATTTAGCGGGAATGATTCTAACACTCGAAGGTTAAGTTATAAAATCGGCCCCCTGATTTCATGTCATACGTTTAATGTCGTTATTCTCGTTGACAACCGATATTGCTTCAATTTAACACATAAATAGCAACGCAAGGAAGGAATATGAGAGGACATTTCGTCCACGGGATTGAAAAAGACTGTGATATCGCGTGAGGAGTCGAATGCACCGTAATATTTTTCATAGCCCGAGCATCGAGTGTTAGAACATAGACTGGCGGAGCTGGCGGGCTTATCTCGGAGTTGATGAACTATCGTAGCGAAAGCCGCTCGATTCGTGACACGACTTTTGAATGATATAGTACATATCTTAAGTTTTGCGTTACACAGTTTTGAAAATCATATCAGGTAAGTGACGACCCCCACTGTCCATAAAGTGAATAAGCCGATTTATGGCGGTTGCAATGTCCCTTACCAGCATAGCAGCGGGTAGGTTGGCAATTTCTGCCCCATTTGTGTCAACGCCCTACAAAAAAACACTTTTGTGGTTTATTTTTAAATCCCGTGTTATGTCATCCGTCCAAGGACCCTACAAGACCTGAAGGCCAACATCCGGGCAGAAACTGCCAATATACCCGCTGCTACATGGGAAATGGTGCGTGTATGCACTCCAGAGAGACATGATTTAAAAAATGAGGAATTTCCAACTCCTAGATCCCTTGAAAAAACTTACCGTGTGTAATTTGTATGTTTTCCCAACCATTTTGGCAATAAATCAAATTGTCATCGCAGTAATTTTTCAGGGTCACAGAAAACCTTCCGTAGTGAAGGAGTTTCATACGTACCGCGCGAAAAAAATGAGTCAAGTTAAAGACTAATGATGATATTTTTATTGGATTTACAGAATTTCAGTCACGTTAAAGTATTATATTGCACCATTTATAATGCAATATTTATTTCATGCTACCTACATCCACTGATATCAAAACATAATTCGTATGCGGTTTTCATTATGACTAGGGAACTATCTCGCTCAAACTACCTTAAATGCAGGCACCTGTGCATCGTAATTTGAGTTAGATGCTAGCGCAAAACTAAAGAAATTGAAGTGAAAATGCTGAATTTCAATGACAATTATCGCCCTGTAAAAACTTGTGGCTAGAAAAAATATTAATTAAAAATACATTCGCACATTAAGCGACTTATTTTGTAGCTTTTAGAATAGCTAAATCATGCTAGCCGTAAGGGCACTATTTAAAACCAATACATGCATACGTTTTAAACAATATATGGAACATATGAAATCGTACAAAAATAGATATCAAACTATGTAAGAAACTGACAATTATTTTTCGCCTCTACAACTACGATGCAGCGTACAAGCCACCTTTATTGTGTGTATTGCAGAAACTAGGAGAGAGATAGGACTGAGATATTACTGCTTAATATTAATAATTGTGCGAAATTCTACAGAGAAAAAATCATCCACCTTGACCAGGATCCTTGAGCAAAATTCCACAGGGGAAAAATCATCCACCTTGACCGGGGTCTGTGGAATTTCGCACAATCGTGCATTGCGGGATACTCCGTGAAAGTTTAATCTGTGGCTAGTCCCGGATGACTCAAAGTCAGTAATATTAATAATGCTATAAAAGGATGGGTACTAAAAGGTACTGTCACAGAGATATCAAAATCAGGTGGGTTTTAACAAGCGAGATGAGGTGTTAGTAATTATAATAACAGACAAGTTAAAATTTTAGTCTAGTGGACGATATTGTCTTGTCTTTATACCTATCGGCAGTCATGGTCTTACGCAAAAAATATCGCAAAGTCACTTACATGTAAAACACAAAATTTACTAACATCCTATGCAGAATTTGAACCCTCAAAAAATGGAATAAAAGAGAGCTGAAAAGAGATACCTGTTCTTATCTTAACATTATTATCGCAAGCGCGACGAAACCTCTTGGTATACTTTTTTCCAAACATTGCATTTAACATTTCATTCATTTTCCAAACATTGCATTCAACCCTGGTGCTCTTGATATACCTTTCTTTCTTACCTACAATACATGAAAATGGCAGAACGACGCCAATCAACCAATAAATTTAAATACAGCGGGATAAATAAACAATGAGGCATCTTTTAGTTCATATTATCCTCATAAGGAGTCATTTTACCTTAGATTGGTTCGGTACAGTTGTCCATTGAGATCTTCTCTCAGATAATCGACGCATTCTTTGATTATTTTTTATTTTGCCTCCTACGATCATTCTCGGTCCTTACCCCTAATCCTTTAGACTAATGTTTCCTAACTGTACTGTTGGAAACTGAGTCTCTAAGTGTCCAATTGTATCAATTTACAATACATTGGAAATGTTTGGTGCCACTAACCACACATTTCTGTGCCGATACAAGGCGAGCAGCATCGGCGCCAGTGAAATAAAGTCCATCCGCTTGTGAGATGCCAAAGTGCTCCATTTCACTTGATAGGCAGTAGATATTCAAAATAAATATTGACTTCAAGTGTACGCCTCACTCTTTGTGGTGTGAAAATTATTCTCATGAGTTGTGGATTGCTTTAAGTTTCGTGAACGCTACATGGATATCTGAGAGCTTCTGAAAACGAGAGTTCAATATATTTTTATCTTGCAAGCCTTCATCTGAGCTCTCTCACTTTCTTATTTTTTTAAGTAAAGGATTTCTTCCCTAATATGGGAATTTTTCAACATTTTTTAAAACTCATAACACTCAAAATTAGCTCATCATTTTGAATTTTATTTTTTCGTTGTTTCATGTCTTAAAATTTCCAGTTAGCTTTCTGATGAACGAACAGGCGAGCTTGCCGCGCACGATTTCACGTCGAGCCACGATGATTTCACGCCGGTGATGACACGTAATTTTATACTTTTCTTGGCGGACGTTTTATTTCGGGCGTATCAATCATTCCCAAGTTGTTCATCAAAGCCACAATGTACTTTTCTTCGTGTCTCATCCGAACGGTGCAAGGTATTTTCGGTTACCTCTTAGAGTGTTACTGTATCTGAAGAAATTTTAGTCAAACAGAATTATGTTGTACCGCCGCCGCAGTACTATTCACTTTCGTCCTCTTCGTCTTCATATTCCTTCTCCCCATTCCTTCCCCACTTCATTGATGGTGTCCTTCATGCTCATACAGCGGCTCGCAGGTTATCATGTAGATGAAGAAAGAAGAGATAAGAGGGAGGAAAGAGGAACGGAAGAAAAACTCTCCCTCCGAATGGATTGGTGGCCGAAGTAAGCTTGCTGAATATCAAATTAGTCGAAGTTTGGAACACTTTGTGATATTCCTCAAAATGTTTTCAAATTCGAAGACACAATGGCTGAGTACTTAGATTTTTTTAAATTCTTGACTAATTATCGGTGTTTGCAAAACCCCGAACCTTCAGATTCGCACTCTTCAGATTTCAAATCAATGATCTTGAATATTTTTTGACAATGAAACACCATTTTTATGTAGAATGAGTTTTAACAACACCTTTTTATTTTTAAAAAGTTAGAAAATGCAAAATCACCGAATATATTATGCAATAGGCTATTAAAACGACATTTTTCCCTGGAAACTGTCCCTTCTTTTTTCATTCTATTTCTCCCATACCTCTCTCGCCAGTCACATTTTTTAAATCTCTTCCTGAAGTATGCGGCGCCAGAGAGGCATAGGTTCTTCAGTTCTCTCCCTCTTGTAGAAGCCGGGCAGTTTTATTTTATAATTTTTGTGTCATTTTTGGCCTCAGGGCCTCCCACATTCATCAGCCTTTCTATTTTAGATATCTTTCTTTTCACTTTTTTACATAACTGGCTGAGGTTTCAGATGGAAATACCCCTTTTTTAATTTTCCATATTTTCGAGTCTGATCGACGCGATACGTAATTAGTAAGAACCGTGTATCCGCGGTTCACTCGACTTGGTAATTAGGAATGAGAATAACTCGAAATAATGTATCCTCAGATCGAAAACGCGTCATTCAGTAAATTTGCACCTTTCGCTCGTAGAGCATGACTAATCACATCGTCCCAACTGTTTCACTGAAACTATTTCAAACTCAACACGAATTAGTGGTACAAAAAGATGTTGCTCAAACTCAACAAGATGATGTTGCTCAATGTTTATCTTTATTTAAAGTATATTAACAGAATTTATCTGACTAATAAAGATTGCTGATGTAATACCATAGTAAGAATGTCCAAGCTCTGATGATGGAAGAATTAAATTCCGAAACTTTAGCGGAGGATAAGCTTATTCATTACGTAAAACCTAAACTTTTATCATTTATCACATGAGTATTTATAATGCTTTTTATTCACTCTTCTTCCTTATTAACCAATTTTTTTGTACACATGACAGCACGACAGCACGACATCATGGGTGTTTCAAAAAGGGACGCGAGTGCAAATTGATCAAATTACCTTATTCACACCCGTTGCAACGTTTTCCCATCAACTTCTCCTACGCATCCTCTGCAATATATAAGACGCAGCATGCATGGATTCAGGTTTTTTAAATTTTAAATAAGATGTTTTAAACATGAAAACCGGGATTTGCGTTCAAAAACATATAGAATATTTCCATGTCTCAATTCTTTCCATGCCCTCGCTAAGATTATCCAGTAATGGGATAGAAAGTGTTGTATTTCGGGCTGACGGTATTACAGTAACAGTTATAGCAAGTAATGAATACAACCATCTCAGCCTGACATCTATTTCTACTCAAATACATCGAAAGGTGATATTTGTTCCAATTTCATCCATCTCAGTACTTCCTGGGCCAATAGCCTTGTTACCACAAAAATGTATCCGCGAAATAAAGATAGGCATTAATTAAATGCAAATTGCGATTACCGATTTTTCTCTTGCGGGGTAATTTTTTCAAGTTATAGTTCCATTTCAATTGTTCCCAAGGAAAAATCATGTTTACTTTATAAGCATTTTAATGCATACGGATATTATTACTTGTGAGAAATTTCTCTGCGGAACTGATAAAACTTCCCAACAAAATATTAACTATCTGATGTAACAGAAGTATGAAACTTCATTCGTAGAAATTTACGTTTTCTAAATCATGCCATGACAATAATATAATCATTTCAGTCGTTTTTTCGAAGAGCTCTATCGTAATGCTCTGACTTTACTTGAGTTACTAGTTAATATCGTTAAATTTCGCACGCCTGATCGCACCATGTTCAATAGTGAATTTTCAAGGATAAACCTTATGGTTAAATATGCTTTGGTGAGTAACAGATCTTTTTTTTGAACAAGCCAACAATATCTAGCGATTGTAAATATTTTCTCTGTCGTTTTACGAATCTTCATTAAATTAACGTTTTTCATTCGTTTGGTAAACTTTCAACTTTTAACAGCTGATGCTTAGGAGATTAAACTCGGTTGGTCCTGGCGTGGGAAGGGTCCGTTTAAGTTAGTTCGTAGCTGGATGTTCTGGCAACACTGTTCAAAAAAAGGATTCTCGAGCATTAACCTAGTATGCGTGAGAGTGAAACTGGAGGCAGATGTTGCGTTACCAGATTGTGATAGAAGTGGAAGGAATCATTCAACGACCTCTGAAGCACTATAAAATTGGACGGAGCTCGAGGGATATAAAGCGTGGAATGGCTCGAGCTGAGTGTGATGGAGAGGCAGCTTGCGTTTCCTCAGAAGATATGCTCGCTGACAAGGGAGCGGGACGTAAAAATCATTTTTATTGAGTGTGGCACTTAGACATATGGACCATAGGAAAAGCTGACGAAAGAATTATTGAAACCTCCCGAGGTCTGGTTTGTGAGCCGATGATGGAGGTAATTTGGCAGCATGAGCAACGATGACAAATGGAAGAAAGCAGGCGAGCAAAGGTTTATGCGAGGCGCGACAAAAAATCAGGGAAGTGAGATATATTTAGCATGATGTAAATATAAGGAACACTGTCCGTGGGAATGTCCATCCGAGGAACACCCAGAGCGAGCACTTGAACGAACTGATAGATAAATGTCTTCATTTAAGTGGGAAAGGACTGATATTCTAGTAACTCTTCATCCATCTAACCACTTGTCACATTGCAGATCCAGATGTAAAGAGCCAATAAAACCATTAAATAAAGTCATAAAATGGTAACGCAGCAGAAATGAAGTTACATAAAAGTTATAAAAAAAGGAGTCCAGCAGCCTAAAATTTTGTCTGCAGAAATGTTTGCAATGAAGAAAACAAGACATACATACTCATTCCGCCGTCCACGATGGACATGAGCAAAAATACATCAATAATTGGAAATTGGCCGATAATCCAAACTCTGTTTCGATAAGAGTCTCGAAACGGCCCCATCCTTACATACCTCTTCTGCGTCACCTCTACTCATGCATTGCTTCATACACGCCCTCCGGTTCTTATGACTCCTAGTATTCCTTATTATAAGGCCTCTTTACATCGCACATTTTACCATCCAAATGAATCCATGAATTTTTTCTCAGGGAAAATTGCACCGTGTATTGCGGCAAATTGTATGGATACCTGATCGACAAAACGGGAAGCAGAACTTGTTCTGATTCCATTCATTTTCTTGTAATTTCTGTGATACATTCGTACGTAAAATGAAATGCATCGGAGATTGGGTTGCTGTGGTGGCTAGAGTACTGGCTAACCATACAGACGGCCAGGGTTTAAATCCCTGCAGAGGAAGATATTTTTCAGAGGAAACCCGGTCCCTACCTGTGGAGGGCACTTCAAGTGCAGTACTCCGTCTGCCGGATGAGACGTTTAACCGTTGTTCCCTTGGCGCCTTTCGTTAAGAGCAGGCTAATGCCGACGCCGGGTTTCTATCCACCCTTCCTCCCTTACCTATCCCCTATGACGCAAATGACTTTCGCTTTCGGTCGCCTCCCCAAAATCCAATCCAATAAAATGTATCGTGTAAAGAACATTTGAGGTAGTTTGATCGAGAAGTGATTTCTCCTAGAATTCAATAAATGTGTCTTCATCTTAAATAAATATATCTCACTCTTCCAAATATACCAAAATATAAGTACATGGCCGTTCTACTTTTCGAGATATTCGTAAAAAGTAACAGAATTTAACATGGGAAATGATACGGGTATGCACTCCCGAAAAACTTTATTTAAAAAAGCAGGTAATCCAAACATCGAGATCTAGTCGAAAATTAACAGAATGTAGTTTTCATGTTTCTCGCCTATTAAAAAAAATAAATCCTATGTTTACCGCAGTATTTTCTTCAGGATTTCAAAAAAAGTAGTTTGAAACATACCTAGTGAAAATAATGAGTCAGGTTAGAGATTAAAGTAAATATACTCATTTTGTTTCTGAGAGATTCGGGCATATCACAGTATATTATTTCACAGTTAATATTAAAATATTTACTTATTGTTTTCTACAGGTGCTGAAATGATACAATTAAAATTCTGAAGACTCAAGCGATATTTCGTGGTACCGAAACTTCACTGATAAATTTAAAAAAACAGATGATGATGCAAAAATCAAGATGATGTTGTGACAAGCGAGGCCTGCGTCGTTATAAATATTGAACTCGTGGAATTCTCTATATTTATTTTGATTTATCAGTGATATTTCGATTCCAATAAATATCACCTGAGTCTTCAGAATGTTTACGTAATGTCAGCGAAGGAGAAGAGGTGAAACGTATATTACAGTTTGTGCCAATTTACGACGTAAAGTTCGAATATGTCTCTATTATGACTAGAGAAAAATCTCTATTAAACAACCTTTAGAGTGTACTCTACCAGTTTATCCAATGCCTTCCTCTGTCTATCGCCAATTCTCGTACCATTCACTTCTCCATCATAAATCGTCTTCGCTATTCGATTCTCATCCATTCTCTGGACGGTGCCAAGATTGACGCTTCTTCCACGCATCCCTTCAACTTTTACCGATGCCTTTTGTTTGAATGACATGAATTAGAACTATCAATAGTCCAACACGTTTTAAGGTAGTTAATGCGAGATAGTTACATCTACTCATACTGGAGACCATATTCCAACTAAACTTTTCAATTTCAGTAGCGGTAAGAAGCATTTCCTCACTTTTTAAATATGATCCTTCTGGATTGCATACACGTCCCCTTTCCTAAGCAAAAGGGCTAGTATTTTTGGTCAAAAATCTCGGAAAGTAGTTAGGTAAGGGGCTGATATTTTGGTGTTTTAGGAAGGGTGAGATTTTTTTCTTTATTATGAGATTGCATAGAGATAAGTATAATTCATTAATTTCTCGGTGAAATGATGCTTCGCTCATACTACATTATAAATTTAATGTACATTATGTTCTGCAAAATATTAAACAAAATAAGAAAGATTTTACCTTTATGGGAAAAGTTAAGGAAATTGCTCCTCATCTCTGTGGAAAACTCCCAGACAAGAAGGGGGTGAAAAGACCAGCGGAATCTTCAAATGAGAGAGAGACAGGATTAAACATTGACCATCATCGATTTTTAGAATGTGAAAATTATACGATGGATTGTTTACTCTTCTCTGTCAGGTTTTTCACGAAGAGTCCAATCTGAATTGTCTCAATGTCATAGATTTTCGCCGCTCTTCCCAATTTTCAGCTATTTTAATATACCACATTTCATTTCCCATTCACTCCCTTAATATACCACTATTCCCATGTGTGGCTTTAAAGTTACTCAGCCGGCCACGGTCACTTTTCTATAGAAATAACCAATCGTTTTCCTAGGTAAGTGCCATATTTCTTTTGTCCTTGGTTGAATTTTGTCTTCTTCTTTAGATATCTTCTTTACCTCCTCTCTTTCTTTATCTGATTAACTTCCTTCAGATGTTAACATAATTTGTAAAATTTTCTAACATGCTCAATTGTGAGTCGAAAATTCGACTACACATATCGTCCGCTGTGATTGATTAAAAATACTGCATCAGTTTGGCGCTTCCCCCAATCTCTAGGCACAATGTAGGTTGGATAAATTCCCTATCCGTCACTCATTTTCCTACTCATCCAACTCAAATGCTCACGATTCTCATATGTAAAAGCGTATCAGGCTCAACTTTGTGGAAGCGATAGATATCCATTTCAAAATGAAAAACAATTGTAACTTTCCACACAGAATTTTTAATCTTTGCCGACCATGGTTTCAGCACTTAGTGCCATTATCAAGGTAATGATGGCACTTGATAATGGCACTAGGTGCTGAAACCATGGTCGGTAAAGATTAAAAATTCTGTGTGGAAAGTTACAATTGTTTTTCATTTTGAAATGAACTCACGATTCTCGATCATCGCCTTCGTTATCTTCAATGTTTACCCTTTGTGGGAAAAATTAAAGAATATTTTCCCAAACTCCTATCGATCTCATTCTTTAATCAGATATTTCCTGTCATCAAGCGATGGTACAAGCACTTTTTTCGATTATTCATGCACTTTTGAATAACAGCTTAATCATAAACATTCAGTAACAACACAAATATTTGTTCATAATATTCTACCTACAATCCAATGTATTCAGTCGCAATTTTTTTCTGTATTTACGTAAGTCTTTGCCCTATAAATTCAAAGTATTTAGTCCTCCTTCTTTATAACTTCAATTTTTCCATCCTTCCCTTGATTTTAGCGACATTTTTTTCAGATTAGATATGTGATCGAAAAAGTTTTCTAAAAATATAGTCCTCTTCTTAATATAAACAAACAGTATCTTACTCCTTCGAGCAACACCTCACTAGATATAATCTTGCTGATTTTAATTTTTTTACCGCCCTCCCCACCAAATTTTTAAACAGTCTCGAAGTGGAATTTGGGCCGTTCGCTATCTTTTTCACAGTTATCCATACCTATTCCAACCCATTTGTTCCAACATTATCCTCACACATTCGCTTCAGTTAAATGAATTTATTCCATATTTCGTTCTTTTTTCGACGTTCTTAATTTGACTCACAGCTAAAATAGCACATGTTTTTTCCAAACTTTTCCACCTTTTCATTTAGCTTTTTGCTTGCCGGTTAATTCCTGTAACTTTTGCTTCAGTGTTTTTGAAGTTACTCTTTTTCCTTGAAGAGAATGATATTTCGAGTCTCCTTCCGCGTTTACCCATTTTTTATGGACAATATTTCTCCAGCGTTCCAGTTGGCTTCTTCAGGTCCGCTGAAGTGAAGTAGCGAAATATTGTCCATAGAAAATTGGATAAACGCGGAAGAAGACCCGAAAAACCATTCTCTTCATCAAAAATAACTTCGCGGAAGCCTTCACGGACACTATTTTTCCTTATTATGCACAAATATTAATTCATTTACCGATCATCACCCTACCGATAATCCTTATCTCCTTTATTTCATTGTTTTAAGTTACACATATTCCTCCCTATTTATTCCACCCAGATTTTTAAAAAATTACATACATTCCCTAGACCACGTATGCATCACCCCATTATCTTACAGCAATTTCAGTAGTCAAACATTTCATGACAGTAGCATGTATTACTCACACTTCCGTTCTGAATTAATCATCCTATTCCGCGGGCTCCAATGACAGTTCAGCCAATTCAGACCACCAAGCCAGCGAGCAATCATACCTAATTCCTACCTCATTTTCTTACGAATTCCCTTGTTCAACCCCCGTTGACTCACTCTCCCCCAGACACACATGATGTCAACGTGTGTCGCGGACGTAATTCTTAACAATGACGATGCAAGTACATCTGTAAAGGAGCAATACAGTAAAATATCTTGACACTACTTTAACTTCTGATATATCGTGTGGAACACACATACAAAACATATGCGGCACAGTATTAAAGAAACTCGGTTTTTTTGAGTGCGTAATAGTAAGGTCCTCGGATGAAAAACACAAAAAGGTAAATGCTATTTCGCTATTAAACCAAAAAATTAATATAATACCAAGAAAAGCTGAATGCTTCGTTAAAAACTGCTGCGAGCACACATATATTGTCAACACTTTTAGAGGGATTTAGGTGGGAGCCCCTAGAGTCTCGGAGGCTATACGCTAGTTTTAGCTTGATTGAGAAATTCAGTACTGGTGTGTTTCAGAGTGACACAGAGAATTATATCATGACACCTCACTACATCTCTAGGTCTGACGGAAGCGATAAATAAGAGAGATACATTGTCGAACAGAAAGATACAACTAATCGTTCTTTTCGCGAACAATAAGCGATCACAATAACAATTGAGCTCCACTAAATACACTCCCATAACACACGTCACTATTTCACCTCCCAAAACCATATCCCTTACATCTTTACACTGCTGGTGTCCTAACACCCCGTGCCAAACGCCCATGCGGCGGCTCGTAGGGTAGTATGTAGATGTAGATTGAACGAATTTTATTCAAAAATATTATTATAAATGTGAGAGGACACAAATTGGAGAAAGTAGAGCAGTTTAATAACCAGGTCAGTACCCTTGAAGAAAATGGACATCGAAGCGAAGACATATGAAGGGGAATAGCGTTAGCCAAGTAAGCGTTCTGAAATAGAAGGGAGTCGATGACGGGGACCTTGATATGGTGCGAAGACCTTGATATGGAGCGTGGCTTCATATGGGGAAGAAACTTGTACCCTCAGGAAGGATGGCGAGATTAGGCTGCAGGCGTTTGAGATGTGGGGGTGGAGAAGGATGGAGAAGGCGTGGCGGTCGGGGAGGAAGTTTTAAGTATCGTGAGTGAGGAAAGGAAACTTTTTTTTGTTTGCCGGACGATTCTGTTGACCCGTATGTCCCTGGTATCCCGATTGGCAGCTATGCCTGTAATCAGGTTTCCCAGGGACCGGAGCAACAGCACTTGACATACATCCATGCCCTGGCTGGTGAAAAACACACCCAGGTGGGACTCGAACCCGCGACCCTCAGTTGAGCTAGCAAAGACTTTACCCCGCCGCCACTGGGGCCGGCGTAAAGTAGTATAGAACAAGGTGATTCTCGCAGGAATTTCCAAAAGCAAGATTTCTCACAAAAAACATGGAAAACTAAATGCGTCCTTGGTTACTCGGGCTGAATAAAACACTTAAATTCCTTCCATTTGGTTATGTGGACGTATCTAACGTTAAATCATGATTTATAGTCTGTCAAAATGTAATAATCATGGCTGACTCATAGTTTCGCAACAAAGGCTTCTGAATATTATCCAGGATGGGCAGGTTAAATGGTTATAGGAGGTTATAAAGGGCGATGGGTTATCCAAGACTGATACAGGGAAGGATGTTGGGCAAGCGGGGAAGAGGAAGAAAGAGAACAGGTTTTATTGATGGAATGAAGACAGGTAGGTCGTATGCAGAGGCGGTAAAAGAAATACTAGAGATAGATAGGATCTTGAAAGAGTAGAAATTCGGAAAGAATTTCTTCAACTTTCAACCAAACCTACCATTACCGGCAGAATATTTCATAAAAATAACGATACCAATGAAGCTCACTATGTGAATGAGTTACAATACGAGACGCCATTAATAAAAGAACGCATTACGGGTGTTCCAATTGGTCAGGGGCTCCATCTCTGTCGAATTTCTGAAGAGTGAATCCATCTCAATCCTCAGAACTTCTGATTCCTTTAAGATTTCCAGAAAAGACTTTCATTAGTGAGTCCTGATTATTTAGAGCGAGTCGTTTTCCGAAAAGTTGGCAGAGACGAAATCATTGATCCAGTGTAAAATCCGAGAAACCTCCCTTTTGACGATATGTCGAGAAAACATTAGTCCACTCAATCGTCTCAATATTTCCCTCGCGCCATTCTAATTTTAAGTACCTAAATTTAAGCCTAATATTTTGAGAGAAAGCATCCTTGTGAGCCAACACGTTAGGCATCATGAGACAGTAGATTGAAGTCCACATTTCGTCCACCGAGGTAAGAGTTGGTGGAGTCCATTGTCATTCCAAGTGCTGGAAACAGAGTCTGTGGATTTTTGAAGCAAACATATGGGGGAAGTATGTGTTTCTCTGATGAAATGAAATGGAATTCTTATTAACGCTAGAACCCCGGATGCAATCATTTTCACTGCTATCAGATATGATAGGATCATTAATTTATTTGACGGCTCTGTTTATCTTTGCGATTACCTAACTTTCCTAACTATGTAGATTAATAAGCTTCTGTTTATCCCCTTTGCCTATTTGTTTAGTACTGGGCAATTTTTCTACCTATTACCCCGGAAGTAGTCTTTTAACTGTTCAAAGAATATCAACTGGATTAAGCGAATCAGTTCATTATATTTTTTCGGTTATCACCATAATTGGTGTAAGCGGAATCAAAATTTTATGATGAAAAATTTCTCAAAATTCATACCTATTTTTAAAGAATAGATTTTAGTTTCATAAGATGAATATTACTCGCAATTGACACCACAGACCCATCTATATACGCCTATGTGTCCCTAGGTCACAGTAAACTCATTATTGTTTTATTTTTTCACAGCAATAAACCTTGAGAGACTTTTAGGATGACTATGTGTAGTATATACTATGGCACTATTTGGAATGCAAGCGGAAATATCAGCGTGGTTAATTGGGATTAGAGAAAATATGCGGACCTTGGGCTAGAGATAATTTGAGGACAGGTTCCAGAATTACAGATAAATGGAGTATAGTATAAGTATTGAATTGAATTAGTAAATGTTTATGAGAATGCATCAAATGCCCAAATAAGTGTAATTAATGACGCTGCAGGCCTATGGTAAAAGCGAAATAATGATGCGCATGTTAGGCTGCCAGTTTGTGAACCATTGTTACTAGTGAGTCTGCGCCACCACATAAAAAACTGTACCGAGACAGGAGCGAGTGCAACACTACTTGATGTTATGAAGAGTGTGGCGATTGAGAAGTCACATTCTCTCATACCAACCTTCTATTTCCTGAGCACATTATGGACTAGGCCAGAACACCGGGTATAATTATTGTCTGACAGCAATCTAAAAACTTTTATAATTATGCCATACTCCCATAGTGAAATTGACGGTGGGGCTGATGCCAAGTCTTATTATGGCCATGTTTAAATTTACGAGGCATTATAAAACGAGTCCTGTTTGCTCTATTACCGAGAAACTATGCTTTTGAATGTGTACTACTCTGGCAGTAAAAACACGAGTGGGTTAAATGTATATTTTCCGGCCGAAAGTGGCGCGAATTCGTGCATAGTAATTTTAAATATCTATTGATATAATAGTTGCACTAATATTTTGAACGTTTCCAGCTGATTTCTCTTAACCCGTCGGTGGTAAAAAAAAGCCGCTCGATGTTTGAGGTACACCATTCGATTCTAGGAAGATGAATATGATAAATATTAAAATATAGTAGTTTAACGCTGTTAAATTGCAAAATAATGTAATGTTTTATATATTTATACAATTTAGCGTAGTAGACTGAAGAAAAGTCCATGATCTGTCAAGAGTACTACTTTAGATGTTGACGATGTAAGGAAAATTTAATAATTCTATTGTTAATTAATTACAACACATCCACGAGTGCTAAACCTATGTCTGCATCATAACTCATATGAATAGTTAGAAAGTAGTTAAGTTAGTTAGTTAAAGAGTTAAGTAGAAGTACTTAAGCCAAGTGAACCTTTATGTTAATTTTATTCAATTGAAAATGAATAACCCCTGGTTAGAATTATTAATTCTAACTAACTCAGAAGCGAATTCTTCATGTTCTATGTCATTTTTGAGATCCCGACTTTAATTGTTTGGTTTTTTGTGGTGTTTTTATGGATACTGTGGAATATGCATTGCACCCTCAAGCCAAACAAATTCAGTTTAAGGATAAAAAAAAAAGATTGTTGAAATAAAGGACTGTTGGGGAGAACCATGCGTCAAAACATTGCCTACTCCAACCGAAAGACGCTGAGGTGTTGAAAGGTTATCTGATCTGCCACACTAAGGAGGAATGCCTTGAATTGCATTTCTATATCCATCCCTAGACCTAATACTGCAGTTTTACTCTCCTTTGAGGAAGGAGAAGTTGATCTGAATTGGTTGGCTGACATCCGTCACGCTTGTAAAAGAGTTGTCCTAAAAATATACTTTGCTGCTTAATGTTAACGCCATTTGGATGTTGGAGCTGAGCAGCATTCCTAATCAATAGTTAATGATCAAATTATAGAGGTTCTGGTTGCAATGGCAGAATCAACATCGGATATTGGATACTGTCACGTCAATATACCATGAGTATCAATCTTCAATTCTATTACTTCATTGCTACTGTTTGCAACACGACTTCCTAAGTCCCCGGTAAGCACCAGAGATTGACGTTGTGGTGGCATTGCGGCCAGGATTGCCGTTTTATGTTATCTATTTATAAATTAAACAGATTCAGGCGAGATGTCGTGGAAGTTCTACATGTTATGAGAGAAACAATTGCACTTTTCCATAAATACGGTGGATGCGGTTCGCATAAAAGTAATTTGTGGAAAAGTGGAATTGTTTCTCTTATAATTATATATTTATGATAAATATTGGCCAATACATATACATCGATATCTAAAATAAATAGTACAACAGGTTTGATGACTACGTTGAAGCCTTTCTCATTCAATTATTAATTAATTACCACCATTCAGCAACAGAACAGTACTCTTGATGCGAAGAGTTTCAATTGACAAAGCTAGAAACGCATATTGACATTAGGTCATTGATATTTTTGCAGCCATGATTTCATATGTTGCGAATTATATGAATTCCATTTTTAAAATAAGCTGAAAGAGATAATGGAGTCATTTAAATGTATATATGCTATATTTCATCATTGTTTGATCTATCAAATTTCTATATTTCAATATTCTAGAGCTACATACGACAATAAGTTTCGAAATAAAGACAATACTGTTAAACATGTGTTCATAAAGGAGAATTCCGTCAAATTCCTTCAATGATGTACTATGGTATATTAACCTAATAATATTCATGCAAGATGCATAAGGATGCAGAAAAACTTGTTATTTTAACATTGAATCGCTGCAAAAGTTGTGAAGAAAGAAAAAACACATGAGCAGAATAAGATAACCATGGCATCCTAATGAGATACAGATAATGCCCTCATTTTCTGCATCAAAAATGAATACGTCTATGTTTTCTCTCCGCAACAATTATTGTAGCATTGCCGGAGAGCCCGCTTGAGATGCGAAGGGAAGCTGAAAGAGACAATGGAGTCATTTAAAATGGAGAACTATCAAAAACATTTTAAAGGGAGCTCACCAATTCTCAATGTTTAAATATTGGATTAATAGTCACTAATTCTCTATTAAAGTTATATTGGAATATAGGTTTTCAACTGTTAATATTGATCATTTGGGGTGTTGATAGTCGGCGTTCAATATTTATGCAGTACATAATCCATATTTGATCAACAACCGGTACACGGTCATGCATAATGAATTTTGGATATGCTTGTTGAGAAATTTCAATATTGAATATTTTATTGTGAAAAAGTATATTCAGATACTGCCCAACTCTTACTTGCGATTTACCATAAGATACTGTCATAGTTTTTCCCTGTTTTCTCTTAATTTCCTATCGCTGTTTTTTCCCGGTTTTCCCTGGCTCAAGTTGTGATTGCAATCAAAAGTTCCATTTTTAAATGTGAGTTATCTATTTTTTCACATCTTCTCACTTAATAAACGATTAAAACACCTAATTTCAACGGAAATATTCATGAAGTCACTTTTTGAAATATCTTCCTATTCTCTTTCATGTTAAAAATATTCCATGATCTTTTCTCAGCTCTTTCGGCTCCCACGACTCCTGGAGCCGTTACAGCAGTGGCTTTAATGATCCGCCCAGTGAGCTCGACCTGGTGCAGTCTAATCTGAGGGAGGAGCTGGACGAAAGGCATTTGAGGTTTCTCCGGCCACCTAAGCCTCTCGGTGAGGTGGCAGCGAAGGCGTTTGACCCCAATGAGATAGGGGAGTTCCACGAAAGCACAGCCAAGGGAGGGCTCATGGGATCATGTCCAGCCGCAGAAACGGTAACTAACACTGTGAACCACCATTCAGCTACAGAATAGTGCTCTAGATGGAAATAGTTTCAATTGACAAAGCTAGAAACGCATATTGGCAATAGGTCATTGCAGCCATGACTTTATGAGTTGCGAATTATATGTTGGCTCCTGGATCGACATTTTTAAAACGTTTTAGTGAGTCAAACATTGTAACTTCCACATTGTTATTACAGAATGTACATGTAGTTTGGGCAGTTACTCAAGGTCAGTTACTTCAGGTATACTCAAGATTGAGAAAATGGCGTAACTGGTGAAACTATTTGTACATTCTGTAATAAATTGTGGAGGTTACAAATTTGGACTTACTACAATATCAACCTTCCAACAAAAGAAACCTTCAGCTTTTGAATTTTTCAAAATGCATATGATTTAAAAATTATCTATTTTTTAAATATTTTAATACGCTCATAAGTTGCCATCAAATGGCGATATCATGTTAGAGAAAATCAGGAATCTGCGATATTCCTACCCAGGTCGTATTCAAATCTATAACCTCCGACAGGCAGGTTTTACTTCAGTTGCAGCAAAATTTGGTGTATCTCGGGATTTGGATCAATCCAAATTATTTAATCAATAAATTTGGATTAATCCAAAATAACTAGTCAAATAAGTTGTCAGTGCTCGGTGAATAATTCTGATTTCATCTTCTCATAGACTAAATTCATGAATGAAGCTATGTAGTCTGACTTCTGAAACGAGATTATACACAATACTTGTGATGCTGCGTGCAATTCTCGGATCTTAAATAATACTAAAAAGTTTTCATTCGTGGTCTCTTGCTTCATTATAGGTTTCACACATATCACAAGCTAGGAAAAGTGAAGCAGGAAGTTGAAGAATGGACTGCAGTTATTGATGAGAGAAACAGAACTCATTATCCACCCTTTTTTCTTATAAAATCTCTTAATTCTTATGATCCCGAATTCAACATGAAAGGCAGAAGGAACATTGGTTCTAAAATGAGTTGATGACTTCAGACTTCATCTCCCATTTTCGCTCTTCAAAGCATATTTTGAGAAGGCAGTGATAGAAGGAGAAAGAAAGGGAATATGAAATGAATATGTGAATATAGATTAATGAATATTCGAATATAGGTTAATCTTGACGGCATCAGGCGTCACTTCGTAGAATTTAATATTTTTATCCATATTGCAAATTACACTTTATTCTTTCCTACAGCTAGCGAGGACTTCATCCCGGCCCCGGTGGCTACGTCCTCGCCTGCTAAAATGAGGGTCGCGGGCTTGAGTGGAATGCTCACCACTCAAGGCATGGGTGTTTGTGTTCGAATAGGAGCCTGCTGACATGCTATATAAAAATAGCTTAACAGGGCATATACTGGACTGGTATGTCGTGTAGAAAAAATTATTTTACGACGTGTTTCACAGCGTTACTGCATCGTCAGGTGCAATAATTCACAAACCCTTAATCTATGTTCCTCTACCTTTCCTCCCATATGTTATGTTTTCTCCTCACTCTCCCACATCACGTTACTATCACAGCAATTAATAAATAAATATTGTGCAAACAATTGTACCTAAAGATGCAGCAAAGCTGTGAAACGCGCCAACAAACTAAATATTGTGGAAAAGTGCAACGTATTCATTGCAATGTGGATGCTAAATCTGGTGCTGGAGAAGGATGATGAAAATAAAATGGACGGACAAAATAAGAAATGATGAAGTGCATGGAAGGGTAGAAGAGAAAAGGACCATATGGAACACCATCGAGAAAAAAAGGAAAACATGGATCGGACCCACCTTGAGACAAAATGGGTTTGTGAAGAGCATAGATGAAGGCAAAACCGAGGGAAAAGTCCCCAGAGGAAGAACCAGAAATAAATTCATGGACCAAATAAAGAGGAAAGTACATAGGATGAGATACCAGGATGTAAGGGAACTAGCATTTGATAGGGAAGGGTGGAAGGCTGCAGTCAACCAATCTTAGAATCGAACAACCGATGATGGATACTAAAGGACCAATGGAGGATACTAAAGGTTCAATATTCCCCACTGAATGAGAAAGCTCTACGAAAATACATACATAATTTCTATCACCTCACTCCTTTTCGTGGTGAGTAAATCAAGGAACTTAGAAATATCTATTAGGCCGAAGAAACTGGCTCTTTTGATGTAATTTTCGCCATAATATCCCGTCCTTGCGTACCTCTGTTACCTCTCTTTCGCTCATGAATTGCTTCATACACGCTATCTTATCCTTGAGACTCTTAATATTCATTTTATTTAAGGATCTCCTCTACCACATTCACCTATGACTCTCTGGGTCTGCTCCTTCCTCTCCCATTATTCACTTGACTTCCTTATATACGTCTCGAGATATTCAACTGTCATCAATTCTCTCGTGATGACCAAACCAATGAAGTATGCTCCTTTCATTCATGCCCATCACTGAAGTATCCAACAGAGATACTTTCATGATCCACCCATTCCTAACCCGATTCATCATACTATTGCTGCAGACACCACTCAGGCACACCAAGGGATGAAGTCACCATGAAAAAATTATGTGACTTGACCGGGATTTGAAACCGAATCTCCCATTTATCGGTCCGGCGTGTTAGCCAGTTACACCACCGAGCCATCTTCCTTCAAGGCGAATTTCTAATGATTGAAAAAAACCACTCGGGTATCCCAATATCAGGATTCGCTGACGTACAACAAAGTCGCGATAAGAACACTGCTGTACATTTAGATTTACGCATCCCTGTTCAAGTAATCATTCCTTGATTAACTCCACGTGCTAATTATGACTTATCTTTCGGTATTCGCTAGCAAGGAAATAATCTGATGATTAAAATTATTTGTATTAGACCCTTTCATCCGGTCACGGAAGGTTTCCATTGAAAAATGGAAACTTTAATTATCTTCAGCCACTGTTGTCTCCATGCTTGATTTCATTCTTCAGTTCACTATACTCCCAATACCTAATCAGTCCTTCAGGCAAATCTTTTTCTTCTTCACCTTCCCCCTAAACCAACATCATGCCCTTCATCGCGGCCTTCAGCGTCCCCTCGGTCCCCGAAATTCCACGTTCCGGCCACCTGCTCTGCCTCCTTCTAATTTCCTCCATAATTTTCCCCTCCTCAGAAACAACGCCGAGCACTTCCTCAAAATTATTCGTTTCCACTCTTTGAGGTATATGCAGAGGGCGCTTGCCATGCTGGTCAATGCTAGGGTCAATTGAAGGCCAAATAGAGGGTAAAGTCCCCAGAGGAAGAAGCAGAAATAAATTCATGGACCAAATAAAGAGGAAAGTAAATAGGAAGGGATAGGTAAGGGAAGGAAGCAGCATTAGATAGGTTGGATGGAGGGCTGCAGTCAATCAATCTTAGAATTGAACAACCAACGATGGATACTAAAGGACAAATTAAGGTCCGCTTTCTTCGTTGACCCTCATTTTTTCAGAGATCTCGCGTACTAACGCACTAATTTTTCAATTTTATAACGTTTTCTGAGTTTAAACGCGTATAAAGGCGTTGTACTAATAAAAATCCAGCGTGCATTACTAAGTTTTATTCAGTATTATTCACTTTATGGGTATTTGTAAAAGCTGAGAAGCTATATGCAAGTAGCTTAGCAGGACATACTAAACTGATAAATCGTGTAGAAAAAAATTATTTGTTTCACAGCTTTACTGCATCGTCAGGTGCAATAATTCACAAACCCTTACTCTATGTACATCTACCTTTCCTCCCATATGTTATGTTTTCTCCTCACTCTCCCACATCACGTTACTATCACAGCAATTAATAAATAAATATTGTGCAAACAATTGTACCTAAAGATGCAGCAAAGCTGTGAAACGCGCTAACAAACTAAATATTGTGGAAAAGTGCAACGTATTCATTGCAAATGGATGTTAAATCTGGTACTGGAGAAGGATGATGAATATAAAATGGGCGGACAAAATAAGTAATGATAAAGTGTATAGAAGAGTAGAAGAGAAAAGGACCATATGGATCACCATCGAGAAAAAAAGGAAAAGATGGATTGGACCCACCTTGAGACAAAATGGGTTTGTGAAGAGCATAGATGAAGGCAAAACCGAGGGAAAAGTCCCCAGAGGAAGAACCAGAAATAAATTCATGGACCAAATAAAGAGGAAAGTACATAGGATGAGATACCAGGATGTAAGGGAACTAGCATTTGATAGGGAAGGGTGGAAGGCTGCAGTCAACCAATCTTAGAATCGAACAACCGATGATGGATACTAAAGGACCAATGGAGGATACTAAAGGTTCAATATTCCCCACTGAATGAGAAAGCTCTACGAAAATACATACATAATTTCTATCACCTCACTCCTTTTCGTGGTGAGTAAATCAAGGAACTTAGAAATATCTATTAGGCCGAAGAAACTGGCTCTTTTGATGTAATTTTCGCCATAATATCCCGTCCTTGCGTACCTCTGTTACCTCTCTTTCGCTCATGAATTGCTTCATACACGCTATCTTATCCTTGAGACTCTTAATATTCATTTTATTTAAGGATCTCCTCTACCACATTCACCTATGACTCTCTGGGTCTGCTCCTTCCTCTCCCATTATTCACTTGACTTCCTTATATACGTCTCGAGATATTCAACTGTCATCAATTCTCTCGTGATGACCAAACCAATGAAGTATGCTCCTTTCATTCATGCCCATCACTGAAGTATCCAACAGAGATACTTTCATGATCCACCCATTCCTAACCCGATTCATCATACTATTGCTGCAGACACCACTCAGGCACACCAAGGGATGAAGTCACCATGAAAAAATTATGTGACTTGACCGGGATTTGAAACCGAATCTCCCATTTATCGGTCCGGCGTGTTAGCCAGTTACACCACCGAGCCATCTTCCTTCAAGGCGAATTTCTAATGATTGAAAAAAACCACTCGGGTATCCCAATATCAGGATTCGCTGACGTACAACAAAGTCGCGATAAGAACACTGCTGTACATTTAGATTTACGCATCCCTGTTCAAGTAATCATTCCTTGATTAACTCCACGTGCTAATTATGACTTATCTTTCGGTATTCGCTAGCAAGGAAATAATCTGATGATTAAAATTATTTGTATTAGACCCTTTCATCCGGTCACGGAAGGTTTCCATTGAAAAATGGAAACTTTAATTATCTTCAGCCACTGTTGTCTCCATGCTTGATTTCATTCTTCAGTTCACTATACTCCCAATACCTAATCAGTCCTTCAGGCAAATCTTTTTCTTCTTCACCTTCCCCCTAAACCAACATCATGCCCTTCATCGCGGCCTTCAGCGTCCCCTCGGTCCCCGAAATTCCACGTTCCGGCCACCTGCTCTGCCTCCTTCTAATTTCCTCCATAATTTTCCCCTCCTCAGAAACAACGCCGAGCACTTCCTCAAAATTATTCGTTTCCACTCTTTGAGGTATATGCAGAGGGCGCTTGCCATGCTGGTCAATGCTAGGGTCAATTGAAGGCCAAATAGAGGGTAAAGTCCCCAGAGGAAGAAGCAGAAATAAATTCATGGACCAAATAAAGAGGAAAGTAAATAGGAAGGGATAGGTAAGGGAAGGAAGCAGCATTAGATAGGTTGGATGGAGGGCTGCAGTCAATCAATCTTAGAATTGAACAACCAACGATGGATACTAAAGGACAAATTAAGGTCCGCTTTCTTCGTTGACCCTCATTTTTTCAGAGATCTCGCGTACTAACGCACTAATTTTTCAATTTTATAACGTTTTCTGAGTTTAAACGCGTATAAAGGCGTTGTACTAATAAAAATCCAGCGTGCATTACTAAGTTTTATTCAGTATTATTCACTTTATGGGTATTTGTAAAAGCTGAGAAGCTATATGCAAGTAGCTTAGCAGGACATACTAAACTGATAAATCGTGTAGAAAAAAATTATTTGTTTCACAGCTTTACTGCATCGTCAGGTGCAATAATTCACAAACCCTTACTCTATGTACATCTACCTTTCCTCCCATATGTTATGTTTTCTCCTCACTCTCCCACATCACGTTACTATCACAGCAATTAATAAATAAATATTGTGCAAACAATTGTACCTAAAGATGCAGCAAAGCTGTGAAACGCGCTAACAAACTAAATATTGTGGAAAAGTGCAACGTATTCATTGCAAATGGATGTTAAATCTGGTACTGGAGAAGGATGATGAATATAAAATGGGCGGACAAAATAAGTAATGATAAAGTGTATAGAAGAGTAGAAGAGAAAAGGACCATATGGATCACCATCGAGAAAAAAAGGAAAAGATGGATTGGACCCACCTTGAGACAAAATGGGTTTGTGAAGAGCATAGATGAAGGCAAAATAGAGGGAAAAGTCCCCAGAGGAAGAACCAGAAATACATTCATGGACCAAATAAAGAGGAAAGTACATAGGGTGAGATACCATGATGTAAGGGAACTAGCATTAGATAGGGAAGAGTGGAAGGCTGCAGTCAACCAATCTTAGAATTGAACAACCAATGATGGATACTAAAGGACCAATGAAGGTCCGCCATCTTCGTTAACCCTCATTTTCCTATAGCGCTCGCGAGCTAACGCACAATTTTTCGCTAATTTTTCAATTTGATAACGTTTTCCGTCGATTACTTAATAGAAATCATCATGCACTTCTTTACTATGCATTCTCCATACATGTTTTGTTCATTTATTTGAATAAATAATCATCTTCAATCCTGATGAAAACTATTGTAAAATCGAGTATAATCCATGGTAGTATGAAGCCTATATGTGTATCAAGAGTTAATTGCCCTAAATTTAAAAAAAATGGCAGATATTCTTGCTTTACATCCGCTAATTCGTCCATTCCGTCGTGTTATGCAAAGGAAAGTAAGGAGATATCAGGTTGCAGAAATGAAAAACCTTGCAATAAACTTAAACAATATAAATTTTACTACGACACAGGTTTCGATGTTTTTATATCATCATCTGTGGGGCAAATGAAGATAGGTGCACATAATATATAGCGATGGAGGAAGGAGGGGGGGAAAGACGGAAGATGGGGAAAGAAGGAAGGTAATAGGTATTATCTTGAGGTCACATTTTGGTCCCTCTGACCCTATTCTCCTGCTTCTTTTTGTCGGGGAATAGTTTTGTATCACTGGTATTACTTTATATCTACGTGATATTGCTTCATAACTTTTGTTTAAAGCACATTCCCGCATCATTTTTGCGATCGAAATGGTTGGAAATTTACTTCCTGATCTCAGTTTTTTCTTCCACCACTAATGAGGCTTACTCGACACATGAAAAATGCAGCGAATCCTTTTCTCTTGGGACAGTTTGAATTTCGAGGCTTAATGAAAGATTTTAGCACCTGTTTTCTTGATAAAATCACGTGTTCATCTGTGCATTGGAAATATGAATGAAATTCTGCCTTGGAAGATTATGAATATTTGGCACATTTCATTGCATTTGACTTCTCTCTCATAAAAAATAAATTGAACAGAAATTAAGTATTGAGGAAGAAGGCAAAGTGCATAGACTGCGGAATGGTGTATTTATGTATGGAGTAGTTTTGGATGAAAACCGGTTTAGGATTAATCACACCAGACGAAACATTTCCCCCATCAGGGAGGGATTAACAAATAATGAGGACTCGGATTAAAATTCTGAAGAAGAGGGTATTGAAAACCGTGATGCGAACGTTTGGGATGTATGGTGTAGGAATCAAGTCATGCGGAAAGAGGATGAGCAAAGATTGGAGGCATTTGTAACGCAAGAATGGATGGGAAAGGAGGGGTTAAGCTGGCAGTGAAGGCAGGAAAAAACGGTAGCGTTGAAACCAGGTATAAGAGGAAAGGAAATCGACGGGAAAATGTAAAATTAGGCAGAAAATGAGGCTGTGGCTATATTAAGAGTGCTGAAGGTGGTAAAAGATAAGTGGTAAGGCGGATAGCTTATTAACCAGAAGTTTCAATTACCCCATTCTTCTGCTTCTTTTTTGTAGGGGAGTAATTTTATATTACTGGTACCTACTATTTTATAACTACGTCGTATTATTTTATTATTTTGGTTTAAAATAATTTTTACCAATACAATTTTATAAGTTTAATTCTTGATGAATAATTTTACTCTGTACCTGCACTAATTAGATTTTCTAAAAGATTAAAGTTTTAGTGGTTATTTTTGTTGTTCGAGTTACTTTGGAAACAGTAAATTCTATATTCCTTGGTCAAATTCGCTCCAGCAGCCGTGGTTATACGATTTGGGGTAAACCCAGGATTGGGGAATCACCCAGTTGGTTTTCTTAGGGGGCGACTGACGGATGAGGTCATTTGTGCTCTAAGGGATAGGTGGGTCGGTTGGAAAGAGTTTCAATAATACCTCGGCTTTTGTTGACTTCGGTCACCGTCGGTTTCGGTTTTCGTTGATTTTTTTCAGCGTACCCTGGTAAACTCGTTTTATATCGTTAAGCATGGTACTGCAAAGCTATACCACCATCTAACAAAACTATTTCCAAAGTTTATTGACAGTGCAGAAGTCCCAAAAGAATGGATAACATTTTTCATTTCAGTCTTACACAAAAATGATAGGATAGGTTAAAATAATCTTAGTTATCTTAGTAATATTAGTTAATTGGAGTAATCTTCTTCTTTAAATTAAAAAATAAGAAAAACGAATTTAAAAACCTTCCTTAAAATAAAAACGAATCTTGGGAAAAGAACTGCAGTAAAATAAACTCTCATCTGGGTGGACGACAAACAACAAAAAGCTGGAGTCTAATAAAAAACATGCGTAAAAGTAAAAATATGGACCTAATATCACCAATTTCTATAGAGTTGTGGAAAGAGAAGTTCCTATTAACATAAAACATAATATACATTACCAACGACAATGTGAATGAGAATCCAACACATTCAACAGCCTCTCCTCTGAATATAACTGAGGCTGAAATTGAGAAAATTTAAAAAAAAACTTAAGAATGGAAAATCTCCAGGCACAGTTTGCATCAATGCTGAATTAATTGAATATGGCACTGCAAAGCTGTACCGCCATTAAAAAAACAA
The DNA here is from genome assembly GCA_963169105.1 of Ceriagrion tenellum. NCBI lineage: Eukaryota > Metazoa > Arthropoda > Insecta > Odonata > Coenagrionidae > Ceriagrion > Ceriagrion tenellum. The sequence continues at coordinate 23,650,302 of OY720638.1, read as the reverse complement.
TTTCCAAAGTTTATTGACAGAGAAGAGGTCCCAAAATAATGGAGAACATCTTTCACTTCAGTCTTCCACAAAAATGGTAGGATAAATAAATGTAAAAATTGCGGGAGTATATCAATCACCAGCACAACCAGCAGAATATATGGAAAGACTTTGAAAAATGAAATTTAAGACCGTTATAAAGATTACGAGGAAGAAGAATGGGCAGGTTTTAGAGCTGGATGATCCACCATTGACCATCAATTTTGCGTCAACCTGACAATTGAGAAAAGGATGTCAGTCAACCAGGAAACCCATGTACTATACGTCGATTTGGAGCAACCGTACCACAGTGTTCCTCTCAGTTGACTATGGAAAACCTTAGGTAACGTAAACGTGAACTTCAATCTTACCAAAGCTTTGAAAATGTTACACAATAATACCACTGTAAAAATAAAATCGGCAAAAGAACATCAGAGGAATTTTAAATTACAGAGAGCTTAAAACAGGGTCACTGCATCTCCCCCACAGTATTCAAGATATACTTGGAACAAACACAAAATGAAAAATAAAATGTAAGTGAATGAGTATCCCTTTGAATGTCACCGTTCATTACTTGTGCTTTGCAGATGGTCAGATACTGATAGCCCAGGACCACGATGACCTGTCTTACATGGCTCGCAAGCTAACTGAAGAATACAAAAATTGGGGTTTGGAAATAAATATCAGAAAGACTCAAAATATATGCATTGGAGCAGCACAATAGAAAATAGTGCTGGAAGATGAACAGCAAATACAAAACTGCCAAGTATACAACTACTTGCGTGTTAAAATTACTCAAAATGGAATAAAATAAATCGTTGACGGGCTCGCTTGGTGGAACTTTTCCATGATAAGGAAAGAAATAAAACTTTGTAGTTTTCCACACAGTGTTTTCGTCCTCGAGCGGTTTCAGCGACTCATTGCCATTACCAAGAGGTTTTCGTTTAACCTCTTGATAATGGCGATGAGTCGCTTTAACCGGTCGAGGACGAAAAAACCATGTGGAAAACTACAAAGTTTTATTTCTTTCCTTATGAAAATGGAACCCTGGATGATGAAATCAGAGGAAGAAATTGGCGAGGAAAAAGGGTAATATCCAAGTTGAATGTCATTTTATGGGACCAAAGTAAATCCAAAGCTAATGAAACAAGAATATATTACTTAATTGTAAGAAGCAATATCACATATGAAAATGAGATATGGCAGATGAATGAGAAAACAAAACAAATGCTAAATGTTACGGAGATGGATTCCCAGAGACGATTTGCCGTTTATCCAAGCTGGAAAGAATCATGAATGAGAATACGAAATAAAATGTGAGTCATCTACATAATAGTCAATGACATTTAAAAAAAAAAGCTTGCGTGGTATGGTCCCATAAAACGTATGACGAACGAGAGATTACCCAAGCAAATTTTAATGTGGAATCCACAAGGTAGGAAGAAATAGGAAGGCGAAGAATTAGTTGGAGAGAAGGCATAGAAAAGGCAATGAGAGAAAAGCAGTTGCCATAAGGCCTGTGGATGAATAGAGAGCAACTGCGGTTGGGCATCGGAGAGCGTCGTAGAACGTTAAAAAACTGAATATATAAACAATGTCTCGCTTTTGAATTTCGTATCATTGTTACGTGGGCGGCGGATGGTGACAGTCAAAATAAAAAAATGAAGTCTAGACTTCATGACCTGGCAAATTTCTCAGTGAAAATTATTTGTTGACACAATTCATGCTGACGACTCTTTTTCCTGTAATAATTTCATCAATTCTTATCATAACCTCTTATCTGAGTGTCATTATGCTTAGACCCTGAGTCAGTAAAGCAGAAAATATGACACCAGTGGTCACGGGGAGATTAGGAAACAATGATATAAAGGAAACTATTGATTTAATGGGATTTAATGAGTGTACATCGTTTCGAACTTTGTCTCTCGAGGAGAGGCGTCAGAGGAGAGGAGAAACAGAAAAAAACAGAGGAGAAAAGGCGTCCCCGTCGTACACGGCGCGCAAAGGCGAGATCGAATCTCAGTTTTCATGGCAATATTCATAAAGGAACTAATAGGATTAGAGCAATTTTACGCGAAACGCTTCTCATTCCGCCATGCTATACATTATTGCAAATATCACGATGGGGCACCGTGGGAAATTTTTCGTAGGCCTCCAATTACACATTTCTAAAAACTTATCCCAACTGCTTTTCGATTCGAATAAGTTACTAAGTCATTGGTACCTTCTTCACACAACAATGGCTGAAGTTATGAGCCCAAATATGTGAGCGCGAAACGTTAGAAAATGACAAAAGGAAAACCCGATTTCCTGAAATTTGCATCAACTCGCTAAGACCCAAAAAATGGTGAGGATTGGAGGTCGCTATTTTCAAGCCTTGTGATAGATGAATTGTGTTTTGGGCAAAAATGTTATTAATATATAAATTCTAATGTATGTTATTTTGAACTTATTATTTTTGAAGTTTCTTTCCCCGTTTCATTCAAAGCCTTTCGATTAATTTTCCGCTGCGGCACGGCGGCGCTCATGTGCACTAGCGGTGGTAGGTCGTTTGCTAACGAACAATTCAATCCATGAACCCGTTCGTTCGCGGTCAGCAAAGCCCGCGCTTACCTAAGCAAATCATCAAACACATTGTCACATTAGTGCTGGGAAGCTTTTGGAGATTTTGCTATAACGGCTTACCGAAGGAGCGCATGGACCGGACCGGACATGGACTTACGCATGGACCGGACGGAAGGACCGAGGACTGAATTCTATGGCACGACCGGTCCTTACGTTCCTTTCAGTCCGTTTGTCCTTAGGCTCCTTCTTTCCTATCTCTCTCTGAGTCTTGTCTGAGAGAGTATGAGAAATGTCCTGTCTCTCGCTCCTTTTGGTCCGTCTTTACTTCCACTCCTTCGCTCCCGTCTTTATGAGATAAGATATTCTTTTTCAGAGCCAGAAAATTCATCTGCGGATGCTAGCGGTCCAATTAGCGGCACTTTTTTTTCTTGATAGTGGAGCCAGTCGGCTCCCTCTACTCGGCCATGGACGCAGCTGAGGCGAAAATGAATAACTGAAATTCCTGATCACGCAAAGCCAGATAAAGTTGTTTGGACCATCTTCCGTTAAGATTTCATTCTCCACCTTCTCAGTAGCATTGTCACATTGGTGCTGTGAAGCTTTTGGATATCTTGCACGGTAGAGAAAATTTGGCACACGAACGGAAACGAACACCAGATCGATTTCATCTCAACTTGTAGCATAAATATTGCAGTTTATTTAATAGCTTTAAACTGCATTTTTAACAGCCAAAACTAATTCATTAATCCATACTTTTCCTTTTTCTCCTAGATAGAGCTAGCTGAAGAAATAAATTACTTATGGTTCTTATATATAATATTTTTATTCAACACTATGAAAAAAGTTGGTAAATGTAATCTTCTATCGTATATTTAATCCAAAATACTTCTTAAATGCCGCCATTACGGTATTCTAAGTACTACAAGTTTCTTCATTTTAAAAATCCTTTCCTACCCAGAACATGTTGATAATTAAGATACACGATGACCAATAAAAAGGAGCGGTGAACGAGTTAAAAGGAACGGGTCCCGAAAAGGACCGATCCAGAGTGAACGAATTCACAAAAAGGAACGCGTTCGCCCAACTCTACTGATTTGTACTTAAAGGTGACTCCGTAAATGTAGTTCCGGGGCCAGTCCCAGCATTCTCAAATTTCATCAACACATATCTTATGTCGCGAAGAATTGAACTGGAAAAATAACGGAAAATGGTACGACAGAATGACTATTCATACCTTGTACAGTAATTTTGTACATGACCTGGTAGTGATTGCAACCGATACTGTTTATGACGATTACAGAACACGGAGGGAGATATAGTGCATATTAGCAATTTGGTCCAGAGATAACTTTGAGAAGACAGAGAATTTGGCAATGGGATTAAAGGAAATAATTTTGCTATTGCAGGAAACAGCCAAGTATGCCACAAGTTCATATAACCGGGGTCCGTGTTTAGAATAAAGCTGAGCTCTGAAGGTGATATAAACCATGGAGTGCACCAAGATAGTAAGGCTGTCTAACGGCTGAATGGATTTAGGTGAACCAAAGGAATAAAAATTCTGAAAAAAGAAAAGAGCAATCCTCTCCATTTTCGACTGTCCTCGACAACTCAATAATGTGGGGAATAATATAATATATATAAGCAAGTTCTACACAGCCGTCGGCCGTCTCTCGCATCCTCTACTCCAAGCCTCCAAGTCTTCGTTCTGTGATTGTCTCCTATCTTGGGTGACTTGCTTTTTCCAGTCTTCTGGTGGTTGTCCTCTCTTCCTCCTCCCTGGTGGTTGCCAATTTAATATATTTTTTTGCCAACGTTTCTCCTCCATTCTTTTTACATTTCCATACCATTTTAGCCGTCTTTTCTCTATTTCCTGTGTGATATTTTATTCTATCTGCATCATTTTTCTTATATTTTCATTTCTGGGGAATAAGTAAAGGATTGAAAAATCAAACAGGAAGGCTGGAGATGTATGCAATGGGAGGACTTTGCCTCGTTTCGAAGGTACAGCACATTCCGAACCGAGTGATTAGAACAGGAGTTAAGAGGCTGGAGGATATACAAGATGGGAAGGATGGAAGAAGATTGCCTTGGTACCGACATAAGGAAAAAAGATAAGGACCAATGGCCGTTGGCAACTTAAAATTGGGACCCTCCATGACGTTATCAAAGTGCGCACTCCAAGGGACCTCACAGGCAGAAGGGGCGAACTAGGACCACCGAGAAGGAGATAAAGTGAGGGAAACCAGGCCCCGCAGATAATTAAATGAGCGCGACAGTCATAACAGAGCCATATGGCGTGAAGATGCGGAGAATGGCCAACGCTGCAGAAAGCGTAATAAAGGAAGTCGTAAAGAATATCTGCGACCCTAAGTTTCGAGAGCTCGTGCCCTCCCCAGATCACCTTTTCCAATGGCGCAAGTCACCGGCAAGTGGAGAATATTAATGCGCTTCTCTTTGTTTGTCTAGTCTCACACTCTAACCGTATTTCAGCTCCATTGTTGACTTTTTGTGGCTAACACTTTCTCTGCGTGGGGACTTGTTCCTTTCCGTCACAAAAAGCTAAGAATCCTCACGAAAGATTGTCTACTATTCTATATTCAACCTGTATGGCATTGCCTTCGGATTCCACATACTCCGTACTGTCTTTATGTGGTGCTACGTCTAATTTTTCCTCTAAAGCTATTGAACTTCTGTTTCCTCAAAGGTTAAAGGGAGTGCATACCAATACATACATACCAATCACGCCGTTCCCTTTCGGGGTGGGCACAGTCACAAAGTGTCACTCATAAATACATATTTGTACACCTAACTCTGCATCAATCATTTCCTCAATACCCACCTATCCTGGAAAACCTCTTTTGCCTCATTTACCTCCATACACTGCTTCATACACGCCCTCCTGTTTTTTAGACTCCTAATATTCCTCCTCCTAAGAATTTCCTCAACCACAACTCTCTCATCTATTCTCCCAAAATGGCCAAACTAACGAATCACACTCCTTTCATATATGTTCATTACTGGAGCATCTAACCCACATTCATTATTGGCGGAAAATTGAGAAATGAAATGAAACTCGCTTTAATTTTGCTGAGTTCCACGTTAATTAGTAAAGATAACTTTTACTCTCCACTGGTCAGTTGATACATCAATTTATTGCACTGACAGAGAGCACCTGAAGATGATGCCAGGCATCGAAATCCGGATTGTGCAATAAATGGACCTGTGAACTGACCAGTGGAGTGTAAAAGTTATTTTTACTTATTAATAGGAAACGCTGAGGTAGACGGAGAGGGAACTACGTCATCAAACTGAAATCTGACAACTATTTTATTTAACCCTGCTATTTCCTATAGAATCCGAAGATTCTTGCGATATTGTGTGGAACCACAGAATGATGCAGAAATTAAAAACTTTACAATTAACTTATACAACATAAATTTTACAACGACCCAGGTTTTGATGTTTCTACATCATTATCAGGTACAAATGAACTTAGATGCACATAATACATATAGTGATACCGATATACAATAGTACCTTAAGAATAGTACCTGTAAATGTAAGCCATTTTTGTGTTTTATTTTCCTTCACTAGTATCCAGCCAGTCAGATGCTTTTATAGCGTCGGTTTAAGATATGAAATGACTCCAGCATATGGGAATAGATCCGCAGTACTTCCAGATAACTGCAGCTAAACTCCTACGTCTTTACGGTGGCTTTAACAATGTGGACAGTTGTGCCATACCTACAACAGCGAGTAGCATTGCTTGGTTTCTCATGAGAGTATATCTAGTCACTAAAAGTTTGGCATTCGAGCCAAATGTAATCCATCATAGCTTTTCCGGGCTACATAACACCTTAATTACTTCTATATGGCCTAATATGAATGACAAGCATGGATGAAATGAAGTTAAATTTGTAATGTTTTGTTAAATAATCGGTACATACTCAAGAGATATTCACTAAAGAGTCATACAGAGTGATTCGTTGATAAAAATATAAAGTCTATTCATGAAAATAATTTAAAAAATTGTTATCATTCGCACCAACTAAAGAAAAAAGAATAAGAGTAAGACGGGAAGGGAGTCTTTGTTGAACTTTTTGAAAAATTGCTTTGCTGCTCAGAGAGAATTCTCGGATGGGTCAATTTAGCACACGTATGGAGTTTGTGTACCCATGCTTCAAAAGCCAATGAGGATTCGTTTCAAAGCAGCGCGCTTCAGAACGTAATTGTTTAATACATTGGGAGCGGCATCGATGTCTCTGGGTTTGGATTCCAGCCCATGATTGCAGCATTCATTACGAGTTTGAGGATGAAGGGAGCATAAATTTATGAAGAGACCGAAGAAGACTTGATATAAACAAAACGGATTCATGTGGGAAACGAAAGATTATGAATAAGGGGCGGTAACTTCTTTTGGGGTTATTCGAGCCTGGATTTTAAAACACATTTCTTTTCCTTTGCTAAAGAGCTCTTGAGAGTCAATGAATTAATCATTTTCTGGAGGGGGTCACGGGTATGTGAGGAGAAACTCTTTTTCTTAGGAATTACGGAGGTGAGAAACCCCAAAAGGAGAAATTGTTCTTTACGAGTCTGAATCTCTTTTTCAATAACTCCTCAAAGTTTGCGGATGGCTTTGCTATGAATTGACATTTTATTATGCAAAGCAGTGGCGGATACGGGGCGGGGGAATTTGTAAGTTCTGTGAGACTGGTTACGTATGCCTACATTACGCCAGTATATTTTTATAATGCCAATTCAAGATTAATGGAATATAATTTATTATGGGCTTTTTAATTCCGCTCTGCCCATCCTATCCGCGATTTAAATACATCAGTATGTGGATGGAGCACCAGCATGGAATGAATAACGAGATTCGACGAATTATCTCTTTCTGTACTCTTCTCCTCGTTCTCCCACGCCCATCACCCACTTGTGCTGATGCATATCACCAGTATCACTACTCTCGAAAAACCTTCACCGACTTCCCTCTTAAATCGAGTTTAAACGGGCAATTGAATTGTTATGGACTTCATTAATTTTGCATCAGTACAGGTAAATGGGAAATAGTTCAAACTAAAACATCTAGTTCACGACTACCGATTCAATTACGGCCAAGGAACATAGAGATCAAAAAAGATATGTCACAACAGTCTAAGAAAAATTTAAGATCCCGTCTCATAATGTAGTTAAAGAGATAACAAATTGGATGATTTTCGACACTATGCTGTGCTACTTAAATTGAAGAAGATTCACCCTCACCACTCTCCAAGGAAACACGAAGAACTTTTTACCAGTGCAAGAGATATTTCCCATGTTACAGGAAAAACAAGGTGATGCGCTTTCTGATGAAGAGGAAATCGGAATAATCGGTATAAAAATAAAAATCTATTGTTATCAGAGAAATTCCCCGTAAAGGTTTTTGAAGCGTGTGAGGGTGGTGAAATAATTATCTGATGAAACTATGCGATTTGCAAGTATTTATAGTACGAGGTACATGTCAACTTGAATCAAAGACATCTAACCGAAAAGGTACGGCCCACAAAGTGAGGCGGCTTTTAGATCTCCGGAATGTGAAAATTATTGTTGGCGCCAAGGGTAGGCTCACAATATGCGCACGTGTTATTCAGTACTACTTAATTTCTTGAAGGGAAGCTGCATACGAGTTTTTTAAAGAACGGCTGGTGTACTTTCAACCAATAGTTTCTAAAGGGTGTGCTAATCGGAGACAATCTCTTTCAAGCCGCTTCCAGAAGGGTGCTGCATTTGATTTTAGGCAAGGTAGAGGAGTTACATGATATTCCTAATTGCTACGAAGAAATTAAAGAACACAATTTCAATATAATGGCAATGATGATACAGAAAATCTTACCAGAATTTGGCAGATAATTACAGCCAAAAAAATTATGTCATGGATATTACTTTTCCAGCAAAACTTATTTGGATATTAGAGGTTGATCGTGTAATTTGATTGCCAGCAAAAAACCGGAGATAATTGAAATTTGATAAATAGCATAAAATATCGCCAAGGTCAATGACTCTTCTGTGCTCCAAGAAATTAATATATTTGGAATTACAGCTCTATTCATTCGCATGTGGTATGTATTTGAATTGGGTCATGCCGTAAAGTCGCCCATCACGTGTCATTTATGGCAGCCTCTCCATACAAGCATACTCTTATTACAGTTGGAGTTGCGGTTCGAGTACTAGCTAACCATACGGACGGCCAGGGTTCAAATCCCTGCAGAGGAGGGGATTTTTCAGATGGGGTCCCCTTGGCGCCTTCCGTTAAGAGCAGGGTAGTGCAGACGCCGAATTTCTATCCACCCTTCCTTCCTTACCTGTCCCCTATGGCGCAAATGACCTTAGTTGTCGGCTGCCTCCCCAAATATCCAATCCAATCTTGTGTGTATTTATGGCCAAATTCCGAACCTTAAAATATAAAACTTTCCGTACCTAAAAATATAATACTTTCTTATCTTAAATTATAATACCTTCCGTACCTTAAAATACAATACTTTTCTCCAAACTAAACCAGCTGAAGTTCATACAACATGGTGAGTAAAACGATCGGTCTACAGCTGCGGCAGTGTCGTATTGTTAGAAGGACATTCTTATGAAAGCATTAAGTTGAACCTCTATGGAAACTCGGCAAATAAGGGACCCGAATAAGATGGAAAAATACCGACCGGGAATGATGAGACATATTTGTTCGTAGGTACATAAATCGTGAAAATAACCTCAATATGGTGAGGTTTCCAGCGGCTCGACATCTGAAGCGCGAGAACAATTTTGGGATTCGTCCAGATGGAGATTTCGCTACATCGGCATATTTGCGATTTGGGACTTTCTCTTTTCCTTTTACCCGTAAATCGCCCCCCTGACTTCAAATGATACGTGAACAGTGTGGTAGCACGCGGATATAAATCCACCGTCTAGGATTCTGCGAAACATCAAAGTATAAAGTGGGTATGGCGACATTAAATGTTAAACTCAACTAAAAAACTAACAAAAATTATAGACTCTTTTAAAAGAAAAATTAATATCGCAAAATTTTAAGAATGCATAGGTTAGATATTTTTCTAATATTAAAAATGAGCCTCAACAAAAGGGTATGAGTATTTCAAGAAACGCGCTTTAAGTTTTTTATATATGCAATATTTATTATTAAAGGCATAATAATATTGAGCGCTGTTGCTCTTTCGGCCCCGGTGGCGGCGGGGTAAAGTCCTCGCCTGCTAACCCAAGGGTCGCGGGTTCGAGTCCCGCCTGGGTAGAATATTATCTGCCCAGGACATGGATGTCTGTGTCTCGTCCGTTGTTGCTGTTGTTCACCCGACATAAAATGGCCTATTGTGCTGTATTCGGGGCAGTGAAAATAAATAAATAAATAAATAAATAAAATAAATTTCAAACGAGGCAATGTAAATACCATGTGTCCAGCGATATTAAAGAAAAATCCATCTTAAAATTTCGAGAATTTCAATTATTCATACTCCCGTAACTAAGGCAACGGATGGATATTTTTCAAAACAATTGGGCAGGGCCAACGATTCAGTAAAACGAATGCACAGAGCAAATTCGGTCGAAATCGGAGAGTTCGGGGGCATTTCCGGTCTCTTTTACTCGTTTTCCTTTGTAACTGCCCAAAGGGAAAATTAGAAGCCACCAAGAAAAACTTCACTTCGCCGAGTCGGACTGAATCGACGAACTTGCCGAGTATTCAATGAAACGTTATCAAATTTACAGAGTTCAAGAACTCATTGAACACAAGAATTCCGGTAATACTTTCGAGCACTTTAAGAGTGTTTTAGGCCAAAGAATTGGTCATCTAGCGGGATTGACGCACGAAAACATAGATCTGAATACAGCTTTCGAGTTTATCTGTGTAGTGTAGATGTTGATGGCCGAGAAAACTTTGATGATGCTCAAATAAATGATTGAACTTACTAAACGAAAATCATTGCAAAACGCGCACTCAAGAGAGCGGCGTAACTTCAGAGAAAATCTCGTTGCTTGACACCTCTAGAGAAGATCAAAGAAATAACACAGTCATATACAAGAAGGAACTGACACGCATCATGCTGAATATGATATAAATTTAGTAGTAATTAATTTACATGGCGTTAACAAGAGCAAACGAACCGAAGTTGAGGACTTATTTGAAAGCGCAGATAGTAATTAGGATAGAGAGCTGGCATGTAGAGGATAAATTATATAGACTGGACAGGGCTGACGGCGGAGTACTCTAAGTAATTAAATCACATTTTAATAGTACCGCAAACACGTTCGACGACAATGAAATAGAGAATAACTGAGATAGGTGAAAGAGAGAGATGAACTATTCAACAACAAAACAAAAGAAATATCATTATTTGCTCAATTGACGGACAACCCAATTCCAAAATATTAATATATTTATAATAATTTTTTTTCCAATTAGAAACTCAAATCCCATCATTTACCTCAAGAGATGAAAAAGCGTTATAATTATTACAACCTCCCGGCTATAAATTGAGAAACCTATAGTGTAGAGACAAGTTCAAGGAAACGTGATATAAGCAAGGCTTTGTTCAAAATACTTTCAAACCACTCTCTAGCCCTACGAACCTACGAGAGAAAACGAAGTACTAGACCCTTTTTGCTTTCATTCACCCCGTAATGATTGAGCACTTCGATATCCTCAAAGGTGTTAGTGATCATAAAGTAATTTTTGTGGCCTTGAAAACAACAGCATAATACTCTGTAATACCCAAAAGTACAGTATACTTATTTGTTAAATGAGATTTCAATAAATTTGGAGAGATGTCGGAGGCTTCGTTCACGGAATTGTATCTACAACAAAGGACGAAACCACAGAAATATCGTGGACATATGCTTTTGAAAATTTTATGAAATGGAATCACGAATATTCCACGCATACACAAACGTGAGATTAAAGATCCCCGTAAATTCAAACAAGAGGTTAGGCGAGAGCTAAGGAGACAGAATGACTTAGGAGACAACAGGTAGCGCCACAGATAGTATTATTTACAAATTCTGTAAAGTTCGGCAAAAACTCGACGGAGCTTGCGGAGAGAGAATTTTACGTCACTCAACGCTCAAAAGCATTAAATAATTCGTAATACTCTACAAAATTTCAATTACAAAAATATTAAGTGAATTACTAGATGAAAAATCAAAGTCATTCTGATCCTACGCTAGGGAACTCCAGGGTAGATATTTAAAATATAATTACCAACAGTATCGACAAAGCAACTTATTAAACCACCACTTCGAAAGTGTATACTCTAAGGAAGACAAAGTACATAATCATACATTCCTGTCGTCAATAAGCTGATGGAATGACTGAACAACTGCGTTAGAATGAAAGTAACAAGTAGGTCCAAAAGGGATACCTGCTCAAGGCAACTGAAGGAGTTGGTGCCACAGATTGCGCCATTACTAGAAATAATATTTAGCAAATCATTACCCCAACACTGGAAAATAGCCAACGTCACGCCAATATTTAAGAAAGGAAACAGGCATTACTGATGAAATAACCGACGAATATAGTTAACATTGCCTTTTTGGAAGATTCTCCAACACATCGTTGTTAGCTGTATTATTACCTTCCTGGACTATTATAACTCCTTGCGTGGCAAACAGTAAGACTTCCGGAAGGGTAGATGCTGCGAAACACAGCTTGTGCTCTTCCTTCATGGACACCTAATATGAAGTGAATCGAACAAGTAGGTTGACGCGATATTCCATGCTTTCAAGGAAGCATTCAACGAGGTTCCTCACAAATAACTTACGTTCAAATTTTTGTGTTGTGGCGAATGTTTTTTTTTGCGAATCAATGCTATTAACTTATTGGTACAATTTAGTTTACTACTTAGTCCTATCCTCGTTTTGCTCACCTGACCTCTTGGAGAAGGGGGGTACATTTCCCTCCCCCCCCCCCCGTGGATCTGCTCCTGATTCAAAGAACACAAGTGTCCACTGGAATACGTGTGCCTTTCTTGCTATTTTCACTTCAATATGTTTTCATACATGTCACCCCGTCACTATGTTTTCAAGGACATTAAAAAACTGGCCAATACGTCACTTGGTCCTTCGCTCGGAGGGTTTCGTGCGCCACAGCGGTTTGTGCCGTGGCCCACAAGGTCGTCATCACATGAATCATATGGCCAGCAGCAAAGACCTGAACAGCAATCACGGAGACGCAGACGAACGCAAAATGTAAAATAGGAACATGGAATATTAGGACTATACTGAAATCAGTAATATTAAGATATGTAGCCAAAAAGTAGCCGATAATGTCGATTTGTTAGAAACTTGCCGTGAGATATAGAGGGACTAATTGGTTTGCAGGGACGTTAGATTTTGAAGGTGATTTAGTTCTGAGAATATGAATTTCTGCCCCGTGATTGGAGCGTAATGAACGATGAATTAGGGTGGGAGACTTTAAGGAGAAAGCGACTGGCAAGTAAATGTAATTAATAGATGAATCCAAATTGTCAATGGAAGCAAAGGAATTTTGACTCCCATGCATGCATTGCGGTCATACAGGTGATCGTCCTCAGGGAGAGTTAAAATCTCTAAAAAAAAAAACGGGCGATTTTGACTCTCTCTGTTACCAGGTTAGCGGAAATGCATGTAAATAAGTCTGAATCCCTTTGCTTTAATTGACAATTGGATTAATCTCGGATTCTTCATACTGCATGTCATAGGCTTCTAGCTTGTGACGGCCATATTTAGTTCTGTTCTATCTGTCTCTTTTTTGTACCTCTCTTGGATCTTCTGCTTTCCCCTCTATATTCCGAAATTCGTTTCAGTATTCCCTCTTCGTCCATTCTTTCTAGGTGTTCTCTTCATCTAATTCTGTAGTTCCGTTGGTACTTTTCTGAGTTCTTGCCTAATATTTGTACTTCGTTTCCTATCTGTTCGTGTATAGCTAGCTGTTCTTCTTAAGAATTTTTTCATGTTTTTAAGGTAGTCCGAGCGAGATAGTTCCCTAGCCATAATAGAGAACATATTCAAATTATACGTTTTAATTTAACCAGCTGTAGGAAACATGCATTAAATACTGCTTTATTAATGGTGCAATAATATAGTTTTTTATGACGGAAATTGTAAGTAATTAAATGAAAATATCCAAATAAATCTTTAACTTGACTCATTTTGTTCGCGCGGTGCGTGTAAAACTCCTTCAAAACGGAAGGTTTTTTTTGTGATACCCAAGAACCTGTTTGCGGTGATCATATGATTAATTTTCAAAAATAGTTGAGAAAACATACAAGCTACAAGCTCTTAGTTTTTTACGACATCTAAGTGTTAGAAATTCTCATTTTGTAAATAATGTCTCTCTGGAGTGCATACACGTTCCATTTCCCATGTAAAAAGGCTGGTATTTTTTGGCAAATATCTCCAAAAGTAATAAGGTGAGGAGTTGAATTCTTGGTATCATTAGAAGGGTGAGATATTTTTCTTTAAAGTGAGATCAAACTCATTGATTTCTAGGTAAAATGATATTTCGCTAAAACTATCTTCATCTTTGGGAATTTGCTTTTGTGAGTGTACACTTCTCGCTACCGTATATTCCACAGGAAAAAGCCAATGTTTTTCAACATTTTATTAAGGTGCCTTTCCTTACTTTATTTTTTAAAGTTTATCGCATTGTATGGTCGAATTTGGATGATTCTTTGATTTAAAGGGAGGATGAATATAGTGTAATTTAGAACGTATGAGCGATTTACAGCAAGAAAAAATGTGCTATGTATAGACAAGGAAAATCATGTGTTTTATAATTTTACTGCTCTTAGCATTACCATTTTATTTCATGTTCCTATTTTACATGCTGCGGTCGTTCGCGGCTTCGTTGTTGATGCACAGGTCACCGCTGCTGATGAAGTAGTTCATGTGATGACAACTGCGTGGGCCGTGCAGGCCCGTGCTTTCTCTGGTGAAGAAAGAGAGGGGAAAGAGAGTAATGGATAGATGGACATATATCTCCAATATGAGGGGCAAGATTAAGCATCTTGTACCCCATTTCACAGAGCTCCTTCTTAGTCGGGATTTAAGATTCAAGCCATGCGTTAAATACTGCCGGTAAGGAGCCAAAGCGACGAAAAGATTACATGAAAGTGTACAGCGTAGCTAGTTGATTTCAGTAGTGTTAACTTTATCAGGGTTTACGATACGACAAGGACAGAAAAAATTAATATTCGTCGTAATACACATGTCATAAACGCCATACATGGCAAAATTATCACAATTTTAAATAAAACGTTGGCATGACTGAAATGTATAGAGATTCTCGGTAAATATTCAGGATTTGACTTTGCTCATATACTTTAAACCTTCCCTAAAGTAGGTGAGTGGCAACGACCAAGGAGAGACGATTTTTCTCATCAACTAATCGAAATCTGTAGAGTTTTAAAATAATAGTAGTCTCGTGTTGACAAATAAGTGGCTGAAGCACCATCACAAGTGTAGCTTATCATGAAAAAATTCAGGCTACAGAGGGCGTTTCAAGGAACTACAGAAATAGCCGCGCAGTAATTTCAACGGAGTCACCCGCTAGTGTTCCCACGATTGTGTGAAATTCACAGTGGAAAAGTCATTCACCTGGACTGGGATTTAAACCCAGATCCCTCGATTATGCGCCGAGTGCTCTAACCGCTCAAGCAAATCAAGGAAACAAGGAATGTAATTGGTCTGAAGATTTAGGATGTTTAACTGCCCAAAAGAACCGCAAGGGAATGATCGGAGTACTCGGCGCGAAATCGAAGGATCTAGGTTCCATTCCCAGTCCAGGCAAATAATTTTTTCACTGTGAATTTAACACAATTGTGTCCACAGAGGCGGTTCCACTTACATTACGTAATTATGCTAAAACACTGATTCAGCGCTTAGCACCCGAATTATATATTTAATTCACGTTGGGGGCATTTGCAGATTCCAACCATAACATATTTGCAATAAATGGAATATTAGGTGTGAGTGAGTTAAAAGGGGAAGGAGGACATAAAAATCTAATGCATTAGCCATGACTTTAAGATGAATGAGCACCTTTAGTTAACTGATAAAACTCCCGATAGAAATTAGGAAATTAAGCGCAAAAGAAAACGAACGGGGAAGTCCGAAAAGAGGAATAACTAGGCCTGCGAAAGGTTCCGTGGAAAGAGACCATGGAAGAAAGAATAGGGAAGTCTTGTGTTACGGAGGAAATGATTTCAAAGATGCGAATTGAGAAAATAGGGAATTGCAATGCCAAGCTTTGTGTGCACAGAGGATAAAACGATAGTACTGAAGACCTCTAAGATGTAACTAATAGAGAACATGTGGGGTATTTCAAAAGGTGAGAAAAGTAAGCATTCCACAAAAAGCGAAAGATAAAAATTCTTACGAGGAACAAATTGGAGATCAATTCCATTGATGAGGAACAAGGCCCGTGTGTAGAACGTTGTACTTAGAGAGCCGAATTCTGGAATGACGGGAATTAACAGCGTGAATAATTTATGCAATCCGCAGGATATACAAGGAAGGTAAATGGTCTGAAGATTTAGGACATTTAGTAGAAGGTTAGAGAAGAGGGCATGGATCCGTGTAGGTAACGGCCGGTTTTAAAGTCGGTAAGGACCGCTTGATGCTGCAAGGGAGGTATTAACATAAATGACAAAGTTACTTTATAATTTGTGAAATTCAACTTCCACATAGTTGAGCCTCAAACTATGGAACGGAAACATATTGACACTTTTGGATGGGATTTATAGGGATGGAAGAATGTGATCATCTGGCTCATGGACGTCGAAGAGGCTTTCGATAGGGTAATGGACTAAGTAAATGCATTTACAGTAAAATCTAGAGGAAATCCGGGGAAAAGTCGGCTCATTGGAGATCTGAACCTGAGGAATGCCGTAAGAAGGGGAAGCTGGCGGCCAATCGGAATGCGCTGTGATAGAGAGAGGGGATAATGCAAGAGTCTCCTTTATCATCTCTACTTCCTAACTGTACTCTAGTGAGAGAAGCTTGAGAGGATTTTGATGTGGGAATGAATATTGGAGGGGAATCGAATAACTCAGTTACTTTTAGGGGATCTGAATGGCTTAATTCTTCACTTAAGCTCGAACGGGGAATACGGGATCAGGGCTGACAGACTCCATTAAGTCTCAAAGAGATTTTATGGACTACGGGGACAGGAGTAGTATGAGAAGTACGAAACATGAAGGCAAGGAAAACAAAGTCAAGAAACCACCAGCGATATCCAAGTTATGTATTGCTAGGTTACATCTACATCTACATCTACGTCATACCCTGCAAGCCACCCAAAGGGTGTGTGGCAGGGGGTGCTTTCGCACCAGGCATGCATGAATGATATGGTAGAACACCGACATTACATTAAAACCCGCGTACCACACATGCAAAGCGCCAATTACAAATCTAATACCCAAGAAACATTCAATCTCCAATCGTTCTACAGGTTATAAAGTGTATGCAAATATATGATATTTGCAATAGTTCAACTGTTGAAGGCTCTACATTGTGTAATAACATTACGATGGGAGAAAATAAAATACTTTGTAATATTCCACTGTGATTTATTCTTCTCCGACCGGTTTCAAGGCTAGTGCGTCATTTTCAAGGGTACATTCTCAAAGTTTTTGCGAGTGTGCACCACATATATATCAAATTCTCGGGAGGGGGGGTGGGAGGGGTAGGGTTTAAGTAAAAAGGGGGGGTAGCTTGGGGGGGAGGGGGAGGAGAAGTGAGGGTATTTGGAGTAAGCCACGTCAAGGTGAAGGAAGGGACTGCGGGTGTAACACGGAGGTGAACGGAGAATATTTAAAAACAGAAGAATCATTTAAAAGGACAAACTTAAAAGGAACACATCTTTATTTTTTCCCATCATATGATATTTGTATTGTTATACAACTCTCCCTCAGTCGACCTGCACTTAATTGGCGTAAACATAAACCAGCAATACAATATTCATGACTCCAAATATGATGACTCTTAATCAACGCATCTGCATTCATACAGAAGGCAGGCACATATTTTTCAACTACTTATTAGACCACATCCCCGATGAAATGAGTTTGAACCTCACTGTCCTTTGTTCGTTGACGAAATTTTATATACCAAACCAGTTTCTGTGTCAGTTGAATGAGCCCAAAAACGATATTTTTGAGAGAAATGTCCGAATGGAGAGAAGATTCAATGCATTATCTTGGGTTTACTACGTTAAAAAATGTATACAAAAAGGAACAAAAATAATAAATATTTTGAATTCACGACTTACTGCAGCAGAAATCCATTGCTCTGTTTCATAAATAGTGCACAGTGTCTCAGATAATCATTACCATTAAAGAGAGAGTTGTTTGTCATCTGTCGAACATTCATTCTTACCGTCGAAGAGAATACGCAATACACCCGGCTTATTTTTGTCCTGATGTACTACACTTGCTATGCTACGTATTGTGGCCATATGATATCCAGACATGGCATAATTTCTTTAACTTCTAAAACGCATTCCCAGACATCAGCATGCATGATATGGTCAAATACTACAGATTAGTGTACTCAAAAAGCGAATCATAATATGTCCTTCGCACAAATATTGTCATCAAAATTTCCCTAATACCAATAGTTAAAAATATTTTACTCGCCAATACATATTTCGACATTTCCACTCATATTTGGACGAATCGTCCAACTCCATTGGTTATAAATTTTTTATCAAATACTTATCATTATTAGTATACTATCCCATATTTCTGGGCTAAAAAATTAGTTTCATTTCAGGTTGAGATTTTCATACTTATAGTATATATTACATTCATTTCAACATTTTATAGCAAGCTTTTTACTCTCCAGCAGTAGTTTTCATTCCACTATTTCGAATACTATGACATAAAATGGTTTATTAATTTTAGCCAGCCCTAATTTTTATATATAATATTATTGTAAGCTCTCATAGATTGTGCTAGAATTCATTCAGCTATGCGCTACCACTGTGCAGTGGTTACTATTTAGACGTCTTCGTATACCCAGTGTCACTCTGTAATATAAAAATTTTTAACGGGGCGCATATTTTACGAGACGGGGCTTCCCCGCTTAGAAAACGACCACTCTACCACCGTGGGTGGTCCTTAAGCTTCGGGAGGCGGCTACCTTGGGCACGAAATGCCTCACAAGGAGAAAGAGATTCTAGTCATTCTCTCCCTCATCAGTTAATTCTATGCCATATGCCTCCCCGCTTCGTGACCTGAAACTCGACAGCCAAACAAAATAATCCCATATTAGATGTCTGGATATGCGCTTTTGAATGCAACTGGTTCTATTGTAATAACTACGTATCACATTGAGTATTAATCTCATCAGCAGCCACGAGTCCGAAGGTTGGCTTACTGCAGCTTTACATTGCAGTCTGTACTCAGCTAACCGGTTTAATCCTTCTCCACTCCTCACTTGAAAATTCGTCATGTCCTCCATAATTTTCATCCTTTAAGTTACCCCGTTAACCGTTTCAGAAGATGATCATTCCACTAAAGTTTTTTGAGGATTTCATGTCTCAGAGTCTTGATATTGCTCTATGATCCACTCATTATGAATAATGAGGCCGTTTGAAACTGTACTTCAACCGCAGTAAACAAACTTAATGAAGTGTTCTGAAAGTCTCCAATCAACCATCTCAAATCAACCATCAACCATCTCCAACTCCATTGTAACTCGCGATTCAACTTTTGATTCTTCCGTTCCAGTCCTGAACGGCTCAGGCTGAGACACGAATTATTTGCATCGTTGGGACACATAATTAACGCTTTTTGTATTTGCAAATACTCACTTATTTCACACTCCTCGAATAGTTTTAAGGTAGCCTTCTTGGTCCTCGAGTACGATACGAGTCCTTAAAAATTCACCATACACGATATCTTTTAGCTTTCCGATGAAAACAGTGTTTAGTTGATTCAAAGCTCCTTCGGTATTCCACTGAAACGCTTTCTACGCCCTTGATTGGGAGTTGAGTGCGGGACTCACACCAAACAAAATCATCGTACATTTTTTTTTGTTTTTAGTGCTGTGAATCGAATTTGACGCAGTCATCGATTGAATCTTATACACGACATGGCTTGGCTTATTCTTAATTTGGTACTATTGCCTGAATTACAATTAATTTCACGTAAAACGGCATTTTAAACAGACTTACTATTCTACAAGAGGCTAAAGCTGTTCTTCGAAGCCACATTTCAATGACCAACCACCCATTATTAACCACTTTTTTTTCTCTCCCAGTCCCTCCGTCACGTTAACCATCTCTCTTCGTCCGAAGCAAAATGGTCAGTGGTCTCCCCTATCCTGGCCACGCTTAACCAGCATTCTCTCATTCCGTAACGGCCTTCAACATCCCGTTGCCCCTAATAACCTGCTACGTTCACCTGCTGTGCCACCACTAAATCCCCTCAGCAACTTCATCTCCTCTCCACCATGTCGCACTCATCGTCGTTTTGTCTTCCTTTCGGCCCGTCGTAATTTCTCCGCCCCCCCCCCCCCCCCCCGAACCCTTCACAGTTTCCCTCCAGCCACGTTTTCCATTTCTCCCATCTGCTCTAGTCATCTCTCTCAAATGTCTTGGTCCCAGACCATACAGCACCAGACTCCGCGGTCAACTCCCTAACAGCTCTTTCTTTACTTCTAGACGAAGAGTCCATTGTATCAGCGCTCCCATACTTGTAAAAGCCTCAATCATCCTGCTCAAAATTCCTTGGAAGCTGTTCTGTAGGACGTAAGGAATTCTACAGAAATTGACTCTTTTTCTTCAGAACTAGTTCCTTTTCTAAGGATGCTCTGCAGAACAAATGCTCTGTAGAGTTATTTTCTGCAGAGCAAAATAACTCCTTACAAGCTGTTCTGTAGAACTTCAGCAACTCTACGGAAATATGTGAGGTTTCCGTTGACCCAGTTCCTTTTCTAAGGACCTATATGGAGAGTCGTAGGGAATTCCACAGAACGTCCTAAGGAATTCTGCAGAACATCCTAAGGTATTCTGCAGAACGTCGTAGGGAACTCCGTTAACTGGCGTTTCAATACTATATACCTACAGAACTTTTTAAGAAATTCTGTAGAAGTATTTTTAAGGAAACTATGCAGAATTTTTTAGCAGGGCACTGACTCGATTTTTATGACGTATATCTCAAAAACCAAACCATTTTCATACAAGAGGCAGTCTAATTGTCAATCAGGTGAATTTTTAAATTGAAAAAGTTGCATCAGTGAAATTTAAAGCTTCAGTCGTCACTTCGAAGAAGCATTTTATACTCGAATCCATATTGAAAATAAGTAATGTACTTTTTCACAGTTATTTATTGTAATCGTACAACGCATTTTGCAGCTTTCCGCATCTTCAGATACAATTTTTTTATCTTTTGTTTAACGATTGTTACGACAGTAACCTTACGCTAAGAAGATTTGGAGAAAAACCTATTTTTTGGGAGGGAAGGCAGTAGAGCATTAAATAGGGGCTTGTGAGAAGGGAAATTATTTCGGAAAGGAGCGGGAGGGGTGCAGAAAAAGTAACTCGTTGCAAAGATTGCTTAACGGTCTGATAATTTCCATCTGTTCTAAAGAATCTATCTTCAAGCCTTTTGAGAGAAAAATTTCTGGGATAAAAATCCCTGAAATTCCCGAAATTTCACCTATTCCAACAGACTTAAAAATTGGATACTTTAGCTGCAAAATGCGGTGTACTATTACAATGAGAACTGTGGAAAGGTACAATAATTATTTTACATATAGATTCGAAAATATATCAGGCTTCAGCTAGTAAAAATTACTAGTTCTAATGTTCCATGGATACAGGCTTTTCACAAATGAAAAGACGAATTGGTTTTCTTCCACCGATTTTTATCGGTTACATCGGTGTTCTGATGGCACATCGGAGTACCTGACGATGACACCGATGTGTCGAAACATGTCGTGCCAAAATGAAAAATTAGAGGAAGAAAACCAAGTTATCTTTTCATTTGTGGCTTCAACTAATATTGGCTAGAGTGCATCCAGTATAATAACGCTCTAGAAGAATTCTGATTTGGCTTAGAAATAAATGAAAAGTTGATAACATTTACCCGATAGTTTCCGACTTCGTGTAACGACTTTGAATTCGTACACTGATTGGTTGAATGTCTGAAAACTGAACTTATTACATTGAACTCGAAATGCAAAGCAAAATATATACATGGAGAAAAATAAGTCCTTTCGCATGATACTTCCATTGCAGGTCCCCTAATTGCAACATAATATTACTTTACTTTCCGATATTTCGAAATTTTCGATCAATTTTTGACGATTCGTCAAAAATGTTTCATAAATAATCCCATATGATTCCTATATTCTTTCCCACCTGTCCTTCCTTCACATTCAAATCATAGTTTCAGCTATCCTTCTCATTTCCATCATGCTGTGATTATTTATGTATTTTAAAACATATTTAAAGTAATTTTCATGATGTGATATAAATAATTACCGTTCTTTAAATTGGCCTACCTCGGAATGGAATGGCGTAATGGGTATGTGTGTTCATCTTAAATACAGTCGATCAGTATACCGTCACTCTCATTTGGGAGCAAGCGACGACGGTTCTGACATATCAAGTCAATATCAAGATCTGACTTGAAAAAAGATCAGGCTGAAATCATAAGTAGTCAAGCGTTTGTGGAAAATACAGGTAAAATTGACCGCAGAATAATTAAGAAGTAATGCGGTGGCTTGGAATGCTGGGGAAAAGGTAGGTAATGCAACAGAGATGAAATATTGGCCCTGATCTTAGGCAGAGCAGGCTCTTGAGGAGGGAGAAATGACGGATAGATTTTCCGAAGATGACCTAGGGCGGAGGACAGCCGGAAAATTATGAGGATGTTAAAAATGTAGTCTTGACAGAATAAGGAGGTTAACAGAATAGAATGGAAGGTTTGAAAAAAACCATTCACCGGATTGTTGCCTGCAAAAGAATATTTAAATTTGCTCAGAGTAATAAGAGAAAAAATGTCTTTCTTTCAAGAGAACTTATTTTTGAGACACCACTCCTTACTTTCCATTATTTTCCTCGACTAACTTCGTACATCATCAACAGCCATTAATCAGAAGATTGGTTTTCTGCTGCTGAATACTCGATTCTCTCCTTTCAGCTAACCTTCTTATTTCTAAATGAGCCTTGATTTTAATGTCCATCAGAATTTAATTTGCTTAGTGCTTTTAGGTCTTTTGTCTTCCTTTTTTCAATTATTCCTCCTTTCGAGACTATTTCCAAGCGCCTGTTGTGTTTCTGAAAGGGTCCATTAAATTTAAATCCTCTACTTTTCAGTTTTCGTAAAATTACTTCCTACTGGTATGACTTATTCATTGCTCTGTTCGGTACTGTTCTCTGGATGATTTTGAGTCGTAAAATGTTTCCAATTTTTTTTCTCCGTTTCCTCAGAGTTTTAGTCGAACATGTTTCCTCCACGACTGTTCGCTGGAAACTCTTAATCGGCTATTCTCTCCGTCCATACGGTCTTCGTTAATTCTTCGATCTCACCACGTAGCCATCGCTTCCAATCTTCTTTGCTTTGTGGTCGATGTTGCCCAGACTTCACTGGCTGAACACGCTTCAAAAGCATGATATGATGGATGGCATCCTAACTTCCAAGCTTGTGTGGCTGGTAGATTGTAGATTCTTATGGCAGAAATCGATCTCGGCTTGCGCTACTCGCTCCCTACATCTTTCTTGTTTTTTCTAATACCGGTTACCTTACTTTGCTGGCGGCAAACTTTTCTTACCTCCTGCATTTTTTGGCGATCAAGTCTTATGACAATTTTATATCCTGAATTACTAACATCTAACATTTATTGGTTTTTCATTACATCACTTATTCTATATATTTCTTTATATTTTGTTTAGAGTAGTCATTTTTGTTCTGAGGTATTTTAAGATTATGTCTGCTCTCACAGTGGATTGCTTTTGGTTTTTCTGTTTCAAAAGTCTTAGCCCTATCATCGTAACCACATGTTTAATAATACGTATATTTTTCAATGTATTGATTTATTTTAGCCATTAATTAATTTAACTTTGTGTCCATTCAATACGTAGGCAATTTCGTGATTTTCTGAGATGGATGACTTATCACCTCACGGATTAAAACTAAATAAATACGATGATAAAATTTTCACGAAACTCGGATTTCCCTAATGGGTTAATCAGTGGAACGAGATTAATTGTGACACATTTGTGTAGCAAAATCATGAGAGATAAGTTTATCACAGGTGAATATTTCGACCACGAAGTCCAAATTCCAAGAATTGCATTTGACTAGCAAAAGTTTTCTGTGATTTATTATGCATATGCATCAATTTCCTGTCAGAAAAGCTTTTCTATGAGCATCCATAACGCTTAAGGCCAAACGTTAAAGTTGGTTGGTAATTTCTTTCTAACAGTAGTGTTTGATCACGGCATACTGCACGTAGCATTTTCCATAGTCAAAGGGAGAAGCAGTTAAATAGTTCCTTTATCAGCAGAAAATCCTCGTTGTTCAATAAATGTAAAATAGAATGAAGTATGACATATTTCGAACTAAAGCAATAATAATATAACGTCAGTGAATTACGAAAATGACGAAGACATCAAAATTATTCATTTTCCGGTAACTCAGAAGATATCAATGTTAATGTGTAATAGAATTAATTATCTCTAAGTGTATTTGTTTGTTCGTTATATATCATGACTGATTGTTCCATTTTTAAATACACATCTCGTTGACGAACGAAGCTCGGTCATCTGGTACTAAAAAAATAAATTAGTACCAACAAAGTAGGTTTAGGTGACCCCTATTGCCTGGAGATGGGTAGACTGACGTATTTGAGTCATTTAAGAACTAAAAGTTTTATCTCTTTAAAAATATTTTATAGTACACAAATGCAGCGAACGCAATACTAATCATTTACAGAAAATTACTCTAAATCATAGGTAAACAGCCACTTAATTGAAAGATATGTAGATAATGGCCACAGTGTTACTTGCTAGCTGAAAAATCATGTATGCTGAGACTGCGATAAAACTGCGACCACAGTTTTACTTGATTACTTAAAATTTCATGGGTAAATAGCCACAGTTTTATTTTTTGGCTTATTTTATCAATACATTTTATGTTAGGTAGTACTGTTCTTTGCATTGCTTTGCTGTAGGTACAGTAAACTGAAACCTGAGGCCCCCCATAAACTGGACTCCACTCATATGGCAAACAACTTGTAGTTAACAGGCTCTATTCATAATCGAATTGCTGGCTGTCAATAGTTTCTTCTTCTGGTATAGTGCCTTCTAGGCTTACGCTACTCAGATAAACTTTTTCCTGCGGCTTCTATCACTGATGATACTATTTTCTATGCAACTAAATTCTTCCACTCGCGGTAATTTTCACAATCCAAGTGTTGAAGGACTCTTAGTCTCGCACGGTACGAATTTACAGCCGAGAGTTAATTCGCTCTTCGGCTCGGCAGCGTGGACAACTCCGAAAGGCTGGATGCTGGAGCAAGTAGCGTAGTACGGAGGCTTTGTAGGGATTTGCCGCTGAGGTGGGGGGGGGATTAGGGAGGGAGACAACTGGCAGTTGGAGGAAATGACCGAAATAGGAAGGAGGGGGGTGGTGGGTGTTGGACGCTAATTGCGGGGGAGGGCGAGAAGGATGGGTGGGGAGAAGCTGGACGGCTGAGGGGGGGAATGGATTGGGAGATCCACTGGGGGAGAAAGCAGGATAGGATTTTTTTCATTCTATCCTCTAACTCGGCCTCTCTGTGAAAGTTTATGGATTTCGAGAGCGTCCAAAACGTTCATTTAACATCCGGAACCCGTTTGATGATCGCGTTCGCTGAGCTTCGGGAATCAACCGAGTTAACGGAAATCAATTCCATCCAAATATCTACATCCATGAAGGAAATGTGGATCACTTGACTTCCCGGGCGATGTGGAGGACATTATTTTCAACGTCACACTTTATCTCTAGGAGAGGAAAAAATAACCAGCGAAACTCACAGGCATGAAATTACTACATGAGTGAAGTACAGTTTTCAAATCAGGAATACAATACGCGTCCACGCCGAAGGACGAAGCACGTACGCTCTTCTGGCTGCTTCGCGAGGACTGGAGAATAGTTGGGGTTACAGCTAAGTACTTGACAAACAACTTGGAGAATGCTTAAAATAAAAGTATCTTTTAATAATAAATAAATAAAAATTAAAAAAATCTTGATGTGGCGGAAAGAATTCATCATGATGAATGAGAGTAAGGCGATTTTCCACTTTGATAAATTTTATTCGACCTGTGCTACGATGAACTACATCATCATCACGCACAAATAACAAAACAAGACACAAAAAGTGTTATTTTTGCGTGATGATGAGTACCTCGAAACCTAGGTTGAATAAAATTTATCTAAGTGGAAAATTGCCTTACTCTCATTCATTATGAGGCTTAAAATAAAATGTATGCATGTTCAACACTTTTCACTTCGGTAAAGGTTGAAAGGCTCGATTCCATTTTAACGATAAAAATGTCAAAATCAGATGTAAAAACGCTGAAACTGATGTGAAAGCAAGTTTAATCGAATAAAAAAATGTATACTGCCGAAAAAATCCAATTCATCATCAGAAATCTGTTCAAATACGGTTAATTTCCAGATGTTCCACCTCGTCCTGTTTCTGGTAACTCTGTCCCCGTGAATTGAAAGCTTCGGATTCAACTTAACAATTTTATGGAACTCAGGAGTAGCGCTTGTCTTCATCTAAGTACTGCGGGATTCATCTTCACGTAAACACAAGAAAAAAATCCGATGAGGAGAATTAGGAGCCATTGCAGTGCCTGTCAGTAAAATGGTTATCTTTTTAGCCGCAATCGCACGATTACTCTATACTTCGTATCATGTCTTCGAAAACTGGAGATTCGCATTGATGTCGAAGTGAACGTTCAAAAGAACATTCCAAACAATAGCACTTGGTCTGCCGATCTCTTTCAGCCCTTTCAGTTAACCACGTTCACTGTAGTTTTAATTCTGGCCCAGTTACCCCCCTGATATAACTCAGTTAAGTTTCCATGTCACATGATGGGATAGTGCGATAATGAACCTTACATCCACGCCATGTATTAGTAGAGGAAAAGATGAACAAACTATTTCTTTGTCAACATTTATACATTTTATCAGCTGTAATCAATTCAAAGATATGTTTGCAGAATCTCTCCACTCTTCTCTAATCGATAAACCGATTTAATCCTCGAAAATCATTCACTTCAACTCTCATACTAGATTAAATGAAGGTACTCATGCCACCTATATATGTAACTAGTAGTATCTCTCCAATGAACAAATGCATTAATTCCATTTTTTGCTGTGATTAGTCCATCATATTGCCGCTTCGTTGATTGGTCTTTTAACAGTACACCCGGGTCTTATCATCATCATCGATCGTTCAAACCTGAGATTGGTTGACTGCAACCCTCCATCCTTCCCTTTCTAATGCTAGATCCCTTACTTCCTGGTAGCTCTCCCTTTCTGATTTCCTCTTATTTTGTATCCCCTAGTTTCCCGCTCACCCGTTACTCATTCGAAGCATAAAAAATATAAGAAACGGAACAAATGGCAGTTATTATCTTCATGGAAGTTTATGTCAGCAGTTTGTTTTTACTTTTTTATACTAAAAGAGGAGAGTTGGCTGTTACAAAAATACGAATCTGTCACTAAACATTTCATGGAAATAACATTGAATAGA
The DNA here is from genome assembly GCA_963169105.1 of Ceriagrion tenellum. NCBI lineage: Eukaryota > Metazoa > Arthropoda > Insecta > Odonata > Coenagrionidae > Ceriagrion > Ceriagrion tenellum. The sequence continues at coordinate 23,622,945 of OY720638.1, read as the reverse complement.
GAAGGTACAAGTTAACTATCTCAAAAGTTATTTTCTTATCTTATAAATCCAGGTACCCTTGAATATATTTGATTTTATTTGTGAATATTTTGTCTTCTTTGATAATGATACCCATTTGATGTTCCGTTCAGTGCTGTATTTTGAATGCTTATGAGTTGTGAAATATTTCCGACAAAGTTATCTCTCATTTTTCTAACTAGTTTTCGTCGACCATATTTTCTCCGCAATTGCTTGAACGTTCTTCGATAAAATTTCTTTACAATGGCATTCACCCTTCTTTGTAATTCCGTAGTTATCGCCCAGCTCCTTCACCATGTTTCAGGATACGCCGAATGATATGTTTCAACAAAACGCCTCGTTAATCTAATTGAGATGTTAAAATACAATCATTTAAACACTCCAGCTACATTCATCTCAAATGGAACTTATTGGATGCAGCTCATTCCCTCAAATCTATCCAGGAACTTTGTCTCTTACACTGCACGTTACTGTATCTTCAACACAAACTACTGTCAGTTGGCGTTTTGACACCAAATGGCCCATTTATACAATCGTGAGAATCATAGAAAACATGCTGTAGAGCTTAGGGTTGGGATTTCATGAGTCTGGGACCCGAGGAGGGTGAAAGCACATTCGCAACTTTCTTCTGACCTCTCTGTGACCCCCATTTCAGAAAGAAATCGTAGACCATTCCATGAGCGCTTCTTTCGTCGTGGAGAAGCATCATTATGGTAGTTTGAGCGAGATAGTTTCCTAGTCATAATGGAATTATAAGTTTTTAATTTCAGCTGCCGTCGGAAGCATAAATTTGATATTTCATTACAAATGGTGCAGTAATATACTTTTATATAACTGAAATTCTAAATAATTAAAAATATAGCTACATAACTCTTTAATTTGACAAATTTCTTCACTTGGTACGTTTTACATTCCATCACAATCGAAAGTTTTTTGCGATTCTGGAAAAATACTTTGGCAAAAATACTATTTTCTTTCGAAAACAGAAGAAAAAACATAAAAACTACTCGCTGTTCATTTTTTACGAGAGCTAGGTGTTAGAAATTCCACATTTTTAAAATGAGGTCTCTGTAATGCATACACGTACCTTTTCCCATGTAAAATTGCTGGTATTTTTCGTAAAAATATCAGAAAGTAGTTCGGTAAGTACGATATTTTGGTATTTTTGGAAGGGTGAGATATTTTTCTTTAAATTGAGATCAAATTTGCTGATTTCAGGATGAAACGATGTTTCGCTCAAACTACCTAAATCCTAATACTTGACGCAAAATTGTGGAGTACATATCTAAGTACAAAGAATAATGATAAAATACGGATATAAGGCAACGTTTGTCACCGGAGTCAAAAAAAGTATCTGTAAGCTATAACAAGCGAAGGGCTAACCATACATATTCATAATAATATTAAAAAGTTTTAAAACAATTTTTCAAATTCACGTGAAACAAATCGGAATCTCACCAGTTCGACAGCTGCGCCCGGTGATTTTCTTTCTGTCTCTCATTTACAGGAAGGATAAAATCACACTCTCGAGAGTTCCTCATTGTTTGGCACTCTGTATCTTTTGGAGAACGCAGTTGTCAACATTTCTTGGCGTGTGCTCGCCTCTAGGAAAACATTTCCAGCAAGATGCAAACCTTAAGATTAGGACACAAATGAAGACGCTTTAGGAAATAATGCTTGACATTTGGAGGATTGCCTGAGTGTAGTTAGATGAATGCATAATGCTTTATGTTAATTTCGACACTGATGTCGGCAACATCGCACATCTGAAGTTATTATTGCACAGGAAACGACTCTGCATGACAGCACGTACTTTCAGCTGCACTTGGAATGTTAAATGCTTTATCGTATTCCATTATAAAAATTAGGTTTATTTCAGTTAAAACTGGGACAAACCAGTTGAAGTTCAGGTGAAAACGCGTCGAGTAAAGATACGGTTCCGTGACGCCATGCGTCGGGCTCTCGATGGCGAATGAATTTGATTTCTGGCTAGAAAGATTTTGAAAGAACAAAGTTTTTGTTCTCAAAACGTTTTCTCTTCTTAAGAAATTAAACTTAACAAACAAATATTTTTACTAATGCATAATTCCCTTATTTTGGATCACTTACACGCTAGTTTGTAAACTAGCATTTAACGAACCGAATAATTAAACAGACAAATTTTGTTTTTTAAGTTTATTCTTTTGCCAGATAAAATTTGAAGATTGAATATAGAAAATAACGCAATACTATTTTGAATTAAGTCATGAAAAATATCGATAAGGTGATTTAAATGAATGACTTATTTGAAAATTATCACAAAAAGTTTGACCGAGACCAAAGGTGAAACCATCAATTGGCCATTGCTCTCATCGTCCGATTAAAATCCTTTGTTTAATACTTCCTCTTTCATCTTTAAAGTTTAAAGTATTTCAATTTGAAGATATTTTTATGACGTAACCTCTTCTGGTAGGCAGCACAGCCAGCTCTTCGCTTACGTCCTGTTTTCCAGTGAAATTCTTCCCGAAACAAAAACGATTCCATCGACTGATGATGTGCGTAAATCTTTATTATTATCCCTAAAATAAAAAAAAATACATTCAATAAAATAACTTCGGAGATCAATTCATTGAACTGCAAAATTGACCTGATACTCATAATCATTTGAAGTTTAACAAAATGTCTCGTTATTTCAAATAATCATCGAATTCAATCATTAAAGTTAACACCTAAGATTAAAATATACATCTCCGGGTGCTTTATTAAGTTCTCAAACACCAAGTGTGGTTTATTTGACAAAATTGCACGCTGAATGTTTGATCAACAGTGTATATGCTCGCACGGATATATGGTCATATTTATCTTGATGAACATGCATGAAAAACATTTTGTTTGGATGAAATGTTTACATAAAATCGGACGGAAAAACTCATTTTGCATTTTCCCAAGCAGGGTTTAAATTGCCGTTTGCTCGGCAAATGAACAAAAGCCTGTCTGGACCTTAGTTCACGAACACGGTGGGCCGGATAGGATCAAAACATCCGAGATTCGAATGTGGATGGCCCCATTCCGGGCGCAGAGGAGGCCGACCCACCGCACGTTGAGGACGAACCCTCGCACGGAGGGGGGGGAGGTCGGACAGGGAGAGGGAGGGGTGGGAGAAGCCGGCTGTTCCATCTACCATGCATTCCACCCTTCACCCCCCTCCCCCCGCTCTCTGCACGTCCGAAACACGCGGGGCCCCCGACGCTCCGACGAACCGCCCCGACATCTCCCGATCCCCAGCCCTTACTCCACCTCCGCCCGCCCGAAGGCATTCCCGCCCCTCCACACCCCTCCACGCGCCCTCCCTCCCTCCCGCAGTCATTCCAGTTCCCTCCGTCAGTGCCGACCGGCCTACGTTTAGGGGAGCATCGTCGACCGACCAAACGAGTCCGAAGCCGCCGCCGCTCCCGCTGCCGCCACAGCCGTCGCTTGCCCGCCCGTCGACGAGAGAGTCCGAAGAGTGCTCTCGTGCCGCCGCCGAGAGCGCGCCGCCACCCTCCCCGGCCAACGAGTCTCCACCGCCGCGGTGATATGATCGCTCCACTACGTGCTCGTGGGCATCCCGTCGCCAGTTAGGGACCCCCCCACTATTTTCCCCCCCGCGACCGATGGCACCCACCTCACGTGACCTTGTGCTCGTGATCGGGGCGTGAGTGGAGCAGACTGCGGGTCTACCTCTCCCGAAAAAGAGGGGGACTTGTCCCGAAAGTTTTTAAAAAACGAACTCGTTTCCCTCACCTTTGACATGTTATCCCACTTCCACGGCCTTCTGGTCCGCAGCCACATGGGCAGGAAAGCTAAAACGTGAACTGGTTCGTGTTGATCCCGTTCTCCGAAGAGACCTTTAGATTCGGCTAATTTATTCTCGAGTGTGGTGGATCACGTATATACCCATTACCGGCGTACTCTTGGTCCCCCCCAATCACCATCGCCCCTGCCGTCAGTAGCCCTTGAGGAGTGCTTCGGGGGAAGAGGGTGGGAGTGTGGAAGAGGAGATTCGGTGAGCTCTCTCTCTCTTCAAGGCCAAGGGGTTCTCTTCTCTCCCACATGGAGCCCGCGGAGGGGAAGAGGCCTTCCATCGTGGGCAAGGCGGCCGCCGAGAAGCCCTCGACGCCGCCTTCGGGGGCCAGCGGCTCCCCCTCGGCTCTCGCCCTCATCTGCTGCTGCCTGTGTGTGCTCAGTGTCACATCGAATTCGTACTTCTCGTATCGAGAGCTGGCGCTCGAAAAGCGGGTGGACACCCTCGAAATGCAGCTGGCCTCCCTCGCGTCCACCGGCTCAGCTGACGCCGTGGTCGTCTCCAGACTCCGCCGGGAAATGCAGTCGCGGTTCCGGGAGCAGATGATGGCCGAGCTGGGGAAGAGCCGCGCAGCCTTCGCCCGTCACCTGACTCTGCTGACCCCGGCCGAGCCCGCCGACGTCCTGCGCCGCACACGCCGGGATACCTCGGACTGCGTTTGCCCTCCAGGTGAGATCAGTTTGACGGCGTGATTGTGGGTCCTCCTCCTCCTTGTTCCCTGGAGAGGCGAGGGAGCCGGAGGTGGCCCGCCTCCCGATGGTAGCCTTGTCGGGATGAGACCGCAACATCCCCTAGGAACCACGGAACCACAGGTGGAGGCCTTCCCCAGACCCCTCGGCTAGATACCGGTTTTGCATAAAAGTTACCCAAAGTTTTCCGTTACTGTGCCTCCCTCCCGCCCTACTCTGTCCTCCCCCCCCCCGTTCCCGCGCTCTTTCCACCCCCTTCCCGCTCCGGACCGCGACGAAATATAGTCGTGGGTATGTCTCCTTCTCGATACCGGTTTCCTCAAGTTTTTCCGTATAAATTTCGTGTGTCCTCGAGTACGACACTCTAACTGTCGTGAGGTGATGAGTGACTTTACCTGTTGTTCCTGTGTCGGACGGATTAATCTGTCCTCATTTTTACCAATTACTCCATCGTCGTGCGGTGTTCGTATCCCCGTGTTTGTAGATACCGAAATCAGATCGCACTCGTGGATGACATGTGGCAAGAAGTGTTTTCAATCTTTTATGCTGTGAACTACTCATGCGTGCGTGCTTCATATTTATCTGTAAAGGTACGTCATCCGTGACATTCATACCGCAATCCGAAACGATTATCATTGTTTTTACTCAAAATATGTCATTGTTTTGTGTGATATAACGCCTTGATCGCTACCGCTCTGTTAAAATTTCCGTTCTCGAGCTCCTTCATCGTCAAATCCACAGTTTGAGTCAAAATTCACTCGATAATTGCACGTCGTGGTTCAAACATTGTTTTTTTGTCCATACGCAATATTCTCCATTACGTATTGTGATCTAACTTGACCTAACATTCCGTAACCATGCCATAGTGTCTTTTCAATTATTAAATTCTAAACTGGGATTACATTCTTGCCTGATCTGCATATATAACTTATGGGAATCCTCCTGGGATCTTTCATTATTACTTTCCGTTTCATGATAAGTACTGAATTTACTGACCATAGCATCACCATCAGCGGAATGCATGCACTGAATATCACCCACCTCGTGATAACTATTTGAGCAGGATATCTTCTTATTCCATTTGGCAGTTATCTTCTCCGCTAGGTTAAGTTAGATAATATTTAGTTTTATTATAACTTTCAGGAGTATTACCGTAGTGATTTTTTTCTTGGATATATTAAAAATGTCAACATTTTGTGATGACGCTCAGCTCATGTGATAGCTATTTTATGCCACAAGTTAACTTCCGCTCACGGACAGAATAACGCCAGAATTCTAGTTTTCGTTTCACCCTAGCCAGTCGATGACCCTTTCCTGATATGGGTGGAATATCATGTGGGGGAATAATTCGGTACGTGTTGTTTCAGGTGCGGGCACTTGTTTACTTTTCCTGCTCGCATCGCTTTGCGCGCTGTCTTTTGTTCCCTGTGCGCTCTCTCGGCCGTGAGGAGGAACGAGAGGAGTGAGGATGGATGACATGGTGGCCAACCACCACTTCTTCCTTCCTACTCCTGCATCCATTGCTACTCTCGAAGGCGCGTGGGGGATTTGTACAGCTTGCTGTCCGGCGAGATGGAAGCATCACGCTCGCAAACACACGGACAATACGGCCGGTAGGGCGCGAATGTCCCCGTGCGCAGTTGCCAGACAATTGCGACACGAATTAAATAAATAGTTTTGCTGCGATGATTTATTTTTAAAGGCTGCTAATGTGATTTTTGAGGAGCCATGCCTCGAGCACGTTCGTACTGCTCGTTCAAATATTTCGTCAAGTTTTTCATGGCTGTAAATACTGTTTCTATTTCAGCTTAAGTTTTTTATGTTCACTCGAGATCTCCCACCCCTCGTACACTCGTACAGTGTTTGATTTAGTACATGCTTGCGCTCTTAACCATTCCTGCAATGTAAATGAAGTCGTTTATCCCACTGAGGAGGTCCTAGTTGTATTTCCTGTAAGATGCCTTTGGGGAAAATGTGTTTCAGTAAAATTACTCGTGCATGATGGGAATTTTTACTGTTTGTTGATTTTTGTTCTCTGACCTTCGTCATGTTCCGTCGCCTTCAAATACACTCACCATTATTTACTCATTATATTTTTCTGCTCACGGCAAATGTATGCCTTTATTTGCGCCAAAGAAATAACTAAAAATTGTGTAGTAATTTGAAAGTGAAGGTTTATTCTGCTCGTACATGGCAATCTCACGCTTCAGTGCACATTATTTGGAATAAGAAGCCGCTGGAATTATTTTCCGTAGACCCCTCGCATCGAACTAAACTTGTGGAAATAAATTTGGACTCTTTTTCTCGTGGATTTGAATTGTTTTTTTTCTGTTTTATTTGTGAGAGAGAGGGAATATATGGGTTGTCTTCACTTGAATGAGCGCCGTAGCAGGTAATCTTCGCCGACGGCTTGAATACAAATTGATTGCTCGGCCCAGGCGAGGTGTAAACCCCTGATGATGCTTATTAAGAGGTGGGTGCACTGCTCTCACGAAACTCGGTGGAAGTAATTCATACCCTGGCACTTCCTCTTCCTTTCCATTGTGTGGTCAACCGTTACGAAGGAAAATGTTTCAATCATTAACTGCATCCCCTATTGAGGCGAATGTTCATGCCTTTATAAGGAGGGGCGAGCTTTTACCACTGACTCAAGACTCTTATTATCAAATGTGGATGGACGTCTACGAACTGGTCTTACCATCAAAAGATACGACAGTCATGCGTTTAAATTTATATGCACGGTCGTTGAACAGGTTTACATTCAAATGGTCATGTTTAAGTTATTATCGTGCAGTTTATAAACGTGAAAGTCATACATTTAAATTTACATGCATGGTTTTGGAATGAGTTAAAATCTCCTGCATAGGATTTAAATCATTTCCCGGTGAGAATTATTTTTGGATCTTGAATTAGATTCAGGAAGGATTACTTGGTCGGGTTCAATGGTGATATTACCTTGGACCTCGTCATCGTAACAAGCCCATCAATTTGCTATCTAAGTATATTCATATTTAACGATTTGCTCCATACTTAGTAAAAACCATTGCTTTAAACATTTGAGTGTCAATTTTTTCTCTACTTCACTATATTCGAAACAATTGTGGACAATATTGGCCATTTGCGCAGTCAGTCGCGTGCATAAGTTTTTGATTACCTAAAAATTATGTAATTTCTAGAGAGTTTACTTGTGCGTGAATTTGCATGTTAGTTTATGACGTGTTATAATATAATTTGCCCTAGGGTCGCCAAAGGTATTCGATTTAATTTCAACGAGGAGAAATAGTAATTCAGACGGAGGTATTCTTATAATACCGAGCCTTTCGTGTAGGATTCTCTGACTAGCCTGTCGCTCATCATTAGCATTGATATTGGGAATCGAGTAATCAGTATTGTGTCTATTTTTGGAATGATCACAAAAATAATTTTACCTTCTCATGTGCCATCTCAGGCTTTAAATACGTTCTCGCCGCAATTTCCCTGTTCCCAGCCATGTTAATCGACGGATATGACATAGACGTCCTGCCTCCAGCAAAGTAAATTGGACATCGATGGATTTTAATCCACTTTCCTGTCGTTTCGCTTGCCAGTAAATTCTTTGACATATCTGTGGACCCTATTTTCCCGAGCGAGACAGGAAGAGTCGAACCTTGTTTAAATATTCAATCCTGATGGAAAGTTAATGATATCCAAACGAGGCCAAAACGCAGCTGATGGGTAGCAGCGAGCGGTATACCTACCCAGCCCTGCCGTAGAAAGGTTCACTCTAGTGATGCGGGACCCTGTAGTCGAACATTTTCATGCAGGCCAGTGAGAGAAATGAAAATTAATAAATAAACTTTATCTTTAGCGATATACGGTCGAGAATGACATGGCCATTGCCTATGGGAAAAAGAGTCCCATACATTCTGAGTATCATCCTGGTTTTGTGGTCGGTAGACATGCTTTCTTTCCTCTGGGACCGGTTTCGAATCCTAGTGAAGAGAGTATATTTTCTTAGGAATCCCTGTACCTTCCAGTGATCTGTGTGGAGAGCGCTTCAAGGTGTGATACGCCGTCCATCGAATGGGAAGTTATTGCGTAGACACTATGGCGTCTTTCGTTAAAAACACTCCCTCCACTTTTCCGTGAATGCCTCGACGGCGGCGGGGTTAAAGTCTCGTCTGCCACCCTAGAGGATGCGGGTTTGAGTCCGGCCAGCTTGTGTGCGTGGCGTTAAATTATTTTTATGTAAGAGAAATCTTCCTGGTCCATTTCTCTCGTAAAAAAGGCCCCTCCGTCAAAGGATTAATTATTCAATACTCCTGTAAATTTCTCAGGTATCCTCAGCGACGCCAATGACCTCAGTTGTCTGTCATCTCCCCAGTTGTACTACCCAATGATCTGAAGTATTGGCCGACAGAATCCTGGAAGTCTTACCAGGCTTCGTATCGTTCCGGAAAGCCTATGCCCTCGGTTCGACTCCCAAACCTCGAAATCTTCTTTCCCTCAGAATTTTCTTTCATAAATTTATTCGGAAATGATAGTCTTGTGATAGAAAAGAGTAATTTGAGGGTTTGTTTGGGTGGACCACGAAAGTCGTTGGTGAATAAGGTGGAGATAGATCAGAAGTTTTGACAGTCTTAGTAACAGGAAAGCGTGTGTGAAATACTGCATGAACGAATCAGAACCACAGGCAGCTTGGAAGGAAATGACAGAGTAGAAAAAGTTATTGATACAAAGCCAGTTTTGACTACACTTAAACGAAAAATGAAGGTCCTTGACTGTGTCTCTCACTAAAGGGAACGGTATGATGTGTATGTTGTTACTTTGTGGGTGTCATGCAACTGCCACGGAGGTGGTTTTTGAGTTGTGAAAATACAAGTGGATAGTGGCCGGTTTTTTAAAAAATAGTGTCACGAAAATTAGATAATGACCATTTGTGGGTACTCAGTGCATATGCTGACAGTAAGGGCGTACGTGGAACAACTTTACGCGTACCCTGTATCAGTGTACGGAGAAATCAGGACAATATTTGATCGAATACGAACAAACGTGACGTAGACTCCAGGGCCTCATTTGTAATAGTTTTTTAGAGCTTTTTTCCAGTCATTTATTGAAATTTCGTGTTCATAACGAAGTAAGAACATACAGAGGGGAAAAACATGTACCGTTGAGAGACAACATAACGTTGATTTTCAGAGCGCCTCGATGATGTAATTATTGAAGTCAATTCATCATATGCATACAGATGTGGTCCAGTGGGTGCTGATTTTTCTCGCGGTGGATTTTCGTCCACATCCACGAAGTCCCGTGCCAGCTTTTGCGCGTGTGGCGGTTTGCGATTCCGCGCCACATATTTCAAATTCGTCCCGGTTCAGATATAACAGACGCGCTTTCCTGGCTGCTTAATCTCTTTTCCCCCATAGTCCGTTGACTTTGGCCGGAGTGCCGAGCGAAGTTCATTAGAAAAAGACTTACACTCCTGAGTTTATGCTATTAGTCCTAAATAGTTACACTGCGTACTCAATTCACCTAAATATTCGGTAAAACTGATAAATTTACCGTTACTAGTTCTTTTTAAATCTATCAAATCACTGCTGTCCTCGAGATATTTTAAAAAAATTGTGATAAACGAAGATACCGTGATATTTTTCGTATATGTTTACTTTCAATTCGTTAGAGATCCCACCGAAGTTTATTTGACCAATCACATTGCAGAATAAATCGTTTTTTTAAACAACTTTTTTGATTTGTCGCCGTTCTCCGCTGTGATAGGTCTCTTCCCAGCATCGATTATAGTTCGTGAGGAAAATGTGACAATTTAAATCTACCTTGCTTACTATATCCTTCGTTTTATCCTTGCGATCGTTACCGCCTTAGCGGTCATTAAACTCTTTTGAGTCGTCGCGCTAATCTCGCGTTAAGTTCTCCGGTGAATTTAATGTCGTCCGCGATCCCCGCCGGAGAGCCGTGGGCTTCGTAAGCTCTCCTCTCGCAGAGACCGCGAGTCGGTCTCACGTAGTGCCTTCCTCTTCTACCTGCATCCGGCGGCTGGGCGGTGGAGGAGGGTGGTTTGCTGGAGGGGTTAGGAGCGGGGGGGGGAGTGGAGGGGCGAAAAGGGGGATGTGTACGGGGGGGGGAAGGGAGGCGAAGCTGTGCTCACTCTCTGTAGCCGAGAGAGGGCCTCTAGCCGCGTGCGCCGTTGTTGGCCGAGGAGGAGGCGAGGAAGAAGCGCTGTTGCAATGTCGGTGGTTAGGCCGGGTCCGAGAGTGGGAAGCGCACGCACTCTCTTCCCCATAGAGCCGAGGTAACTTTTTCGACTCGCCGCTCACCATAGCCGCGTTTTCAAAGTCGGTGGGTCTACATCCCACGTGGAAGCCGACCCTCTCTCTTTCCTCTCCACCTTGAAGAACACGATCGGTGTGTGGAAGACATTTATGGTCCCCGTTGGATTTTAAATCCACGCGGGTGGAGGGCGGGATTAAAAGCCTCCGAAGACTTTCGCAAGGTGCTGATGGCTGGTCATTTGGTCACTGACAACCGAGGTCACTTGCGCCGTGAGGGATAGCTGGGGCGGTGGTAAGGGTATATTCTCTTCGGGGAATTAAGGAAGGGTGGAGGGAAACCCGGCGTTAGTCGGGTCTGAATACCGATCAAATTTGGGATGTAAAGAAAGATCTCACTGTTATCACTCTGGTTGCACGATCAAGTGATTAATACCGTTGGAGCCATCAATCATTCATTGATGAAATTCATTCAGTAATGAAAGTAATTTTATATTTCTCGTCCACCTAAATAAACACTCATAGTGGAAGCCTTTTAGCGGCCTTAGTTTTACAAAACAACCGTCGGACGTCCCATCATTGGGTAGGAGATGAGGCCAAAGTGCTTACTGGCTTCAAGTTCCGAGGGTACGGGATCGAATCCCGAAATTTTCGGAAATTTTTCCTTCCGGATCTCGATGACAAATTTAGTGATATAGCGAATGAGTTATTCAATGTTGTCCTCTTGGGGTCTTCCGTTTACAGTAGGCCTATACCGGCACCAGGTTTTTTCCCATACATAGATATCCCAATAGTTCGTCTCCCCACAATCCTACCCGCCGTAAATATTGCTGCTTAATGAAGGGTCACGCAAGAAAAAGACAAATGAACTCCTAATTTATATTTTTTTTAGTCAGCCAATCTCTTACTCTCTGCCGTACACATTATATTTATTGTAATGAGAGGAAAATAATTGACTCTTTGTGAGTGGATTACGCCCTCTTACAGAATCTCTAGTTGGTCGATATTTTTTATTACCCCCGGAGTGTGATCGATGTATCTCGTATAGTCACGTCTTTGCTGCGTGAATGGTACCATAATACATCGGTAGTTGGACCTCTTCATAGACCCTGACTACGATTCGAAAGTTTTATTTTTATTTGGATTGTTTCACTGCATAATAGATGTAAATAACTATCTCAGAAACGTGGGAATATAAGTAGCCGTCATAAGTACCTGCTTTAAAAGTATAACATAAAGTATTTCAATTTTTTCTGATTTTCGAAAAGCCTCTCACGTGCAAAATTTTTATCCCCATTTTGTTTCTAAATATCGAATGCTAGAAAGATAGTGGTAGGTAGCATGTGGAGCATATCAAGGAATGAGTGCCTGTCTAAGGAAGCGAAAATCGCCGTGAACAACAGGGTACTTCTCCCCACTTTGCTGTATGGTAGTGAAACATGGGTATGTCAGGATAAGAGTAGACTAAACGCCGTGGGTATGAGTTATCTGAGGAGTGTTTGCGGCAAAAGTAGGATGGATAGGGTCAGAAATGAGTGGGTAATACATAAATGTGGGTTAGATGCTCCAGTAATGGACATATATGAAAGGAGTGTGCTTCGTTGGTTTGGCCATTTTGAGAGAATGGATGAGAGTCGAATAACGAAACAGACAAATAAGAGTGAAGTGAATGGTGCGATAGGGAGAGGTAGGCCGAGAAAGTTGTGGTTGAATGTGGTTGAGAAAATTCATGTAGGAGGAATATTAGGAGTCTTAAAAACAGGAGGGCGTGTATAAAGCAGTGTATGGGAGTAAATGAGGCAAAAGAGGTTTGCAAGGATAGATCAGTATGGAGGAAATTATTGAAGCAGTGTTAGGTGTACAAATATGTATTTATGAGTGAAACTTTGTGACTGCGCGTACCGCGGAAAGGGAACGGCGTGATTGGTACGTATGTACGTATATATTTTTCTGCGATGATTTCCCTTGTTATGTTTTCACTACGGGAGGTTAGTGAGGAGGTACGTAACAGTGCCATCAAATGGAATTATGGGCTTTTAAACTACTCATTTTGGATTATATCTTATGTTAGTTAGTATGGAGAATGAATTACACATCAAGAGTGTACGTAAGTGGCCGACCTTTACAATAGCAGAAAAAGCTTTCTTAAATGAATCCAAATCGATAAGGTTTTCAATGTTCATGAATTATCCGGGGCTTAAAGCTTGTTTTAGTTTCGAAGCTCGTGAGTATGGTTGTGTTTAAACGATTCCCTGGTCCCTGGAAAACCTGATGACAGGCTTAGCAGCCTATCGGGATTCCAGGGACATACGGGCCAACAGAATCGTCCGGTAAGCAAAAAAAGCTAAGTATTACACTATTAGCGGCTTGAATTAGTCTGGAGAAATTTCCTCTCGATGGCAAATATTCTGGAATTATGGTGGAATGAAAATGTTGCAAGAATGTTTTTACGTGCTGTGATATTGCCCCTAAAGTTCATTTTATCGTAAAAACTGGCCAAGTTTTAGTTAGCCCACATTATCACCATTTTCTTGGAAGTCAATGCGAAGTAGACTTTTCGTAAACATGCATAAATTCTATTGGTTGCGGCTCAACCTCGTTGAACGTTATGATACAATGACGCGTGTCTATGAGCGCGTTTTCTTCTGACTATGAGCCGAATGTATCACCAAATCCGAGGGGGTGTATAAAATTCCGTGGCTCTTCTGCCGGACGCCCAGCTTGAGTCTGTGCCGGCCGTTCTATTCTCAAACGGGCTCTTGGGGCAGCACATTTAATAAACATTGTACAACAATGTGCTGAAATAAAAAATACCGTCCCTTCCTCTATTGTTAATTACGTCAATGTATGATTATAGCATTGCCCGATCACAATTTTGTACATTCACAAATCGTGGGAACATTTTCCCAACGATTCTCTTCGTAAAAATATCGGTTCTCGTCTCTGTCAATTTTCTTCGTAAAAATCACGCGATAGGCGGGTACATGCGTGGGTACGTCGAGTGAAAGTTTGCCTGCATATTCGACAAATTTGCTCGAAAATGCCTGGCACTTTTTGTGACAATAAACGTATGAGACGGAAGGCGTCGTGTTGTCAAGTTCAGTAAACGTAAGCGTAAAGCTTGTGAACACCCCATTGAAATCTTGAAGTTGGGCTTTGATCGTAACACATGAACGCAAACGAACGAAGATTTATGGAACGATATGCGCTTGCGAAACGCTCGTCAATTTTCCAATAGGTGGCGTTCTTTTTTGGTGCACGACAGTCACAGTCGAATAATTCGTGGATCGTTTACAAGTGCACTCGAGGTACATACTCATATTTGCAATCGGTTGACCAAAGTGAAAATGAAAACTTAAAATTATCCATTTTTAGCGCATTTGATGAAAATTCTCATGTAAACAAAAACGGCGAAGGGTGCGAAGCGAATGTGAAGCACGTGCGCTGTCGTGTGTGGAGGTGAGCCGTGGTCTAGAGCGAATGGAAATCTCCCTTCGTTCTTCACGTAATGGCGCAAGGCAAGCACTCTAGGGGGCATCCAGTCTAGTCTGTTTGGATCGCTGAGAAAAGGCAACTCAGTCACGCCCGCCAAGTTGGACTTCGCACAGGTGGTTGGGCTACGTGGCACGGAACGACGGCCATTATATTTGGGCCCGCACAATCGCTCGCGTCACAAAGTGAGAGTTGCTCCCTCCCCCCCCTCCTCCCTTTGCACGGGTGGTCCTCGTGGAGGTCCCACGCACACGGGCGTGCGAAGCGAGGCGGCCGTCCCGACCATCGGCCGCGTGCTACAGTTTCCCTTTGCGTGCACGCCGATGACCTAGGGATCAGTTAGCGCAAGGGTTGGTTCTCCTTCAGCCGGGGGTCGTGAGCCCTTGGCCCCACGGGGTGGCCACTTCACCCCTCGTCGTCGTCTGAGTAGATAGAGGAATGAGGTCAGTAGACTCGGCGATAGTAGTTTCGCCACCCTGGCATTTTAATGCCTTATACAGCATTGCCTCGAGCACTGTCATGTTTAGACATCGGCTTAAGGAGGATGGAGCGCAAGTCGTGAGTCATTGTGTGCTCTTTTTAATAACTTTTCGAGAAAGTAAAAAAAAATTCTTAGACCTCACTTCCCTTTACGTAGTTTGAGTGAGATAGTTCCCTAGTCATAAAGGAGACCGTATTCGAATTATACGTCTTGATTTCTGGAGCTGTATGAAGCATGAAATACACATCCCACAACTAATGTTGCAATATTATACTTTTACACCACTGAAACTAATAAATTGAGTAAAAATATTTCATTAAGTGTTTTCCTTGACTAATATTTTTTGGCGCGGCACGTTAAAAACTCCATGACAACGGAAGGTTTTTTGTGATTTTGAAAGAAATACTGTGGTGACAATATGATTTATTGTAAAAAAATGGTTGAGAAATCATATAAACTACACGCTAATAGTTTTATGACGAGATCTAGGTGTTAGAAATTCCTCATTTTTTTAAATGATGCATCTCTGGTGTGTATTTACGTACCATTTCCCATGTACAATGACTGGTATTTTTAGGCAAATATCTAAGAACGTAGTGCGGTAAGGGGTAGATATTTTGGTGTCTTTGGAAGGGTGGGGTACTTTTCATTAAAATGAGACTGAATTCATTGATTACTGGGTGAAAATTTTTACCTAGAAATCAATGAATTTGGTCTCATTTTAAAGAAAAATATATCACCCTTCCACTGACACCAAAATTCAACCCCTTACCACGTTACTTTCCGAGATATTTGCCAAGAAATACCAGACCTTTTATGCGGGAAATGGTACGTGTTTGCAACGATGATGTGAAACGTATTTTTCGCATTTAGGAGAAAATCTGTTTATATTTCATCGAATTATTTCCAAATGCATGTTAAGTGTCACACGGCGTCGTGTTAAAGTAGCATTAAATTTCCAAGAAACCGAATCGGTATCATGCAATTTTCT
Source organism: Ceriagrion tenellum (assembly GCA_963169105.1). Lineage (NCBI taxonomy): Eukaryota > Metazoa > Arthropoda > Insecta > Odonata > Coenagrionidae > Ceriagrion > Ceriagrion tenellum. The sequence continues at coordinate 23,607,188 of OY720638.1, read as the reverse complement.
TCGCTTTTAATGTATAGATATAACTAATATGAAATCGTTTTTCCAAATGGTGCTATTGATGTAATTTCGGCCAAGTAGTGAGAAATAACGCGCTTTATTTCCTGACATAACGTTAACATTGAATATATATGTTGATGTAATGTAATTTGAATAGCTTAAATAAAGTTGCGGAAAGATAAAAGATTTTTAGCATGAATTTTTTAAAGAAATACTAAATTCATCAGATTTAACGCCGCCTCCTAGCTCCGTGTGTACACATAAGTGGCACCAAAATGTCCATAGTTGATGCCTCCTTAGATGTTGCAATCCAAGCCTTACCTTTCTGGTGCCGGAATTTCAGTCATTGATATGTGCGGATTCATGTGTACCAGCTTTTATCGTAATTTTCGCGCGGTACGAAACGAAAGGGTGATGACCAAAAACCATTTCTCACTTTACTCGTCTTTTTTAAAGGAGCAATTTAATAGTTGATTGGTTTTTTTTGAAGGCTTGGTTGACTACTTGAGGGTATTGCTCCATGGTGGTGATTACGGAGCGGTACGAAATGAAACGGTGGTGCGACGTAAACTGTCGGGTATGCCTGAAAATTACTGGTTTACCATGACCAATTCAACCTTATCAGCGCAATATTTCTGTGCCCATGGTCCTTTATCCTCGATTTTGCTGCATTCATTATTGATCGCCAGGACTTTGAATTACTCTGCATTAGAGTCTATTCGGATTAATGGTGTTTGTAAAAGCTACTGCTAACATTTAATCGTTGAAAAAACCCGCAACTTTTCCTTTATTTTCTGCTTCATTCAGTTCAGTACTCATGATTTTCATTTTCCCAGAATCAACCGGATATATTCGCAAAAACATCGTTGCTGGCCTTTAATTTTAATTCCAGTGGTGTTTCAATGGTAGCAAGGTGTAATTTTAACGTTAATATATATTTTCCCAATAAACTCCACTTTCTCCGGCGAGATGTTCTAGAACAGCATATTGAACAATGATACTCAAACGATATCGTACTTTCTACCAAATTTATTTCAAACTCTTACAACACGTGTTTCAACTGTCTAGCAGTCATCATCAGGTAAGACTTACCTGCTGATGACTGCTAGACAGTTGAAACACGTGTTGTAAGAGTTTGAAATAAATTAGGTAGACAGTACGATATCGTTTGAGTATCATTGTATATATTTTCCCGTTGATGTATGTTGAAAGCCGTTGCTGATGCGTTTATCCCTTCTACCGTTGATATTCTTCCAAACCTAAAGCAGTTATGTTCCTAATTAATCTCCGTTCGATGACTCCGCGATACTCCTACTGCAGCTCGCCGCATGAGTTGAAAGTCGTACGCCCTCGGTTACCGTGGCGTCAAAGCGATACCTCCGTCTTCGTCTTCATTGAGCGATGTGAAGAAGGGGAAGGCTCAACGTCAAACTGAAGCGTCCAAAGACGCAAATTCGCGCATGCCACGAACTCGGGGATGAAACATATGTGGCTGTGGAACTGTGTGACGGTGAAGTGAGTCGGTGTTACATGTTTGAAGCGATTTGTCATTTGCCGGTACCATAACTTTATAGTTGCTTTTGCCATAATATTGTAAAAGATAGTTTATATTTCCAGAATAAATTCGTTTAAATGCTGTGCTATGTTCACCCTTGTTCCTGGATTATCACCTTGTCAGAAAAAATATCAGTGCAATGTTTAAAGTTTTCCCCGTATTTGTTTCACCACGGCCTATGTAAACATTAACTGAGGATTTCCGATGCATTCCGATTGTCGCGCCAGTATGTAGATATAAACGCCTGAAATTCACACTTTGGTCAACTACGACGACTACGACCTCATTGAATTGTACCAAAATGTTTCCCTCGTGGGATTTTATAGCTATAGTAGTGCTTGGCATCCCAAACACGATGTCTCCATTACTTCCGTTCTTTGCCGTCCTCCTCGGCAGTCCTCAGGTTGCTCATGTCCTGTTTGGACTATTCCTATCGTTTTCTTGCTCTTCCGGAGCGAGTTCTTCCTTCTGGGTTTTGATTCCTCATTCGTGTCATCGTGTTACATTCCACGCCTCTGACTGCATTCTATTCCCGCCTCTATCTCATACGGTGCCCTTCCCTTATCAATTGTCTCGTGTTCGTATCCCCGACGAAATGCGATCACTTTCGTGCATTACATGTGGCAAGAAGTGTGTTAAATGTTTCGCGTAATGGGCTTCGCACGGTGAATGTGTCACATAAAGCACGTCGCCAATGATATTAATTTAGCAAACCTAAACGCTGATCAATATTTTCACTGGAAGAATGTTATTTTTGAAGATTAAATGACGCTCGCTCGTTTCATCTGTACGTTTTCTGGCACTTTTCACTCTCACATCCGCAATTTGAGTCATCAATTTTTCTTCGACTATAGACCATCGCAGATTGTATCTTTTTTTTGACCATGTGCTCATTACTCCCCATCCTGATCAGAAATTACGCAGCACCCTAGAACCATTACCGCTACCATACCTTTTCAACTATGAAATTCCCCGCTAATATGTAAACTCCGCTCTATTCTCCTTTGAGTGTTTGCAGGTGTATCCTCCCCGAGTGATTGATAGCCGTGAAGACCTGAGCTCATACTTCAGAATGCTGTCTCTCTCCCACATGTCGCGTATAAATCCCTTTGCTCTCTCTTCATTCTCATCATCGTGGCTCGCGTAAAAAAACCTCAATGTGACGCCTATTCTTAGCGGCCAATCTTGGAACTGAGCTTGATGCGGGTACAATTTTTTCCTTTGCGTAAACCACGCGCATTCCGTCACGTGGGTGGCTCGTGGAGCGGCATGCTCTGAATGAAGTGGTGGGCCCAAGTGGTATGGGCGGTGTGGACGGATGGGCTTATACCACGCGGCCACTCGGTCTGAGAGACGGGGAGCGGTGGTGTGTGTTGGTCGAAGTTGTTTTTTCAGACTCACGGGGTTCCCATTCATGGCTCTGGCCGGACACCGTCAGTGGGTGGCTGCCCGTGGGAGAGTGGAGGCAATCTGGATATACGCCGTGGGACAAAGTGAAACTCTTTTTCAACGCTTGTGCCTCTTCGAGTTGCCCTTTCATTCCCGTTTGCCTCGCTGCGAGCACTCCTGCTCGTTGAGCGAACGATCGGGAAGGGTGCATTGGGAAAGCAAAGTAACCAGCGCATCCCGTCTCCAGTGCGTTGGGAAATCAAGAAAGCAGATTTTTGGAGAAAATTAAAGATGGCTTTTGTAAATGCATTGCCTATGTTCAAATAGAAGTTTTATTCGAAGTCCTATTCCGCGTGTTTGTGCTCTCCATCATTCATGTTTGGCGCAATTTCCTAATTTTTGTCATACGAAGACGGACCTCTCTGGAAAATCCACAGTTTATATTGTAAACTTTCGGAGAACGTGAAATACGGTCGGTCATTTTTTAAGTAAAATTATTCATTTTGTTTATATCCTTTATGTATTTCAATTCATGTCAAGGGAAGGCATACATTTCACATGTTGCTACATAATAAGTGTCCGTCGTTAATGAGTGAGATGTGGAAAGGTAGTAACTCAGGTTTCTAACATCTGTTTTCACATATGTAATGCCTGCTCGCGTTGATTTCAAACATTAGTCCTGTGGAAGCCCTGGTCTACAGTCCCTATAGGGACCCATATGGCGGTCTCACGGCCTTTTATTGGGGTATTACTTACAAGATATTCCGGTTGATATGTCCATTGATGTAGCGATGATCGGCGGCATTGATGGAGACATTTGGTGTTTTCGGCGGCATTAATTCATTCAATTCACTATTTTATCCTGGAGACATATTTGCTTGTGCCTGCTTTGTTGTCTGTTTGCAAATGTCAGCGTACATATCGGCGTGATATCCTTTTCGCCGCCACATGAATGCGTGGCAAGGAATTAATATTCTGATCGTCGAATCTTCAGATTGAATTCTGAACATGCGCTGGGATCTAAAAACGTTAATGCATTCTGAAATGAGTGGCGTATACACCTATATAAATGCTACTAAGCGAACATACGAGACCTGTTGCTAATAATAGTTTGCATATAAGTAAAAGAATATGAAATACCAAAATAAACATTTACCCACACCACCGGTCTAACAACTTAGTGTATGTGTGTACCAAGGATCAAATTATCGTAACTACCTCAATCATGTTTGCCCAACTCGCAGCGCACGTTCAAAGTTCCCAGTATTTTAGTCCAACGCATAAAGATTCCAAATACTGACTGTGTGTTCTAAGGGAGACTTAAGGTAGTGCGAGCGAGATGGTTCCCTAACCATAATAGAGACCATATTCGAATCATACTAATTAATTTCACCAGCTGTGAGACACACGAATTCAATATTGCATTATAATTGGTGCTATAATATAGTTTTATAAGACAGAAATTTGAAGTAATCAAATGAAAGTATCTAATTAAGTATTTAACTTTCCTCATTTTTTTCGCGTGGTACGTTTGGAACTCCATCAAAACGGAAGGTTTATTGTGATCCCGAAGAATTTACTGCGGTTACAATATGATTAATTATCAAAAATAGTTAAGAAACACAAACTACGCACTGTTGATTTTTTGACGAGATAGAAGTGTTAGAAATGCCTCACTTCTTAAACAAGGTCTCTCTGGAGTGCAAACACCTACCATTTCCCGCATGAAAGGACTGGTATTTTCTGGCAAATATCTCGGAAAGTAAAGTGGTAAGGGGTTGAATTTTCGGTGTCAAGGAAGAGTGATATACTTTTCTTTATGATGAGATCAAATTCATTGATTTCTAGGTGAAATGATATTTCGCTCAAACTGTCTTAATGAGAGAGACGTAGCTAAGTTCTCTAGCTTTTTTCGTCGCTCTAGCCTAGTACCCTTTTGATAAATCCTAATTTACGATTGGCTGGGCTTGACCGAAGGGGCTGTGAAGTAAAATGAATAGTCAAGGAATGCTGTGTCTGGAAAAGCATCGAATTTAGTGTGCAGGTGTCCCGGTGCGTCGTTAGCTTTGGGATCCCATCTCGCTGCTGTAAGTAATCTGTCCTTGATGAGCACATTCGGGACATTCGTCGCATTGCATCCAAGGGATTGGGATTCATCGGGCAATTAGTTGGTTAGACGGGCCTCAGACGAAAACATAAAAGAGAGTGTAATCTCACTCACGTTGGGCAAAATCTAGATTCTGCTATGAGACCTGAGAATCACGTCAGACAAATTTCCGTCAGCCCTCTAGAAGAACTCACTGCGACCGTGCACGTGAGAAAATTTAAAAAAAATAAAATGTTTTGTTTGTTTCGTGTAAAAAAATAATGCTTTCACTGCCAGTTTGCCGTAGCTATTAAAATTTATAAGGTAAAAAATATGTTGATTATTTGACGGAGACATTTAATTAACACTTACGTGCAGCCGTAGAAATCGATCCCTCTGTAGCTCCATTTCAAGGGAATTACGGTTTTTGAATTTAGCTACAAAATTAATTAGCTGAAATGCAAAAAAATAATATGGTAAAATACCTATGTAATGTTTTAATTGATTCCCTATTTTTTCAGTCCTTGAAAGTTATTCTCGAAAATAGCATGTGTACTCGATAGCAAAATTCTTCATTCATCATCATTGGTCGTGCAATCCTAAGATAGGTTGACTGCAGCTCTCCATCCTTCCATATCTAATGCTAGTTCCCTTACCTCTCGCTAGCTTTTCTTGTGTCCTTTCCTCTTATTTTGGTCCATGAATTTTTCCTGGGTCTTTCTCTGGGGACTTCTCCCTCTATTTATCCTTCAGTTATCTTTTTTACAAACCCATGGTGCCTCACGATGTGTCTAGTGAGTCCATCTGGTTCTTCTTTTTTGTATAGTGTATATATGTATGTGGTCATTTCGTCTACTTTTCGGTAAACTTCATCATTTCTCATACTGTCCGTCCACTTTCTCTCTTATCCTCAGCATCCTCCTCCAGAACCAGGTTTCGAAGGCTTTAATTTTTGTCTGCTCTGCTTTTCTGATGGCCCATGCTTGCGATCCGTAGAGTGCCACGCCCCACATGAATGCATTCACACACTGTTTTCTAGTATGTAATCCTATCTTCTTTGATCACAGCAGCAGTATTTTAACCACGAGCGCTTTCTTAGCTTGGGCTATTTATCACTCGAACTTCGTTGTATTTCTTCCATCCCACGTGAAGGTACTTCCGAAGTAGGTGAAGGAATCAACTTGCTCTAATTCCTCTCCTATGAGTGTGACTTCATCATTCAGCTTCACTCTTTCTAATGCCAGAATATTAGTTTTCGTCATATTCATTTTCATGATTTATTCTTTGAGCACTCTGTCCATTGCCTTTAGTCTCTGCTGAAGATCATCACAATTTCCTGTAATGACTGCGATGTCGTCTGCGTAGTGAAGGATTTTTTATTTCTTCTCTGTTAAACTTAATTCCGTTCAGCCCAGTTTCTTGTGATTTTCTTATTGCCTCATCCAATTACACGTTGAATTGTGCTGTTGTGAGGTAGCATCCTTATCTTACTCCTTCGTCAATTTTACTTTTATTTCTCTTCCGTTTCTCATACGCTTTGTGACAACTAGCTTCTTGTAGAGTATGTAGATTTGTCTTCTGTAGTTATTATCCATACCGAGCTTTAACTACAGCCCGAGCATCGTATTCCACTTAACATGGTTGAAGTCTTTCGCCTAGTCCACGAATGCGACATATAGTGTATAGTACACGCATTGTTTTCTCTATCATTACTCTTTGGCAGAGTATGACCTCCTTGGTACTTCTGTTCTTTCCAGATCCAAATTGTTTATCCGAGAGATGTTCTTCAATTTTCCTTTCCTTCCTTCGGCTAATTTTTCGTGTAAGTATTTTTGATGCATGTGGCACTAGACTCAAGGTTTGGTGCTCCATATATCTCTGTCCTCGTCTTTTTCGGTATCGCAGTACGTACGCACCTTTGAAAGTTCTCTGAAAGTATTCGACTTTGGTAGCTATCTTCGATTATCGCTCTTTCTCCGTTGATATTGTCTGCTCCAGGAGCTTTGTTTTTCCTGGGGTCTTATACGGCTCTACCAAATTCACTCCTTAGTATGTGTGGGACCAGATCTTCCCAAACCACCTCACTCTCGTCTTTCGTTAGGTTTTTTTTCCAACGACGTCGGCCCTTGGTAGAGTTTTTCTATGTTTTGCTTCCATCAGTCCACAATGCCATCACCCTTTCCGTTCACATCCCTGATGTTGCTGTTTTTCGTTTTTCTCCCTCCTAATTGATAGTGCTCGAGCTTGAATGCTGTTTCGGTGTTTCCCTTCTTCATGTTATCGTTGACTTCCTATTTTCCCTATAATTTAACAAGTGTTGCATTTAGCACCATTTAATTTCGAGTAAAATGTGAGTAAAATTTTGTGAAAAGGTATAATTATGTTGCTCATCAAACAGAGGAAACATTTTTTGTATGTTTCCAGAATAAGAAATGATATTTTAGTTACTTTTTAGGTAGAAGCTCCTTTAATATATCAGGGAAGGCGCGAATTTCCTGAAACTGACATGAGAGGAATAGTATGGGTGTTTATATTATTGGTGTTGCAGAAAAAGGAGCCATTGAGACGATAAAGATATCACGCTAGCCCCGTTGCGTAAAAAAATATTCATGTCGCACGAATCGAATAACTCCGCAAGGTAAATATTAATGTACCCTTTCAGTCAATCTTTTTGCGAGACGAAAAAGAATAATGCGGGAGATTCAATGTCAACCTGTCAGGTTTAAAGTGCTTTAAGGCTCTCCTTAATGCGATTATGATTTATTTGCGGTTATCATTGAATTGAATTGGTATGATTACATTGACAAAAAGTGAAAAGTACTTAAAATGAACTAAGGAGTAGTAGATGAACATGTTTTGGATAGGGGAAGGTAGGTGGGCTGCAGTTTACCACTCTAAGGTTTGAACGACCAATGAATTGATTAATTATTACATTAATGAAACTTTGTAATTTACTTGGGTTAAATCTGTCGACTTAGAAGAAAACCTATGTAAAAATGTATGTTACTATTAATTTGGTGAAAATGAATTTTCTCAAAATAGAGCCCTAAACGTTGTATGTTGTAGTAAACAGTTGTATGCAGTTTTGGAAACAGTTGTATTCAGCGTCTCGGCTTGTTAATGCATAAATATACGCATTTAGGAGATTCGGTTGGTAATATGTGTAAGTTTAACGTGATGAGTGGTCAACTTTTTCTGCGAGTACCTTAGAAAACTTTAATTACGACCCTGGTTAGAAGTATATGACGTCATCATTGATACATTTACGACAGTATTGAGACGTAGGTTGGGATCAAAGTTTTCATCATTTATAGGTGTAAAATTTCGAATCTTAGTTCGCCCATCGGCAGTAATTTACTTATCTCTTGTATGTGATGACAAGATCGCTTTGCAGCTAAGAATTAAACTACTTTGATGCAGATCGTTGTGATGATGTCGTCATTACAATCAGGATCTGTCCAAAGAGTGGTTATCATTGATCGATAAATATTCCCTATCATTTCTCCTTCCCGTTCCACCTTCAGGAGGCTGTCGTGGCTCCAAATGAGTCTCTTCTATTTTCCTCTGTGTTCATCCAATATATTTCATCTCCAAATTTTCGTATGGCTTCTTCATCGTGCTGATGTATTCACCGTCATCTCCATTAGCATTCATCAGTCTGAAGGTCGGCTTGATGATGATCCCCACTCCATTCTCATTTCAACTGACTGCATAACTCATTTATAATTCCTTGTTTTGACATCCCTCATAATGGTCTCTTAAGTAATCCGTCCTTTTTCTCTGTCATCGATTATTACCGCCAGATGATCTGCCGCAGAACGAGTCAAGCTTTAATTGAATATTGGTATTCCTCTGTGTCTCGCCGAAATATGTCATTGGTACAACGTATTAAGGTAAATCCGAAGTTAATCTTAATAAATATTATAAAAATATATTAGTATCCATCAAATTAAAGAAATAAATGCATTTTTTGGGAAAAATATGATATTAATTAATAAATAGATGTTTTAGGTGAAGTTTCTTGTTCCTAATTAAAGTTGTTCCTTTTTAAATAGCTCTTAATTGTCCCGCAAATAGGCTGATAAATTCCACAGTAGACCACATTTTTAGGGCTTTTACTAATCTTTATATTGCCTAAAACCCTTTTCTCAATCAAAGATGAAAATGCTCACCTATCCATGGGAACAAATACCTGCAAAATATCTCCAAAAAACATAATTTTTAAGCAATGAAATTCAAGTATTATCATTTGCAATTACAACTGATATTAATCGACATACGACAAATTTATTACTAGTATAATTTATGATTTTTTCGACTATAGAAAAAAGTGGATAGATTGTAGCTCTGGCTTAGACCAGTCTGAACTCGTATTGTGTGAGAAATGCCACGTCAAACAGTCTACTTCGGTGAGCTTCAAAGCTCAAGCGAAGAGTCATCGTCAGTGATCATTGCTCTTCGATGAATCCACTGTCTACAGCATCCTTTTTTCTGCTGCAGTTATCGTCGAAGACGATGTAATATTAGTGTTTATGAGGATGATTTAATATTGGGGTAGTATCCGAGAAGAATGTGGTGGGAAAGGCCGAAATCCCTCCTCTGCTTAGGGCTCTGAACTTGACAGTAGTTCGGGTATTGGCATCAGCGGGGTTAAATGCCCGAGTTCCTCTCGTCTAAGCGGAGTCCACTCCCTCAACTCTCGCCATCCGCTCGCCTCAAACCGAGGAAGTGGATATATATGCTCGAGTGATCCCGTAATGATCGACCACGTCGTCCCCTACGTTAAGTCTGTCACGTAACGCTATGCGGTTATGTTAGCGGGAAGCGGACTCGTGGCGGGCGCCATCCGGAGCTAAGGTGAGCAGACAGACTGATATGGGTGATGATCTGGCAGTGAGAGGCGCCGGATTCTGGATAACAAATGCTGTATCCGCGAGCACTGCGTGGTTAGAGAAGAATGTGGCGCCTGTCTACGGGTGCTATCATCACCGCGCACTTGGGGACGCGACGTGATCTTCTACAAGGGCCTTGCTCAAGAACAATGTATAAGGACGCGGTTCTTGATGCGCTTTGGACCGACTTTGCAAAAATTAAGGGCCGCAGCTTATAAGAGTTCCGAACTTGCGGATACACGGCACTGATGTTCTATGAGAGGCATAATTTGGTACTTTGAGTGTATTAAACTATTATCAAATGTCTACCATAAGTATCACCTTCAATGTTACTCATGTAGTTACTTGCGGTGTTCTTTTCAGGCGGAGAAAGTATAATCGTGGCAATATTAATGGTTAGAACTTGTTCATGCCTCTAGTTCGATTTCAGAGCAGCCTGTGGCTTAAGGTGAACCTCGATTCTTTCGAATCCATTGGCAGTACTGTCGGGATGGTAGATTTCCGTCCTGATACAGTGATCTTGACCACACTAGTTATAATTATCGTATACCATTTGTTTTTATCGTTAACGAGGGAAGTGAATCGTAGTTAAGAGAACTGGCTGCTGTGGTGCCGTGCCTATCACGGCGGTGAAAAATACTCTGGTCTGTATTCTAGAGCCGGGGCTCCTACTACTAATAGCATTTTATACCAACCTTTTTTAGATCGGGGCTTATCCATAGCTTCTGTTTCGTGGAAGTTCTCATTGAGTCCCATCACGCTCAATTCTCTCCAATTTATTCCCACAAACAGAAAAGGCATCTCCTCCGCTCCGGACTCGAATCTCTATCCCGGAAGAAGGCCCTTTTGTCAACTTTTCATTTCCTTCGAGCCCCAAGCCCTTTCCCCTCCTCCCCTCCCCCCCTCCCCCCTCCCCACGCATCCCTCCCTCTCTTCCACACGTCCCCCCCTCCCACGACCCACACGCACTCTTGTGGCTCTGCAATCTCCCGTCGCGTGGCGCTGATCGCAATCCGCCAGCGGTTTTCCCTCGCGGCGAAGCGGACGATGCATAAATGTTCGGCCGAAAAAAATAAAAATGGGCGGTTTGCCGCGTCAAGGACACGTCAAGCCGCGTGCTTTGTCGTTTTTAAGAGCGCTTAAACTTTCCGCAAAGTCGAAATTTCACCGTAACAATTCCGCCGAAGAGCAAAAAAAATTTACTCGGGCGAAATCCTGTCTGCCCACAGTCATTGATGAGGCACGACTTTATGGTGAAGTTCCTTCGAGCTCTCGTTCCACTTATATCTCCCGGTGATAAGATTTTGAAGGAAACGCGTCGTTCTGTCCTCGGGAAACTTTTTATTGCCAATAAATGATAAAGTTTGAGACTGATGTGGTAGAAGTGTCCCCTTTTGACGAAGAAAGCGTATCTATGTTTCGCACATGGAGGTAAAGTTAGTAATCTTTCTTCATCAATTTTCGTTAGCAACTTGTATGTGAATTGATTAAAGCCATATTTGGAAGATAAGGTTCGCAGCCCATGCCTAAAGGTGGCATGGAAGCATTAAGACTTATTGTGCTGCCAATGCAAAGTGACCAGCGGACTGTGAGAAGTGTTTAAACTCAAAACCATCTGCTTGCTCTCCCATCACGTCTTGTCTAATTTCTTATGCGGTCATATTTTACCTTGGTGTTAACTACAGTGGTAGCATTCATAGACTTATAGATCAGATGTATGGAAGTTCATACGGCAAATCCTTGAAGCCGAAACTCATATTTTCGTCTAATCCCCGAATGCCTTTACTCCCGGCAGAATTAGTGTTAGGGAAATAGACTTCTGGATTACTTAATTTACATGAAATGTTTGTGCACAACACAAATCCAATCTCATTTTTAGCGCAATTGCAATAATCCATTATTTTTGGACAGCACTTCGTAAACACCGCTTAAGGTGGTTCGAGCGAAGTATCATTTTACCTATAAATCAATGAATTTGGTCTCATTTTAAAGAAAAATATATCATCCTTCCATTCCACCAAAAATTCAACTCCATACCACATTACTTTGCGAGATATTTGCCGGAAAATACCAGCCCTTTTGTATGGGAAATGGTATGTGTATGCACTCCAGAGAGACCTTATTTACGAAATGAGGTATTTCTGGCACTTAATTCTCGTCAAAAAATCAAGTGTGTAGTTTGTATGTTTTCTCAACTATTTTTTAAAATTAATCATATTGCCACCGCAGTAAATTCTTCGGGATCACAATAAACCTTCCGTTTTGATGGAGTTTAAAACGTACCGCGTGAAAAAATGAGTCAAGTCAAAGACTGATTTAGATATTTTCATTTGATTACCCACAATTTCTATTATGTAAACCTTTATTATGTTACCATTAATAATGCAATGTTTAATTCGTATGTCTCACAGCTGGTGAAATTAAAACGTATATATCGAATATGGTCCGTATTATGATTAGGTTCTATCTCCCTCGTACTACTCGTTTTCGATGTAGTTAATGATTTGGTTTTGAATATGTCTTTGAGGATCAGAAGTGTCAACTGTCACCGTCAGACACCACCCTTCAGTTGGAGGGGGTTTCAATTGTACTACTCTGGTACGGGATTGATGGAAATGGGCTGGTTTAGAGGCGGCGTCAAAGAAAATCCATTTTGACGGGAAGGGTGTTGGGCAGATAAGTATTTACATGTGATGATTTCTTTCGAACATTAATTCCTCTCTAGTATAATTTTTTGGTGGTGTAGTGCGTTTGGTTCCCCATTATGCAAATGTACCGTTGGAAAACTCATGTGCATTATTTTATTTATTTATGGGTAACTAATGTAGAATGATTGAAGTTCTGACTAGATGGTTATGAAATTAAAATTAGCAGTCGATAGTTCGAGTCGGAGAGAGGATTTCACTGATGACGACTGTTTCCCCTTGCAAATACCTCTAGTGAGTAAGCAGTTGTTGAACTAGGAACTAGTTCAACAACTGCAAGGCCGTTGTTCACATTAGTGTTTTTCAGTCATTGTCGTGATTTAATTTTATGGATAACTTACTGTTTTATTTATTAATTAATAAAATCTAATTAAGTATGATATCATGCTTTATTCGACGTACCTATAGTTTAACTAAGGCTTAAAACTTTAAGTTATGCTAATTAAGTACATTTTAGGAAGCGTTGTGGAGTGAAAGAAAATGTAGTGTCGAGCATTAAGAAAGGTGTATTGAGATGGTTTGTACATATGGAGGGGATGAGCAAAAGGAGATAGACAAAGTAAGTACACAAAACAAGTATGCATACAAAACAAGTATACAGTATGGAAGGAAAAGTTGGAAGGGTTCGACCTCAGCTAACGCACTTCAATTAGATTGAGGACATTTTTATCAAAGGCCAACTTAGTAGTACCCTTAATTAAGCTAATAACTATGCACCTACCTATATAGTTAAATTAAAAAATTGGCTCTCAAAATAAAATCTCAATCGTTGTACTGTTAATATTTGGATCTGTTGACTAATGAGTTTGCTGACCGCTGAACTTGGTGAATGAAGGGTAGTCTTATACGCTGGTGGGTACTTAGTACATCTTTTGGTTTTTCGTTACGTCTCACAGACAATCTTGTAGAAAACAGGGGCATTTATCTTCTTTCCTTATTACGTCATTGGTTACCTCATCGGCGAGTTGACCTGATTGTGAATTGGCCTTTATCGGCGTACAGCCTGTAGAATTCAGCGTAGCCCTTGATCTCTTGGTCAGGGAGAAGTTTGCGCCAACTCGCATCCAAGTATAGTGACGGTTTAATTTGTTTTCGAGTTAGAGGCATTTACCAATTGTCCAGTCGGGAGTGATTTACAGACACTTATTTCTCGTTGTTAGTGAAGCCGGGACTGATTGTGTCAGTGTCGCTGCCAGTACATTTGAATCTGTAAATGCTACTGTAGCGATATTAATGGAATTCGAGCTAATTTTGATCGCGAAAATTTGTTGATAATATAAGCGTTACCGAACTTTTGATATGAAATTGAATATCAGCTTGTTTTTATTAATAAAAGATCATTTTATAATAAAAAATAAAATACATGTTTTTTCATCAAAGATTATGCAGAGCTACGACAGTGCCGTGAAAATTATGAAAAGTTTGGATATAAGGGCACTTATTTAAACTTAATTTGGAGATAATTTAAACGGTAGCATGTGCATTTGTTATGGCCTTATGAGTTAATGAAGTAAATAAATAGAACGCGACAAACAGTGGTCGTCATGTAGTCAACCGACGCCTGTAGTAATCGTCAGAAAATGCAGTTTGCCGTCTGGTAATGTGCGATGTAGTACATGAATCGTCGTCGACACATTTGTTGAAAAGCTTTTCATTTAATCGATCAATAATCGAAATGTATTACGAAAGTAATTTTGTTGCGGAATTCTCAGTAAAAGAATGGTATATGCTCTGTTTTGTTTGATTGGCTATTTGGGGTTACGACCAATTGACGAATTACGTCACTTAACTGATGTCTAACGCCCTACGATTACGTTTTTCCCCGCAGCACTTAAAACATTGAATGCTAGTGAAGTTTTACTTTCGACCTCCTTATCCAAAGTATTCTATAAAATGATTTGCTATAGTTTGGGATTTACTATAGTTCGACTGAAATCTAGGTGAATGTACTGAATACGGAATGCAAACATTCAAGCGAAAATTGAAACGGGAATTTGGGATAAAACACCAGCAATCGGTTACCAATTTACGATGCGCAAGTTTTATCACGGCTGTGCCATTTTTTGGTCATTATTTCCGGGCTAGGGATCAATACCCTAGTTCTCTCTTCGTTATTCATCATTCTGGAGGCCATTCGATATCTCCGAAATGGTGTTTCTGCGTTATAATGCATGCCAAAGTAGCCACTCACTTTTATTCGTTTGATAGATTCCGATTTATTTCTTTTTTGCTTTTGAAGATACTTTTCTGTTTGTGCTTCGCGTACTACCAAAGAGAGAAAAAAAGAATTTCTTCTTTATCTTTTGTAGTTAACCCAGAAGTATAGACGGAAAGGTTTGATTTGGGATTGTGAATTGACGTAATCGCGATGATAGATACCTATAGAATGACCCGTAGACATAGGTATTCACCTCTCAAATCAGTCATAGAAAAAATTATCCGGATCTTTACGAAGTTGGAACACTCCGATAATGAAGAGTAATTGGGAGAGCGGTAAATACTCTTGTATAAAAATCATGAAATTGCTTCTCTGTATGAAATAGCGATGGAGAAAACAGCGGAGAGACAGGTGACTTCCTTCAGCCCATATCCTCCCTCAAAGGACGGAGAACTCCGACAGATTCAATTTTTCCATGCTCCTAACGTAAACAGAGGAATACCTGGCGTTAAAAGTTTACGTAAGCGTTAATGAAAATGAAAAGCTAACACGTCAACGGAGAAGAGTAACTTAAGGAACCTTTGAAGAGATTTTTCATAATAAAAAAACACATTCCGAAGCAAGAGTGTAGTTTTCAAAATTTGCAGAATTAAGACCGAAATATTGCCTTTTTCTGGAGCTCTGGAACTCTGGAACTAGGATTGTATATTATGTGTTTCTCTGGTGCGCCAACATTTCAGTGCTCATATGAGCGCAGTCGTCGTCAATATATCTAAGAGAGGAAACAGATTACGGCTATTTATCCGCGGTGCAGAGTTATCCTCCGAAAGATCTCCTCCATTTGATAGTCTGTAACGATTTTCCTGGATCCAACAACACTTGACAGATAATTCAGGGATATCTTTGTGAAAATTTAGTCGTCTGCATTATATTTTGTCAATGGGGCCAACCCCCTATTTTGAAGGGAGTGTCGACTGCCTCAGGTCTTCAGTCAACTTGCTAATGCCTAATAATTACTTCAGATGTTATGAGGGACAGAGATGAACGCAGACTTCGCATTTCCGTGTACAACTTCATTATCAGACAATGGTTTAATAATTATCCGGGACCAATCCACCCGATGATACCGTACCAGAGCGAAATCGTGGTCGTGCCATGGAAGGAGTTCGTTGAATACCTTATTTTTCTAGAGTTTCTATTGGGCGTTGAAATGACGTATAATTTTATTTTATGGATGTGTGTCCTTTAAGACAATGATAAATGTAATCATATGTTCCAAGTTCCCTATTTCTATTCCCTGGGGCCTTTTCCATGTTTTACCAAAATTTTTCGTCGCCAGCCTCATATATTCGTTTAACTGTTAATTTACAGCTATGAACTATTTTCAGAAAGGATGGAAGGCTCCAAGTATTTGTCATTAATCAATTAAATGCCTGCAAATGGTGTCCACGCTGCTCTAATTTTTTGTCACGAACAAGAAAAACCTGTGAATTAGTTTCCCTAATTTAACGTGAATTGTTTTAGTTAACTTCGCGCTAACTTTTTCCATGATCCGTTCTTTAAGGGTTGCCGCGTGAGGCTCGACGTCGGCAGTGTCCCGTGTCGTGGCCACCTCCTCTCCCGTGAATACGCGGACAAAAGGTGCGCAGCGCGGCGCGACCCATGTGGTGAAATATGACACGGCTCACGTAATCTGTGGCGCTTCTGTCGACCGCTATGCGGCGCGCCAAGCGACTCCGTCTAGCCGAGTGATGGCCAGAGACAATGGCAACGACTTTCTTCAGTCGGCTGTGGACTCAGCAACTCATGAGGAGCTGATTCCTGGAGTTGCTCGTTCCTCGAAGAAGGAAATTTGAGGGGATCCGGGAAATGAAATAAAATACAAACATATTCACACCCACCATGCGGAATGTGTATCCGCGTAAATGGGCAGCATACATTCGGAAATATTTATTAATTTTCATTCTCACGACCAAGCGAGCATGACCATGGACAATTCGAATACAGTATGTGATGTTTTTCTTGATCCAAAGATTAAAAATCTTCTTATTTTATTGTATTGCAGCTAATCATTTCGACCAGTATAGTCTTAGCAAATTAAACATTAAACAACATTTCTGTGTCGTGTCATAAAACAATATGCACTTTATGTAGTTGCAGCACGCATCACCTTGGAATGGTTCATACGCAGCGAGCCATAATGCAAGGTAATTCGAATTGATCAGTTAGAGTTGGGGGTCATCTGGTCGGTCAATGCACCCTCTGTTACACTCTTGCGCTTCCGCAGGCTCTTCGCAGTCCAACGCCTTGCCAGTCTTAACTATTAGCGCATTTTATTTAGTGTAAGTTTTTTAGAATATTTGATGTTGACATTTTTGCCGGACATTCAACATGTTTTGCTAGAGCCAAACTATTGTGGTAGATACCATCACAATATTGAGGAAAGACTGTAAAACCGAAAGGTTTAGTATGTCATATTTTCGTCGTACAGTAAGGGGCCATAATAGATGCGATAATTCAGTTGTTTGAAACTTTGACACTCGGTAAAGTAGGTTTTGTACTACTGTTAAATATCTTGACGTCATTGTTAACAACTCACTCCGCATGAAATTTCTGGCACGTAGCAGCTTTTGAATGATTTATCACCTTATAGTACTGTTTGTCAATCGCATTAATAATACTGACCAATTGTATGTTAATTAGTGTACTGCACGGTAGCATGTTCGTCTACGTAACACCCTTCTAGTTTCTGGTCTGACCGCGCATTGTTATTGTAACTGCTTTTGGCCTGCGCTCAGCGGCCATGGGAAAGTGCGTGGTCCTGATTTGAACTGGGATGAGTGATGTGTGCCTGGTTTGGAGTCACCCTATGCCACACTCCCTAGCGGTGGCCTACACGGTATTTTGTAGATGTAGTTGAATCTTTGCTCTTGAGATGTTTCATCCAGGTTAATGATCATGGTTTTGTGAAAAAATCGTAAAAAAGAAATTAAGATCCGATATTCTCGCTTCAATATCTGGTATAAAATCTCCCCTATTGCTTCTCATATCCTTCCCCATTTGGAATTCCGTTATGTGTGGCTAGTTTGTTTAACTCTTTTAATTCCGTAATAGCGTCCACTTTAGCCAGAACGTAAAATCTTGATACCTGAGAAATACACACTCAGGCGAACGATAATGGACTCGGGGAATTGTGAGCTTGTGGGGTCGATGTTTTAGGAGAGTGAGTTCTGTGGTCCTACTTTGTTTATCCCGGGTGCTCCCTTATAATTTTCTTGATTTTTATGATTATTGCTGTCCGTTTTACGAAGGAGTATAATTAGTATAATGAGGAGAAATCACTCAATATGCTATGCAAATTGTCTAACCCGTGTACGCCCACTTTGGGCCAAAACGCCTCTTCGGAATGGGGAAACTTGAGCCTGTTTCCCTCCCCGAGGGCTATCCACTCCTCTTCTGAAGCTCACGCGACCTGGATGTTGCCGAGTGCGGACCCTGAGGCGTGTGGAATTTTGGCGGATGTCTGGTTTGATTGGCGAAGTTGGATTGACTCGGGAACTCGGGGAATTGACACACCGGTGAGGTTCAATTTACTTCTGCGAACTTATCGACCAGTGTTACATTGGGAACCTCTCCTTGGATGCCTCATGCGATTGTGGGTGTTGACAAAGAAGCGTAAATGGAAAAGACGGAGCCAATGAGTAGGGTCTGATATGGACGAACGTGAAGCAATTTTAATGCAGATAACGTACTTATGCCACAAGAATGGTACCGGTTTTGTGTGCCGATTTGGACGGCACGTGCCGGTTGTAGGTGGTTAATCCTGGCGTCCCGATTGCCTAAACAAAATAAATAGTTTGTTCCAATCTTCAGTATTCTTCTACCGAGTATTTTATTGCAATACCCATTAATGTATTTGCCAAGAAAGGAATACTCCAACGGGAGAAACCAGAGCTTTACGGTCTCATCATTGCACGCATGGTGTATTCCTCCCGCGATCTATATTGGTAATTATTTGCGTAAATATTCCCTTTCAATGATACATGATGACATTACATGTGAATTGGAAATAGACGTTAGAAAATTTTATTGAAATAAAAATACCTTTTGGAGGCGAAATCATGAAATAATATGTAATTACGTTAGTCTGAACCAAAGATTGACGACCTGAAATAATGGTATGCTACTGTGTATACTTTGATTTGTAAATAATTATTACTTTATTTTAATTAAACGAAAGTCTTTCATATATGAAAATAAAAAAATCAAATATTTACATTGAAATTACATAGTTAACAATATTTTTCGTTTTGTCGAATATGCGGACATTGGCTTTTGTTGGAGAAGGACTTAACAGTTTGTCCTTTTTAGATGTTAGAAATCTGGTCACCTTATGTTTATGCATTCTGTTTTATCTGCATCATCATTGGGCTTCACTTCCTAAGACGTTTATCCTTTATGTAGCTCTGCATTCATTCCCCTATTGAGTACCAAATGTATTATTTGATAAATACCGATTTTTAAGTCTCATAATTGCACGCATGGTGTAATCCTCCAGCGATCTACATTGGTAATTATTTGCGTAAATATTCCCTTTCAATGATATTATTGGAGGCTATTTTTACTCAGAATATGACCAGTATGTCTCCTCATCAACTTCGCGCGGTTTTCGTCAAAGGTCTTTAATCTTTGATTCTTCAAAGGACTTCCTCATTGTAATTCTCTACGTTCCTTTGATCCTCCTCATGCACGTTACATGTCACTTTTCATCGCCAGATAAGTACTCTTACCGTAAAACTGTGTGATTGGGTGCTTATTTTCTCATCCTCGCCTGCCCCGTTATTTGTCTTTCCCATCAATCCAATGATTGGTTTGATGTAGCTCTCCGCTGAGGTAACTGCGTCATTCCATCATTAATATTCCCTTTGACTTCCTTAGTTTGCTTGATGTTTTTTGGTCTTTTCTTGTTATTCTTCCCATGTATTTGTCTTACCATCGTTGTATTCAAGAGGCTATTTTGTATCAAAATATGTCCAATTGGTTAGTCTCTTCCTCGTCTCCTCAATGTTTTCATCATATTTCTTATCTATCCAACTCCTAACATGGATTCTTCGGCGGTGGTTCTCTCTGTCCATTTAATGTTCATATTTTTTCGACTACACCCCATAACTATTGCTTCCAATTTATTTTCATCGCATGTGTTGTTGTCCTGGGCTCCCTACCGTATAACATCGTCGCATTTTCCTCATAATGCATAATTGATGTTTCTCGTTATTTTTGGAGTTCGTAAAGATTATCCCACAATTGTCAAGGCTTTTGGTAGGCGAGAGCTTGTTTAATGGATAGACGAGAGCGTGTTAATAAATTCGTGTGCTTAACTCAGTATTAGGGCGGGGGATTTTCGTCAGCCTCACTTACGCACTCCCACGAAGCACTTTTGTGTTCAGAAAGGGTTTCAGTATTGTTGGTTGGAATGTCCGGTTTGAGTATTTCAGAAGCGTTGCGCGGTACCTTTAGTCCGAAGCCGTGGGCTTAACCATAATGACAAGCAAGACATTATAAGAGACTCCAGGCAAGGCAAACGGAAAAATCTGCAAGTTGAGATCAGGAGCCGAGCGTAGCGCGATGAGTCTTCTTGTGTGGCTGTTTTCATGAACGTGTGTTTGCAATGGAGAATGTACCTGAGACATTTTCCCTAAGGAAAACTAAAGTCAAAAACATTGCTACGTTCCGCAGTGTATAGTTCATTCGCGTTAACCTGACCGATAACAACTCGCGAGAGGGGAAATAAGTGGAGGAGAGGGGGAACATTGGAGGGGTATCGCCATACGTCATGCGCAGTAAGCGATTTGGGTTCGGGCTAGTCCAAGTTCTTACAATGTCTCCCATCAAGGGGTAGGGTTTTCTAGCCGCGCGTGGTTTATCTCTTCTCTGATAGTGTTCTTGCCTTGGCTGACCCATTCTCGCTCTTGAAATCGTTGATTCGTCGTCGTCTCATTCTTCTCAATCGTCTCATTCATAGTTGTTTTGCAACTTATAGCAGTTTTTTTTCCTCTCGATACCTCCTTAGCTTTCGGTCAATTTTACCGACTGTTGCACAATGGATACCCTTCCGTCTCGATCAAATAAATAAAAAAAAAATGCTCCCTAAGTCAGGCGAAGGAAATTATTGGAAATGTCTTAAATTTCATGAAGCAAAAACGAGATAGTGGAATTACTATTTCTTTCAGTCGTATCCATGAGTGAGTTGCAGCTGCTTGTGGCATATCTCTGAGAACTCCAGGCCGCAGGAGAGAATATGATACAGCTTTAAAATTCGTACACCTGACGGTAGGATTAGTATCTTTATTTTGCATTTTCGAGAACGGTACAAATTTTTTGGCTATCTCATAAGGTGTATTACAAATCGAAATTACACCAACACAGTTCGTTTTCTGGACAACATACGGGCGTAAACAAGGCAGCCCACTCGCCTTCAGATTTGAAGGCAACCTTTTCTTTCCCCATCCTTTTCCACCGCGGGAAAACTGTTCGCGCATGGCTCCCCTCTCAGTAAGCAATGCTTCCCCTATTTTCTGAGTTGGACTAGGCCCACCTGCGCAGTAGACTGCTGAGTATCGGCTAAGTTCTCGCGAATGAACTGTATGACTGTAACTCGAAGGCATATAGAGATCCGCAAGTCCACTTTCATAAGTTCCCGAAAAGTGGTGAAGTGGGTTACTTTGAAAATTTATGGGGAGTTCCGGCAAAATGTGACCGAAGAATAATGGATAAAACTTCTACGAATGGGAAAATCGGTGTCCGGAAGCATGGTGGTCTGTTCGCAACATTTCCTAAAGTCGGATTACATTCTACCAGGTACATAGCATTATCCATACCATGCAAACATTTTCCATAAATATATTTATCATCCACGTATATTTCCTATTCTTCAGTTCGAAGAACGCCATAGCTTTTATCTGCCGTGCTACGATGTTTACCTTGAGATGCAAGGTCGAATGGGGTTTCGTCGCCCAACTGCGTCGCATTTAACTCCTTGAAGATATATCCTCAATTTATCAGTCATGTTGTCGGAAACTAGGCTGCAATATTTTCCCCTTATTCGCTACCTAGTCTGTAGCGCGCTGTGGTTTACGGTCTCCTTTGCCTAGCAGTTGTGTCACAACACCGTGGGCGGTGAAATATCCCCAAGCGTGTCCGAGACTTCCCCTAAACATTGCATGTAGTCGGCTCGTTTTTATTAAACGGGTCAATATTTTTTTGCGTCCTCATACTCGCAAGGTTTTCAGTGAGTCACACGTTTTAGGTCGTTTAGGAAATTGCCCTGACGTGTTTCATTTGTTACCTCTGTGATTTTATTGATTTCTTGAAATTAAAACCCTTACTTTAAAGGTTCGTGCGTGTTCTCATCCATGAATCACTACTGTCGTTGGTGCCTTAGTCACCTAGATATTTCGAAGATTTTATCTAGTATACGTGTTGAAATTGACGATAAGGGATATGATTCAGTGTTATGCTTTTAGAATAAATTTTATATCCCTGTGACGTTTGCGCGTTAATTTGTATATTAATCGGAATGTCTTAATTATAACAGCTGCGAAACATTTGCATGCATACTACTTGTGCTTATGTGAATTAACTAGCTAAAACTGGCACAGTTACGTGGACGATAGAATGAATGAGGGCATCACACGACGTAGAAGGGATTTTATACAACTGACTGTGCGAATTCCTCAATAGTTCTAAACTTGATCATGCAAGTTATCCAAATCGAACCCATTATGCTTTGACGATAATTCCCTCAATGAATGACTTCATGACCTCAAGGAGGCCAGGATCTGTGAAAACAGTCCCTCCTAGTCAACCGTATTGCTCCACAAATGGAAAAAGGTCATCGTAACTAATACTTGATGACGTCCAAATATACATTTGGAGATTATTCTAAAAATGTTATATGAAGGGATAATGGCTTTATTCGTTATAATTTGTGCGTAACAGTTGTATCTGTAGCCCGCCCTCTACCTCGAAGTGCAGATGCTTCCAATCTTCGGTGCTGGTCGAGGAACTTCTGGGAAAGATGTAATTACTGTAGGTAGTTCGAGCGAAGTATCATTTCTGTTGAGGTAGTTCAAGCGAAGTATCATTTCACCTAGAAATCAATGAATTTGGTATCATTTTAAAGAAAAACATCTTACTCTTCTAAAGATACCAAAATATCAGCCCCTTACCGAACCACTTTCCGATATTTTTGACGAAAAATACCTGACCTTTTACATAGGAAATGGTATGTTACGCACTTCAGAGAGACCTTATTTTAAAAACGAGGCATTTCTAACAACTAGATCTCATAAAAAATTAATAGGGTGTAGTTTGTATTTTTTCTTGACTATTTTTGGAAAATAAATTATATTTTCACCGCAGTTATTTTTTCAGAATCACAAAAGACCTTCCGTTATGAAGGAGTTTTGAACGTCCGCGTGAAAAAATAGCCAAATCAAAGAGTTAAGTGGATATTTTTATTTGATTACCTAGAGTTGCTGTCATATAGAAGTAAATTATTGCACTATTAAAAATGTATTTGATTCATTCTTCTTACAACTGCCAAAATTTGAACGTATAATTTGAATATGGTCTCCATTATGACTAGGGAACTATCTCGCTCAAACTACCTTAAAGTTCAATGGTTCAGGAACATTCAAATTTTTTTCTCATTTCGACGACTTTTGTACATGTATGGAAAAAGCGACCGATGTAGCCATGCACACTCCGCTCACCTCTTTTTTGTGAGTTAAAATAATCCGGTAAAAATAAATTTGGGAAGAAAGCAGGAGAACAGAGTAAGACTCGAGACGTCGCGACGTGTGCATACTGGGAATGTAAAAAGGCCGCAGTAAAATGAGCTTCACAATTTCAGCATTATCCTGTCAACACCATTTTCTAAGGATATGAGAATTTTGATGAATGGTCAGCTAAGTATAATTTTATGCTTTAATTTTACCTTAGTAATGGTAAAAATAAAAAAAATGAAAATTTACCTACCAGGCATCATTTCTCATTTAATATTTAAGCTATACCTGAAATTCAGTGCAACAAAAGAAGTATGCGAGAATTTGGCTATTCGAAGGAAATTATTAAAACTAGTCAGATTTACAGACCGATCAACGAGAGTTAAACTCTTCTGACTGCGTACTCCGACAGGGAACGGCGTGATGGATATTTGTGTGTTCTTTTACCATCTAAGGAAGTATGCCTAAACATTTCCTTCTCTTAGAGTATTCATGCGTCGTGTTGCAGGAAATGGAATTAAGTTCATTATTTCGGTACTTAAGAGCTGGCTGTCCCTTGTTGGAACTCCTGTAATTTTTTTATTCTCGTTGTAAGCTGGACGGAATTAGTAGCAGAAGATACTACCAAGTTGAAGCCCCCGGAAAAGCAGCTCTTGCGCAATGAATACAAGAAAAATGCTCGTGTAGAGATCGCTAAGGTTTTTTTTGCTGCCCTAGCCCTCAAGGCGTAGAATAACACATTTATTGCTCTCCGACGTGAGCTCTGCGCGTAAGATTCACACCTGGAGAGGCGATGACAAGAAATCATCGATTATTAATCATGCATTTTAATGGGCAATATATAATTAGCATTCCACTCGCACTCTCTTTCGTCCATGAGTTGGTGATTAATTTTTGTGGCAGATTGTGGTTGAAATTCGAGAACAGTGTTATTTTTTATCAGCGTCTTTAGAATTTTTTGCGTCGAAGATCTCCGCCACTTCATCAGCAGTCGTCAATCCGATGGTAGGTTCGATTCGTCATTCCATACCACTCTTGTCGGAAATACGTTTCATATCTACTAATGTTTTGACGTTATTTATAAAATACCTGTTCTATTCCATTTATTTAGCCCTCCGAGACAGTTCTTGTCATTTATTTTTCAGTAAGTTTCTTTTTCTTAAAGTAATGCTTACCGTATCAACCTACTCTCCGTCCTTATTAAAGTTTAGGGCCTCAGTTGTCCCTCGTCTCCTCAAGTCGTCCACAAATCCTTGGTTTCTTTAGCTGAGGAGTTGATAGATATTTTAAAAATAAATTATTTTGATGCGTTATGATAAGGTATTAGTTATAGATAACGATGGAGCCGTCAAAATATCATCACTTGTTAAATAATTGAGTAAGCCAGTTATTTATTTCAAGCTGTGTTAAAGTGGATTAGAGACATATATCAATCAGGTACCTTTTCTCAATTTCGAGCGCTAGCATTAAAAACTCTCGCATTACGTTGTGTCTTTCTTATATCCCTTTTATTTACTGTTTATAAATATTTTGCCGGTATAATTTTTACATTAAATTTCAAATGCTGAAATATTCGATCGTCGACGCTATTTTGGACGAGGTGGCATCATTGTAGAAGATTTTTGAATTAAAAAATTCAGATATATGCAGTGATCGGAACTTAGAGACTAATTTATTGATAAAATTGTCCCCGGTGTATATGTCTTTCCTTGGTTTCCTCCGCAAAGGACTAATACAAGTAAGTTAAAACTCAGTCGTTATTTTATCCTGTGCTTTGGTCATTTGCCTTGCGGAAGTTGATAAAATATTATACAATATCGGAAACGATTTGATAATCAGTGTGTTTTATGAGCAAAACCTTATAATCAGAGTTGCGTAACAATTAAGTTTTGATGCAGATATCCATAGACTGAAGATGGAGACAGGATGAACCATACCTTACGATAGCTCAGGGGATTACTTAAGCCGTTGAAATATGCATTCGAGCATATTGAATGCTTTTCTTGTTCCTTAAATACGACGTTAACATTGGTTATGTAGCAGAATTAACGTGGTATCGTAAAAATTTATCTGAAAAAAAAACGCCAAATGGAAAAGATTTCCAATAAGCACTGCTATTTTTTATTTTATAATCCTTTCGAAGCCATTGCCTGGTTAATATTCATCCAGATTTTGCCAGACCTCCCTTATTTCGTCTCTCAATTGGTTTCCGATCAAAAATTCACTTCGGTCCTCTTGTGCCGTTCAACCTTTTCACCTGACCAAAACGCATGAGATATCTCTACTCGTTCCTCCCTATTGTGTAAGTGGTCATATCCATACGTCTTCTAATAGTTTCATTCATAATTGTTATGGTTTAGATTTGCTGTAACTTCGTCTCAAGTCCTTTACGGTTAATGTATGTTTAGTTTGATTCCTCTTTGTCATTTTCTATGACATTTTCATTTGTTTTGACTACGAATGTGTCTCTAATTTGGATGATGCTTTGGGGTATTCCTTTCTTTGTCTCCATATTATTTATTTTTTGTCCTTGTTTTGGATTGTCCTGAATATTTTCTAATGAAAGGAGCGCAGTTTATGATATCTTTGCAGCATTTAAACTTTTAATGTAGGGAAACAAGTTCGCTAAATTTTATTAATTTTGTATCTGAAATGAGAAATTTAAACTAAAAAAGTGTATCCCGATACAATTAAATGAAATTACGAGATGGTGGTGTCCTGATTATTTTCCTCACCCTAATGGCAACTTTTTTCGTATCCAATGAAACCTGAGGGTAAATTCCGCTCGGCAACCGTGTTTCATACCGTATTTTACGGACTATAAGACGCTACGGACTATAAGACGCACCTTAATTTTTCAGTAGGGGTTAAATAAATTACTTCTTAGGCTGAGCAATATTTTCTATATGTATCATTGGTAAAAGATCGCAGAGTGAGTTTCAGAACATAAGAATCAAATAACAATGTGTAACTTTGTGGATCTTACCAAAATGTGAGATGAATTTTTAAAATTTTTTTCTCGAACTGACCAATCAGCTTGCGAGTTGTCTTTTTATTATTATGATTGCAAAGCGTGACTAAAAAAATTTCTTAGTTTATAAAACTGAACAGACCTTTTAAGTCCTTGAAAATCGTCATCTGAAGATTCTTCTTCTTCTTCTGAATACCTTTTATTTTTTCCATTGCGAAACTAGCTACTAACAAAAATATTGTACTGTTACCGATAACACAAATCACTTTCAATCCAAGGTCACTGGTACTGTAGGCTGCAACGATGCATCATAGGCTAGACAATGTTCTGGGTTTGTGATGGCGAGGCGGGAGGGAGACAGTGTTAGCAATCTTGTGAATCCCCGCAACTCATGTTCGTCGCATCGGTGCACTGCTGCTGCCAGTTGAATCCAGTGTTGCGGCATCGAATATGTGGCCACTTTTAAGACTGGCGGGAATTATAAATCAAACACTGGACATTTTTATATTAATTTCGAGTATAAGACGCACCCGAATTTTTTAGGCAATTTTTTGAAGAAAAATGTGCGTCTTGTAGTCCGTAAAATACGGTACTCATTTTTCGCACGAGGACAGGCTTCAATTTTTGCGTGAAGACACCATCTTCTCGCTTTATTTCAGCCTGCGTAGCCAGTCTACCAAATAATCAGGGTTGGTTTGCATCGGCGGCTCCGGCTGGGGCGGGCATAAGGCGCGCGGCGCTCGACGTGTCGCTGAGGTGTCGGACGATCGTGTGGAACGTCTCGCTGGAGAGAGAATGGTCCATTGAGGGATGCGTAGCCGCCGTCGTCGGGCCCTCCTCCCCCCTTCCGAATCCCCGCCAGCCGCCGGCACCCGCCTCCCCTAGCCCTCCCCCCCCTCGGTCCGAGAATCCCGCCCCCATCCCCCCCCCGCGCTCTGAGCGATAACTATTCTGGCCATGATTTCTCGGCCCAGATACATAGTGCTTGTTCTCGCTTCATCATAAATGATTCCCCTTATTTCACTAAATTGCTCAATGCTGTGTTTTTGCTGGATTATTATGCATGCGAAAGCTATTTGCATTTCTGTCCGTGTGTTACGGTTTAAGGTAGTTTGAGAGAAATATCATTTTACCTAGAAATGGATGAATTTGGTTGGGAAATGGTACGTGTATGCACTCTAGAGAGACATTATGTACAAAATGAGGAATTTCTAACACTTAAATATCGTAAAAAACTAACAGCGTGTAGTTTGTATGTTTTCTCAACTATTTTTGAAAATTAACCATATTGTCACCGCAATAAGTTCTTGGGTATCATAAAAAAACCTTTCGTTTTGAAGGAGTTTCAAACGCACCGCGCGAAAAAAAGTGAATCAAATTGAAGACTTATGCTGATATTTTTATATAATTACTTACCATTTCTGTCATAAAAAATGTTATTGCACCATTAATAACGCAATATTTAATTCAATTGTCTTACAGCTGGTGAAATTAGAACGTATAATTCGAATATGGTCTCTATTATGACTAGGGAACTATCTCGCTCGGACTACCTTAAAATAAGTTTTCTTTGGCTTCTCATTTTCGCCTATTTTACCTCGTTATCTCTGACGTGACTTTATGCAATTTACTATTCATTGTAAATGAAATAACTTTGCTATTGCACGTAAATTTTATTTAAGACGACCCGGGTATTGAAGTGGCACGTTATGGCTGACCTGATGATGACGTGCCACGTCTAAACCTAGGTCGTCGTAAATTAAATATATATATGGAGTAACCAAGTAACTTCATTTACCATTCGACTATTTTGTCAGTATTTCGCAGGCAGCTAAAGGAATTTCTCCCCAGTTATTTTTGTGTTTTGGTGCCATATCCGTAGTTCTCGAGACATTAAATTGGTGTCACATTTTTATCTGGAAATCAATCTTCAGGAGAGAGACTCACTGTTAAAATATCCACTCATTTATAAAACTCCAATGAAGATGCGTGAAGCTTCCGGCACGTTATGCCATCATCAGGGTTAACATTTATGTAACTAATGTCTAATGGATAACTAATGTCTCACCTTTACAAGCTGTAGCATTTGGGATGGAGTCGGATACTTTAAGGTAGTGCGAGCCAGATAGTAGCGAGCGAGATAGTTCCCTAATCGTAATAGAGACCATATTCGATATATACGTTTTAATTTCACTAACTGTGAGGCACGCGAATTGAATATTGCATTATTAATGGTGCAATGAAATAGTTTTACATGACACAAAATGTAAGTAATTAATCGAAAAATATCTAAATAACACTTTAACTTGACTCCTTTTTGTACGCAGTACGTTCGAAACTCCATCAAAACGGAAGGTTTATTGTGATCGGGAAGAATTTACTGCGGCGACAATATGATTAATTTTCAAAAATAGTGGGGTAAACAAACTGCATTCTGTCGATTTTTTGACGAGATCTAACTGTAGGGAATGCCTCATTTTTAATATTAGGTCTCTCTGGAGTGAATACACGTACCATTTTCCTTATAAAAGGGCTGGTATTTTTTGGCAAATATCTCGGAAAGTAATATGGTAAGGGGTTAAATGTTTTATGTTAATGGAAGGGTGATATATTTTTCTTAAAAATAACACCAAGCTCACGTGAATGTTCGACTTCACTTGTTTTTTGTAATCCCTATAGCATCCTTCTTAAACTACTACTTAAACGAGGACGAGACTTTCGTAGAGAAAAGTGTGTTTGGCAAAAAGTATATGGGAATCGAACGTACTACTTTTTTAATAGGTAAGAAATTATTATGTACTACATTTTTTTCTTTTGTTCTTTTGACTAACTTATGTCCACTCCAAAGCCTGGAAAATCTACTCTTTTGCTTAGGATTGCAACTACGCAATGCAAACATTTGATCATCTTGTCCTAAATGATCCATGAAGCAGACCATAGCTGTGCAATTGTTGGAGTCTATCTGTCGTTTTATCATGACGCACTTGGGTGTAGAAATCAGTTTCTTTACTTGTTGCACGATATATATTTTTTTGAAATCATTCACAAAAACTTTCACATCTTTGTTTTCCCATTCGGATATCTGCGGATTAAAATTTGTTGAAGGTTCACCACTTTCAGTTATCGATCACATAGTTACAGCTTCTGGTGGACGCCTGCACAAACAAATGGAGCAAAATAGAGAAATTTAAAAAATCTCACAAAACTGGAAGGCATTCTTATTGCTTGTGTGGATGGTCTTTTATTGAATTTTCATCAAAACCCAGGTCTAGTAGTCTGCTTTCGTTTTATTGAATACCCTAGTGTTAGGATAACTTGCCGGATTCTTAGTCTTCTTTTTATATGAGTGAGGAAATTTTGAGTGCTTCTCTGTTGAAGTTGGATGCCTATGGTTACCTTGAAGTTAAAGGTCAATAGCCTTGAAAATGTTTAATCTGGACTGTTGCGTTGGCATAACCACCTTGATGGGCACAGAACACCGAAACGCAATACCCTAGCGTCCGCGTTTGGTATTTTTGCCGTCAAGTGTTCGACGAGATGGTCGAAAGTACTTATTACCACTGATATCGCTGCCGTCGGTCTCTCGCCGTTAGATGTCGTAATAGTGGTGGCTGTGAGCTCTTTGAAACACCCGCTGTACGCTGAATACTGAAATGACGATTCTGGCCATAGCGTGCGCACTATTCACGCGGTACAATTATGACATTCCTCTTCATCGATTCCAGTTTGAGCTATGTTGAACCCGTTCACGGCATTTGTCCATTTTCAGTGGAACGGTGAAGTTTGCCAATGAAAGTTTTCAGTCAAAGCGCAGTTGAGTGCGAGGTATTCGGACTTGCTTTGTGGAGGTGGTGGAACGCCGGCAAGCTATCTCGGAATCGAGCTCTCCAATAAGGAATGAAAGCATGTTGCCGTTTGAGTGAAGCATGAGAAGAGGACGGCCGAGCGTTTGTCCGAGAGATGGCTGAGCTATGCCAACGAGAGAGATTTTAGTCGCTCGGTTGTGATTCAGGTGTCAAGGGAACAACGCGTTGCCTTTTTTTCCTTATTTTTTGAAGGCACAAAAGACGTAAATGTAATTTACAGTGGCATATTCTGGAAAACATTTCGCGTCCATAAAAGCACGCGAACGTGCGGCACTGTAACAAATACACTACCTAGACGATTTTGGAGTAGGAGGTTCTGTTGAAATACTGGTTTCATCGAGGGAACATTTTCGTATTACTGGCAGAAGGCTAATTTAGATGTTTATGCTATGTTACTGCGAATGTGTCGTAAGCCGTATCGGAATAATATGTCATACATTTGGAGGTTTGTTTTGATTTGTTAGTTTTATATGCTTTTATTTGTTACGGGAATGGTATTCATGAGTCTCACAGAAGCTCATGTCACAGCTCTAAGTCAAAGAAGCTATCCAGATTATATAGTTCTCAGTCCGTTCGTAAATGTAGTGCTGGGTAATAATAGTAGATACCACTTGCCTTATTTCGTTTGGGAATTACTTGAGTCCGACACCGGGTTTCTCTCCGCCCATCATTCTTCCTCCAAACTATCCTTCCCTCATAATTATCCCCACGTATCTGACCTTAATGGGGAAAATGACCCCATGTGGAGCGCCTCCACAAATAACGGGCCAACCATGCGGAGACAAGGGGTGTCTGACCCAGTACGGCTGTATTCCACCGGGTCGTAGCCAAGTATTTCGCCTCGGTGCCGTCCGCCGCCGGCCCTTGCACATCCATCGAGGATCTAGTTGCCGTCGCTTATCGACGTGCGAAATGCGCGCTTATTTCAACTGTAATTGTGAGCGGCTTGCTTTGCCTTTCTGTGGTTTGCCGCGGATGAAAGTCGAAGTGATTGGTTTTTGTCTGTGGAGCCGCGGAGAGCCGTTCCATGATCCTGCTTGCTGGAACTTTAGTTCGTTGCCATGGCAATAGAGTTCGTATCATAATTGTGTCATAGTGTTTTCGTCACCATAAGGGTCGCTGCAATAAAGAACACTTCGTTAAGATACTATGAAACCTCTTAATAAGACTAATTTCAGTGCTGACAATCGAATCTAATTCAGTATCAACATCATAACGTGTAACAAAATATTTGTCGAATTTGATTGCGTTACTGCATAATCAGATAGACGTGATGATGCTGCACCACGATATTAGATCTAAGACGTTAACAGAACATTTAATGTGATCTCCAAGAGTTAGACCCTGTTGTTCGAAATAATGAATTTGTTTTCTTTTTATCAAAGGGAGTTTAAAAAGGTAGCTGAAATTAGCAGTCAATTGGTGAAAACGTGGATTGTAACTGCTACCTTTTGTCAGTTTATTGCTAACAGATTAACTGCTCTTGGTTTGGAGGAAGTTGATAAAAAGTAGCCAGCAAACATGTTTTTGTAGCGTAACCAATGCCGCAATTTGACGTACGGAAATAGTTCCTCTTTATATAATTTTTTCACAGGTATAGCAATTGAGTTAAAAGAAAACAATTATTTATTCTCGAAGTTTCATTATTTTATTGACATTACTCAGAGTAATATCAACGTTGGTAAGTGGTAAAAATAGGAGAAGAAGAATTCGTTGTTGACGTAGTCTTCAAGAAGACATTCCCTTCTCTAAGTGAATTGATATGAAATAAACGACATCAAATTACTCACTGGGGAGTTAACTAACGTTCAGTAGTCTCTCTAAGTTGCGCCATGAACCATTATTTCGCTGTAATTGAGCTGTAAACAATTGAAGTTAAAAGCACTGAATTTTGTACGAAATTATGTAGAGAAAATTGCTTACATATACTAAATAATCATGCTACACGTGTAATTCTTCAAATTCTATTAAATCTCTTAGATAAATGAGGATGCAATGGTGATGCCTTGGATTTTGGAGGCGGTATATCAAAGGAAAGGCTGCCATTGGCGATGGGACCAGTACTCTTCCGCTCCGTAATACTTACACGTTGGCGATCTTCAATCCCCTAGTTTACAGTTTGATTTAGAAAAGTACCTGCTGAAAACAGCCACGCTTTACGGAAATGTTTGTTGCTGCAACTTTGAAAGATAATTCTGAAAAAAAACGTAGCGCGATATAGCTTCCGATGCTATTTAGCACTATGGCCTAAACAGTAACATTTTTATTATACGTTGGTAGTATATCGTTCTAGTTTTTGATTCTCCGTCAGGTTACCGCCTTTGTTGGTGATAAAGTGCTAAAGATAAAAAAATATCATTGCGGTCTGTTGGTCTGTGTTCATCGATGAATACGCATTTTTGGTGCTTAACTTATGGTTTTCACGTTATGGATTAGGCTGGTTACCAGTTATAAAAGTATTTTTAAAGCCATGGATTTCAAGTTTCGATTCCTCTTTTATTTTGGCTAACGGAGTGGTGACCTAACCCCTTTCAAGCTAGCGGGTTCGATACCCGTCGAGAGTGCCCATTAGTGTGGTATGTCTTGCCGTATTCATCATCAATTTGTGGGCCAAGATCGTCTCGTCCGTGGAGGTCAAAATGAATTTTTTTCTAACCTCCTTGCTCTCGACAGTGACTCAAGACTTAACCATTCCGTCAAAGTCAAGTCCAGCCGACGGAGCGGTATGTTAAGGATCAAACGGTTATGCCGCCTGAGTGGGCCGCACTTAAATGGTCGTAATTTTCAAAGATGACGTCCCTTGTTGATTTTAATCGTTATTTTAGGCGCGTGTGACCTGCAGTCTTTAAAGACGTTGCAAGTTAGAGCAGACATTATGCATTTCCCTCTTGTCACCAAGTTTCGTTGCTGCTGAGACTTTGTTATCCGAAGTAAAAGCTACCTTGTAATTTTTACTGCAGTAAATAAGATTTCCACAAAGTGAAGCATAAGAACATTGATTTTAGACTCTCATATTTTACTTATTATCTAGTAATTATAATTAACAGACGTCTTGCTTAATTCGAGTGCATCTTTATGCGAATAAGGTAGTTAGAGCGAAATATCATTTTACCTATAAATCAATGAATTTGGTCTCATTTTAAAGAAAAATATATCGCCCTTTCATTGACGTAAAATATTCTACCCTTTACCACATTACTTTCCGAGATATTTGCCCCAAAAAATACCAGCCATTTTAATAGGAAATGGTACGTGTATGCACTCCAAGGAGACCTATTAAAAATGAGGCATTTCTTACACTTAGATCTCGTCAAAAGATCAACAGTGTGTAGTTTGTGTGTTTTCTCCACTAATTTTGAAAATTAATCATCTTGTCACCGCAGTACGTTCTTCGGGATCACACTAAACCTTCCGTCGTGATGAAGTTTCAAACGTACCACGTGAAGAAAATGAGTCAGGTATAAGACTTATTTAGATATTTTCATTTGATTTCTTACAATTTATGTCATGTACAACTATTTTATTGCACCATTAATTATGCAATATTTAATTCATGTGTCTCAAAGTTGGTGAAATTAAAACGCATATATTGAATATTGTCTCTATAATGATTCGGGAACTATCTCGCTCGCAATACCTGAAAATAATATTGTGCCTAGTTTCGAACACTTGTACATAAATGTTATCGAATCACTATTTTTCTATTCACTTATAATATACATACATACGCAGTAAATCATTTATTCCTGGGTTTTTAGTTCTAGTTTTTGTCTGTGATTTTGGAACCCTCGAAAATACAATATTCGAAAAAATACACGTCACCATTTCACCTCCCAGTACCTTATCCCTCACATCTTTACACGGCTGGTGTTCTAACACCCCCTGCCACACGCCCATTCGGCGGCCTGCAGGGTAGTATGTAGACGTAGGATAGCGGAACCGGTAACTCGTATTACACGAGAATACTGGGATAATCCCAAAATCGTTGTTTATATATTGTTTGCGTAGATTATTAATAGTTATGACCTAAATGTGACAGTGAATTCACAAATAGCCGTAGTTTGGGCGGAAAAACTGGGACATTTGGTCAGGGCGATCTCGACTCGCATGGTCCTGCAGAGGACGGAGACTCTCCTTTAAGGTGGTTGGGCGCGAATCTTGAGTCGTTGAGCGCAAATGTCAATTACTTTTGAACTAACTCAATACAAAATTCATGGAATACACTTCACTTTTGTACAACTATTCATCCGTCGGAATTTACCAAACATATTGTAATATGATTGATGTAAAAATTATATTTAAAAAATTTCGTCTCTAAGAAAGCATTGTTATGACTTGGGTTTATGGTTCGGAATTCGGAATTTATATGAAATTCTTAAGAAAATTCGTGCTTTTTATTCGACATGATACAATTCTCACATTTATTAGAAACAATTATAACAGCATAAATAGCGTTTAGGGGAAAGTGTACTCTTATGCCATAGAGTTTTTCGAAATGCATGTCGAAATCCGAATGGCTTTGTGTTAAAATAACATTAAATTCTGAACAAACCAAATCGGCAACCTACATTGTGGTTCGCATATTACTAATAAGTGTCAGCTTGCAAAGTTTCATGCAATTGTGTGCATAAATGAAAATCGCTGCAACCACCGTAATGGGCTAGACGCAAAAAGAAGCATGTCGGAACGAAGTTAACGAAGTGAGGTTGAAAGTAGTAATGTCACATTGTACCTTATAAGCGTTGACATTTTGAACAATTTTATGAGATTGGGATAATATTACGTGTGATTTAAACATTATGAATGAACTTTAGGATTGGCTGTTTTCCTCACGTAAAAACAATTTTAATTTCAACTCCGGTCTCGAGATATTTCATAATCGTCGGGTTACCTGGGACCGAGGGGTATGCAAATCTGAGAAATGGTGTACGCTTGTTGAGAAATGGTCACGAAATGGACAGAATTGGACAGAAATTGACAGAAATGGATAGAAATGGACAAAAATGGCTAGAAAAGGATAGGAATGGACAGGAATGGTTAGAATTGGACAGACATGGATAAAAATGGTTAGAATTGGACAGAGATGGATAGAAATGGACAGAGATGGTCGGAATGGAGAGACAGAAATGGATAGAAATGGCTGAAATGGTAATGCGGTGTACACTTATTTTTGAAGTTGCGTACCCCTCGCCTGGGACGTATTCAAAGATGATCTTATTAGTGGTTATTTCACAATCTTTTACTCATGCGTAATCATCATTTCGGCTTGTTTTATGTATTTCTTGGCGTTTCCTGAAAAGGTAAATGTTATATTATTATTAGATCAAAGGAGTGTTTGTCCCAACTTCCTGACCATTTTTTCTCGGGATTTTTGGGAACGAGAAATTCCTTGAAATTCCTTGAAACGGTTGTTCGTGGGTATCCTCCCGGAAACATCAATTATTTCCCCTGCAATCAACCTATTCCCGATGCCACTGTTAGAACGATTGTAAATGATGGAGAACTGAAAAACCGGGCGAAGGTATATTCTCGGGTCATTCCTAAGGGAGAAGGTGTTAATTTCCTTCGAGTTGACAGGCAGCTAATCAATTTCTCAGCGCAAATTGTTTTCGTGTTTACATTGATCGGGGTCCTATTCTGCGTATTCATCTCGTAATTTGCTGGGTCAAAGTGTACTCTCCATCATTAATGTAAGGTTATAATTCCTCATTGTCCTCATATGGAGGCGCACCCCTCTGGGAAATCAAGAAATTATACCGTAGATATTCGGAGAAATGTTATGATAGCCATTTTTATCTGTGAAATTGAACGTTTCAGTATTTACTGAGTAATGTGACATGGGATGGTATGGTTTCTCTGTGTTTTGGTGTTATCTATCGTTGAGGAGAGAACTTTTGAAAAGGTTTTTGCTCTGAATTCTAACATCATTTTCAAGTATGTTACCCGCCCGCTCGCACGGATGTTAGCCGTTGATGTTTTAGGAGCACTGGTCCATCGGTCCTTAGGAAGCCTTATGAAATAATAGCGGTCTTTTGTTGGAATGCATTTTGATTTTTTCTAGCATTTCTTTATTCTGTTCCGCTGAACTTATTGTCCTGCCTGAAAATCCTTGTCCAGCAAACCTGGTGTGTAACCGAATCCATGCCTGGCATGTTTCCAGCCTGTGTTGTTGCGCCTCTGAAGAGGTCAATGTTCACGTTAGATGTGCGTCTGCATAATACCTAGATAGCCAACTCAAAGTTGTATGGTAGGGGCTGAATTTTCAACAAGCTTGCACTATACTATGCGCTGCTCAAGGTTTGCATAATTTAAGGGCTAATTCATTAATGAAATGTATGCGTACCGGGAGGGAGCTGTCACGTGAGGCGTAGAAATGTTTGTGCTCGTTGGCACATAATTAAAAAAGCGTAATTTTGCTAATTAACTGATTAGCTGCACTACCTATCGCGGTACCTGATAATTTAGTATTAATGGCAGATATTTCGGCTTTTGTGGAAAAGATAACCTTATAGTTCCGTCAATCTTGCTGTCTATTTCCCTAATTTGATATTCTTTATTTTATTGACCGTAGTAAACCGTAGTATGCGGCGTTAGCGAAAACTTTCGATGTCGCTAGAACGTACACTAGCTCCATGTGAGTGGCCATACCGATTCAAATCAGTCCTATTAAATGTCTCAATTTATGTTCAATTGAAAATTTCAAATTTAAACAAATAAAATATTTAAAAAAATTAATTACCAATCCTTCACTGCATGAATTTCTTAATACGCACCAAATATGTTTTTCCTGATAAAATACGTGAAGAAATGCAACAATTACTACATTATAATACCGAGAACCACGTAGTATTACAACGGAGTGCATCATGTGTATTCACCTTGCGGTAGAGAAGAAGAACTATGCCCATGAGCAATAAACGGAATTGTGTGCAGTGTATCATATGCGGTACAAAATGCAGTGAAGGGTTAAGTAAGTTTCGGTGTTGCTATATCATCAATTTCGATCCTAGTCATCAGATAAAACTCAATTTTTTTTGTTTGCGGAAAATTGCTAAACTTTTCTTATTTGTAATCCTTAAATTCCACTCATAAGCTTCTGCTAGCATAGGTGTGTCTATTCAGTTTCTCAAGCGTAATGTGTACCAATGTTTTCCAGGCGTTACATATGCTAGACTTTTCGCTGGTGTTCGTGGTACTATCGTTCTCGGTCACGAAAGTGATCTTCCTGATAAACCGACCGGCATGCGGGACTTCCTCGTTCACGCTTGATGAGTTTTTCGTGGAGAACTCCGTCGTATGTTTGTACGAACTTAGTGGTCATCTGGAATGTGAAATGCTCGTCGTGGCGTTTCTATGAAGATTACTCTGGGGAAATTCGTGGTTGGTGTTTCTCCGATATTGATGCCGTCACGGAGTCGGCGGGAGAGAGGTTTGACCGGGTGGGCATGGAAACTTGAAGCGAGAAGAATGAACTCTCTGATGAGAGCCAAGATGAGAGAGTGCCTCCTCCCGCGTCCCTCTTGGGCCTGAGCGACATATCCGATGTGTCCATAGGCCGAACCGGAGGAGGGGGGGGGGGGCCGAGGACCGCGGCGACGTGAGGCCGGTGGCGGGCCCTTTTCGGACGGGAGGGAGAGACATTGAAGCAGACAATCAAGTTGGCGTGCTCAAGAATATGCCTTCGAGCTTTATAATGGAGTTGTACTATTATGATGGTACTATAGCGGTGATTGTAAAGTAGTATGGAAGAGTGTGAGTTGAGTGAATCACAATAATGGCAATTTTCCACTAGATAAGGTTTAATACGACCATGGTTTCGATGCACTGTATCATCATCAGGTACATACACAAGAAAATATCGGGAATTTATACAAAAAACTAATCGGGTGTGTGTGTGTGTGTGTATATATATACACATATAAATGTTTATACAGAAAGGTAGAAAGAAAGTGGATAGGAACACATAAAATCCTTATCTAGTGGAAAATTGCCATTTCTGTGATTCATTATGCTGAACTTCCACCATATCAAGCTGATACTTCTCTTTTTGAGTGTGAGTTAGATGTTCTAGTGTTCTAGGAGAGTGGTCGGCAAATTCATTAGTCAGCAGAACCAAATATCAACAGTACAACGATCGACATTTCTTTTGGGAGCCAAATTTTTTAAACTTAAACTACATAGGTGGGTCAATTGTTATGAATTTAATTAGGGTACTCCTGAGCTGGCCTTCGCTAAAAATGTCCTCAATCTGATTGAGATACTTTTACTGAGGTCGATCCTTTCCTACTTTTCCATCCACAATAGTCTTGTATACTTGTTTCATCTATCTCCTGTCGGTCATCCTCTCTGTATGCCCAAATCATCTCAACATACCTTTCTCAATAGTCCACATCCACAATAGTCTTGTATACTTGTTTCGTCTATCTACTTTCGTCTATCTCCTTTTGATCATCCTCTCTATATCCCCAAATCATCTCAACATACCTTTCTCAATAGTCGACTCTACATCTTTCACTTCACAACACTCCCTATAATTTACTCATTAAACTTATCTTAAAGTTATTTCTATTAGTTAAACCATATGTACGTTTAATTAAACTTGATATCATACCTAATAACGATATTGTTTATTGATAAAATTTAGTACGTGCGCGCCCGCCTGTGGTATTTCGTGGAAGAGCCACACTCAAGGGGCCAAAGATCCGCCTGCGGCTCGCGAGCCGCGGTTTGCCGACCACTGTTTTAGGATATTGAAATGAGTGTTTCGTTGGTTTGGCCATGTTGGAAGAATGGATTAGAGTCAAATAATGAAGCTGATACATGAGTAAAATTGGTGGTGTGATAAGAAAAGGTAGAACGCGAAATTCATGAGTGAGTGTGCGAGATGAGACTAAACCATCCTATAGAGCGGTAACTAATCTTTTGGACTTAGATTCCGCTTATGTAATGGGAATGACGTGATAGGTATTTATGCTTATAAGTTTTACAAATAATTCTGTACGTAGGAAATGGGGTTTAAAGGAGCGTTTTTACCGGAGACTGCAGAATCAAGAGAAATTGAGTTCTTACTAGTTATTCACTACGTTTACCAATCGATCTCGTACCAATCTAAAAATTCCTAGCGAGCTGGCTCAGATCGCGTGGTTTACCTACGGACTGAAAAAATTTCGATATTGAGTAATCGGATCAATCAGTTAAAGCACGATTGACCCAGTGTGCACCCAAGCTCAGTTGAAACTTTTCAGTCGCATTCCAAGGGAACAAAATTGCCCAATTGTAGGTAGAATTGCGATCTGCTACGATATCATCAACCTAACATCACTTGCCATCACTGCACTCTAGTTACAACTGGTTACAATACACAGCTTGAAAAATAACGATTATATTTTGTTTCCAATGACAACCAAAAGAATAACGAGGATCGCCGCAGACCCGCGGGCACAGATCGATCTGAAATCTCAGGCTGGCTGAGCAAGTGGGCCGAGTCTGTCCGCTTCTCAGATTGATCCTACTATCCCCTTGCGTATACAATACCGAGCTGATCCGGTCAGATCGATCTGAGATCTGACCGGATCGTGGTGATATTTAATCTACTTGTTTTAAAAATTCAACCCCAAGTCATCAGGGCCGTTGATGCCGGGTGTTAAGTCAAAGTCAGAATATGTTTATTTCCAAACCAAACAATACAAAAAAAAACAAAAACAACGGTGTGGACCCCGTCGCCTCTTCAGGGTAATCACGGGACATTGTTACACTGGTGCGGGAAACTATTGGCCCGGCATTCGCCCTAGGACGGTGGGAAACCCGCTAAAACCACCGCCAGGCCACGACTTGCCGGGTGTCAAGTTAAGTCAAAATACGTTTATTTCTACACCAAACCATACACAAGAGGGCCGGTTTATATACAGTCTCTCAGGTCAGGTCGAACGTGATTGGTGGAGAAGTTTTCCCTTTTCCCGCCATTTTTAAGAGTGGATTCCAGGTCCTACTTAAGTGGAACTCTTCGTCTATGTTGAAATTATGTCTTTCAAGGCGGATTTCATTTGTCTCTTTGGTGAGTCGGTCCCAATATCCTTTGGACTGGGAGATGCGTTTTGTCTCTTCCCACTGGATGGCGTGGTCGAAATTGATGGCATGTTCTGCGACTGCTGACTTCGTAGGTTGGCAAAGTCGGAGGTGCCGTTGATGCTCTTTCATTCTCTTCTCAATGGTTCTGCCGGTCTCGCCAATGTTCACCTTCCCGCACTCACATGGTATCCGGTAAACGCCAGGCACCTTCAGGCCGGCCGGGTCCTTAACTTGTACCAGCTGATTCCTTAATTTATTTGGTGGTAAATGCACTGTCCGTATGTTGTGTTTATTCTATATACGGGATATTTTACCGGATAACGTGGAGACATACGGTAGGAGAGCCTTGGCGACTGGCTTAGAAGTGTCCTCCGTCGTCTCCTTTGAATCCCCGATGGTCCTTTTCAGGGCCATCGAAATTTCCTCAGGTCTATATCTATTCTCAAAAAACCTCCTTTTTAGATGCCTTAACTCATTCGGTAGGCTATGTTGGTCCGAGATGGCCTTGGCTCTGCATTAGGGATGAGAGAACAGCAAACCGTTGAGCCGATGGTGGCTTCTCCCGTTTAGATACAGGTCGGTGTGCGTCGGCTTCCTGTAGACCTTATGTCCAATACTCCCGTCCTCCTTCCTGTGGATCAATATGTCGAGGAATGGAAAACATCCATCTCTCTCCATTTCCATCGTAATTTGTATGTTGGGGTGTCGGCTATTCATGTGGTCTAGGAAAGACTGGAGTTTGTCTATTCCGTGCGGCCAGATGACGAATGTGTCGTCCACGTATCTAAAAAAGGCCTTAGGGCGATGCGGAGCTGAATTGAGTGCGTGCTCTTCAAAGTCCTAGATAAAGAAGCTAGCAATCGCTGGTGATAGTGGAGATCCCATGGCCACTCCGTCCGTCTGTTCGTAAAACTTCCCGTTGAATAAGAAGTACGTGGAGGTCAAAACGTGATGAAAAAGCTTTACTGTGTCAGGATCGAATTTCTTTTTCAGGAGTGCAATGGTATCAGTAAGTGGTACTTTGGTGAAGAGGGATACCACGTCAAGGCTGACCATGATATCCGTCGGCTGGAGGCGAATTTCTTGCAACGTTTTGATGAATGCAGCGTTTTTGCAGAGTTTTTAACATGATAAGTGCAGATTCCCACATGTGGAGCCAGGGTATCCGTCAAATGTCTGGCGAGGCAGTATGTCGGGGAGCCAATGGAACTGAAAATTGGGCGAAGTGGTATTCCGTCTTTGTGAAGTTTCGGTAGACCATACATCCTCGGTGAAGCTGGTGCCTGTGGCCGAAGGATGCGTGAAATCTCGTCGGGAAAGCTGGATTTCTTAATCGGGTCGATCGTTCGTTTCGTAATGGCATCCGTGGGGTCACGAGGAAGATTTCGATAGGCAGAGTCGGCCAGAAGATCAAGCATCTTCCGGCGGTATTCCTCGGGTTTCATGACAACAGTCGCATTACCCTTGTCTGCCGGTTAGACGGTTATATTTTCGTTCCTGTTAAGCCTTTGGAGGGCGGTTCGTTCACTCCGAGTGAGGTTAGGTTTGGGTGGTTTGGCCCTTTTAATGGCTATGGAGACTTCACTCCTTACTTCCCTCGCTGCTTCCTGGGAAGTTTTCCTCGATGACTGTTCTATCCCTCCGATTTTATCCTTAATGGGTATGGTCCTCGGGGCCGGCGCAAAGTTGAGTCCTTCTGAGATAACTGAGCTGGTGGCGTCGTCAATATTTTCGTCCGTCAGGTTTATCACCTCTCGATTATGGTCAATGGAAGATGTCAGCCTGAGGGCCACGTAGTCGGTCGAATTTCTCCTTTAAACTCTCCGTGTCCTTTCTGAAATGTAGTTCTGCGGTGGCCATGGTAATTCGATCAATGAACTCCCAGTCAAATGGTGAGAGTAAAATTGAGAGGTGTAGGTGAAGATCCTTCAGCTTCTTGACGTTGATATCCAACACCCCCCTCTGATCGTGAATCCTCTCCCGAACGAGTGCTTTGCTAGCACGTTCGAGGATCCGGTCGGCTTTAGATGACTTCTCTGAGGACTTCACCTTGGCAAAAGTTGAAATCACTCCTTCGTCCCGGGATCTTAATAGATAGTCAAGACTGCTAACCAGTGTTGCCTTCTCCCTTCGCTTTGCAGCAAGTTTCTGAATGCAGCGGTAGGTCTCCTCCCCGTAGAGGCTTGATATGTAGGATTTAACTTTTTCCCGGCGAATGACTGCAATAAATTCTTCTCGGGTTTCCGTCCGGGTGAGATGCTCCATCTGCTCCACTGCCGACGTTTCGATGGAAGACTTTTCCATCGTCATCAGGGCCGTTGATGCCGGGTGTCAAGAGGGCCGGTTTGTATACACTGTCTCTCAGGTCAGGTCGAACGTGAATGGTGGAGAAGTTTGACCTGAGAGAAGTCAGACCTGAGAGACAGTGTATATAAACCGGCCCTCTTGACACCCGGCATCAACGGCCCTGATGACGATGGAAAAGTCTTCCATCGAAACGTCGGCAGTGGAGCAGATGGAGCATCTCACCCGGACGGAAACCCGAGAAGAA
Source organism: Ceriagrion tenellum (assembly GCA_963169105.1). Lineage (NCBI taxonomy): Eukaryota > Metazoa > Arthropoda > Insecta > Odonata > Coenagrionidae > Ceriagrion > Ceriagrion tenellum. The sequence goes on along the minus strand of OY720638.1, from coordinate 23,564,164 downwards.
TTTATTGCAGTCATTCGCCGGGAAAAAGTTCCTACATTCAACCCCAAGGTTTAGCGTGTCCTTAAAATTTCCGTAAATAATATATAAGGTGTCAGCAATACTCGCTGTTTATACTGCATTTGGTAAATAATTATTACTCCGCCCCAGTTCTGTTTTATTGGGTGTCATGTGCGGGAATGTTTCCTTCCACCTAAAGGAAGGTACGGTATTAAGTTAATCAACGTGTGGTTGCCATTTCATCTCTACATTTGTTGTTCCTCACCGAGAAGCCAACAAAGATGCTGCGGGTTACAATCTTTTCAGAATTATTATCGTTCTTTATTTTTTATATCGAATATTATGTGCAGGGCATGAAAAGCTCCTTTTTGTTTTCGAAACCCCACTGTGGTGAAGTTCGTCTGAAATGTCGATGTTTTCCCCTCGTCGAGAAGGTGTATTACTAGCTCTGCCTGATGAACTACAATGTATCATTTCTAAGAAAAGGGAGCCACAAAGCAAATGGATACTATGCTTTTCATTCTTGGAGCCCCTAATGAATGTAATGTAATGGTATACTAGAAATAGTTTAATGAAAATATTCACATTTTAGGAAAAGTTTTCCTCTCGTGAAAACGGTTTAGGTTATTGCCCTAAATAATTGAAGTTTCAAAGAAATTGAATGTACCAGGTCATGGCGAGTAAATATTTTTTCAGCAAAATACTGTCATATGTAACGAATTCACTGCACGAGTTCCCTAAGGATTATTGCTAGCGTTTTATCGGCGGTTTGCTGTGAATTAAGCTCCTTCTGTCGCCACCAGAGCTGGATACGCCACCAATGCTAAATCTAGACGTGGTTAATTACCTGTATTCGAAAATGTTGTTACTTACGATTTAAAATCAGTCGAATTAACCAAGTCGAGACAACGGATGCCTTCAGGCTATCACGTGTATTGTGGAGAAATTTTATTTTTAGAATTAGTTTTTTGTGATTCGTGGGTATTGGCCTCCCCGGTTGGGAAATGCTCCCTGGCTCAGCTCGACCATCGAAGTTAATCGTCATTGGGCTTGCTCAAATTTGTGGAAATGTAAAATAATGTCAAGAGTTGTTGTCGCTGTTTGCAAGTGAGCTGACAATAGGAGCGAAATGATGTCAAACTGTTTGACTTTTCACGTTCAATTGACTCAAACGCCGAGGTGCGTGAAACTGAAGTACAGCTACCTCTAATTTAATCCCGCGGTGTGCAATGATGCGTACTTCTTTTCTGACACTAATTTGCATAACTCGTTTCATAAGTAACAATTTGTTAATCTCTAAATATATACTTTTCTATAAAATTTCTCTCTGCCATTATTTCTTCGAGTGTACTTGGAGATAAACGAGGAATGGTGTCAGAAATGAAGATGAGGTGAGGTTACGATGGGATTCAGTGCTGATGCTTATGTCTGGCATGCCTCTTGTGTCGTAGCCGTCGCGAGTAAACGAACCCCAAGGGTCTCAGTGGTGTTAGGATCCCTCCTCCTTCATGCCAGATGGTCCGAGAAAGATGCCATTCGAGGCTTTTTGAGGGTCATCTTGGCTCGCTCAAGTGCTAATGGCATGGCGTATTTCACTTCAATCACTTGTCACCGGCACCTGCTCCTGTATGGTGTCTTCTTCCTTATGGACTCTGAAATTGCTCCCCAATTCTTTAGCCTCTGTCCAACTCCTTGACGAAGGAGTGGTCGGGACAGGATGCCAGCCTATGCCTAGGGTAAAATTTTAGTCGACCGGTCGCAACGTTTCATTCTCGATAAATTTCAGTCTTTTGGAATCTCATTACTCTCGTTACCCTTATCATTAAGGAGTTCTTCCGAGTACCAGGCCCGTACTTGTCATTGGAAGTGTAAGCGACGTAAAAATGTCATTTAAATTCAATTCTTCATTCTTGATGAAGATAAAGATCCCATATTCTTAATAATGTGAAAATGTTAGTTACTTTCCGCTGTCCTTTCAGAGAAATTTGCCAAAAAACCTCGAGGCATTTCCCACGTGATGTTGTACAGCGTTGCGTTACGTGGAATCAATTAAACTATTGGGGGATCATTAAGGCCGATATCGGGTCAGAACTGTGAAGGTGGGTTGTCTGTTAAATATTTTTAAGAATAAATTCATTACTCACCGTGTTAATTTTTCAATTATTGGAAAGAAACCTTTGGCTGTGATGACTTTTTCAGCGAATGGTGTAAATACATAGTCAGCCTTAATTCTCAAGTACAGTTGAACTTCGATGAGTCGGATTTTCTGAGAGTCGAATTTTTTATGAGTAGAATTATATACTATTGCTTTTCTTTGCCCTGTGCACCAGTAACTTTTTACTACAACTCGCAATTCCTTCAACGTGAAGCATTTCCTGTTTCGGAGGTATTACGTTTAGTTGAAGTTCGAATGTATGCTCATTTAGCTCAATAATGAGTTATCAAAACATATGAAACAGATTTTTCCCATCGCTAATATTACCATACATAATTCATGCATATTTAAACTTCTTACACTTGAAAATGTAATTTGTTTCTCTCATGATTCGTAAAAACCTTCTGGAGCCACCTGGAGTGTCGTACTATGCGAAATCTAATCGGTGGAGTGAGGCCCGAAGGTCTTCAGATCGCCTCGAAACCCTGAAATCTAAAGACCCGTGGCCTGAGCCATAGTGCCCTCTTGTACGTCAGGGCCCGTAATATTCCTTTACGGGGCCTGCTGGCGTTCCTTGGACTTCTCGTGAATGGAAAATTGGTTGATTATTTTAGGAAGCGACCAGGAACTGAGGTCTTTGGCATCTTTGACGAATGATGGGCCGGTTTGGAAGAAGAGAGTTATTTGTGAGACGGAGGAAATGTGGAGAAAGGAAAACTAATTTGACTGGAGCGGTAATAATGCGTTATTTTATACCCATTTTTATCGATTTGTTGTAATCTTTCGTTTATGCGCCGGAGGTCGCCGTACTTGCGGCATTGGAAATGATGGAAGATTTTTTTTCATATTTTTGTTTTAGTAAAAGCATGTCCTCATGATAACCTCAGTTTCCAATGCGGTATCCGAAATTTAAGACCAAATATCGTAAGAATGTCAATTTCGAATCTTTGCCTGGGCGACACATTGTTACTTGTGGTCAACCGTCATAGTGTAGTGAAGTATATTATTTCACGTGAAAGGAAATTTGTCCATGTGTAATATAAATGTTACGATATTTATGCCATGGAAACCACTATGAGGTTAGGCTAGTGTTGAAATAGCGTTGCATTTCTGAAAAATCCTATCGTATTATGCTACTTTTTCATGTTTATCAATAGTTATCTCTATAAAGAGCAAGTTTAACGCACATCTGTACGTAGGCAAATATCATCCAAACCTTAAGTCACCTTAAAGAGGACCTCAAGTAAGCGCTCCAGCCGACGGGTAGTGTACAGCTCTTGGAATTCTCTTCTAATTGTACCCTAACAATGACCTGGAGTACTGAAAAAAATTCCGTCCCTCACGGTACTCGAACCCGCGTCTTCCAGATTGGAAATTCAGTGCTGGGCCGTCAAACCAGCCCCAAAGTATTCGTTTAAGCTAGTTTGAGCGAAATATCATATTACCTAGAAATCAATGAATTTGGTCTCATTTTAAGGAAAAATATATCACCCTTCCATTGACATTAAACATTCAACCCCTTACCGCATCACTTTCCGAGATATTTGCCAGAAAATACCAGCCCTTTTTTATGGGAAATGGTACGTGTATGCACTCCAGAGAGACCTTATATTAAAAATGATGCATTTACTACACTTAGATCTCGTCAAAAATCAACAGTATGTAGTTTGTGTGTTTTCTCAACTATTTTTGAAAATTAATCATATTGTCACCGCAGTAAATTCTTCGGGATCACAATATACCTTCCGTTTTGATGGGGTTTCCAGCGTGCCGCGTGAAAAAAATGAGTCAAGTTAAAGGCTTATTTAGACATTTTCATTTGACTTTAGAATTTCTGTCATTAAACTATTAAAACTATTTTATTGCACCATTAATAATGTGTTATATTATTCGTTTATCTCACAGTTGGTGAAAGTAAAACGTGTATATCGAATATGGTCTCAATTATGATTTTGGAACCATCTCGCTCGCTCTACCTTAAGCGAAAAACAATTCGAGGCGAGTCAGTCTGTGACTAATCTGTGCATCTCTAAACTTAAAATCACCGCTAGATATATCCAAAAGCAGCAATGAAAAATATATCTTGCCTTTAGCTATGAAGTCGGGTTACGTTCATCAATTTTTATGCATCGGGCCATGCAGCAAAAGGTATGCATTGCGTCGTTGTTTATTATTTACAATTGTAACCTTTTTTATATGGCCAGTGTTGCAATTGATATTTTTAGGTTTTACGCTTCTTGTTTGTGTCTTATTGGTTTTATCGAACATTATATTGTACTCATGTTACTTGAGCAATACGCTTACATGGTCTACTTACAGCCGACGCGGGTGTTAGTGGCAGAGGGTGTAATGACGGTAG